>CM076589.1:2479642-3718214 GCA_038430175.1 Ficus hirta | reverse complement strand
CCAAAAGCGGGGTGGTAAAAAAATAATAATCAATTCTAAAAGAAAAGAAAAGAAACTTTCGACAATGAACTGATTTTCAAACTTATTAATGCCCGAGTGGTTAAGGTTTTGGTTGTTTGGTCTCAAACTTTTCTCATAATAATTGGGAGTGGGACACCTTTTTAGTTTTTACTTTGTGCAAAAAAGAGAGAGAAAAAAAAAGGCAGTTATTTCTAAGTCATTAGTTTTTGCATTATCTTTGTCTTTGGTGGGGGTTTGACTTCGACACTTCCTTGTATTTTATATTTTTATTTGATAATTTCCTACGATATTTTGGTTTAGATTCCCCTTTAGTAAATAAATCCTTTAGTGGGATCCAAGAAAAACTTTAACTAAGTCTTCGTTTGCCTCACCATCTTAAACTCAAAATTTTTATTTTAATTTTTATCTTTTCTGAAAAGTCAACAAAAATTATAACTAGTTTTTAAAAAATCAATCAACTCAAACTTAAAAAATTTCAACTCAAACTGTTTTACTAAATGCACCCTAAGACTTTCTCGTTAACTCAGGTGCTTTTTATTTATTATTATTATTATTATTTTCCGAGAAAGGACATTTTTGTTCGTTGCTCTTGATTGGCATTGAAAAACGATGCCTCATTAATTAATTAATTTCATGTGTTTTGTGAGTTTATGACCGTACGGATGAGAATTACTTTTTTTTTTAATCCCTTGGTGGCATTTTTTGGGTTTATCGCTGTTAAATTATATTATGTTTCGTTTGATATTTGGGTTAAGTTTGAGATAAGATATAATTTTTAAGTTTGAGTTGGTTGATTTTTTAAAAATTAATTATAAATTTTATTGACTTTTTAAAAAAAGATAAAAAATTGATATAAAAAAGTATAATTTAATTAGAATTAAACCTGAATATTAAACATGAGCTTAATGAGTTATATGTGCATCTGGATTAGAGAGCAAAATACATATCAATATCCATCAATTTGTGTCTTCCTGAACAGTATAATAAGTGTTTGACAGATTTTCCATGTGACGTGCTAAAATTAAATTAATTGTCATTTATTGACTTGTTTCTGTCTGAGCAAGTGAAAAAAAAAAAAGAAGATATATATATATATATATATATATATATTTAGAGACTGTTTAGAACAATAATTTCATACAGAATTTTATCATTCAATTTTAAAACTCTTAAATATGCATCTCATTTTTTATTTATTAAATTTTCAATATCCATAATTTTTTATTTTAAATTAAAATAAGATAATACTTTAAATCGTACAAAATGACAAGCATGGTAAAACAAAATCTGTATTATATATTTTTTTGGAGAGCATTATAATTTTTTTTATTATTTTCTATATCATAATACATTTTTAATTCAAACTTAAATCAAACACACATTTTAATTCCAAACTACAAATGACCTTTTCGTTTTTGCTTTGAAAAGATCCAAACTACAAATGACTTTTACTATATTTTATTATGCTTAGTTGTTTTGTTACACAGTTGTGGTTTTTTTTTTTTTTTTTTTTTTAATGTAACACGGTTGTTTTATCAAGTAAAATAGTGCTAGTTGACATAGTGTTTCCAATGGTCTTTAGTTAGTCCTTTTGAAAATATTTTTAGTTTTTTTTTTAGTTTTTTTGTGGTGGCAATAAATTTTTAGTCCCTTGCTTGTGAGATTATGGGGCTCAATTTAGCTGTGTGGTGTATTTTATTTTTCTTGTTCAGACCCTTCTATGTCTACCAAAAGGGATTATTAGATTGTCAATGAGTGTTTGGAAAACAATAACAATAATAATAATTTGGTGAAGATCCCATTGTCCTACATATGCCACGTGGTGGGAAGGAAATATCCTTGGATGCATTCATTGACCCTCCAAATTTATATACCGAATCACCGAAGACTATTTGGTCCAGTGACATTGGATGTTTGGGCTGGGTGGGACCACCTATCTATAATAATGTATATTATTATTTATTATTTATTATTTATTTTTAAAATAAAATCATGTTATGATCAAGTAGTAATACATCTTTAGTACACACACATAAAATAACAACCTAAAAACGTCATTTATTTACGTTAAAAAAAGGAGTTTAAAAAGCATGAACTGACGTCTAGTAAGAGCTAGGAACCGAGAGAGAATCAAAGGGCAAAAGGACCCATCTAGTAAGAGCTTCTCTCATGCACGCTTTTTTGGTGTAGGAAAGTAAGAATGGTGGTGGAGCTATTCTCTAACCGAGAGCAACAATTTTCACACCATTTTGGTGTGAATTGTGAATGGTATGGGGCTGAACAATAGGAACTTATATTGTTCACTCAACACCAAATTTGGTGTCAATTTTTTTTTAAAATATATTTTGAATATACAAAAAGGAATTTCAAAAGACAGATAAAAATGAATATGCATAGCATATTCTTTTGGTGTTAGAAATAATGTAACGGGTTAGAGATAAATTTACTGTTTCATGTAAAAGTTATATCATTTTGGTGTTTTGGGTTGGAGATGCTCTTAAGTCCATGAGTTACAACTTCTCTTTTCTTTTTTTTTTCTCTCTCTCTTATTATTATTATTATTAATCAAAAGTGAAAAATTTATGTATAAATTTATGAAAAAAAAAGTTATATAGATAATTTTCTCTTATTTTTTTTTGGTTTAGACGATGGAATATTAAGATGGGCTTAAGGCCTTGTCAACATCATAGCAACACCTAAAGAGGCCTTGGCCATGATACATACTTATTGGCCCACGTGATTGAACATCGTTGAACTTGAGCTTTCTTCATCTTCATTGCCTTTGAGAAAGTCAGTCACACGACACAAAAATAATACAAATCTCTTAGGAAGTAGGAGATTCAAATCCCTAACTAATTGAGAGGAGTGTTTCTGTGTACGTGACCCCAAACACAGCTCCTCAGTGTGTAAAGAGATTCCTTCCTTCTCTCCTAAATCAATCAAATCAATCAACCCAACTCAACTCAAAAGCCCAACCGTTGAAGCCCGCGTATACTCTTTCTCTCTCCTCTCTCATTTTCTCTCTCTAGGCCCCCCCCCCCCGGCCCCCTGTTTGGTCTTTCTGTTCTGTTTTTACTCCTCCATTTCTCCGAAGGCGGTGAAGAAGATCATTCAGAACCCATTCTCTCTCTCTCTCTCTCTCTCTCTAATGACACGCTTTCATTTACTGCTCTTTTCTCAACCGCACTTTTGACCAATTCTTTCTTTCTGACTTTCTTCACCCATAATCTCACAGACCCACCACCCCGAATTCCTCTTTCTCACCCAATTTGTACCCGAAATCCTGTGTTTGGGGACCGAAATTTTGTAACTTTTTCCTTGATTCTTCAAGAGCGAGGCCTCAATCGCAATCTAGGTTTTGCGGGGACGCGGATTGGGAGAAAAAAGGGACCCAGTGTGATTCACAAACCCTAGCTCTGGGTTACGTCCGAGACATCCGAAGAACTACGCCTTTTCTTGTTTTCGTTCTGATTCGGAGATGAGGAATCGGAGATGAAGATGATTTCCGGGAAGAAGAAACGATGATTCGCAAACCCTAAATTTGAATTTGAGATTTGGGATTTCATGGAACCGCCGTTGTCGAGCTTAGTCCCTGTGGTGTTTGGCTTGTTGGTTTCGGTTTTCGCTCTCCGCGTCGCGTCACAGTCTCCGCCACTGTCTACACTTGTAACCCCCACTCCTCGGCTACCGTCGACGCCTCCGCCGCCTCCGCCGCCTCCGCCGCCTCCGCCGCCTCCGCCGCCACTATCTCCTCCCCCGCCTCCTCCTGGGTCGCCACCGCCGCTGTCACCATTTTCGCCCCCGCCATCTCCGGCCCCGAGCTCCGAAAAACAGAATAATTCAAAAAACGACTCGAGCAGAAATAGATCGGCCCCGCCGCCGCGTAGGCATACCAAATCTGGCGGTCATAGCCCGCGGCCTCCGCTGCCGCCGCGGCAACGTGAAAGCAAGATCAATGTGGGGAAGAAGATTGGGTTGTTGTTTTCGGGAATCGCTGCTATTCTTCAGATTGGCGTGATTAGCTTCTTGGTCTTCAAACGACGGCAGCTTCTGAAGGTCACCAACAGATACGAAACTTGTTCTTGAAAAAAAAATTCATTCTTTTTCCCCCCTAGTATCGTCCAGATTTCTCATCAATTCTTTAGCAATGGCGGAGCCAATATGTTGGGTTTGAGATCATTCTTTTGAGCGAGAGAGAGAGAGAGTGTGTGTGTGTTACTGCGAACGGATTTGATTGAATTCTGATTCTTTTAGTGAGCGGCGAGAGCATCTGGATTTCCGAGATGGGCAGACATGATTTGTTCCTCGCATTTGTTCTGTAAATGGGTAATTGTTGATTTGCATTTTCTTCATCTTCTTGTATGTTGATTTCTCCTTTATTTTTCTGTTCTTCGTCTGGTAATTTTGGCTTATTTATTACACGGCTTATTAATCATTATCCCCAGAAAAAGAAAGAGACCCGTTTTGCCTATTGCTTTATCGATTTGTTTAATGCTTAACAATGTTAGATATCATGGAAAGATTAAAGAATTACAACAAAAATTGTCTTTTTTTTTCCCTCATGTTTTGCCAAGTATGATATTGTGGAGCTATGTTTTGTTTTTGGAGGGTAGGTTGACATGTCTGTGGAGGGGTCAAGTTTGAAACTTTGCGTTACAGAAAGGAAACAATTCTTTTGCCAATGTCTACAGCTAATTAATACTCAAGAGTTTGCTTAGGAATATGCCTACTATCTTTGAAAGTTTATTTAGGTACACCGGCAAGTTAAACCTAAATCTTTGTATATTCGATACCTCATTATGGTTGTCTTGTCTTCCGCGTTAATTCTCGATTGTGATCTATTGAGTTTTCTTAAAAGAGAGTTATGATTTGCTCGGAAAGTTTCATACATCCATTGATGACCCACTTATTGACTACTACACTGCAATTGAACTGCGCCTTTACGGTTGTTATCTTGCCTTGCCGTACACGTTTTCTTTTAATCCTTTCGAGTAATCGTGCTTTTGGTTTTTGATTAGGTAGTTTATAAGTTAACATTGGTTCTGTTGGTTCTGTTTGCCATTTTCATTTTTGGGTCAGGTTTGGATTGCGTGAATGTTATAGTAGGATCACATCGTTGCATCCATGGCTCTTCTTGTTAAAGATACTGTTCTTAAGATTTGAGTCTGGGATCTTTTCCTTAACCCGTCCCAACTTTTATCAACTGGGCTAGCACTAGATGAAACGACAACTCTCTGTAGTTTGTAGATCAAACAAGTGATGGGTATTTGATATTTTGCCATTCTGAAATCAATGTAAGACGTGAGAACCGACATTTGTTGTAGTTTCAAAGGTTGTATAGGAGAATTTCGGCATGACACGAAGCGACACGATCATTGTCATTGTAAACCTCTGGTTTTGAAAACGGATGTAATGGCGTTTGGCAATCGTTTGAGTGTTCAGCTTATTTGTCTGAACATGCTTCAAATCTGAATAGTTGAAAAGGCAAAAGGGACATGCTGATTAAAAATTGGCACTAACATTTGCCTATGAAATATGACCAACTTCACGGGCAGTAACTAAGCTTGAAGGTTGGAACTTTTTGACAAAATAGATAGATATATCGTAGATAGGAATACATATTTGACTATGGGTCTTGTCTGAATAATTGACTCTGAACCTGAGGAAAGTTTGGTTGATATGCGGAAGGTGAGGCTGTGAGTTGGCAGATAGGGCTGAAGAAATGGGAACGATGTAAGAACTAAAAAACAAAAAAACGAATGGACCCCCTTCCTTTTATGCTTTTGCAGAGAAATGGGTGTTACGTGTGTGATTTAGGCCCCTTCTCCTCTCGTTTCTCTTCATATCGCTATGCATCAAAGCCTTCAGAGTTCTTTTTGGTACTCATTAAAGACTTCTTGACGTACTTCTTCTTATCCCCAAATAAATAAATAAATAACACGTTTATTCCTTATATTTTTAAATTTATGCAATTTTAATACATAATTTTTTATTCTTTATTTTTCGTAGTTTGAATGACTTTAAACCATTAAAATGTCGTTACAATAATCATTTTTGTTAACTTTTGGATGAAATCGATTAATAAGTTGGTCAAACAATGATGCTCACAGATGGATTTTATCTAAAAATTAATAAAGACTATTATAGTAATGTTTTTAGTTGTTCAAACTTAAAATTTTATTGTGTAACCTAGTAATTTAAAAAAAAAAAAAAAAAAAGAGGGGAGAGAGAGAGAGAGAGAGAGAGAGAGAGAGAGAGAGAGTTGGACCCATGGTTTTAACCAACGTTATGAGTTATGACAGTTGCAATTAAAGAGTCTCTCTTTTGCATGGTTTGGTTGAAAAATGGCGAAAGTGAAGTTAGCTGTAGTCAACTCATTTGTTACGCTTGACATATGGGAAGAGATAGGAAAAGGAAAACACACCAAATTTAATTATAACGTTTGACAAACTGAAAAAAAAAAAAAAAAAAAAAAAAAAAAGCGCATGAGAGCTCATATATAATGGGCTATCTAGCTTAAAGAGGAAGGGAGGACTTATTTGTCAATATAACTAGAAAGTAGTTTACCCTTTTCAGAAGCAGGAAAAGTCGCAACTATCATTTTGTAGAAAAGCTGCTTTTAGAGCATCCGAAAATTCGGATTGGAAAAAAAAAAAAAAAACAAAAAACACCGAGAAGCTTTTGTTTTTAGAAACTATTTTCGGTTTTGAAAAATTATGAAAAATTAAGACATATTTCAATATGAGATTCTAACAACATATAATTTATATAGTTATTATTTTTTTACTATATGGTATATGACTTTCGCTTATTAATCAGAAATTTATATACTCAAATACTTTCAGGTTCGAGATGTATACAATTTAACCTCCTAGAGCGAGAGACGAATTTTTAAACCCTAATGTCTGATCCATGTTCGTATAATTTTGCAGATTCTAAAACAGAAAATGTCGTAATACCAACCGTTAAATATTTTTTTTGAAGAAGTGCAAATGCCAGATCACCACAGCCATTCACATACAGCTATAGATATACATTTGGTTCCATACTTTCACGGCAGCATGTATCACTACGTTGGCATGATGATGCACTGAAGGTTAAAAAGAGCGTTTGAAAAATGAATTTAAAAGGAGATGCCAAATAGGAACCAAGTAATTAATTATGTCTCGGCCCATCGGGGATTCATAACGGCAGTGTATTAACAGAACAGATTCTGTGATTATATATACAGTCTGCAATTAATTATGTCTCAGCTAAGTAAAGCAAAGAACAAGAACAGAGATGAGAAATTCAGTGAGTCTAGTTACTGACACAGAACACAGGCAGTAAAAAGCTGTGTTGGTCTAAACAAAATCAATACCACTTTTTCTGCTGAAGAAATAATAAGATTCGGTTCTTCTAAGTAATGCAATGAAATGAACCGGTTCATGTTGCCACATTCTTTGTTGATACATACCATTATTGTGTAAAATAGTGAAAAGCAGAAGCAAGAGAAAAAGAGGCAAATGAAAAAAGAAGAAAAAGCTTTACCATTTCAGATGATTAGAAGGTAGACTATGTAGAGAGAGAGAGAGAGAGAGAGAGAGCCTAGAGGCCCCCAAAGCACAATAGAGAGAATATGTCTCCAGTCAAACAAGCAAGTCTCAAAATATCAGACATGTTCCTTACAAGGGATAATTGAAGAAGATATTAAGTATTGTAGCAGAAAAGACAGGATCCTCCTGTGGCCCTACATTATTCCATGATCTTAACCTAAAAAACGCTCCCTAGCCACAAATTCAAAAACCCATGAAATAAAAAAAAAATAATAAGTATAATTGACCCACGAGGGTCCATGACCAAGTACTCTTTTGGCCTTTGATCCGAGAGAAGCCATTATTGAGCCTTGTGACTTTAACCATCTGCCCACATTGATAGAAACAGAAAAAAAAAAAAAGGAAAAATTGAAAGTTTCAAATTAAAGAGTTGAAAAAAATGAATAATAATAAAGTAGGAGTCACATGATTGAAAATTAAAAAGGGTAATATCATATAATTAACTTGGATAAAGATTAGATATTACCATTGGGAACTCTGGAATTGGAAGCAAGGTCAAGCCAGGAATCTGCAGCTGTGTTCTTTGGTGGCCACTCACCAAAGAAGTGGTGGAGTGGCTTTTGGGTGTCGGACTCTTTGACACAGCTTTCGTTTGCCCTTTCCGATTTGAAATCAGTGCCGAGGATGAAGCAATGCTGCTGATCCTCCGGTGATTGCTTCATGGGCTCTTTGGAACTGTCCGTGAGGCCTTGGAACTGTGGCTGAGAGTAGCCTCCTCTGTAGGAACTCATCAGCGAATGACACGACTCGGGAAAGTTCCTTGCATTTCCTGAAGATTCTGGAAAGAAAGCTAGCTCGTCCATACTTTCCTTTGTCCCATGAAAATACCTATACCACAAACACAAATAATAATGACTCCAAATGTTTTTTTTTTTTTTTCAAAAAAAGAAGTGGTTCCCATTTGAAGAAACTAACCTGTAATCTTTATCAGACTGAGAACTGTAAGAATCAGATTTCAGACAGAAATAAGGGCTACTGGTGGTGGTGGTGGTGGTGCTGCTGTTTTGAGCCGACAAACCGTAATCAGGAGGTCTAGAAGAAGAAGAGTGAGGGTAAACAAAGGGATAGAGAGAGGGGTTGTGGTGAGAGGGATGGTGGGAAAGTGATTCGGACATGATTGAGGAAGGGAGTTGAGAGTAGGAAGAGATGGTCGGAGTGGTACTAGAAAGATCTCGGTTGACGACAGACGACGGCATGGTCGGTGAAGGGTTTGCGATAGTAGTTGCAGTAGGAGCTGTTGTGATGGTTGTAGATGATGAAGAAACTTCCACAGGCTTTCTTGAACGGTTTCTGCCTCGATGCATATGCCTCTCGCAGTATTTGGAATCTGGGTATGCTTCCTTTGAGCACCTCCATTTTTTCCCATCTGTTCTTCTGCACCTTCCGGGCTCTGGGTCTACTTTTCTCCCAAAACCCATTTCAAAACACCCCCACCCAGCTGCTGAAAAAAAAAAAAAACCACAACGCATATCTCAGATCCCAAACAACTAAACAAGAGTACTTCTTTTTTGTTTTTTATTTTTTATTTTTTAAATTTTCAAACCAGAGAGATGAGAAAAATGGATGCTTACTGGGATGGTGAGAGAAGAGTCTGGAAGAGAAGGAGGAGTCCAAGCTTCTTTTGACAGAGTAAATGAGATCAGGTGGGATGGGAACTCCTGAGACCATGTATTTGAAGATGAGAGCTTGGTGTTCAAGCTCTTGCCACTGAGTTGCAGTGAAAGGAGACCTGTTTCTTGAACTTGCATTTGCACTTGCACTTATCATTTTCTTTTTTTTTTTTTCCCTTCTTTTTTTCTGAAAATAACAAGAAGAAACAAGAAAAGGAAAAAAATAATAATAATAAGGAGAAGAGGAAGAAGAAAGAAAAGAACAGTCTTAAGAAGATTTCAGGGACAGAGAGGAAGCAAAGCAGTTTGTTCTCCTTGGGCACATAGGGAGGAGGCTTGTTTAAGAGGGGTATTTTTGCAAAAAGACCATTGGGATGCAGATTCTTCTGTGCTTGGATAAAATTTACAGCCCCTTATGAACCTAGTGCTACAACACAACCCCTTCTCTCTCTTCTCTCTGTTTCTCTCGTTTTTTTTTCTCTTTATCTCTCTACCTCTCTCTTTCTCTCTCTTCTGAGTGGTCTACTCTTGTTATGACTGCATCTCTGATGCTACTGCTGCTTTTCTGCAGTGCCCTGTGTTGCTGCCTTTGTCTCTGAAATTTTTACGAAAATTCATAAATAAAAAAGAGGAAAGCAAAGAAGAACAAGATTAAAAATCTCAAATATGGGTCACCACTGTACACCTCTCATTTCGATGTCTCCACATCAATACACACATATATATATAGATCCCCACAAAAAGAAAAGAAAATGAAAAATATAAAAAAAATAAAGAAACAAAAAGTGCCCTTTGTATAATATGATGATATGAATTGATATGATGATGAAAATAAAGGTGCACAAGTTTGTAGTGGTAGTGGATACAGCAAATCTGTTTTTGTTTTGTAATGCGAGTGAGGCTACTGAAGCTTGGCGTGAGTCAGTAAGAGAAAGTCTGTACATGTCTTGCTCTTATTGAGAGACATAAGAGGCCAATAAGCTCAACTCAGTTTCTGCTTTGTAGTACGGATTTGATGCCTTTTTCTTTTCCTCCTCTCTCTCACTTTTTCACCTTTTTTCCCCGTTCGTTTTTTTTTTATTTTTTCCTGTTTTTACCATCCAACATCTTTACTGCTGTGAAAATTAGGAATAACCATCCCAGCTAAATTTTTATTTTTATTTTTCTAGTTACAAAAAAAATAAGAAAAAAAGAAGAAGAAGAACGAAGAGAGAGAAAAAAATAATGGGTTTGTGGCAGAATATACAGATATGTATTTACCTTTACCAGATTCCGTTGAAGGTCACGGTTAAGAACCAAGAGTCTTTGAGCAACGGGTACAGCAACTAGACTGCTGTCAAATCGCTATAACCGACTTTAAACCTCTCAAAATGATTAAAACTTATTAATTTTTTTGCTAGAAATCCCATTGGTCCCATGTTGAATCAACTACTTTGATTGCGTGATTTGATTTTCTTTCTCCTATCACCCAACCAAAAAAAACATTCACGGTTCTTTTACGTCTAAACTCTCAAATCTTATTCAGATGAGATGGTAAAATATTTTCTCTCTCGACTAGATATCAAGTCATTTAGTGATAGTCAAAACATATGAACAAATCATTTCAAAAGAAATCCGTATATCATATAGAGAATTATCTTTATTAGATTATCTGGATATGTCATTCATTATTTTTATAATCCTCTTATTTTTCAGACGGGTTGTTTTCATTTTCTTGAAAAGATATTTGCTTTAAATGAAAAGTAAAAAAAACTTTTTAACAAATTATCCTCACATATATCTGAATATATTGTAATATATATACTTTTCAAAAATTGTGAAAGGGGGGTGGAGGTGGAAGGAGGCATTAAGACAAGTGTAAGTGATGATGTCAATACAGGAGGCAAGGGAAAAACTATTGGTTGTAGGGAGGCATTGATTTGTTTGTTGCACTTGAAAGCACATTGTTTTGTTTTGTTTTGTTTGTTTTTTTTTTCTCTCTATATAATTTATTTATTTATTTATTTTTTGTTTTCTTTCCTCAAGGGTTGGGCACTTGGCAGGGAGTTGTCAGGGAAGTGCACTAAGGTGATGACTGTTAAGGCCCACTGTTTACTCTGCCTCAAAACACATGCCCACTTCTCCCTTTAATGTGCCTCAACCAACTCAGCCTTTATGTTCATGCATCCCAACATTTCCTTCCTTCATTTCCCTTTGAACCCACCTCTTTCCATATTAGTCACATTCATCTCTCCTTGTCTAAGCATTATTTTGTTGCCAGTGTTTGAGCTCCGTTTTTAACAAAAGGTCAGGCAGACTCTAAAAAGCTCACCTGGGGTCAAGCTTTTTGACTGCAACCAACACCCCCTCTCAGCTCAGTGACAAACTTGTATCAGTCACCTTGTGGGCTTTTTTTTTTTGCCAAAATCGAGATCAATTTTTTCTTCTTTTTCACCTTCTTTTGGTATACTCACTCTTATAGAAACATTACATCTTGATAGATGCTATTTATTTTTTTAAATTTTGTCGCCATTTTCTAATAATATCAAGTAATTCAAATTATCCTGCTAAAGAGTTGTAAGTTTGGAACCAATTATATCACCAACACTTGATCTAATGCCACCTCTAACATGGGTTTTCTTCTTAAATGCTTTCCAAGTCTAGAAGTACTTCTTGCAATAAAATTTTTTGAAAGCAGGACCTACTACAAGGAGACCACGGACTCTGGTAGATCATTCACCTTTATTGTTCTTAACATAAACTACAACGTGCGCTACAGAAATAACAAACCACCCAGAAACTGTAACTGTCATATATATATATATAGTTTGTATATATATACAATGCGGGCATGAACACTGTAGGATGTGAGGTTTTCAAAAATTTGGAGTTATCTGATAAATGGGCATCAGATCATTCAATCTTCCTTTCACCAAAGCCCACCGTAATTAAGTCGGCTATGATTTTTAATGTCTTACCGAGGCCTAAGCTTCCAATGAGTGTGAATCATGTTTAGAAAAGCATAGTTAGTAACTTAGTACCCAGATTTTATGTATATTCAATATTAGATCAACCACTTTCATGGTTTTTATCCAACTCATAAGTATAACATAAGCTTGCCTAAGTACCATGTCAGAACACAAGTTGAGAAAGAGGAAAAAGAGTCAGAGACTGATATGAGAGTTAAAAGTGCCCAGAAGTTTTAAAAAAAAAAAACACATAAGGGTTGGTTATAGTTCATCTTATCATTTGATAACATAATTATCTGCATATGTTAATGTCTTGATTACTCTTTAAAGCTTATTAAAGCCACAATCCATGTTAAAAAGCCGATTGTGACTAAAGGGATTAGTCTGCAAGCTAATGACTCTATCTATGGAATATGACTCTTAGGTTTGCAGCTTTGAAAGGAACCAGCTTGCAATTGCCAGCTGGCATATTTCAGTACAAGGACATTCCAAATTAATGGATGTTTTAGCTGGACTCAAAGTTAAGGTACTTTTCAGTCGCAAAGTACGGATTTGTAACATGTGAAACTAGGGAAATAAATGGGGCAGGGAGGTTTTTGGCTAAAAAGTTTCAGTTGGTAAAGTTACCTGAAAAAAATTCATAGAGCATACAACTAATTTGCAGTCCTCAAACTACATATCATGAATATTATCCAACCAGGTGCAATTCTAAAAGTTGATATTAAAAGCCAAATCATGGAAAATATGTATACAAGAACAGATTAAGAAAAATGAAAATGAGGACCACTTACCACACCAAAGGTTCCCACACGACCAGACCTGTCTGTCTAGCTTAGCTTCAGGATTCTATATAGCTTTTTGGTGCCAGGTTACACTCACTTCCTCTAGAATTTATTAAAAAAAAAAAAAAAAGGTAACATAACTATATATCAAAATTTTATGTTGTGTCAGTAGTACCATGTAATGAAATAGAAATATGAAAAGTGTACTATAATCAACGAGGAACAAGACACAAACAAAAACTACAGAAATGGCGTCTGGGGACATTCGTCAAACAGATAGTGTGCAACAACACCGACAACAACAATTACAACGACACAGATCGCACAAGAAAACAAATAGCCTGGTGACCTATATATACATATATACATACATATATAAAACCTACAAACTATAAAAAAAATAAAAAATCATCCATTGACGTCGGAATGAAGATCCAAGGGCTAACTCAGAAGTTTAAATCTGGGAAGATTTAAAGGGAAAAAGTGAAAAAAAAGTAACTAAAAAATCAGTGATTTGAAGCTACCTTCCATAACGACGACCAGTACCGGCGGCGACCCGACGAGCTGCGGCGGAGGGTGACAGATTTGGAACTGGGGGTTTTGAAGTTTTGGGTGTTGGAGTTACTTCAGATTCTAGAATTTGAGTTCAGTTCAGGGGTTTTGAGTTCTATCAGCTGCTTTCTAGAATTTGTGGGCCGTCTTCTAGAACTGGTGGGCCGAGTCCGAGGGATTCGATTCATGTCTTTTCTCTCATATTATAAAATGTTGATGAAATATTTCACCATTAAAAACTACTAAAAAAAATATTATTTTTAATTAACGGGAAATGATATTAATATATTTTTTAAAAAATAAAAAAATAAAAAATAAAAAACATGAAAATCAGATACGAGTCTAAGAATTTGTTGATGTCTGAATCTGGACACAACACCACGTGTCTAAGCATACGGTAATTGACATGCAAAATAAAACAAGAACACCTGAAAAATATGGGTACACTAATAGGATGTTTGCTAATAATTCCTTTTGCTAATAATTCCTTGGTACTCGAGTCAGTAAAAGGTTCTGATGGGCAAACAAGTAGAGTTAATGGTAGGGAAAATTTTCCATGTCTGCGAGAGCCGTGGAGCTCAATAAATTTATAAAGGCAATATAATATAGATCAGGGTAGTAATTGGATGGGTCAGTGTGATCTGATCCTACGATTATGGAATATAAACTAATCTTGTTCCACATGTTCCGACATCCGAAGAGATTGGGAAAACGTCACGGGAAAAGTGGGATGAGTGCTGCGAGGATATTCTTGTTACATGAAGATCGGAAAAGTGGACGGAGGTCGAAAAGGTTTGCATGTTCGGAGTCGGGGAGCAAGGTACAGTCCCTTCATCACAAACGCGCCTGCTTTGTTCATAGTTTGCTCACTCGGACCACCCCCGCTTGGTGGGCCGAGTAAGTTACAGTACGTTTGCAGAGATCGCCTTTTATGCTTTGTTTATGTCTTTTCTTCCTTTTTCTACTTGTGTTTGTGCTATGCCTATTCAAATTTGTCAAATTTCTCATGGCCCAATATATCTTCTGCATGGTATTTCATTATTTTTATTGAATTAAAGGAGTCTTATAGTTTTTTTTTTTTTTTTTTTTTTTTGAGAAAATCTTATAGGGTGCACTTGATGTACGGGATAAGACGGGAATCATTTTATTCTAATGCTTGGTACAATTTCGAAAATAGGATTTGTTTCGTTTGAATCATAAGTTTAAAAGGTAAATTTATACAGTAAATTTAAATTTTTATAAGAAAAAACACCGCAGAAAACTTTATTAATTTGTGCTTAAAAATCCTTAACTTAAATGATTGTGTGTCTCACTTTTCAAGTACGAACTATTTTATTTGTTTTGTAGTTCAAATTACATAAAGGACAATACATTTGAAGAGTTGCTTATTTTTTCCTATGTATTATGAACAGGCATAAATACGTGAAAGTAAATTAAGCTGGTATAATTCATCACTTCAATTTCAGCTCAATTCAATCCAAAACATGCAATGCACCAAATGAAAAAAAAAAAAAAAAAAAAGCCAGATAATTATTGTCCTCTCCAAGGTTCGCATCAACAGGTGTGGCATTTCATGATTATTCCATTTCTATCACTCCTACAGTTTAAAACAAGAGAATTATACAGTCCACGCATACGAAATCCTCAGTTGATTCTTTGGAAAGAGACACAAAAAATAAATAATAAAAAACAAAAAAGAAAGAAAGAAAAGTTTTGAATTGCCACCCATCAAGAGACTATAGCTGGCAAATTGTCTGTTTATCTATCTCGTCCCATGTGACCTACTGGACCACCTTTCTCATTTATATATGCCCTCCTCATCAATGGCTCATAAGACTACTAAGTACTAAACTAATGCATATTAGCCTTAGAGACATAAAATTGCTTCTTTTTATTTTTCTCTCTTTTTTTTCGTGTGCTTGTGTAAAATTTTCTGTTGTTTCAAAGCCTTTTTAAAACGATACTCCATTTGGTCATGTTAAAAAAAAAAAGAAAAGAAAAGAAAAGAAATATTAACACCAAAAGAGACTTCCCTAGGTGTGGAATTGGATATAAAGTTTAGATGATAATTACAATCTCCAAACAAAACACGTCCCCAAAACCATGTACTGATGAATTTGTTGCTATTGTTGCAGTAGCAGCACAACTATAGAAAATGCTTCACATTATTCTGATCTTGTTTGTCTTCAAATGCGTGGGGGGTGCTTCAATGCACACTCATCGCACCCGGCATGCTGTACTTTTACGACGCGTGTCTTGTCTAGCTCTTAGTAGAATTTTTTTTTTGGTAATGACATTTTAATACTTTCATATTCTAAGGTTGTCATTATGGAAAATTCTTCATTTTGCAAAAGGGTCTTCGTATTTTAAGCAGAAAAACCATAGGAGCAGCGCCTCGGCAGAAGCTACATTTAGCAATAACCCAAACCCGAGGCTTCATCTCATGCCTGCAGCGTTGTTTGCTAATGCTCAAGTAAAGAAAGCTCTACCGTGTTTGTGGTGGCATCAACTAGGCTTAAGGCTTAAGATTTATAAAATAAAAAAAAAAAAAAGAAAAAAAAGAAGAAGCTAGAGGCTAGCATTATTAGATTAATTATTAATGGAGTGAATCTTGTTTAATGCAGATCTTAGCATAAATAAAAAGAAAAAAAGACCAAGATTTTTTAATGATTAATCCAATAATAATTTAATTCAAAATTTTGTATTTGATTGAAGTGCTTTGTGAACGCTTGATCCCCATAGCATAAATTTATGAATAAGACTTAATAGTCCATTATTGTAGATAAATTCTAGACGGAGTACCACTTCCCAAATGATATTCCTAGAGAAACATGTCTGGTTTATCCTTATTATATCAAAAGAAATTAAGAAGAGTAATGTTAGTCCGTATCACAATTTCTAACCTTTCTTTAGAAGAAGTGAGAATTGAAAACGAATTAATGAAGAATCATTCTGGAACTAATGTCTACGTTAACTTTCTTTAGAAGAAGTGAGAATTGAAAACGAATTAATGAGTCATCAAATAAATAAGATTGTGGACATGAATTGAAGGCTAATCAATTCTCGACCCCGCTGGCTTAAACAAAAGAAATACTAGCTAAATATTTCCTTTTTTTTTTTTTTTGTTTGCTAATGAGCTAAATAATTCATTTGAAAGACTTACTGGAATAAGTAAACAGTGCATAAAATTCACATGAAAAAAGAAAAAGAACAAAAAAAATAAAAAAAAAAACCAACAGATAACTAATTCTTGGCACGCTCTAATCTTCACTTTTGGCCGATGACTTACCTGAGAAAAGCTACTTCGGTGTGCAAAGCAACAGAAGAACTCCGAGCTCTTTGCAAATTCTTATTACAATTCATTCGTGTAGCAAAGATCACTGAATTTCTGGGGACTGATCCTGAGTGTTTTAAAGCAGAGAAAGTACGTAGTGGCCTCTGGTGCCGACTACCGGCGGCGGGTTGAAGAGTTTGAAAGCTAGGGCCTAGGCTCAGAGAACTAGAGGTCATTTGGCTCCAGAGGTTGTTGTTATTTTAGGATCGAAGCGATTAGCCATAATCTTTGACTAACTCTAATTAATATTACATTTTTCATGCGGTACTTGTTATTATTATTATTCTTTTGTGTGCATAGCCAAAGTAAATCTGTGATTCTGTATGTATATATATTGTACAATTTAATACACGCCAAACAATTATTACTGTCCCCTCCATATTATATTAACCCATAAGGTTCCAATATCAAACCTTACCGGGAAGGGAACTCTACAGTCCACATACGATATCCCCCTCGCCCATTATTATTCTTGAAAGAGACCCGAAAAAAAGTTGCGATTTGCTACCCATTAGCAATTGAGCTGTCAAATTGTCTGTTTTTGAATTTCTCCTTTCTCCTCCCATGTGACCATTTTGGACCAATTAATATTTCTCTTAATATGCTTGTATGTATATTTTTGATGATTTAGTGTGTATATATATTAAACTTTATCCTAGTGACATATTTAACACATATATAAATATAGAAAGCAAGCTGTCTAGCAATAATAATTTGAAAAAAGTGGATTTTTGATTGATAATCAATGCCCTTCAATGCATGACATGACTAAATGATAATAACACCAAAACGAGAATTTCCCTATTGTGGATGACATTGGTCGCTTACAAATCCCCAAAGAAAATGCCTCAAAACCATGCACCAAATTTGTGGCCATCTTTAATTCTACAAAACCCTTTTATCCCAAGCCTCACGACTATAAAAAACCCCCCATCCCAAGCCCCATAATTACCACACAAAAAAAAAAAAAAAAACACCATAGAAGAAAAAAGCTTTTTAGTACTAGTACTACAAGTAACAAAAATGCTTCATATTATTCTCTTCCTCACTCTTTCTCTCCTCTTCTCCCCGCCCGCCAAGGCCACCGTGCAGGACTTCTGCGTGGCGGACCTAACCGCCCCCGAGACCCCATCGGGCTACCACTGCAAGGACCCCAAGAAGGTCACCGCTGATGACTTTGCGTATTCGGGCCTTGGTGTGGCCGGGAACACCAGCAACATAATCAGCGCCTCGGTGTCGCCAGCCTTTGTGTCCCAATTCCCGGCTCTGAATGGGCTAGGCCTGTCCGGGTTAAGGCTTGACCTAGCCCCGGGAGGGGTCATCCCGCTGCACACGCACCCGGGGGCGAACGAGATGCTGGTGGTGTTGCACGGCAAATTAACGGTCGGATTCATCTCATCGGCGAGCAATGTGCCGTACGTGAAGTCGATTAAGAAGGGAGATACCTTTGTTTTCCCACAAGGGTTGTTGCATTTTCAGTTGAATGACCACAAGGCACACGCGTTGGCTTTGGCTTTCTTCAGCAGCCCATCCCCGGGGCTTCAAATCCTGGACTTTGCTCTGTTTGCTAACAACTTGGCCTCTGCTTTGGTGGAGAAGACCACCTTCCTTGACGACGCTCAAGTGAAGAAGCTCAAGGCTGCTCTTGGTGGCACCAACTAAGCCAGCTTTCGTTAGATTTCTTCTTCTTCTTTTGAGTGACAGATTTTCTGTTGTTCTTTTGTTGTATTAATAACCTAGCTTGTGGTCTGGTTTGATTAAATTGTTTTGTGGTTTTTGTAATAACTCCTTTGTGCTTGGCATTCTTGTGATTTAGCCATTTTGTGGATTTCAATGAATTGCTTTTTACCCCCCCTTTCTAAATTCCATCCTAATTTCTCAATTGTGCGTATTAAAATGCAACAATTGTTCTATTTTATTTTTTATTATTTTTTTAAATTTCTAGGCGAGCTTCTTGTTTCATCTCTTTGTCGGCAAGTTATGTGCCTGCATGCAATGGCCGTGGCAATACATGGAAGATATAACTAATTATGCCTTAATTAAGCCAAAAAAAAATAAAAATTTATGCTTTAAATATGTCATCTTAAAAAAACACGAACTGTGAATTAGCACCGGACATATAATAGAAGTATAGGACTCCATGATTAATTAGTGTTTAATTAATTATCACTTATAGTGGTGATATGATGACAATGACGTCCTATTTATAGAGTTAGAGTCTTCACTTACACGGCAATATGGGGTCTCCTAACTGTTGAAGGCCTAATGTCTCACCCAATAACCATTAACAGAGGAATACGGAGGCACCACCGTTTTTTTTTTTTTTTGTATTGCAAAAAACAATGAATGTTCAATTACAAAATATTAGGTAATTAACATTATTCGCATATGGTGTGGATTAAAGAGAGAAGATTTCTTACTTCTCACATTTCCAAGCGAAATTAAGGACCTGTTTAAGGTGACATCTGGAGATGGTAAAACACCATCTGGATTTCAAAATTTTAACTTTATATCAGACTTTCCTTCTATTTTATTTTTAAAAAACTCAAATTTTAAAAGTCCATAACTTTTTCATTTCAAATCAGAATGAGATGATTTTAATGTCAAAATGCTTATAACGACTAGAAGAATTAGATAAGATCCATTTTGCATATTTTTTTCCGAACATATTTTAAATTTTTATGTTATTTTTTATATCACATAATTTTTTCAAAAATTTTTCCTTAAAATACACATTTCTAACCCAAACTTCAAAATATTATCTCCAAACGTTCCCCAAATGGACCATAAAAATGGATATTCATTGGTCGTAAACAGCATGGCTAGACCTTCCAAAAAAAAAAAAAAAAAAAAAAGGTGAGAAAGTGGGATAAGAGCCAGAAAAAAAAAAAAAAAAGGTGGCAAGTGGGCCTACAACTTTTTCAGACCACATAATTGGGCGTTATTTCATGTTCTTTTGTAACTTTCACACCATAACTCACTTGCAATCATAGGTCTTAATTACATGTCCCATAAGTACTTTTTATTTGGGTTAGAAAATTAAATGCTTCGTTTCATGGATTGAGCCTTCTCATTTTAGGCATAAAAAGCTCGAACTTGGCAAACAGCTAGAAATATATTCTAATCGAATCAACGGACCACCATGAAATTAATTTCTTCATATCACCATTGGGAGTTGGGACTAGCGCGTCCAGCAGGTGAGAAGACAGAGGATTTGAATCGAAACTTTGAAGGTACGTTTGGAATATCGGTTAGAGTTAAAATTTTTAAGTTAAAGTTTGTTAACTTTTTAAAAATTAGTTAAAAAATTTGTTAATTTTTTAGAAAAAGATAAAAAGTGAGTTGAAATTTTAATTTGAAACATGAATTCCAAACGCACCCTCAGAGTGTGTTTATTTATTTTTTAAATAAATGTAAGCCAAAGACTCATGCAGCAATATATATACATGTGTGTATTATTATAGTAAAGAGGGGGCAAACTTGAGAATTCAAAAGAATTGAAGCGGATATTAAGGAAATTTTTCTAAAAAATTATTCTCCCTCTTTTTTTTTTTTAATAAACTGTGACGTGATATCATGGACCATTAGTATATGAGTTATTTATATAGATATCCAAATTAGAGATATTGATTTGAAAAATGTTCTTTTTTTTTTTTTATAAAAATATCTAAAATAGTACTTATAAGGACAACATTAACATTACCCTTCATAAAGAATAAAGAATTAATAATTAAATGAATTATTAAAAAGGAAACAAAAAAAGGAAGAAAAAAGTCTAAATAAAGATGCCTAAATTTGATTTTGTGAAATTGATAAACAAACCGTTGTAAAAGAAAAATATATCATAATGATATAATAATTATCATAAAAAAAACAATATAATGATATAGTAATATCATAAATAAAAACATCATAATGATATAGTAATTATTATAAAGAAAAACATCATAATAATATAGTAATATCATTAAAAAAAATATCATAATGATATAGTAATTATCATTAAAAAATAAGCAATTTCTTATCACATTTAAACTTTAAAAACTAACTATTAAAACAATACCAATAATAATATAGAAGAATAAATTATTATCATAACGTTATTATTATCATAAAGAACTATCATACTTAAAAAAAAAAAAGATTTCTAAGCAACCTAAATCATACTTAAGAAACATGTTTATAAAAAACCTAAATCATACTAACAAGCAATCACTATAATAAAAAATTAGTCATTAAGATAAAGATACAACAATGATGAACAAATAAGGAAAACAATTTGAAACATAATGAGGGAAATGATTTTAAGTATAATAAAAAGGCAAAATGGATACTACAAGCGATTGTTTCTTTACAAATAGACACTTACATAATATTATAAAAAAACGGACATTTTAAAAACGGGATCCTAAAAATAGACTTTTCATATAATTATTTATTCTATGCATATTAATTCTATATCTCAGTTATTTTACCTCTTTTTCCTTTATTTTAAAAGTCTAATAATCATTTGTTTACTTCACCGTGCATGTTTTCGTTAATTTTTACAAAAGCATTGTTTGTTCCTAAACATTTGTGTGCTTGAATGACTAATAATTAACACATTAAGGCATATATAACATTGACTTATTCAAAAATTTTTATAGAACTTAACAAGTGCATTTTTAAAACACTTTTTGATGATTAATTTTAGACGAAAATAAGTAACTAAACATTTCGTGGTCTATTTTTAGGAAGATTTCTATTGTGGGACATGAAATTAGGCAATATCCACTGACTCTGTTTTTCAACCGACCGTTTCTTTTGCATATATATATATATATATAAATATATAATTTTGATGTGATTTTAACCATATTTAATGGATCAAAAAGGTATAATACCAGTAGGAGGTGGAATTGTAGAAAGACCTTGTTTTTAGACCTTGTTTTGTTGAATGTTGTTTGCAACGAGAAATCCCGTGTAAATTTAATGGAAAAAGGAACTAAAAGAACGAAGAAATCTGAACAAAGAAATTGCATACAGAAAACAGTAATTATAGTATTAAAAAACGAAAAATGAATCAAGGATTGCTACCAAACGGGCAGAAACCATTCTAGCTAGTCTCGCAAGATCAGCTATATATTTTTATTCTTGCTAGTAGTTTGAACCATTTGAAACAAAAAGTCTTGTTTTAGCTAACCAAATATCTTCCTCACTAGCTTATCATGAAAAAAAACATATATATACACACACACACACACACACACGTGTATATCCTATTCACGGCACTAGTGGCTTAGCTCTGGCCTTTGGAAATTTAAAACTGTTCAGTGATACCAAGATGAGCCATGAGAAGCCAGACATGAGTGAGCAGCTCTGCACCTTGCCTCAGCTGCTGAGCGTGCTGACTTCTTTGGCATTGGCTTGCTGCATATGATAGCTTCTCCACCCACACATGGCTTATCAGTTCCTACTTCTTTTCCTTGTCCCAGTTTTTGTTTTTCTTCCAGTGATTGCAAATCATTCGCAAGCGCGCAGGCGTCGAATAGCACTGATTTGCTTCTGTCTGCTTTCACTTCAGATGGGAGAATTTCAGTGCTCACATCAAGTAATGCCTCGCAGGCTTTCTTCGTGTCCGTTATGGATTTCCTTTCTTAAAAATTCTATGGCTTCCGCTCGTGTCTTGGAACCTGATTTGTCCAATCCCATGGGGCAGCATGAAGGGGTGCGTCACTAGAAGATAGAGCATATATTCGGACAACCACTTGCTGTTCTCTTTAGCATTAGGTGAACGAACAGAAGTTGAGTCTTCGTCCAAATCGATATGGTAAACGAGATCTGTTGCAATATGCCAAAGAAGAATGCTTTGATCAAATTCGGCATCCTCAATGCTCCAGCCACCTCGTTCAAGATCGCATATCTCCTTAACGAGAACCCACCTTCCTCGCTGAGCACATAATTTCTTGCGATTGCTGAAATCTGAAGTCAATTTCTTGAGAAGCTGCTCAAAGATTAGTACTTTCAACTCCTTGGGAACTCTCAGGGTGCTTTTGTAAAGATATTTCTCTGTCAACCGATAAATGCAGGGGACCCTCTTGAAAAATCTGGAATAATGATATCTCGCAGGCTCGTCTTTGAGGCAAAAGCTTACTAGGTTGTATTGTGCAATGGAATTAGACCACCTCTTGTTTTCAGACGGAGCAAATAACGAAATGTCCTTGTAGAAGAGATGCACCGCAATGTTCCTGTGCTTGCTCAGCCAAAGAATTGTCCAGTCGGAGGCGAGTAGTAGCAAAACAGAATAGATTTCAAGGCCAATAGCTCCGACAAGTAATACATAGGTGATAATTACGTCTATATTGTTTTGTAAGATTGGTTGCCCTGGCTGAGCAAGAAAGTCGCAAACACAGAAATGATGCAAGAAAAACTAACGAAACGGAGAACACCACCCCAAAAAGAGTAAATCACAGCCGCTTTGGTGTAGAACACATCGTGCATGAACCCAAGCTCGATCTCGATCACTTTGAAGACCTCATCGCAAGTTCTGTTCTGGAAGAAGGATTGGCTGTTCGCTTGTCATGGACGCTGAGGATGAGATCGGAAAAAAGGCACTTGAAAGTGTCGAAGAAAGTGTAGGCATCTTGTAGGCTGGCTGTATCCGGGACAATGCTATTTTCGGGGGGCGGTATAAATGTGATCGCCAACAGTTGGAGCTTCAATGATTTTCCCTAACGAAACCCTGAATCCTTCGGCTTTCTTCGAGCGATATTCCTCCATGTATCTGGCGTAATTTGGGATCAGGGAAAAGGAACATTGACTTTCTAAAGTAGTCACTACTAGCCGACCGGACAACCCAAGTCCGCTCTCCGAACTTGATAATGCCAGCCACAAACGTAGGGATCGAGAGAAAGTTGAGCAAATTGGAAGTCCAGGCTCGGACAAATACATGAAAGGCCACTCCTACCTGCTCTAATAGCATGAGAAAGTGTCTCCATCATAGTTGATTGTCTTCCAAGGAATACGCGGTGACGGTGTCTGGGCCGCTGAGGTGCAGGAGAAGAAAAGGCGCCCAAAACACCGTTACGATGTAGTTTGGAATATTGGTGGAGAAATCGTGTTCATGGTATTGCAAGTGTTAGATGGAGAGGACACTGAGAGAGATGGTTGCCACCCAGTCCGCTGACAAGTAGGCGAGCCAGAGGATGAATCTGAGCCAGTTTCTTGGTGAATGCTTTCTCTTGTTTCCAATCAGGATGAGGATGCTCTGTAACATCAGGCTAACAATAACCATTGCGCGGATCTCCCATTCACTCCAACCTTTCCTTAAACTTTCAGAAAATATCTGCCTCATCTTCTACATGTCTTTTGTTTCTGTAGAAATTAAGATTGTTCAAACAATCTAGTTCCAGTTCTACTCAAGCACAGATGACTCAAAAAAGTTATCAAGTTCAAGCTGGAAAAATAAGTAAAATACTCTTTAGCATTTTGGAACTCATAAATATGTGTAATGGATTTAGTTTGAATTCATACATAAGTTACAATACCTTTTCTTGTTAATTTTTGTGGTGAGTGAGTTGATGAGTCAATAAATTATGAAAAATACTAAAAACACAAACTCTAATATGGACTTTTGAGTACTAATCTATGTGATATATAAATTATTGTTGTTGTTTATTTATTTATTTGTGTATTGTTAAGTGTTTAAAGCATTACCATATTAATAAATTGTATTTACTAATAAAAATATGTCACGTGAATTGATATTTAAAAAGTTTGTATTAGAGTTGGTATCCCTAACAACTAAGAGTTTCACAGACAATATCAACAGAGGTTTCGGAAACCACCGGTTTAGCTTGGTTGGTCTTTAGCAGGTTTATTGGTAGATCAAGTCAAAGTTAAAAGACGTTTCATCCAATTGGTTCTCCATTTCTTCTTTTATTTTTTAATGTCTTTAATTAGCTTAAAACATCCATAGACTTTTGTGATTAACCTCAAATTGAAGTCATTTCCATGTTGTGCCTGACCGACATGCAAAGTCTGTAAACCTAAAAGAATTTTTTTTTTCCTTTCACCGGTACACTTGAACTTATTAAACAATTACGATTCACACTTTAAATTTTTAATTATGATAATTTACACTCTTAATTTAAAAATTTATAGCAATCTACCTCCCCTTGATAACAATATTGATTCTTTTCATGATAATTGACACTTGACTTGCATAGAGTTTCAATAATTAAGAGCATAAAAGGTCTTTTTGAATCAATGTTAACCTAAATTAATATTTAAAACAAAGTTAATTTAAAATTTTCTATTTTGATAGAACTTAAATAAAGATCCTTAACCTCAATAAATTTAGGTTAAAATAGAAAAAAAAAAAAAGATTATTCATGTCATTAGTTCATGACTGATGTACAAATTGTATATTAATTTCTTTTAAAATATTAATATTGTTATCAATTGAGGTAAGTTACTATAAACAGTCTAATTCAATTGATGCTACGTATATTGATTTCTATAATATCTATTCAAGATTCCTGTTATTGATTTTTGACGTGGTCATATATATATATATATATAGAAATTTTATTCAATGACATGGACTACCCTATGCTTCGAAAGTTTCCAAGCCCCTAAGAGAGTTTATTTATTTATTTATTTATATTATTTTTTTTAAAGCCCCAAACAACATTAGTAATAAAAGAAAAATGACCCAAAATTTTAAAAAAAAAAATCGTTGATAAAAGACTTTTTGGCTTCGAAAAGGAGAGCATCAAACAAACCATGGAGAATGAAACAGTAAATTATGTTGTCTGGTTCGTCTTTGGCATACTTCGCGGATTACTTTCTCCTTCCTATACTAAACAGGAAAATCTTGCAATCAGCCAAGGACAACTACAAGTGGATCCGACGAGAATACATGCTATTGGAAGCTCTTTTCAAAGATTACAAAGGCGTTGTTTCGTCAGTTGATCTGATAAAGGAGAGAGCCAGTCGGGCCTGGGACTCCGCTAATGTCGCCGGAATAAGCCTACAACTCGACGAGACTCAGACAAAATGGTTAAGACAATCAGGTAATGTTTCGAACAACGTAAGGCTACAAGTCAGGAAGTACGAGAATCTTGTAATGTCGGAAGGAGATTTCCATTTCCTAAAGAAGCGCTGTATGTTCTTGTTGAATCTAATATCCACATTGAAGCTTGCCCTTGAAATGAAGGCCAAGAAAGATATAATTGACTGCTTTGAGCAGCACCAAAACATATCCGTTCGCGACATTTATGAATCACTCGACTCTCCAGCCGAAAAGTTAGAAGCCTTCAAGACCGGCCTATTGACGAGACTGACCATCCGTCCATCAGTTCGAGGCCATCTTTTCTCTCCGGAGCTGCTTTGGTCTCCATTTTGAGATGCTTAATCACGCAGAAGCCGAATTTGGTACGTGGCATGGCCGAGCAGGTTCGGTCTGTGGAAATGCAACTGACGCTGTTGTATGCTTTCATGAAGGATTTACGCGGTCTCCGGCTAGAGAGGGAAATAGAAAACGCGTGGGTGAGTGAAGCGCAGCTGATCATCGACGAAACAGAGAATGTCACCAACACATTCTTTCGGAAAACATCTCATCAGGCTAGGCGGCTATCCGTTCTCGGTAATTGGACAGTGAGGCGCAAGCTTAAGATTGAAATCAACCATGTTTTGAGCAGAGTACGCGATCTGCTCGGAGCAAAGGAGAGATACGGCTTGAAGTTCATCCGAAGCGAGTCTTCGAACTTTGAACACCCGCATCCCCTGCAGCTGAGCTCCGATGATGCTGTTATGACGTCCGTTGCAGGCCTAATTCGTGGTCGGCTTAGTCAGGGGAGTGCACAAGTGTTTGATAATGATGCGGCGTTGTGTGATCAGTTGGAGCAAACACAACAGCTTCTGAGAGACACGAGGCTAATTGAGGGTGCACTTAATACGAGAACAGCTTGCTTTGAGCAATTGAAGAGATTGGCCTCCGCTGCACAGATTTCTGCTGAAATGCATGTGGGTCGGCATTCTCGATTGTCCTTGGCATTTCTCTCCTGCTCGAGGTTTCTATCGGAAGTTTGCAGGATCAAGGAGGCTGTCAGCCTTCTTCAGAGAAGTATAAGAGTGTATAGCATCGAGATAGTAGAAGACTCGTCCTCACTAGTTGGACTAGAAGAAGACATTCATGCATTGGTTTCGAAGCTGAGAAATAGCTTTGAAAACCAATCTAATATCGTTTCAATTGTCGGCATGAAAGGCGTAGGTAAGACAACTCTGGCTAAGAAGATCTACAACCATATATCCACTGTCAATCATTTTGATATCTGCCGTTGGATCTCTGTAAATAAAGATATCGATGGAAATTCACTCGAACTATTAGACGGGTTCTGGGGACTCAGGAAGAGAAGCGCTACCTTCTAGTTCTGGACAACGTCTTCTCAAACGAAGCTTGGGATGTGCTGAAAGCAACATTTGCGAATGTCGGAATTAGTGGACTAAAGATTGTGATCACTACACGCTACAAAGCGGTGGCATCTTATGCCGATCCTGACAGCATCCACCAACTTCGGCTGCGAACCAAAAAAGAGAGTTGGGAATTCTTCATCCAGATGGTTAACTTGCCTTCTGAAGTGGAAGCACTGGCAAAGAAAGTTGTGGGAAGAATCGGAGGTTTAGCTCTCGCGATTTTACATCTCGGGTATCTATTTGCTGGGAAGCCAGTTAATTCTGAAGGGTTATCAATGATGCTTGACATATTCACTCAGGGTCAGAACCAAACACTGTGGTTAGCCGCGTGGGATATCCACAAAGAAGACTTGCAGTCTCAACCTATTCTTGGTAACTGTCTTTCTTACTTGGAGAACTTCCCTATAGAATTTGAAATCCCGACAAGGAGATTAGTTGCTTTGTTGGTGGCGAGAGGATTGGTGCAAAGCAGTACTGAAAACTCAAACGAAACACACGAGAATGTCGCTTACGAGTTCATTTTGGAGTTGATCAACCGCAACATAATTCAAGTAGTTGAAAGAAAGCATAATGGGAAAGTCAAAAACAGGTCGATTTCCTAGTACTTTGAGAACTTTGGGTGCGACGAAGGCGTGTGGGTGGGACTATTCGCTCGTGGTACCTGGTTAGTACAAGTTTTGAAGGGTAACTCACTTATCATTTTGACGAAAAAGATGCCAATTTCAGTCGTCGAATCAATGGTCTTCACACGAATTTGCCGAATTTTCTACACGAGTAGAGATTTCCGCACTCCATTATGTTCTTTGATACTCGTGAAGGACGTCAGCCCGGTGAAGACATAGGCAACTTTCTTCGTAGGGGGATTAAGAGTGGGCGCTTCCAACATTTACTGGTTCTTGACCTTGAAGGTGTTTTTAGACCGCACTTGCCGAGCAACATAGGAGAGTTAAATCAGCTTACATATCTAGGCTTAAGATGGACTTTCCTCGAGACAATTCCAGCATCCATTGGCAAGTTTTTGAATCTCCAGACCCTAGATGTGAAGTACACTTATATCCGAACACTCCCTATATCGGTTTGGACACTGAAGAAGCTTCGGCACCTGTAGTTGAACGAGTATTGCGGGATTAAGTTTATGCCTAAGCCAAGTGCTATTCACATGAAAGATCTACAGACGCTGTCTGGTGTGTTTTTAGATGGCGAAAGTCCGTTGAAGGATGGTCTGGACAAGTTGAGCAACCTTCGAAAACTGGGGTTAGCATTCCAGCTGACCCTGCCACAGCAAGAGGTATTGGCAAAACTGATTCTGGAACTGACCCACCTGCAGTCTCTGAATTTGAGTTCAGTTAATGAAAAGAGCGAACCTAAGGATCTAAAGTTGAAGCCTTTGTCAGAGCTTCAGAAGCTTTCAAGTCTGTATTTGTTTGGAAAGCTGGAGAGACCGTTCATCCAAAGTGAACTACCAGAGAGCCTCACTGAACTCATCTTGTCGGCTTCTCGGCTTCCAGAAGATCCAATGCTAAATCTGGGGAAGCTTCCGAAACTTAAATCCTTGTCTTTCTTCTCCGATTCGTATGAAGGAACATGTATGGTTTGCTACATGGAGAGCTTTCCCCAGCTTCTTGTTCTAAAGATTTGGAGTCTTAAGTAATCTGGTGAGTCTGTGTGTCGAGGAAGGAGCGATGCCAAATCTCAGAGAGACGGAGATCAGGTCCTTCAAAAAATTGACAGTTACGACAGGATTAACGTATTTAAAGACTCTTCAGGAACTGAAGTTAACCAACATGTCACGGGAATATGCAGCTGATGTCCGAAATGGCTTTGCAGTGGCAATGGAACAGAGTCGGAGACAAATCATTCACTGTCCAAAAATCAAGATTGATACTTACCAGTTCAATGCCAAAATGTAACGTCACACGTATGCTCATCATATTAGGCTGTAGTAGTCAAAAAATTATGTTTGTAATGAAATGATCCTATCATTTGGATCCCCATAAGCAAACTTTTTGTTCAGAATTTTATATTCCGTCTGAATTAGATAATCATATCATTTTTTTTGGGCTAGATTGAATAAACTTGAAACTTCTTTTACTACAAAAATGCTTCAAATAGAAGAAGACTTCGTTACTTATCCTTTTCTTATATCACAACTCCTTTGCCACATGATGGGTGTGTAAAGTAAAGAAGAATTTGTTAGAATGAAAATCTTACAAAATAAAATTAGCATAATATTTCCAATCTATAAAACTCCAACTCCAACCATTATTTCAAATGATATGGAATTGTAATGGAAGACTCGCTTTGATGATTTTTGGGAACATAATATTTCCGCTGCAATTTACTATGAGAAAATTGAAGATTTTTTTAATAAAGCGACCTTTATCAGATTCTGCCACAAACCAGTGGGCTATTTTATTCAGCAATACAGTAACAAGACACAATGCTTAGTGGCATTCCCTTAAACTGGAGATTGATTAACCATAAAATGCATGACTGCACCATACCATCCATGGACAGCCAACAGATGAGCAAAAGAAAAAAAAAAAAAAAAAAAAAAAAAAAAAAAAAAAAAAAGAAGAAGAAGAAGATGCAAACTACGCCAAATTCTGCGGTAGATGCAAACTGAAACATCTACACATGGAACTAATCATACATCACTTCTTGTCTACTATCTAGTCGTGCAATGACTTCGAAATGTTGAAATTAAAAGGACTCGTTTACCAATAACCACATCTTTTTTCAGTGCAAAATCAGCGTAGTCCTTGCATGGCCATCTGAAATCTGAAACTGTTCAGTTATACCAAGATGTGCCATAAGAAGCCAGACGTGAGTGAGCAACTCACCACCTCGCCTAAGCTGCTGCGCGTGCTGATTTCTTTGGCATTGACAAGCGGCATAGGATAGAATTTCCACCCAAACATGGCTTATCAACTCCCACTTCATCTGCTTGTCCCAATTCGGTTCCGTTTCAAGTGCTTGCAAGGCTTTTGCAAGCCTGCACGCTTCGAATAGCACTGATTTGCTTCTGTCTCCTTTCACTTGAGAGGTAGGAATTTCGGTGCTCACTTTGAGCAATGCTTTACACGCAGCCTTCTTCACATTTGCTGTGGATTTTCTTTCTTTGAAGAATTCGATGGCCTCGGCACATGTGTCTTGGAACCTGATTTGTCCTATCCCATTGGGCAGCATGAAGGGGCACATGACGAGAATGTGCAACATATACCCTGACAACAACTTGCTGATCTCTGTAGAAATAAGATGGCGAACAGGGTTCGAGTTTTCATCGAGTTCAGAATTGCTTGAGTTCTCGTTGAGATCAGAATAAAAGCAGAGATCTGTTGCAATATGCCAGAGAAGAATACTTTGATCAAATTCAGTAGACTCGACGCTCCAACCGAGCTTATCAAGACATCTCTTATTCTCAAGAACCCAACGGCCTCTCTCAGAACATAACTTCTTGCAAGCACTGACATCCGAGTCAATAGTTGATTTTTGAAGGAGCTGCTTAAAGATCAATTCTTTTAACTCGTTAGGAATGGTAATCTTCTTGTGAAAGTACTTCTGTATTAAGTCGTTGTAAAAGGAGAGGACCTTCTTGAGAAGACTGCACTTGGCAGGCTTGTCTTTGAGACAATCTCTTATTAGATTGTACTGCGCAATCTCATTTGACCATCTCTTCTTTTTGGATGGTGGAATTGAAGAAATGGCTTGATATAGGAGATTCGCTGCTCCATTCTTTTGCTTCGTCAGCCAAAGCATAGTCCAATCTGAGCGGAGTAGTAAACGAACAGCGCATATCTCATGGATGATTGCTCCAGCCAGCAATATAAAGGTGATGTTAACATCCGAGCTTGAGTAACCTTGCTTCTCAATGATGGAGAAGCGAACAAGCACGGCAAGGACACAGGAGAAGCTAAGGAGACGGAGAATTCCACCCACGGCAGAGTAACTCACAACCGCTTTCGTATAGAACAAGTCATACATGAATCTGAGCTCGATCTCAATCACTTTGAAGACTTCCTCATAGGGTCTGTTCTGGAAGAAAAATTGGCTGTTGACGATGTCATGTGCGCTGAGGATGAGGTCTGCGAAAAGGCGCTTGAAAATCTGGAAGAAATAGTAGGCATATTGCAAGTTGGCTGCATCTGGGATAAAGGTGTTTGCTGGGACAGTATGAAGGTGATGACCAACAGTTGGAGCTTCATTGATTCTTGCAGAAGAGACCTTGAAGCCCTCGGCTTTCTTGGACCGATATTCGTTCATGTACCTGGCGTAATTGGGGCCTGGATCAGGGGAAGGCAACATGGACTTCCTAAAGTGTTCGCTGCTCGCACACATCAAAGCCCAAATCCGCTCTCCAAACTTGATGATCCCAGCAAAAAGCATGGGAATAGACAGAACATTAAGCTCGTTACCAGACCAGGCATTGAGGAAGATATAGCAAGCAACTGCAACCTGTCCACTAAGAACTACAAAGTTTCTCCACCATAATTCGTTGTCTTCCAAGGAATATGCAGTGATGGGGTCTTGGCCACCGAGATGAAGAAGAAGGAGAGTCGCCCAAAACGCTCTTATTATGTAGTCCGGGTTCGTCGACTCATCGTCTCTGAAGTTGGAAATTAAGCTTAAGGACACTCCTGCCACCCAGTCTGCTAGCAAGTAGGCGAGCCATGGGACGAATCTGAGCCAGATTTTTGTTGAGTACTTTCTCCTGCTTCCCGTCAGGTTCAAGACGCTTTGTAACACGAGGCTAAATAGAACCATTGCAGGGATTTTCCATTGTTTCCAAACTTTCCTGAAGCCTTCCGGAAATACAAGTGCCATAGACTTCCTCAAGCTCTCTGCTTCTTACCCTCTCTGGTCCAAGATATTTTTGTGGCTCACATGTACTACCACGTACCACTTTCTCTCTCACGAAAACAATATATTTTTGTGGAAAACAGTATATGTCATACGAAATCTTATTCGAGATTTTTACAAAAACATTAAACCAGACTCGTTGAATTTCATTTTATCCGATTTTTTTTAAATAGAAATAATTTAGCATTCTATCTTTGAATTCAGGGAACTACTTTAGAAAAGGTGTTAAAAAAACAAAAAACAAAAAAACAAAGCATTTCCTTTTTCCTTGTTGCTATCAAATTGAGTGATCTAATTAATATTTTAGTTGGTGGGACAGCGGAAACAGGGATGAAATTGTAACTTGGTTTTATTAAGGGTAAATTCTTAGGTTGATCTTTAAACTTTTAAGTTTGGGTAAGGTCTTTTTTTTTTTTTTTTTATTAAGTTAGAGTGATTATATACTAAACGTTATTACAATAGTTCTCTCTGTTGATTTTTGGATGGACTTTGTAAGTTAGCATCACTTTTTGACTAAATTATTAATGGATTTTATCCAAAAATGAATGGAAAAGACTGTTAATACGATAATTCAAATTATGGAAAAAAAAAAGAATCAAAGTTGCACAAATTTATCTTTTTAATATGGGTAAATTGCTCATTTAGTCTATGAATTTTTTTTCATAGCTGGAATTCCCTTGAACTTTTAAAATGTCACTATAATAGTCAATTCCGTTAATTTTTGGATGAAATCTGTTAGTAATTTGATTAAAAAGTTGTGCTAATAATAGATTCCGTTAAAAAATTAACAAAAATGACTATTATAATAACGTTTTTAATATTTTATGATTATTCCAGCTATAAAAAAAGAACATATATTGTCCCTAAACTATTAAAATGTTGTTATAATAATCATATCTTTTAATTTTTAAAGGAAATAAGTTAATAATTTGATCAAAAAGTGATGCTAACTAACGAATTTTATTCAAAAATTAACATAAAAGACTATTATAACAATATTTTAAAAATTTATCTAACTATGAAAAAAATTCAAAGACTAAAATTATATAAAATTAAAAATTTATAAACCAATCTATCAATTTATTATTTTAATAAATATCTCCAAGTCTTGTAGTTTTGCTGGAGGACTCGACCATGACATGTTTTCTATTTCTATGAAGACTTGCGATTTCGTTGACTACAACAAGAAAGAGACTTGCAATTTGGCCAAGACCAAGACATGGTGTTAAAGACTATTATAAGTTGGAAGAATCTTTCCAGCTGACACACATGAATTGTCTACAGTCAAATTTTTTTTTCAATTTGTCATTGGTAGGTAGTGGCTTATTACGTTAATATTGGTGAAAACTGCAATAATCAGCGGATTATCCCGCGTACTTCGTAAGAGCTGACTCCTTTAACGTCAACTTGACCAAATAAAATAAACCTGCAACCACTTTCCTGGAAAATGTGAATACAGAGAATCGCAGGCGGACAAGTCAGCGGACAAGAAGCAACCAGGCCATCATGGAATAAGAAAGATACTTGAAAGATTTCTATGGCGATGACTGATTCAATCTAGCTAATTGCAGATTCGGTATGTCTTCATGCATCAGGTGCAGCAACTCAGTGGTGGCAGATGTCTTTTGCTATGCCATATTCAGGCAAGCAAATGAAAGGAGTGGTTAAAGGATAATAGATATCGCTGGAAGTGACGGAGGCGAAATAATGAGTCCTTTGAGTAACTCTGCATTAGGAAGGAATTTTGTTACTCGACTTTGGTATTTCTTTCGCCCAACAGAGAATCAGGATACTGTGCAGGAGGACCTCGTCGAGGGCTTCATTTGGGTCGTAGTAGGTTCTTACATACTCCTCGCCATAGTAAACTATGTGGTTTTGCAATATCTAGAGGAGAACTACATGTGGATAAGAAGAGAATGGAGGTTACTGGATGCGCTTTCGAAGGATTTCCAGACAGCGTACAAGGCGGTGGATCAAATAAAACAGAAAGCCCAGCAAGTGTGGGAGTCGGAGCACAATCTGAGAGGAATAACTCAAACGTTGAGTGAAATCGAGACGCGGTGGGTGAAGAAAACAGGAAAAGTGGCTTCTGAGGCCCAGCGATGCACCGAAGAGTTTGAGAAACTAGTGGACAGACGAAATTTCCTCAGGAAGTATTTTCTCTTCTGTAAGAAGTTCACGCCGACAGTTGATCTTGCCTTTGGAATGCGTCGAACCAAGGGAGAGATAGAGAAGCACCTTGAGAAGAAGAAACAGTACGCAAATCACGTGATTAGACTACTAGAGGAGTCGAGGATTAAAGTGAGAAGACTGCAGGACAGACCGATTGATGAGGGCGAGCATACTTCCCTCATCCCAAGGCTTCCTTTTAGCGCAGGAGTTGCTCTGGTCCTTGAACGCCTGATTTCTGAGAGGCCGGATTTGGTGCGCGGCATGGCAGAGCAAATTCCTTTCGTAGTAATTCAACTGCAGCTGCTACGGGCTTTCCTGAAAGATTTACGAGGACTCAGACTGGAAAGCGAGATAGAAAAAGTGTGGCTGGAGGAAGCGCAGAACATCGTTGATCAAGCAAAGAGCGCCATCCAGACCTTCTTGCAAGAGGCAGCAAATCAGTCGAGGTGGCTTTCCGTCTTTGGCCATCATTGGGGTTTGAGGCGCAAGTTTAAGAAAAATATAAAAACTGTAAGGGGGGTGCTATCTCATCTCCTAGAGACAAAAGAGAGATATGGATTCATGTACATCAGAAGAGAGTCGTCAAAGGATGCCAATTCCAACCCACGTCCGGTAATGGGGGACGGCACTGCTAGTGTTATTTCATCTGCTGTCAGAAGCATTCGCAGCCATCTGCTCGATCAGGATCCGAACTTACTAAGCATCCAAGTGTTGAATTCAGTCCCTTCGCTGGCCAATGAGTTGGAGGCTTCGGAGAAGCTACTGAAAGATCAAGAAGCAACTGAATGGGCGATTGACACGAGAATAGCTTCCTACAAGCTATTGAAGAAAATGGCTTCAGATGCAGAGTCATGTGTGAAGAATGCACGGTGGACAGATATTCTCCGAATCCAGGGAGACGTCAATCTGCTTAAGAGATGTGTACTAGCGTATAGAATCAGGGTGATGGAAGAGTCATGTTCGGTTGTTGGTCTTGAACAAGACATACATGAATTGGTTTTGGTTTTGAAACCGACCACAGGTACTCGTAATGATGTGCAAGAACGTCAATCTATGATCCTTTCGATTGTGGGAATGAGAGGCATAGGAAAGTCAACTCTGGCTAAGAAAATTTTTGATCATAGATCCATTATCAACCACTTTCCTGTCCGCCGTTTGGTTGCTGTGCCTAATGAGAGCGATGAGATTAGACTTCTCCAAAGCGTTGGAAACCAGATCTTGCAAACCCAGGAGAACAGGAATGAAAAAGACTACTGGATCAACGAGTTGAACGCTTTCTTGAAAGCAAATTCATGCCTTGTTGTTCTGGAAAATCTTTCGTTAAAGCAAACGTGGGATAGACTCAAACCAGCCTTAGTCCCAGCTGGAAGCATCAGTACCATTATGCTCACCACATGCGACAAAGCGGTAGCTTCACATGCCAATCAAAGTAACATTCACCCGCTTCGGCTACGAACCCAAGAGGAGAGTTGGGAATTCTTCACCCAAATGGTCCATTGCCCCTCCGACGAAGTGGAAAAGCTCGCAAAGAAAGTGGTCGCGAGAACTGGAGGCCTGCCACTCGCCATCCTACGTCTTGGATATCTATTGTCAGGGAAGAGAGTCACTAAAGAGGAGTTGTCAGTGGCGCTTGAGCGTGTATCTCAGGGTCATTACCAACAACCATGGGTATCGACCTGGGACAACAATAAAGAAGACCTGCAGTCAAAACTAAACCTTGGTAAATGCCTTTCCAACTTTGAATTGTTTCCGAGGGACTTTGAAATCCCTGCAAGGAGACTAGTTGCATTATGGGTTGCACGAGGGTTGGCACAGAGTACCGAAAATGCAAACGAACAAAATGAGGAAAGAACGGAGGAAATGGTTGCTTATAATTATCTTAAAGAGCTGATCGATCGCAATGTTATTCAAACCGTCGAAAGAAAACGTAATGGAAAAGTCTTGACTTGTCGATTTCCTAGCACTCTAAGAGAACTCTGGTTGAGAAATAGACATAACACCAGGACACCTCGCTCCTGGTCCGTATGTGCGAGTTTTGATCAGCAACTTGCTTATCGTTTCGATGATAATGAAGATGGCAGCTTCAGCCGCAGCATTCACAGTCTGGACTCCAATATTCTGCGAGAGGACAGTCGTCCACTCTCCATTATGGTCTTTGATAGCCGAGAAGGAGATAAGCCTGGCGAAGACGTACGTAACTTTCTTTTGCAGGGCATTAGATGTGGTAACTTCCAAGGATTACTGGTTCTTGACCTTGAATGTGTCTTCAGACCTCAATTGCCAAGTGCAATTGGGAAGCTAAAGGAGCTGACATATCTAGGCTTAAGGTGGACTTACCTGGAGACTCTTCCATCATCAATAGGCAAGTTGTTGAATCTCCAGACACTGGATTTGAAGCACACTAGTCTAAGAACGCTCCCTAGCTCGGTATGGAACCTGAAGAAACTTCGGAACCTGCACTTGAACCAGAATTGTCGAATCAAATTCATGCCTAAACAAAGCGCTTTTTCCATGAAGAATTTGCACAAGTTGTCCGGTGTATATGTGGATCACGAGGGCAGGGCTTTGATGAAGGGCCTACACAAGTTGAACAACCTTCGAAAACTGAGGTTAACATTCCACTTAACGCCGGCACAACAAAAGGTACTAGCAGAACACATTCTGCAACTAATCCACCTACAATCCTTGAGTCTTAAATCTGTTGACGAAAACAACGAACCTCAGCCTCTTAAGTTAGAGCCTTTGACAGATCTCAAGAAGCTCAATAGCTTATATTTGTACGGAAAGCTAGAAAGACTATCGTTCTTAAGTGAACTACCAGAACGCCTCACTGAGCTTACCTTGTCAGCTTCGGGACTTTCAAGAGGCCGCTTACTACTTCAGATGCTAGGGGTCCTTCCAGAGCTCAAATTTCTCTCTTTCTTGTCTGATTCTTATCGTGACACTGAAATGGTTTTCTCTGAGGGATTTCCCAATCTTCTAGTTCTGCAACTCTGGAGCCTTGATAATCTGGCGAAACTTATTGTGGAAGAAGGATCAATGAAAAAACTACGAGAGCTTGAGATCAGGTCCTGCGTTAACTTGACGGTTACCACTGGTTTAACGCAGTTGAGGACTCTCCAGGAATTGAAGCTAACTAGCATGCCTGAAAAATACACAGCAGATGTTGAAAAGGACTTCGTGACAGCTAAGAAACAATCTCCGGATAGAGTCGCTCACTTTCCATCCATCAAGATAACCAACGAATAGGCTGATGCTCGTTAATCTTAGATGAGGTACGTCTTTAATGTTATTACATTTTCTCTTCCTCTTGAGCGTCTGATTTATTTAAGTTTTGACATGCAGAAATATTTTCTATGACACTATAACTTTGGACTAACATATGTTATCCGCGTTTCAGTAGCCATTTCTCCTCAAGTATTGAAGAATTATGAAGCCTTTGCAAAATAATCAGACTCTGTTCTTGAAAAGCTGCAATTGACTCTCCTCCACGATCAGACTCTGTTCTTCAGGCGTATTGCTTAGTTTTATAGTGTATTAGTGTTCCATATATTTGTGATACTGATATCCTTGTCACGCGCAAGATTGAATAAAACAAGAGACTACTATTAAATATATATATATATATATATATAAGCATAATAAACAAAATGGGATGATTTTACCATTCCATAAACTGTATCATGTGTGATGTATGTTTCTGACAAACTCTGTTTCATGGTTCTGAATGCGTTAGTTAACATTTGGTTGCTCTATTTTCTTGTTTTTTGCTGAATTGTTCTATTGTTTACTCTTCCAATTTTGACGACCTTTCCAGAAGCAAAATGTTTTGAGTTTTCAATTAACGAAATGGGTGGACTCTAGGAAGATTAACTCTTCTGTAATATTTGATTCTATGGAAATGGGCTTAGAAGTTATTTACAACAGTTAAAGTTTTAAAATAGTGTTTAGTCTACCAACGGTTTAATATAAAACCTGAGAGGGTTGGATATAGAACTTACTTGATCATTACACACTGAGAAATCTTCTTTCCTTGTGCCATTGATCCTCGGTGAAATCTTTTGGATCTGTTGCTGATCCGTGGATGTGAGTTGGTCTTTATCTTCTTTATCTTTTTTTTTTTTTGGGTTACTGTAGAATTGTATGGTGGATTTACTCTTGATGGTGTTTGAAGCTTTTAAGGTAATAGAGAAATTAGTGAACATTTTGGTTTTTTGATTCAGCACTTCAGTAGCATCAACAACGGAATGCTTTACCATATATAAGACAGTGTCCAGTGGATTGGATAGAAATAAGCAGTAAGAAAAAAAAAAAAAAAAGAAAAAAAAGAAAAGAAGAGAACAGAATACTTTTACTCAAAGCAATCTACTTTGCGAGTCATTTCAACTTTAATTTTAAGGTAAACTGTTATTTAGTTCTTAAATTTTTAATTTTTTACAAGTTTGATCCCTGATTTTTTTTCGTAGCAAGAACGTCCTAAGTTATTAAACTGTTGTTGCAATAGTCATTTTACATTAGTTTTTGAACGGAATCCGTCACTAATTTGATCAAAAAGTAATGCTAACTAACGGCAATCCTAGTGGTATTGCACGGCATATTAACGGTTGGATTCATCTCCTTGGCGAGCAATGTGCCTTACGTGAAGTCGATCAAGAAGGGAGATATCTTTGTTTTCCCACAAGGGTTGTTGCATATTCAGTTGAATGACGACAAGACACAAGCGTTGGCTTCGGCTTTCTTTAGCAGCCCATTCCCAGGGCTTCAAATCCTGGACTTTGCTCTGTTTGCTAACAACTTGGCCTCTGCTTTGGTGGAGAAGACCACCTTCCTTGACGACGTTTAAGTGAAGAGGCTCAAGGGTGTTCTTGATGGCACCAACTAAGCCCAGCTTGGATGTTGTTTTCTTATTTTGAGTGAAAGACTCTCTGTTTTCCTTTCATGTTTTAGCTAGCTAACTTGTGGTTTGGTTTTGATCAAATTGTTTGTGGTTTTTGTTACAACTCCTTTGAGCTTGGCATTCTTCGAATTTAGCCATTTTATGGATTTCAATGAATTGCTTTTTTTGAAATTCCATCCTCATTTCTCAATTGCGTGCCTTAAAAATGATGATAATATTTTTATTTTTAGAAAAAAATTCTAGGCAAGCTTATTGTTTCTTCTCATTCTTCATTGTGTCAAAACCTACAATGTTACGTCCCTGCATGCGATGGCCGCGGCAATACATAGAAGACATAACTAATTATGCCTTAATTTAAGATAAAAATAATAATAGTAATTATGCCTTAAATCTGTCACCTTAAAACACACTAACCAAGTGAATTAGCACCGGACATAATAGCTGCACTAACACCCCACGTTTAATTAGTGTTTAATTACCACCGGTGATGGTAGCATGGTGATAAAGATGTCTTACTTACTATTGAGATTTAGGATCATGATCCTTGTCATTCCATTTAGTGCCTTGCCCAATGACTATTGAGAAAAGAGTATGAGAACACAATCGATCCTCCCTTTTTTATTTTTTTATTTATTGCAAAAAACAAATATTGTTCAATTACAAAATATTAGGCAATTAACATCATAAGTTAGAAGCTTGCATCATTGGCAAATAGAGTGGAAGCATGATTTTCAAAAGAGATGATTTCTTACTCTCAGATTTCCGAGGGAAATTAATAATGGATATCCGTTTATAAACAGCAATATGTCTAGATACACCTTCCAAAAAAAAAAACAAAAACAAAAAAAAAACAGTTGGCAAGTGGACCTACAACTTTTTCAGACCACATAATTGGGCGTTATTTCATGTTCTTTTGTAACTTTCACCCCAAAACTCACTTGTCAATCGTAAGGTCTTAATTACATGTCCCATGAGTTGAACTTGTAATTTGGGTTAGAAAAATTAATGCTTCGTTTCATGGATTGAACCTTCTCATTTTATTTTTTTTTTAGGCATAAAAAGCTCGAAATTGGAAAACAGCTGGAAAATATTTTCTACTAAAAAATTTTAACGCGTGAGCCATGAAATTAAAAACTTGACAACATTTTGCGTTATTAATTTTGTCATAAAGCTAGATAATGTCTAGTGACAAATCTTGATCATTGATACGGCAAGATAATCGTGGTTAACATTTTACGTTACTTTCAAGTCAATCCAAAATGACATTATCGACAATTGATGTTTTTACATTTAAGGTCACTTATTCTATCTTGATGGAAGGAAGGAGAGATTAGATTCCCACATGTAAAAATTAGGCCATAAATGTACATACATACACACACATATATATATATATATATATATATATTTACTGAGTAAAGTAAGGAGATCGATGGTGTCAACACGCCCTCTTGTGTTATTACGGGAATCTATAGGAACTACAGGTAGAACGGCCCAATGCCTGGCCATGCTTTTGTAATCAACCTACGTATTTTTTTTTTTGTTTTAAGAATATCTATTTAACCTCAATTTGTTGAAAGATTATCTGTTGGGTATGCAAAAAAGGCCCACTTGATCCATAAAGAAGAACGTGATTAAAGGAAAAGATTATTTAAATTAATATCTATTTAAGAGTTCATGTTTTAAAAAATGTCTAAATGAAATACTACTTCCTTTTAATAATGTATTGAAATAAAACAAATAAAGAAATGTTAAAAAAGAAAATAATAATATAATTTCATTAATTGTAAATTTAGAAAAAGGTGAACGAATATATAGAAAAAAATATAGAAAAACTATAAAAATAAAATTATATAGAAAAAGGTGAACGGATATATAATCCATAAATCCTTAAAATCTAAAGAAAATTTACTAATATTAAAAAAAGAATAAAAAATATTTAAAAGGGACATTAATTATCTTTAAAGAATCACGGGTCCAATGAACATTAGAATTTTTTTCTTTAAAGAATTTACTAATATGAATGATATAGTTATCATCATAAAGAAATAGGCAAGTTCATCCGGTATCTAAACTTTAGAAATTACCTATTAAAATAAGACCAATATTAGTGAAAAAAAAAACATTATGATAATGACGTTAGAATTATCATAAAGAACTTTAATCATACTTACGAAATAGGTTTGTAAGAAACATAAATCATACTAAGAAATAATCAATATAATAAAGAATTAGTAATTAAGATAAAAATAATAATAACGACAAAAGATAAATAAAGAAAAAAAATATACGAATTTTAATAAAGAAAAATGATATTCATTATAATAAAGGATAAAATGGATACTATAAGCATTTGTTTATGTTAAAATAGACATTTACGTAATATTATGAAAAACATAAAATTTAAAACGGATCCTAAATAGACATTTTATATAATGGACAAATACAAATTTGGGCTACTGATTAACATTTGAGATGGAACCAATAACCATTTACTTACATCTCGTATTTGAACCAAATCCTACGGCCAAGTGGATGCGCAAAAAGGATCCCCAAACGCAACCGAATTAAAAAGACCAAGGTGGCCGGCCCTGTGATGAAGGATACAACCCACGAGGGTGGCCTCGAACGCAAAGTTCGTGGGAGGGATTGTTGGGTGCAAAAGAGTCCCACATCGGTAAAGAGTATAGAAAGGACAGGACAACTCTCCAATAAGTTGATAATTTGAGCGGAATCCACGGCCTGGTCCTCCAATTACCTTATCTTATTATTTTTTTTAAAAAGAAAATTACATTTAATTCAGAATAAAAATTATAAACCTATAACATTGACTCTATATTATCTCTGCATTACAGAGAGATAAAAATCCTCAATGACAACTGATTGAATTTCAAAATTTAGTGAAAGAAACTGATTGAATTTCAAAATTTAGTGAAAAAAAAATGTTAAAATCAACTACGTCTGTACAACTTCATTATTAACATCATTTTATGTACACTAGTTCAAGATTATGAAATCAGATTGAATTTTCATTTTTATTAAATAAACATTTTTAGTGAAATTAAATGTCAAAATCGGCTACGTTTGCATAACTTCATTATTAACCTATTTTAGATGTACTGTCAATATCAAGATTAAATCAGTTTTTTTTTTTTAATTTAGACATTTAGTGAAATAAAAAGTTAAAATCGACTATGTTTGCACAACTTCATTATTAACATTATTTTAACATTATAATAAGAAGCAGATGCCAAGAAATGTCCTTACAAGTTGCAAACGTTATCTAATGCTCGCGTGAAAATATAAACAAAACGAGTCAACTGCTGGCAATGCAGCCTTATCTGTATTGCTGGAAGTGGAATTTTTCAAAATTCAGTTAGAGCTACACCACTTCCTCTAACTTCTTATGCAATTTCTTCTTCTTCCGCTTGGACGATCACATTTCCTATATCCCAAACACAAGACCTGTGGTTTACTCACAAAAGAGGAGCTGACTATGGAAACAAGCAGGTCGAGTGTGAACAGGGTCAGGACCGTAGCAGACGAAGCTACTGCTCGGATTTTCGGATACTCGACGAGATGGGAATATGCATCGACAAGGCACGAGGGGAGAGCGAAACTGGATCTGTTTACGTTTTTACGGGCGTACATGATGAGTGGCCCAATGGAGGCAGCATTCATGATCACTCCCCTTGCCGACAATACAAAGTGTACTAATCTCAAACTCTCCGTCTTCTCTGCTTTGTTCATATCTGCGTGTTTTATAAAACTTGGAGTCTATAAACCATTGCCATGTTTCGTCAGTTTCTTCTTTCTTCTCATAGTGATTCTAAGCTACTTAGACTTTATTTCCATGAAGAACCGCATCAAATGGATAAGAAGGGAGTCGAGGTTGTTGCGTGCCATTGTGCAAGATGCAGAGGCAATTACTGCTTTGAGTGACATCAAGTATGGGAGTCTGAAATCTTCTCTGGTAGGGTAACTACTGTAGGACTGAGTGAGTCTGAGTTAGCCTGGGTGGATAAAACGAAACAATTGGTTTTGGAAGTCGAAAATTTCATCGCAACCTATTGGGAACCTAGGAGAAGAGAACTAAATATGAACTTTTTTCGAGACCTAAAGAGGTTGGAAGATCTTTTCAGGAGAGCAAGTAATCTCATGGATGGAATGAACGAAGTGACTGTGATGAAGAGTACACGAGAAATTCACATATGCAACTCCCTGGAGACGTCATGGTCCACAATTAGAGGACTGCTTGAAAGACCTATTGAGAAACAAGACAACGAGTGGGTCCAATACAAAGTACAAGTCACGGCAGACGCGTCAATTTCCTCTTCTATCCAGAGAGTAAATACGCTTACAGACAACTCAGAATTTTAGAGGATCAGTTCCCTTCAATTAAGATTCACTTCATCAAACAGCAAGTCATGCTACTAAATCCTTTCATGGAACACATTGCGGTGCTCAAACTCGAGAATGAAATTGGAAAGGTCTGGTTGGAGGAAGTTGGAGAGATCCTTGATGCTGCAGAGGTTGTGATTGATGCATTCTCAACAAGATCATCAGCATATCCATTTCAGCGGCTTCCAATAATTGGCACTTGGATCGCTAGGTGAAAGCTGAAGAAGGAAATTGATCACATTGGCATTGACTTCTCTGACCTGTTTGAAAGGAAGGACTGGCATAAATTCAAATTTATCAGAAGAGCTTCATCAAAATCCACCCATCAATCCCTACTTCAGACCATAGATGACGCAGATACTTCATCCAGACTAGAGTATATCAGCTCTTTCCTCAATCACGAGTTGGTAAGATGGGACCACGTAGCTATTAAACTCACCTCAGTGTATAGACAGCTGAAAGAACGATTTGAAATTGCAAATGCAACTGAGAGCCAAAATGATCCAGCCGTAGCATCATCGAAGAATGTCATAGAGAACATTGCCAAAATTACAGAAAACTCCATAGAGACCTTTAGAAATAATTCAGTCCAAGATCTCAGCTACCCACCTTTACAGATCATAAATGCTAGGACTCAGCTTTCAATGGAAATTGACGAAATCCAGTATCTCCTTGATATTCAAGAGAGAAGCATCAAAGCATACAACATCGTTTCAAGAGATGAGTCAAACTCGGTAGTCGGTTTGGAAGAAGACATGCAGGCAGTGGTCTCACAGTTGATGGCAGACCGCGTAGATCACTCTGTTGTTTGCATTGCAGGCATGGAAGGCATTGGTAAGACAACTCTGGCGAAAAAGATTTATTGGCAGAGATCAGTAATAGACCATTTTCAAGTCCGTCAGTGGGTTTCTTTACCTCCTCAACAATCAGCCGACCATTCCTTTCTGAAAGACATTGCAGAACAGGTAATGGGACGGCCATTCTGAGCATATTTTGCAGGACGCGGCGCAACTCAAAGAATGCTCGATCCAGAGGGTGACAGGACAAAGATACCTCCTTGTTCTCGACAACATCTCAACAAAGGAGGCTTGGGATACACTAAAATCGATCTTCTTCTTGGAAAGATCGGATGGGAGCAGAATTCTACTCACAACACGTAATGAGGAAGTTTCACAAGATGATCAGATTGGTGCTCCTCACCGAGTTCGACTGCGAACCCGTAAAGAGAGCATGAGGTTGTTGAAACAGATGGCATGTATTTCTCCAGAAGAAGAAACAATCGCAAAAGATATCCTTGATACATGTTTGGGACTACCACTGGCTATCATACATGTTGGATATCTAACTTTGTGGGACAATATGACTGCTTTTGAAATGCTTGAGCACCTCAAATTGTGGAATGATCTAAAACCGTTGTTGGAAACCTTTAACATGGTCAATAAATAGTTACATTCGCACCTGAAAGAATGCCTCTACTACTTCCGACTGTTTCCACGGGACTTCAAAATCCCTGCTCGGAGACTGATTGCTTTATGGGTTGCAGAAGGATTTGTACAACAAAGTACAGATACGAGCGAGACCCCTGAAGAAGTTGCAAGCAAATATCTTACACGGTTGATTGATCATGAAATCATTCAGGTGGTCGAAAGAAAACCGAGTGGTAAAGTTAAGACCTGCTGCATTCCTATTGCAATGTGCGAATTCTGGTTGCGGAAACTCCAGCAGCAAGGTATTAATTCAGTCCTCAGAGTTGCTGATCATTTTGACAGAAGTGATGAGAGGCTTGGCCTTATTCACAGAAACGCCTCGACCACATCACGAGATTTGCAACGTTACAAAGATCTGCACTCCTTCCTCTCTTTTGATCCTCGAGAAGGAAATGAACCAGGGGAGAGAATAGGCAACTTTCTTCGCAGGGGAATTACACGTTCTTTCTTCCACAGAATGCAGGTTCTTGATCTAGAACAAGTTTTCAGACCCGAATTGCCTAGCGATATAGGAAGACTAAAGAAGTTGAGGTACTTGAGCCTAAGGTGGACTTACATTCAGAGCATACCGTCATCCATAGGTGAATTAGTTCACCTTGAAACTTTGGATTTGAAGCATACTTATGTTCGGGCTCTGCCTAGTTCAGTATGGAAATTGCAAAGACTTCGACATTTGTACTTGAACCAGAGCAATCAAAGTGAATTCATGCGACATCAAAGTGGGAGTTTCCTAGAAAGCCTTGAAACTTTGTGGGACGTATTTGTGGCCAAGATCAGTCCTTTGAAGTATTGCTTGGACAAGTTGATCAACCTTAGGAAATTGGGATTGTCATTCCAGTTAGATGTGCCGGAGGAAAGGGAGTTATTAGCTGACCGAATCGTGAAAATGAAGCACCTTCAACATTTAAGACTAAGATCGAAGGATGAAATGGGTGGACCCTGCATGCTATTTCTGAAGCTTTCAGGCCTTGAGCATCTATCCATCCTCGACTTGTTTGGGAGGCTAGAAAATCCTTCCGTTGTAGCTGAATTCCCCAGGAACCTTACTGAGCTTACCTTGTCTGCCTCTGGTCTTTTGGACGATCCAATGCCGGTGCTGGAGACACTCTCGAACCTGAGATTACTGTCCTTCTACTCCAAGTCTTATATTGGAACACGCATGGTTTGCTCCGGGGCGGGCTTCCCTCAGCTTCTAGTCTTAAGATTCTGGAAGTTGGAACAATTGGAAGAGTGGAAAGTGAGTGAAGAATCACTGCGAAATCTTCGGGAGTTGGAGATCAGATCCTGTGAGAAGTTAAGCATCCCAAATGGGCTGAGGAATTTGAAGATGCTACTTGAATTGAAGCTAACTAACATGCCGGAGGCATTTGTGGCCAATGTTCAGAACAATCAGAGGGAAATATGGGGTGATGTTGCCCATTCACCAACTATCACGGTCAACTGGTAGTTTACGAGCTTTAAGCTTTCGCTTACCTCTGGTATGCCCCCCTTCTCTTCTCTTCTGGTGCTTGTGATTTTATACATCTTTACACACACCACAATTTTATGCTGCAACTTGTAACAACTAAAGATTATCTCTCTCTCTCTCTCTCTCTCTCTCTTTTTCTTTTTCTTTTTCTTTTTCAGCTTCCCTTCTTCTTTGAGTAACCAATGCGGACTAGCTGTTGGATCCTTGGTGTTCGTTGGACTAAAATCTGCAGTAAATCATATTGCTAATTATAGCTTCTGTAGCTTATCAGAGGCACATAAAAAATAAAATAAAATAAAAAATTATGAGGTGCGTGTAAAGTTCATAAAGAAACTTTTTAATTTTATTATTATTATTATTATTATTGCAATCATGAAAGTGTTTCCCTACTCCATTTCCTGATAATGCAAACGGTGTGGCATGACTAGTTGTTGTTAATTTTTTCAAGTTAATTTCAGCTTGCTATGGTAAGTTTTACTTTGTTTTGTGTGTGTGTGTGTGTGTGTGTTTTTTTTTTTTTTTTTTTTTTTTTTGAAGGAGCTTATATGTTGCTTTATTTATTTGGAAAAACGCTGCTCTGTGGTTAATAGAAATCAGAGGCAAAATTTTCTACAAGGTCCCTAATATATATATATATATGTGCATATATGTATAGAATTGTGTTCTGCGCCGTACATATCCAGCACTTTAATTATGAGAGTTGCATGAAATTGGACGGTGGGATTTGTTGAAACTAAATGAGGAGCAATTTATGACAGAAACTGACACGCTTATAGGTTAGGGTCTAGAATAGAAAAACAATAAGAAACCGGTCTTTTCAGTGAACTCCAATGTTTTTTTTTTTTTTTTTTTGTGAAAGTTTTCTTGTTGATAAAATGAGATTTTGGAAATTTACTGAAGGGACTGACAATGGCCTCCTCTATGCCTGCTGCCTAGCTAGCCACATCTCCATCCTAAGGTTTCTCCATCATCTTTTACGATAGCAGCTCTTCTAGAGCTCGATCAAGAACAATGTTTTTTTTTTTTTTTTTTTTTTTTTTAACGGCTCTAAAATAGCAAAGCTCTTTCATTTCTTCTGATTTCAATTATTTGATTTTCTAGTGTAAGAAAGAATTTTTGTAAACGCTTTTTGGGCAGTGGGATATCGGTGTGGAAGGTTTTTCTGATTTTTTTTAATTGGATTTTGTAAATTTTGTTTACATGTCCAAAGTAAGGATCAATCTCTTCTTTTATCTTTTAGTTTTTGTTTGATTTTCAAGTTTAAATTTAAATTTTTTATTTAAATTTTTATTTTTTTAAAAAAAATTAATAAAAATAATAATTAATTTTTAAAAAATTAATTAATTTTAATTTATAAATTTCAATCCAAACCGGTGTTTCAACCATAAGATTAAATTTGGGGTATCTTCAAATCTGCCTTACTAGCTTGCCATGTAGACTCTCCTTTTCCTTTTTTAACTCCTGCTATCCCTAGTCTATCAACTCTGATCATTCCTCTTGATTACTTGCCACATCTTTTCATCCGGTAACAACAGATACGAAACTCGGCTTTTATATATATATATGTATATATATATATATATTTATTATTATTATATATATATATATATATTATAGATCTTACGGGACTGCAAACATTAGCTAAAAGATTGGTTAGTGGGATTTTTTTTTTTTTTTAAAAGAACATCTCATACTTATGCAAGCCACCAAAAGTACTATTGATTTGGTCAAAAACTACAAGTGAGACCAAGAACCCTAAAAAAAAAAAAAAAACACTCTATATAACATATACTTTAATAAACTGTTAGAAGAGATTACAAAAGAAAAAATTAGGTAAATAGAAAGTTTTTAAATATTTATTTAAATAAATGGAAATTTTATTTTATTTAGAAAAATGACTTTAATCAATAACTGACTACAAGCGAGACCAAGCACCCTAAAGAAAACAGTAATTGACAATTTTTGGGAAAAAAAATATTTTTCTTTATATTACAAAACTTCAGTTATTTACTAAAGCAATTCTTAGAAAAGCTATTTACTCAAAAATCCCATTACAGAATAAATAAAGTTTTATTAAATGAAGTTCTTCCTTCATGGTTTCAAGATTCGGTTGTGCCAATATTATTCAAACTAGAATATTGGCCGTTCGTACAACTTTATATGATGGGTGAGTTTTATACCCACAAATTAAATGCTTTTGAATTAGAGTTTTATTGGTTCTTTCGAGCGTTTTTGTGGTTTTATGTGTCTTCTTTTTTAACTTACAGATTAGGTCGAGTTGGGTGTGATTTGACATATATGGATCGGTGATGGATTCATAAATTTCTCTTAGTGAGAGCACATAAGGAGAAATTTTTAAAATTAATAATTTTATATGATAAAAAATTTAATATTTTTTATTCTAATTTTTTAAATATTTATTACCATATAATAACTATTACATATTTTTCAAAATTTTGAAAATATTATAAAATTTATTCTTGAACTTTATCTCAAATATTATCATAAATAAAAGTTTCTAGCTCATGATTTGTTGTATGTTGTTTGTAATTTTCTTTGCACAAATATTCAAATTATTGATAATTTTAAAATCAATAAATTTTTTTAAAAACAAATAAATTTAAAAAAAATTAGAAAAAAAAAAGTAGATAAAGAAATTAGGAGGGAAAAAAAAAAGAATCAAATGTTGGTGATGGTATTAAAATATAAGAATAAGTTGAGTGTTATAAGTCACATTTGAGGAAAAAAAAAACTTTTGAGTGAGGACACATTTGACATAAAAAATAAAAAATAAAAACTTTTGAATGAAGGTAAATTTCAAAATTTTAAGAAAAGATGGTGTTATAATTTAGATTTCAAGAAATTGAGAGGGGGCACGTGTCCCCCCGGCCCTTGTGTAAATCCATGGGGATACTTTGGAATTGATTTTGGCGCGCAATGATGTTTGAGAAGTAAGGATTCCAAGCCGTAGCTTTGGAAGGCTTAGAGGGGCTACAAGCAAGTTGAGTGGAGCCGCGGTGCTGCGATTCGAAGTTTGGAAGTTCTATGCTACAAGCCGCGGTGCAAGAGCAGACGGATTGCGAATATTTCTTTCTTTTTTTTTTTTTTTTTAAACCTTCAAAACATCTCCTTTTTCCAATGAAAATAAAAATTCCTTTCTATTCTTGTTTTTATTCTTTTTAACCCACAAATTGCTTGAATAGAAGGAGCATAAACGTCATTGATGTTCATCAATTATTATTATTAAGCCGGGTGGGTCTCCTAAACACATCTCCAATCTTAAAAGTTAACTAAATACAAGATAAGTTTTAATACAATTGAAAAAAAAAAAAAAAAAACTACATAGAAGGATAAAGATTTAATTATTACTTTCATATTACGTTTCTGTCTCTTGAATGTGCAGCCTTGGCAATAACTTTTCATTGCAATTCTATTTTGTAACACTTGGACAGCTTTCTCATTTAGCGTGTTTAATCTCCACAAGGAAAGGAGGACAGGATGCAGATATTTTCGGAAAGTTTTAGGAGAACCTGGAGTGGATTGGAGATCCGTATACTGGTTCTACTCAGCCTCACCTTACAAAGCATTCTCATTCTGATCGGAAACCGGAGAAAATTTTCATCAAGAAACTGGCTCCGTTTTGCTTTATGGCTCGCCTACTTATCAGTAGACTGGGTTGCAACACTGTCGTTGAGTGTACTTTCCATCAAGCACTTACAAAATGGTAAAGATGATTCCACAAACCCGAAATACATTATAACAGCGTTTTGGGCTCCGTTTCTTCTTCAGCATCTTGGTGGTCCGGACTCAGTCACCGCATATTCCTTGGAAGATAATGAACTGTGGTAGAGGCACTTTACTAGTTTCCTCGGACTGGACAATGCTATGGCTGAGCAAGAACAAGAACGTACTGGTGGATCTTTTGTGCCAAGCCATTTCATCGATTCTACCATCTAAAACGGAGAGGTGGTCTAATGAGATAGCACAATACAACCTATTAAGCTTTAGCCTTAAAGATAAGCCTGCAAAGTGCAGTTTTCTCCAGAGAGTCCTTGGCATTTATGAGCTAATGGAAAAGTATCGCTACAAGCGTTTCATAAGAGTTCCCAAGTATTTGAAAGAACTGATCTTCCAGCAGCTTCGAAGGAAATCTACGAGGGAATCAGATTTTAGAGCTTTCAAGGCATTATGCGCTCACAGGGGCCAAGGGATCCTAGAGGATGAGGGATGTCTTGACGATTTTAGCTGGAGCATTGAAGATGCTGAATTTGATCAAAGCATTCTTCTCTGGCATATTGCTACAGACCTCTGTTACTATACTGAACTGGATGAAAACTTGAGCTCTGTTCGAGGTCCTAATTCTAAAGAGAACAGCAAGTTGTTGTCCGATTATTTGTTGTATATTTTAGTCATGCGCCCCTTCATGCTGCCAAATGGGATCGGACAAATCAGGTTCCAAGACACATGTGCAGAAGCCGCCGAATTTTTTGAAGAGAGAAAATCCATAACGGAATTGAAGAGAGCTCGCACATTCTTACTCAAAGTGAACACTGACATATTTCCATCTGAAGTGAAGGGGGACAGAAGCAAATCAGTGCTATTTGATGCCTGCAGGCTTGCAAAAGAACTGAATCTCCTGGAAAGCAAACCAGATTGGAACAAGGAAAAGAAATGGAAATTGATAAGCAATGTGTGGGTGGAAATGCTATCTTACGCCGCTAGTCAGTGTCAAGCAAGCCAGCAAGCTCAGCAGCTCAGAAAAGGCGGTGAGCTGCTCACTCATGTCTGGCTCCTCTTGGCGCATCTTGGTATAACCGAACAATTTCAAATTTCAAAAGGTCATGCAAGAGCTAAGCTGATTGCACAGTGAAGAAGATGTGGTTGGTAAACAAGTCCCATTACTTCAAACTATGAAACAAGATATCGTGAATAAAATGGCATCTTCTAAAACTAGCTACGAGGACCTGATACAGTTTAATTTGCATCCACTGTCACACGTTTATTTCTTGTACTTCTTTTTGCTTAGTCATGTAATCTCTTCTATGTTTCCCTTGAACTGCTGGTCCCCCGCCAATGTTATGGTACGCGTAAAAACATTTTATGCCCAAATGTTCTCTAGTTTGTAAATAACTTTACTGTTCACAGAAAGAGACGGTGAAACAAGCTCATAGTTCCGCTGCTTCCGCATGAATGGAACTTTTTTTTTATTTTTTATTTTTTCCGCCCTATAAGAGCGACCTTCATTCTATAAAGAAGAAACAAAAACAGAGAAAAGAAAGGCTCCTCTAGTATGCAAAGGCCATGCAATGCAAGGGCTTGGCTGATTGTTGAGTGAAGAAGATATTTGCCGAGTTTTAACTCATCTTTTTTTTTTTTTTTTTTTTTTTCATTCAGCTTGGATATCCTCCAGGCGTTGGTCCTAGCTAAATTTTAACTTAGTAATATGTTTCCATGTATGTTATTCTTATTCTGTAGACTCGTGATCTCATGGCGTCTCTGGAGGAATAAAATTGAGCTTCTTTTATATTATTGGACTGCTAGAAAGATGTAACTCACCAAAATTAAATATTAAATCTTAGACCGCACGCATTTTATTTTTCATAGATACTAATAGAAAAACGAAAATATAGCTTGAAGTCTAAGAAAATAGCTCAAAACCAATTCATATACTCCGCAAGGCTCAGAAAAGAAAATTTTGAACACCAGGCCAGGCGCCACATTTTGAACTCTAGGCCAAGCGCCACCCACGGAGGGAAGCAAGGACCGGGAAGGCCCTCAACTTTTTTTTTTTTTTTTCCCCTAAAAAAATACCCTATAATTTTGAATAAAATTTTATAATAACCTCCTAAAAATGAAAAACTTTGAAATAGTAAATAGAGAGATAATCGGACAGGATGGAGACGAGTATGCTTCTCCTACCTTCCCTTTGATCCCATGCTCACACTACTTGAAGAAGGGGGGGGGGGGGGGGGGGGGGGGGGGGGGGGCGCGCGCGAAGTTTGGAGAATCCCTGTTAGGGAGCTTTCCCCATGGGTCATACCATTCCAAATTACCAATTAAGAAGTTCAAAAAAAATTCTTTAACTTTTATCAAGTTTAAAAGTAAATTCAAATTCAATTAAATTTAATATAAAATTTGTCAAGATAAAAATTAACAGAGTGATTTTCATACATGAGCCAATCGAATAGTGAATTTTAAATATGGCCAAAAATAATTATAATTCTAAACATGGCAAAATAAGGCAGTGTGATGACGTAATTAACCTTGAAATTTTCATCATATATCTAATAAGTAGTTTTCTCATTATCATTATACTTTTATCTTGCCGTATTATAATCTCAGTATAATTGTAATGACAAGATTATCGACATTGTAGTTTCAATAACATTATAGTAACATTTCAAAACTAAGTAATTTCTCCGTTAAGGGCCTATTGTCCGGTTCTTTATTTATTTTTTTATTTTTAATGAAAGCTATTGTTATTGGTTAATCATGTGCTATGTTGCACTAACAATCAAACTTATTTTGCCCCAAAAGGGTGGACGGACTGAGGACTTGCTTCTTAGACTCTTGTTAAAGAAGGAATTTAAGGTTCGAGGACTTGTTTCTTGGACTCTTATTAAAGAGGGAGTTTAAGGTTCGAGCCATATTTCCTTGGGATATTTATAAAAATACAGGAACTTATTTTTGGTTACAACATATAAGATTTTCAAACTATCCAATCAAGCTATAAAAGTTGAAGCGAGATTACTATGCAAAGCCATAACTTTTTTTTTTTTTTTTAAATGATTATAGTAATAATCTACAAAACCGTATATTTGGTTCAACTACATAAGCTAAAGAGAAAATTAAAAAATTAAAAAAAAATCAACAGATAGAAATAATAGAAGACTGGAAAACCAGCCTAATTTTCATCTTTAACGCCCTATAAAACCTAAAATACATAACCGAACAGAACATAAAGAAAAGAGAGAAGAGTACGGATGAATATAGTTAACGGATTTAACTGTCACTGACTCTCTTTATCCAACTTCCACAACGAACAAAATGAAACTGGCTGACCTTTCCACCACAACCCTGCAAACCCATCTTTGTCTTCCACCCTCATCTCCCAATTCCCGTCGTACTTCCTCAACAGAGCTCGAGCTCCGTCAATGGCGTCCTCTCCCAACGCCTCTCCCACAAACCCTGCTCCTCTCATTCTTTCGCTCCATTTCTCCTTCCCTTCGTTCATCTCTCCCCTGTTCGTCAGCGCCTTCGCCGCCTCTCCTTCCATCAACCGCCTCTCTTCGCTCTCTCGCCCTTTGAATGCCGAGCTCGTCGAGTCCAGAAACCTCCATAAGTACTCCACTCGCCGCGAGAACCCGGTCGAGAAATTCCCGCAGTTGCTGCAGCTGCATTCCATGTTGTTCTCGCTTAGGATCACCCCTTTGGGCTCCATTTTTCTCAGTGACTTCAGGAATTCTGTTCTCTCATCTGGAGCGTTGTGGTTCAGGTGGTGAAGTCTGAATTGTGCGCAGATGATTAAGGTTTCGTCTTCGGGGGAGGAGTTGATCATTTGGGCGTTTAGATTCTTTAATGGCTGATTGTCTAGTCGGTTGATTTGTAGGTTGATGCTCATGGACTTGGCGAAACCGAGAAGGCGAGAGGAGAAGTTGTCGCCCGGCGGGCCTATTGAGAATGGGGTGTCGGTATTTTGGTCGCTTTCGGTGGTGCCGGCGATCACCGTGATGCGAACCAGAGGAGGAGGGCCGCCCGGTCTCCGTGTTAGGGCCTCGAGAAGTATCGGCCATTGCACGCCGTGTGAGACACCGATGTCAACAATGTGCAGGTTAAGTGTTCGATCATTTTCCTCAGTGAGAAGTTGGAGGATGGCAGAGTTTGCAATGTTGTTGGGGAAGGCGAACCAAGGACTAACCTCGAAGAATTTGATCAGGGATTTCTGAAAGAAGCGCGGTTCTGCAGACGCGAAAGCAGCAGGGCCTATTGAGGAAGAGCAGGAGAAGGAGGAGGAGGAGGTGGAGCCGGAGGAGGATATGTGGTGCATAAGGGCATGGAGGCCGTGAAAGGCAAGCCGGTGGTTGGCATCTCCGGTGAGCGAGGCGAGCTCCTTGAGAACAAAGAGCAGATGTTGTACGCGAGTGAGATTTCCTTCAATGATGGCAGTGGCACAAGGGTTGAGCAACTGCTCTGCCCACCTTCCTTCCTTGTTATTACCGTTATTACAGTTATTCCCTGTAGCTTTAGCCGAGCTTTTCTTGTTACCAACTGATTTCTTAACCGGAACAACTTCTCCAACCGCAACATCACCATCCTTGGCCTGGTTGGTCCGCCGTCCGTGATTTCTCCGCTGCGTGGTATTGTTCTGAGATGGTTTAGGAATTGATTCGTCCGCGGATTTTCGCTTCTTGGACACACCGGCAAGTGGGAGATTGTTAGAAATGGTGGGAGTGGGAGGTTTAGTGCTGGTAAGGGTGGCAGTGACAGAAGGGCTATTGAGAGGAGAAGTGTCTCCGATGTTGATCAGATCTTGGGCTATGTCCTGACTATCATTCCACCAATGATAGCCGTTGATCTCGCCGGAGTTATACGGATCATCCAAGAAAGATGGAAGGAATGAAACAGAATCCTCTAGCCAGTCCATGATGTGGTCGGAGTTGGGGTTGGGCTCTGGCTCTTCACTAGTCATTCAGTTTTGATACAAATATATTGAGTAAGGTGGGAAGAAAACTTTGTTAACAATATGTTTGGGTCATTGACTATAGAAGATAGAATCAAGCAGAGTAAAATTTTTTTAAAAAAAAATTTCTTAAAATTTTTTTAAATTAAAAAAAAAAACTAATAAATAGTGAGTGTAAGGAAAGCCCTTATGAATAGGACAAAGAAAGGCATTTTCCAAGTGTTGGTGTGCTGTTCGTTTGGACGATTTGATGTTTTATTATAAGGCAAAATTTAAACCCCCCCCAAAGAAGGTAGGAAACACTGTCTCTTCCTTCATTTGGGTGGTCAACTTATTCCTTTGTATGCCACAGTGGCTGAGGTCCACCAATCAGAGTAGAGAGAGAGAGAGAGAGAGAGAGAGAGAGAGAGAGAGAGAGTTCTTCAGAAGTTTAGGGATTGATTGTGATGGGGTTGAAGTTTAATTGTCAGGAGACGGCAAAGCTATTTTTCATTTAAAAAAAAAAACAATATTATAAAAATAAATGTCTTCTGTTTGGCAGTGTCTTGTGCCTACCGAGAGACTTAAAATAAACTTTTGGTTTTGTCCCCATTCCAAGTGATTTAAAGATTTGTATCCTTTTGGGGTTAATATTTATCCCCTTTTTTGTGTTTGGCTGATTGAAAAATATTCATTAACAGACAGAAAAGTGCACAACGACACAACCACCTTATTAAGCTACCCAACCAGCTTATCTTTATTTCAGAGCCAAATAAAAAAAAATTAAAAAGAAATTAAAAAGAAAAAGAAAAAGAAAAACTATCTGACCAGTGAGAGAGCCAGGCCAGAAAAAAGGACAAAAAACCACCATCAGGAAACTATTTTAATCTACAGGACATGTGAAAGCAAGGCCAGACGACCAAGTAACAACTATTCCCTGGCTTTAAACATTTTTTCCAATCACCGTTGTAAATTATAAAGGGAAAACAAGTTTTTAACTGCTGAATCACTTGAAAGAGTCGGTACTTGTACCACATTTCAGGCCATGAAAGTATGCTTAATACGAGTAAATCCATTGAAAATTGCACTCGTGTTGAGCACTCCATCCCATATATTCGTTGAAAAAACTTGCAGGCATAAAAATAAAATTAAAAAAAGAGTAACTAGCTTCAATTTCTTATTCCATTAAGAAGTTGACCTCAGTTAGTAGACTCTACCATCTTTTCAATTTCCGAGGTTAGTTGTGAAATGAAATGGTCTTTTCAGCGGATTTTTATTTGATGGTCCATGCTAATTAGTTCCTAAATCTTACTTACTTAGCTTTTTTTTTTTTTGCTTTTTTTTTTGAACTAATGGACTCAATGCCCCTAAATACAGGTAATAATTTTGTCCATATAGCACACAGAACAGGTAAAAATCAATGAAAAAATGTACACTAAAAATTTATGGTGCGCTTAGCAGGGCTTGTATTGAAGCTTCTGCTAGTTGTGAGTCAAAATTGCTAGAGAGTGGAGTAAATATCTTTTTTTTTTTTTTTTAACTTTTCTTCTCCTTCTCTGTTACAATTCATTATGTCCCATTCAATCCAATCCACTTCAAGATTCATTATTTTTTACCAAACACAACAATATAGTCTCCATTCAGTGTACAAAAGAGCTTCAAAATTAAATAACAACAAATACCAACTAGAATACAAGAAGGCAATAGAACACTCTTTATTTAATTAAAAAAAGGAAAACACCCCTCTAAAACCAAATTGCAGTACAAATGGAAAGCCCAGGACAGACTTACCAGGTTTCCTTCAATTGCTAGTCACAATCAGTACTCAGAGTTGAAAGCAAGCTGACAAAGGAAAGGGGAAAAAAAAAAAAAATCTTATAAATCACATTTTAAGAAATTTTTGTGTATTGTCTAAAACTGGAAAATATCATAAGCACAAGATTTTAAAAAAAATAAAATAAAATAAAAATAAAAGAAGAAGAATGATAAGGGCATACCACATTCTGAAGATTGAAGATTAAGTTTCAATCTTTTGGCATGAACGCTACAAGTTGTCGATGATTTTGATTGACGGAGAACGAGTCGTGTTGCTCCAAATTTGTCCCTTGATGTTATCAATCTCCCTTACAAATTCCTCAGGCATAGTAGTCAGCTTCAATTCAAGTAGAGTCTTCAAGTTCTTCAATTCATCAGGAACCTTCAGTTTGTTACAGGACCTAATCTCCAACTCCCGGAGATTTCGCAGCGAGTTCTCATGGAATGTCAACTCTTCCAGTTCTTGAAGCTTCCATAGCTTTAGTACTAGGAGTTGAGGAAAGTCATCATCAGAGAACTTCATGCTCGTTCCTCTATAAGAGTTGGAATACAAACATAGTATCTTCAGGTTCAGGAGTTTCCCGAGCTTAGACATCGGATCATTTGAAAGATCGGTAGCTGACAAAGTAAGCTCAGTAAGTTGCTTGGGGAATTCATCTATAACGAGAGGATTCTCCAGTGTTCCAAACAAGTCAAGGCTGGAGAGATTCTCGAGCCCCGAGAGTTTCAAGAATAACTTTCCCGGTTTACTACTTTCATCGATCGATCTTAGTCTCAAATGCTGGAGGCGCTTCAGTTTCAGGATCCGATCTGCCAGTCTTTGCCTTTGCTCTTGCGTATCTAACTGGAATGCCAATCCTAACTTTCTAAGGTTGGTCATCTTGTCCAAGCAATCCTTCAAAGGACTATTCTTATCCACAAACCCGCCCCACAATGTTTCGAGGCTTTTTAGAGAACTACTCCCACCGGGATGTCTCATGAATTTAGTTCGAGAGCGCTGGTTCAAGTATAAATGTCTAAGTTCTTGCAACTTCCATACTGAGCTAGGCAGAGTGTGGACATAAGTATGCTTCAAATCCAAGGTTTCAAGGTGAACTAATTCGCCTATAGACGGCGGAATATTCTGAAGGTAAGTCCACCTTAAACCCAAATACCTCAAGTTCTTTAGCTCTCCTATGTTATTAGGCAATTCAGGTCTGAACACACGTTCCAGATCAAGAACATGCAGTCCTTGGAGGTAACCACGTTCAATTCCACTGCGAAGAAAGTTGCCGATTTTCTCTCCAGGTTCATTTCCTTCTCGAGGATCAAAAGAGAGAAATGAGCTAAGCTTTTTGTAGTCTAGAGAAATCAAATCATCTGCCAAGCCATTGTCACAAAGCTCGATACCCGTGCTACGAAAGAAGCTTATGTTTTCTCCGGGCTCATCTTCTTCCCGAGGATCATAAAGGAAAAAAGAGTGAAGCTTTATGCGGTCTGCTTCATGAAGAGTTGAGCTACTGTGAATAAGGCAAACACTTCGATGATTTTTGTAATTGAAACGATGAGCAAGTCTCTGAACTGATCTGCTATCTTTGATGTTCGGTGGAGAATCGCGTGGAAACTGGAGAAACCTCGGTTGGGTTGTAATGGGCAAGCAACATGCCTTGACTTTCCCACTTGCCTTTCTCTTGACTACCTGAACAATGCCGTGATCAATCAGCTCAGAAAGACGCTTCTCCGCAACCTGTTCAAGGGTTTGGTTCTCTTCTCTGCTTTTTTTAACCAACCGTTCGGAAACCCACAATGTGATTAGTCTCCTGGCAGGGATTTCAAAGTCCCTTGGAAACAATTCAAAGTGTTCAAGCAGTGGCTTCAAATTCGGAGGCAACTCTTTATCAGTTTCGTTGAAGGCGCTTTTCAACAATGGCACCGTCACAAGAGCCTCAGAAGCGGTGACTTCCTGCTTTAACATCATGTATCCGACGCGCACGATGGAAAGAGGTAAGCCCAAACATCCACTCACAATATCTTCTACGGTTGTTTCCTCTCCTGAAGAAATATACACCATCTGTTTCAGTAAACTCAAGCTCTCATCCTTTGTTCGCAGTCGAATTCTGTGGCGGCGAAGTTTCCCACTCAAGTGATGATCAGCTAGTGAAGCGACTTCCTCATTACGCGTGATGAGTACAACTCTGAACCCTTTCGATGCCTTAAACACCATTAGTCTCACCAGTGTATCCAAAGCTTCCTTTGTTGACACATTGTCCAGAACTAGTAAGTACCTGTTCTTACTTAAAAAATCGCTTACCATTGTCTTCAAGTACTCTTCTTCTTCTCTGGGACTGATATTCTGTGGCAAACTAAGACCACGCCAGCCCAAAATCTGTTTTCCTACGTCTTCTAGGAATGATAATTTGTTGTCACATTTTTTAGGTACATTAACCCACACACGGATAGGAAATCCATTCAGTATCGCTCTATGGCTGTAGACTTTTTTAGCCAAAGTAGTCTTTCCTATGCCTTCCATTCCTACAATGGAAAAACCATAACAAGAGCAATCTTCATCACCACTCTCGGCAGTCAGTTGCGAGACCAATACATCTACGTCTTCTTCGAGACCGACTATAGAGCTCGACTCTTCTCTTAACTCAATGCTGTACGCTGTTATGCTTCTTTCAATGACATGAATCCGGTGCTTGATTTGGTCAATTCCACGCGAAAGCTGTAGCCTAGCTCTTGTACTCCTCAACCTATGGAAGCTCCCATCGACACTCACTGAATTGTTCCAGAAGGCTTTCTTGGATTTGGCTGCAATGTTAGCAACTTTCTCCATTTCCTCTAACCAAGCTTTTCTGAGGCTGTTTATGCCGGCATATGTTGCTTCCGCATCATCCAACAGTTTACACACATTCTGCAGCTCATCACAAAGCAACGTCAGCTTACTATACACCCAGTCCAGGTGTAGGCGTTCACGATCAGGGAAGTTGCGAATATTTTGTATGACGTCCAAGACTTTCTTTCTAACATCTTCATTATGGTACTTGGAGGATTTCGAAGAATCTCTTACGATAAATTTGAAACCATACCTTTCCTTTCTTTGGAAAAGCTCAGAGAAGCCAATGTCTATGCGCTTAACATCGGCCTCAAGCTTTCGCCGAGCTTTCCAGGTCTTCACAAGGCGTGGTACTCCGAGCCACCAAGCTTGATAAGCAGTTGCTTTTGAGAATGCATCAATGGCAAACATCGCTTCATCGGCAATCTCATCCACTTCCTTCAACCAGGCCTTTCCAATTTCACCCTCGAGTTGAAGCCCTTCGACGTGTTGCAGGAAAGGATCTAACATCTTCAAATGCAGCTCCGTCACTTCAAAATACAAAGGAAACCGATCACGACCGCCGTCTGAATCTTTGATTCGTTTGATCAACAGCACCATATGATGCACTTTCCCTACAAGAGAGGAAATGAAACCACCCTCACCAACTTGTAACCTAGATGTGACCCACTTATTCTCTTGTTCATCTTCAATAGGCCTGTCCAACAACTTTCTAATTGTGGACCATGATTTCTCCAACGATTCGCATACGTCGATTTCACGTACATTCTTCATCGCAATGCTACCGTTTATATCATCCTTAACCTGCCGAATCCTCTTAAAAAGGGCTTCTACCTCCATAAAATCTAGCATTGAGAAAGAAATTTTTCGAAGAATTATCTCCCTCTTCCTCTTGCTCTCAAAGTCGTCAACCAAACCCTCTGCTTCCAAAGCCACATTCCTGGTCTTATCCACCCAAGCTACCTCGGACTCATTTAGTCCTAAAGTCGCTACACCCGAGTCGAGCTCCGAATCCCATACTTCATTAGCTTTTCTTCTTATTCGATCTGTTAACACCGTAATTCCCTCGGCGTCTTTCACAATGGCGCTCAACAATCTCGCTTCTTTGGCGATCCACTTGATGTCGTTTTCCAAGAAGAGAAAGGCCAAGTAGTTTACAAAGATGAAAAGAGCCGTTGTGACAAGAGAGACGCAAACGAGGACATGGTAGAGGGATATGTGCTTTAAGTTATGCCAAAACAAAGTCAGAGCAAAGATGAGATAAAAATGAGAATTTTCGCTTTTTATAGAGTCAAGTAATAACCTACTTCTGGCCCTGGTTGTTTTGAAATCTGATGTTTGGTATTCAAGAAAATAAGTGAAGAGAACCGCACCGAAGCTTGGCGAGCCGGACTTCGACTCCTGCGACGTCGGAGACCTGAATAGCTGACCAACTGCTGCCTCCTCCACGACGGCCCACTCCATATCCTCACTTGACTGAATTGCTGCATGTGTTATAGCAGGTTTATTACTTCAGAGGAATTAATACCATACAAGTCAGCCATTGCAATTTGCAGAACCAATATTTTGGCTTCGAGAGTCTGGGTGATTATTCAAATATGGGAAATTCAGGACTAGTAAGTGGAGAGGAGCCACTTAGGGAAGTGAAAAGGTGACTTTTGGGCCTCAATTCTTGTTCCTCATTCATTTAATTTAGGATTCTAATCCATTGTTCTACATCTTTTTTACCAACGTCGCTAATGAAATGTTAAATTGATATATTATTAGCAAATTTCAATATTTAGATGAAAAAAGTACTTTCAAATAAAGTGATGGTAAATTTTTCATTAAGTACAACTAATATTAAATTTTACATTTGATTACTATTAATTTACGTCTCAATTTTTTCATATGATCATTAAAATTTTATCATTTTTAAATTTTTAAAGACAAATTTTATTTTTATGAATTTTAAAATTTAATGATTATAATAAAATTAGATATAGCATTCCAAATAATATTACATATTAAAACACGATATCAAAATATGATACTGATATTAACAACTGTAAACATATATATATATATATATTAATTTATGATCTTATCCGTTGTGTTTTTCAATCTTTCTTTCTTTTCTCTTTATTTTGTCTTTTGCACCTTTTTCTTTTATCTAGAGGAACTTGTTTATGTATTGAGAGCGACTTTATTAGACAAAATAAGGAGGGAGTCAAGAAATTTGATTCCTTCCAGCTCATTTATAGTAGTTTATGAATCCAAGTTGAGAATGAAAATTTATATATGCATTCCACGCTTGAATAAAAAATCTATACTTGTTAAATGGAGTGGTTCGACTTCTCCTTTCTTTAGCAATAGAAGAGAGAGAATATAGCAATTAGTTACAATTTTTTCTTTCCCCATTCTATCTTTTGTGATAATTTCAAAGATGTCCCCCTTTTTTTTTTTTTAAAGCATTTAGAGGCACCCCACCCGCCCACTCAATCACCCCATTTCAATTATTGTCATCCTCTGCATTCTACAAAAAGTTCTTAAATACCACTGCCAAAAACAGTAGAAGTTAATTATCAAAAACAAAAAGTAGAAGTTCCGACCACTGACTTGAATTATTGTATACATATAATGACAGAGTAAGTTCTGGATAAACAATTAAAAAAAATTAATATAAAAAATATATATCTATCATATCTAAAAAATAAATTTTTATCTGTGAGATTAAAAATTTGAAAATGATACAATCACCGCAAATTCATTCATTCACCAAAAAACTTGAATTATTGTCTACTTCATGACAAATTTTCATCTATCCCAATGAACTCTTTATTTCATCTCACCTGTTTTAAGGGTTAAAGTTTTCCAAACTGTCATATTAAATTTTTTAACAATAAGATCAATTATAAGTTTAGTAATTAAAAATAACCATGTAAAGTTTTCTAAATAATATCATAGACAATTATTGTCTGTAAAAATCTAACTCAGATATCATATTAAATAAATTTAGACAGATCTCATCTTTAAAAACTAACTGAAACCGAGAAAGTATTCAATTTATATATAAATACTACATCATAATAACTCGAGGACATTGGAAGAGCCGGCTAATGATCTCAATGAAGCTGCACACCAAAAGATAAAGTACTTAGAAAACTTATATAGAAATATGAAATTATTATTGAAACAAAATAAGAAAAATATAAAATTTTTAATGATAAAAATGAAGGGGGAAAAAAAAAAGTTCCATAAGGGCAGAAGCCCCAACTCGATGACGGGGGGGCTCCGCCCCTACTCTGACTGATTCACTGTACAATTAACTTGGCCCTTGCATGACCCTTTGAGATTTGAAACTGTTCTGTGATGCCCAGATGCGCCATGAGAAGCCAGACATGAGTGAGCAACTCTCCACCTCGCCTGAGCTGCTGTGCGTGGTTTTTCCACCCACACTGGTTAGCCGCGTACGACAAGATCTCCACCCACAAACGACTCAACACCTTCCACCGCTGCTCGGCTCCCATCGACTCCTCCAACGCTTTAGCCACAATGCACGCCTCAAACAGCACCGACTTACTTCTGTCACCCTTCACTTCCGACGGCGGCACCTCCGTGCTCACCGCCGTCAACATTCGACACGCTTCCTTCTTGTTGTTGTTGTTGACTTCTCTCTCCTTGAAAAAGTCGGCAGCCTCAGCGCAGGTGTCCTGGAACCTTATCTGTCCAATACCATTAGGCAACATGAAAGGACACACCACCACAAGATACAGCATGTAGTCCGATAGCAACTTGCTAGATTCGCGATTCGCATCGTCGCCTTGGTTATTGCCCGAATAGTAACATAAATCTGTTGCAATGTGCCATAGAAGGATGCTTTGATCGAATTCCAACTCAATAGTCTTGCCAAAAATGACATTTTCTAGTAACTTCTCTGTTTTGAGTACATGGTCGCCTCTCCGGCGGCAAAATTCCTTGCAGCTCTTGAAATCGCTACTCGATTTCTCATTTAGCTGCTTGAACACAAGTTCTTTCAATTCATCAGAGACTTCTTCCACGTTCATATGCCGGTACTTCTCTAAAATTTTGTCAACAAACAAGACCTTCTGGAGAATAAGACACTTCGGAGGCTTATTTTCAAGGCATGTACTTATTAGGTTGTATTGTGCCATGTTATTAGACCATCTCCGGTTTTTGTCAGCTCGAATCGTCGGAAAAAACCGATTCACCACCGAATAGACACTCTTGTGCTTGCTCAACCTTAGGATTGCCCAGTCCGAAGAGAGCATTATAATTACAGCGTAAATCTCTAGCACTACCGCTCCAACCAGCAAAACATAAGAGATAACCACATCGACACGCAAAAATGCATCCTTATTCGTGAAAACGAACGCGATAAGTACCGAAACAGTCAAAGAGAAACTAACGCAACGAAGAATTATACCGATTCGGGAATGTATCAGAACTGCTTTAGTGTAAAACGCGTCGTACATGAATCCGAGCTCAAACTCGATCACCTTGAAAGCGCTGTCAAAGGTCGTGTTTTGGAAGAACGATCGGCTTCTAGTGACGTCGTGATAACTGAGGATAAGATCAGCACATAGGCGCCTAAAAACCAAGAAGAATCTGTGTGCTTTGGGCACGATTTCTTCTGTCGAATTGACAGTAATCGTCGGCGTTGTATTTTTATTAGTATTGTTTGAAATCCCAGGATTCTGCCCTGCTTTGTCGGCATCAATGATAGTGGACTTAACATGAAAACCCTCTTCTTTCTTCGCGCAATACTCCTCCATGTATCTAGCGTAATTGGGACCAGGGTCGGGTTTAGGAAGCATGGACTCTCTGAAGTGCTCGCTGCTCGCCGACCTCAGAACCCAAGTCCGCTCACCGAACTTGACAATGCCGGCGACAAACATCGGAACCGACAAAAGACTCATCGTACTGGAGTTCCAAGCCCTGAGGAAGACATAGAACGCCACTCCCACTTGCACAATCAGGCCAAGCAAGTGCCTCAGCCAGAGCTCGTTGTCCTCCAACGAGTAAGCGGTGATGGTGTCGGGGCCGCCGAGGTGGAGGAGAAGAAACGGAGCCCAAAAGGCGGAAATCACGTAGTTTGGATCTATAGTACTGTTGGTGCCATTTGATTTGGAAGTGTCCTCTCCTTGGTTGTTGGAGAGTATGCCGAGAGAAACGGTGGCGACGGAGTCGGCGGACAAGTAGGCCAGCCAGAGGAGGACTCTGATTTTGTTGGTGGAAGAGAGTTTTCGCCGGTTTCCGATCAGGATGAGGATGATTTGTAGGACAAGGCTTGTTAGGACTAAAGCTCGGAGCTCGTATTGGTTCCATAGTTCTCTGGCTTTTTCGGGGAAGATTTGCATTGTGTTCCTCCTCGTTGTCAACACCAAACCAGTAATGGCTGGAGATGCGAAATGGAGCATTCGAGACATTCAGATCAGAAGATGGCCAAGCTAATGCTTAAAGGGGGAAGCTTTTCCAGAGTTTCTGTGGCTAGAAACAGAGCAAACACGCCAGAGAAGTAAGAAAAAAGAATCCTTTATATTAATAAAACAAATAATATTTTATTTGCCAAAACAACAATCTCCAAAGTTAAAATTAGAAAAATAACCTTATTATTTATCATTTTTTATTGTTTGAGATCATTTTATTAAATAAATTTTTTTAAAAAAAAGTGGTTAAGTCATTTTATAAATTGATGGTTATGATCTCAATTTTTTCGTATTCATTTATATTTGATAAATTATCATTTTTTTAATTAAAAAATAAAATTTTTTATTATTAATTGCTAAATATGAATGTGATATCTCATCTTTTCTTTATCAGATACTAGTTTAAAAGCATGTGTGATGTACATAATTGGACTTATTTTGAGAAAATTTATATAATAAAAAAATATATATATATATAAGTAAAAAGTAAACAAAAAAAACCAACAAAATACCTAATATGAAAAAAGAAGACATGAGGTTATAGAAATTTTGAGCAGACATAGAGCTGGACTCTTTGAGTTTCAAACTGAGCATATCTTCAATGATTTCATCCATAGCCATACGAATTGATTTGTTATTGTCTGCACATGAATACACTATCTCGCCATTCAACTTGAAAACATATAGAACATTAACAGAAAATTTCATAGTTTAATACAACCAAGTAATAACTTCTACATATATAAAAATTAAAAACCAGATTATATCACGTGTAATGCTATTACCACATATCAAAGACTCAAAGGTAGAATATATCTTTATCTCCAAATAGCTAATCCCTAGTGCAAACCAATGTCTTAACTATGTCAGGTTTAAGTGAGCTCTTGTATTGATCTAAAACTCGTCCCCCAACACTAAAAGCATATTCGAATGCAACATTAGTTATTGGTATACTCAAGATATCACGAGCTAACTTAGAAAGCTCTAGATAGCGAAACTGGTTTCCTTTCCAAAATTCAAGAGCATCAAATTCCACTGTTGGCTGTATTCTTGGCTCATCCAAATAAACCTCTAACTCTGACTTTTGCATAACAGCTTGCTTTTGACTTTCAAAACAATTGAACTCCTACAAGCACAAAGATATAAAACAAGATTAACAAAAGAAAATATAAAACAACAATTATAATAAATGATATATTACAAAACTGTATATATTTTTTACCTTCATTACTTTGTTTTGCCTCGATAAGAACTTCTCTGTTGGGTTCTTTGCGACATGAGTAGGAACTACCATGGTAGATGTGATTTTAGTGTTGTTGCAAGCATGTTCAGCGTATTTAGCAAACAATGCTTCCAAACCGTCCTTAACCAACAAAAATTGGCTTGATCCTTTTTCTCCATTAACATTGGCGTGAGCATAATCTACAAAGTTTAACTTATAACATGGATCAAGAGCTAATGCTATTGCTAATATCAAAGAGAATTCCTTCCAATATTTCTCAAACTTGCTAAGCATTGCCTTTGCCATAGAGGACAAATATGAATCCTCACTTTCCACAAATGATTTTAGCGTCAATAGCAGGTGTACACAACTGGAAAGTACAAGTTTGTTGTGGGGTATTGAACTCCAGAGAAAACACAAGAAATATTATAAAATGGTTCTAAAAACTCATTAATCTTCTCTACCTCTACCCTTTCCCACTCTTCAGAAGTAGGACAATTCTTGTAATTTAAGTCACTCAATTGTAAACGACAAAATGCATGCCAATAATATAAGACACTGTCAAGCATGAGAAATGTGGAGTTCTATCTAGTTAGCACATCTTGCCTTAAATCCCTCTTAGCATCAAGATCCACAAGATTTACACACTTTAGAAACTTCTTCTTTCTAATTTGTGACATTCTCACATATTTCACACTTTCACGGGCCTTTTTCACCACCTCATCAATATCTTTCAGACTCTCGTGCACTACTAGGTTAAGAATATGGGCACAACAACAAATATGGAAAAAAGCACCATTAGAAATAAGTGCTTTCTTTCCATTCAATTCATCTCTCAACAAATCCACACACACATCGTTAGCAGAAGCATTATCCAAAGTAAGAGAGAACACCCTATTTTAAATTCCCCAATCACATAGCAATGCATAAAGTTTCTCAGCCAGTGCAATACCAGTATGTAGAGGTGGCATGAAACAAAAATTCAAAATCCTCTTTTGCAACACCCAATCTTTGTCAATAAAATGAGCAGTCAATGTCAAATAACCATCTGTGACTATAGAAGTCCACAAATCAAATATCAAACAAATTCTACCATGGGTCACATCCAACATAGATTTAATTCTTGTTCGTTCCCTCGAAAACATTTAAGTACATCTGCCTTCAAAGTATTTCTTGAAATCAAATTAATGTTGGGATGCAAATATTGATAAGTGGCCCTAACATCTTCATATTCAGTAAAAGAGAATGGAAGATCATGCAAAATGATGGCTGTTGTTATCAATTCACGAAAGTATTCATGATCAAACCTCTTTGCACTCAATGCTAAAGAGCTTTTTTCTTGTGATATCAAAAGTTGGTCGATATCACGTGTGTCTTTACGTTGGCAAACTACCATGTGACGCCGCATGCTTCCAGTCCCATTCTTACTATCAGCTAGATAAACAAAACAGCATTCCTTGCATTTTGCCCTTAACCTCTTGTCTTCACTGGACAGAAGCTTATCAAAATGTGACCAAACAATAGAAGTAGTCCTTCTTTTGCATTTGGCTTTGCCGGTTGGATCTTCGGAAATAGCTTCAAGCTCCTTTTCCTCATCTTCATCAATAGACACATCTGTATTGGTAGGAGCAGTAGCACTACCAGACTTAAGATTCACTTCAAGTCCTATAACATCCATTTGCACCAAAAAAAAAAAAAAAAAAAGGAAAGCAAGATTGAAAAATAGAGATGAACTACAAAGCCAACGAAAAATGTTGAAAAATGACTTGTTTCTCCCTTCGATTTTCAGTTCCTTTTTCTACAATTAGTCATTTTCAAGATTCAAACCAGTAAAAAAAACCCCAAATAAAAAAAGGCATAATAAAAAGAGAAAAAGAGAGATCATTATAATGTTGGAAAACTAGAGACGAACTACAAAGCCAACGAAAGCGAACATCTGGCCCTTCAAAAGACTACCTGAGGTCTAAGAGGAAATCATCGCAGGCTCATGGTGGCCAAAGACGGCGAGGGAAAGAGACAGTGAGAGCAGAGTGAGGCGGCGAGGGCGAGAGAAGAGTGAGATGGGATAAGTTTTTATGAGGGAGCTGGAAAGGGTGTGTGGCTGGGCTGATAAGGAGAAGAGGAGAAAAGAATTAGGTTAGGCTTTTATATGCTCTTATTTTTAAGGTTTTTTTTTAAATATATTGAGCAATTTTATATATATAGGCTTCAAACGGGTTGGATCATGTTGGCACAATACGAGAACGACATGGAAAAAAAACCCCAAAAAAGTAAAAATTATTCTACTTTCTATATACTGCATAGATGAAGTAACAAATAAATGGAAAAAAAAAAAAATTTTGCACACTAAAGTAGGTAGGCCACGAATGCATCGAAGTTATGGCACATTCAAGTGTTATCCGCCACGTGCTTTCCAATTTTATAGTGCCTTTCTTTTTTTTTAATAGTACAACACTTTAGTGGTAGGATTAAAAAAAAAACTTTATTGATAGGATATCTCTTTTTAATTATTTATCTAAGTAAGAGTGAACAATTTAAACTTTTTTGTTTTATAATTAATTCATAAATAGATGTTTTATTAGGTTATTTCTACACTAAAATAATGTGTGTTTTGTCAAATTTCATGTTCAAATAAAAAATACATATAAAAGTAACAGAATCCAATACAAATGTAACAACTCAAAATAAAATAGGGATGAGTTGCAATCCAACACTCTTACAAAATGACACTTGTAATTTTTTCTATGGGATATTGCAACAACCAGGTGATGCCAATATAATATTTTTAGTAATACTTGTCATTTACACTAATATCTAATAGTATAATATTACAATATTCTAAATAAAAAAATTATATATAAATCAACCGGTTGTTAAAAGTTTCTAAATAAGAAGTTATAATTGCTCGATGTATTCGCCCAATAAATACAAACTTTTCCGTTATATTTATATCCTAATCCCACTTTAAAATTTTATTTTTAGATTTTTTTTTATGTAAACACCCCATGTGCACCCTCCTATATTAACTAACATATTATTAATTTTTTACGCCGGTTAAGGATCAAAATTGCCATCACCATTTGGGCTAGCCCCAATGGCTTAATTTTCTATTAAGAATTAAACGCACTAATTCCTTAGTATCGTGAGCAATCAAAGAATCAAATAAAAAGAAGAAGAAGATAGAAGCATGCAATGACAGAGACAAGAATTTTTCAAGAGAAGCGTAAATTGAACCAAAAGTTAATTCGAAAATCTTTTTTCACCATTCATCTATTTGAACTTGGATTTTTTTTTTCCCCCTAAATGAAAACTTGTAACAACGTTTAACTTAATTTTAAAAGTCATTTATATAGTAGTATAATTAAATTTGTTTATCTTAGATATTAAATTTCAAATGTGAGTACATAGAAATCAAAACTTAAGGTAAAACTGAAACTATTTTTTAAAATTTCAGGGGACAAAAAAGGAAGAAAATTATAAACACGTTTTTAATAAAGGTAAAATCATAAGGAGCCATTGGGTCGGGGGGCACAACTCATGTCTCCACCCCCTGCAAGTAAGAATAACACAAGATTCGCTCTATAGAAGAAGCTTACAGGAAAAAAGGAAAAAAAAAAATTACACATGTATTTTTAGTCCTTATAATAATTTATTATGATAAAAAAAAATAGGAAAAGGATTATCTTCATGAAAGCTGAAGCCACGAATTTCACGAACATGTTAAAAACTTGGCTTGGATTTGCATTTACAATTAAATTTAGAGCTGCACTTGAAGTTTTATTGATCCGTGATTTTCGAGTTAAAAATTTTCGTGAAGTGCATTACTTCTCTGAAAAAATAAGCTGATAGAAGAATCTCACACATCTCACATTTTATGCTTTTTTTTTTTTTTTTTTTCCCTCTATCCTCTTAAATGTACCCTAAAACCGATGCCGTTAATAAACAGCTTAATCTGCACGTTGTTTGTACATTAGAATTAGACTACACAATTTAACATTTAAAATTACTTAGAAACAGAAAAAGAAAAGAAAAGGTTTGTTTTTTTTCCCCCCTAATATTTTAATGAAGAAGATTAATGGTCAACAATGTTCACAAAAAATATACATTAATGGTCAACATAATTTTGTCGTCCTTTCCTAATAATAGTCAAAAGGCCAGGCCAACGTAATATTTGTTTTTCATTTTAAAACAGGGCAGGCCTAGGATATCAATTTAGTAATGATTAATTTCACTTTATCAAATTGGTATATCGATTGCGTTAATTGAAAGCTAGATGTAACATTTGCATGCCAGTAGGAGATTTTTAGATATAAATACATTTCTTTTTCATGTACAGAATTAGTAAACATAAATTTGAAGATTCAAATATATATTCAAATTTTTAAATTTCAAATATATATACATGTGTTTTAAGTGAATCACAAATCCAAGCAAGTTCACTACTTAAAATATGAGGATTTACCATGTGTTCAAAACACAAACAAGATAGAATATTTATTGTCCTAACCATTCTTCTTAGTCAAACTATTTTTCTTAGCCCCGAATCGAATTGCATGCGTAGCTTATTTACGCCCTATGAAGACTTGCCTTACACAGGGATAGTAGCAGATTTCACATGTAAGTTTAATTGCCCTAAATTTTCCTTATTAAAGGGGCACCATAATTAGGTTTATTATTATGAGAGGTTAGAGAGAGGAAAAAAAAAAGAAAAACAGTGAATATGAGGGTTGCAAAACTTATTAATCATCATAGTGAATTACTGTAGTGACTGAAACATGACGTACTTTTATATTAAAGTGAACCTGTATAAAGACTTGTATGTTCTGTGATAGTTTATTTTTCTTTAGTGATTTTGCTGCTCTTGGTGATAGGAAATTAGAACCTTATTTATTAACAAGAAATGCACATGGAATGGTAGAAGATTATATGTAAATTTATTCGTAAATGCTTTTTATTGGTGGGATTCAATGTCTTTCTTTTCATTCAATATTTAAATGACAAGGTAGGGTTAAATTATTTATTAAAAAAAAAAGAGTAACATTTTCGTACTTTGTTTTTTTTTTTCTTTATTTTATTTTCCTTGTAACTCGTGATTGTTTCCACCGAATTTAATCCTGGGCTAAGTTTAAATAGAGAGCAGTTTTAGCTCCTTGGTGTTACCAGTATATATACACTAGATAAACATGTATTAAAGATATTTATAGAACATATATAGAAATTATATTAATGGGTTTGAATTCAACACCATGAATGGTCGATGGGAACATTGTTATATAGTGAAAGAAACATTAATATTTTTTTTTACAGAAAGAAAGAAATATAATATTGCTGCATGAGTCATATGCTCAAGTACATCAACGCATTCATAAAAAACTATATATAATGGATAAATTACTCCTTTTAACCCCTGATTTATGATTCAAATTGTGTTTTCGTCTCTAAATTTTTTTAATTATTAAAAGCTCCCTTAATTCCTAAAACGGGTGCAATTTGATCCCCCTTCCTCAAACTTTTGAACGGAATAATTTACTGAATTGTGGACATCACATACATAATTTTGCTTATACGGAAATCAATAGAAAGGACCAAAATAAACCCTTTTTAAGAATTCAACAACTTTTAGTTTAAAAAAAAAAAAAAAAGACCAAAATGTAATTTGGTATACGGTTAGATCAAATGAACAACGTGTCCCTATTGTATTCTATGTCTAACTCTTTTTGTCTTTTTTGCTTTTCCAAAAAATAAAAAGAAAAAAAAAACTCTCTTTTGTCTTTTTGTAGAAAAAAAGAATCTCTAAAATTATGTAGTTGTAGAAAGTCATCCATAAAGACATAGTCTCAATTGGCAACATTTACCTATTTAAATTATTTCACCTTGGACCGTTTACTCTTTTGTGGAACTGGAAGCTACTACGAAACAGCAAAGACAACACACTCTGACCATTTCACTTTTTGTACACATGCTTATTGTTCATTGGTTTAGACTTTTCCACTTTTCCAATTTTTTTTTTTAAATCTAACTGTCTAAGTTATTGATTAAGAATAATATTTAGTAGTTGAATATTATTAGGTGACTATATTGAAAATAACGAGTTCATACTACACTTGACTTGACCATATCCATCCTCTTATGGCTTATCAGCCGCAATCTAATTAACTATAAAATATTATAAAATTATAATTATAAAAAATAAATAGCAAAATTTGATTTTTTTTTTTTTTTTCCCCTTTCTTTTTCTCACTGTAGCCACCTCAAGACAAATTGTCAGGCTAGGCTACAAACAGCATATCTTCTTTTAGTCTGCAAGAAGTAAACATATAGATTTTCCCAATATCTATTAATCATAAGGAAGAAATTAATTAGCACATTTTTGTCGACTACAAAAACCTGAAGATAGACTTTCACCTTGTCTGCTAAATTCTAATGTAAAAAGGATCATATATATACATTTTTTTTTTCCAAATTTGTTACAAAGTGTATAAACTAGGGGTCCATTTAGAATTCCAATTTCAATTGAAGGTTTAATTGTAAATGAGTGAATGTTTGAAAATATGTGTATGGTTGAAATATAAATTGAAAATAAACTATGATATTTAAAAATTATAAAACCTGAAACGTATTTTGAAAAATATAATATACTAAAATTATATACTAAGTATTTATTATACTAAAATTATCTTATTTCGACTTGTAATAAGAAAGTAAACTTATAAAGTTTAAGTTTTTTAAAAATTAAATAAAGAAAAAATTATATGTGGATTTAAAATGGGTTGAAGAAACAAATGACTAAAAAAAAAGAAGTCCAAAACTCCAACTAGAGGTGGACTACAAAACGTGGACTACAAAACGTGCCAAAAAGATTCAACTTGTTAAATTAAAAAAATTAAAAAATTAGAAATAAAAAAAGATGATGGCAACTTGCAATATGAGATGACTAATTCAGGGACTTGTGATATAATATACATATATATATATATATATATATATATAGAAAGGAGTGCTAGAACACCAGCCAACTCCAATACCGTACTCTTTCCCAAGAAAACCAGAGAGAGAGAGAGATAGAGATGGGGAGAAAACCTTGTTGTGCAAAGGATGCTAGCATGAAGAGGGGGGCATGGACACCAACGGAAGACAAAATTCTCACTGAATTCATCGAAATTCACGGTGAAGGAAAATGGAGAAGCCTTCCAGAAAGAGCCGGTAAGAACTTGGCGCGGAATTTTGTGTTTTCATGTTATTAGTACGAGTCTCTGATTTCGACTTTCTAGTTTTGGAACATCTAATTAAGCCAACAAAAAAATGTTGTTACGTGCAGGGCTTAAGAGATGTGGGAAGAGTTGTAGGCTACGATGGATGAATTATCTAAGGCCCGATATTAAAAGAGGAAGCATAACCGAACAAGAGGAAGATCTCATCACGAGGCTTCACAAGCTCCTTGGCAACAGGTAATTCACGCTGTATTTTACACTTATAGTGGATGGAGTCATGTGTGAATTTACCGCCACATATCTCGTCATATGCATCATTAGTTACGCTAACGATCTTTTATGCTAATTGATGATGCAGATGGTCTTTAATAGCTGGGCGACTTCCCGGTAGGACGGACAATGAAATCAAGAACTACTGGCATACGAAACTCGTGAAAAAAATTAAGCCCCAATCTGGATCAAAACTTGAATCCTTAAAGAATCGAAATCTCACCAAGAAACAGAATCTCTATCCGCCTCAACCCCGCCGACACGGGGGTGTAAAGACTAGCGCGATTCAACCAAAGGCAACAAGGTGCGCCAAACCGGACGTTATGATCCCGAGCCCTGCAGAATCAGAAGGTGATCTAAAGCTTCATGACCAGTTTGATCAGAGTAGTAGTACTAGTAGTCCCACTACCACAACTGAGATTGAGACATCGCCGATTAACGTGGAGGGAAACGAACGATTCGATGATTTCATGATTGATTTTGAGATGGACCATCATTTACTTTCGGATTTTTTGAACACCGATTGGTTCGAGCCAAGTAATTCTGAAAATTATGGGGTTGATTATCAAAGCAGCTCAGAGGGCAATGCTTCTGACAGAGAACATAATTCAGCATCCTCAAAATCTGATGAAACTTTCTTGTTCCTCTCGGAAGAGACACCGGCACTTGGCTCGAATTTTGGATCTGTGGATTTTCCAATCGAGATTGATCAGCTGGATAATTGGCTCCTAATTTAAGTAACAATTGGCTCCAAGTTTAAGTAACAAATTACTTCAAGTTATTCATTTTAATTTTTTTTACTCTAAAATGGACTAACTGGTCTAATACATCTTCTCTCGTCCATAACAAAAACTTCCCTGTATTCAGTTACTTTGTAAAGGATTTATCCGTTTCATATTGATTCAATATTTGATTCATTGTAGAAGTTGGATACGAAGAGTTAATGACATGAGTTCTTAAAACAGTCATATGTATATGTATATGTGTGTGTGTGTGTGTGTGTATAAGCATATTGAATGGAGTATCAATGAGCAATATATTGAATGGCACATTCTAGCAGTAACAGAACTGCCATGGTAGTCAAATAAACAGAATATGCTAAAAGCTAATTAGATTTTTTTTTTTTTATATACAAGAAAAAGCTAATTAAATTTTTTAATGCAGGCATGATGAATAACTTGTTTTAATCAGCTTTGGTCAAAAGGACCCAAAAGAGAAATTTGAGAAAAATTAATAAAAATTTAATGGCATTATGGTTTCCCACTTTCATAGGAAATTTCGTTGGTGGAGTTGAACTGTTTTTTTAAAGAATAATTGGTGGAGTTAAACTTTGAAACCATATATATATATATATATATATATATATATATTGAAGGAGAAACCATATATATTTTGTGTATAAAAAGTGTAATTATCTCAATATGATTATTGATTTTGTTATTCTTAAAATATTTTCAAACGTTACTAAAACATTTTTTTTTTTCAAACTTTTGCTATGATTAACATTGACTTTTGTATACAGAGACACCCAAATTTTTTGAATTTTGCAATTCATTCTGTTGGAGCAGTTTCCTTCACATCAATATTCTTCTATCTGTTCCGACACATTCTATCGCATTCTTCCCTCTCTTGTCCCTGGCAACCATGGATGTTCCAAGAAAAAGCAGAGTTTTTGCCCCTCTGCCCAAGCCGTTCTAGAGGGACCTTTTATAGTTATTTGGATCCCCCTCTCATGGAGCCAAAATATTCTATTTTTATATGAGTTTCTTAGTCACTATGGTTTTACTGGACCTTTGTGGTTGAGACACGTTATCACTTTGCTAGGTTTTTTAGGATCTCAAGAGATTCCCTTCTATGTAAATCTCTTGTTTTCATGTGGCCATTTTTGCCAGTGCCGTAAGTTTCATGAATTCTTATATGTTCGAGATATCTCTTAATTCAATCACTAAAATGAGTCAAGCCTCGAAGGATGTTCGAAGGGTACTTTGAAGTATGTCTCACTTTTCCTTTCCCCGCTCAGCCATAGAAGTTTTCAAAGTCCTTGGTTTGGTACTTCTCAATCTCTACATTTATTTGATGATCAAACTGACACGTGTCATGATTTCCATCTATGCAGGGAAATTCCCCCAACACATTCCTTGAACTATTTTCTTGGCAATCAATCCTAATTGCTCATGTAAATTAAGACAGTTTTCTGAACACAACTTGCACATGGTATCTCATTAAGGGTATTATTGGTCATTTTTATTTAGTTTCAATACAAATTCATTTGAAAACTTGAACATAATTCAAAAATAATTCAAACTTGAATCAAAATTCCAAAAGAAATTTGTATTGAAATTAAGTTAAAAAAAAATAATAATAACAATGCCCTTCTTGGATTGTCACATGCAAAAAAAACCATTCAAATTTTAATGGATATGAGCAAAAAAAAACTGAATTTGCCAAAAATTTTAAGTTTAGGGGACTAATTACTAAGAAAAAAGTGCAAACACTAAATTGTCAAATTCAAAAACTTCAAGGGATGTTCAAACAAAATAGCGTTCAACATTAATAGTTATACTTTGTTATATCCCTTAACAGAAATTGTAGAAAATAACATTTTTACAAAATAAATGAAGCAAATAGCAGAGTTTTAAATATTTGAAGTAAAAAGCAGTATATAGTATATTTGTTAGCTAAATAAGCTAACAAATTTATTTATGGTAATAGATTATTTATCTTAGTAAATTTAACAATTAATGTTATTTACTCTAAATATTTTAAAAACTTAACATTTATTTTAATAATGTAACATTTATTTTTTAAATATTTTAAAAACTTGTTATTTATTTTAATTATTTATTCTAAAATTAATGCTATTTACTTCACTTGTGTGTGGTTCATTGTTGTAACTAAACTTTTTGGATAGAAATTATTTGAAATTTTAAAAACTAGTAAAAAAATTTTGTTTACTTTTCAAAAAAAAAAAAAAAAAGACAACAAAAGAAAGAGTTAGAAAAGTTTAGTTTCCAATGGGGTTCCAAACAAAGGATTCTTTTTTAGAGAAAATTAGATTAGAGTGTCATGTTTTCAGTGTCTTTTTTATAATTTTATCCACTTTAAGATTAAATTTGATAATTTTAGTATTATAAAATGATAAAATTATCAATTTTAATATGATGGATATAAATATAAGTTAGTGTCAAATTTATGTTTTTTTTTGGTATATAACCCGGAGAAAGATTCCTAACTATTCCCTCTTTGACCTCAATTAAGCCCATTTGAAAGACTTAGGCCTTTGTTCTCTTTATTATGGGCTTGTAAGATGCAGCTCAAACGGACTTTGGACTTGGTGAGCACCAAGTCCATTCAAGCAGCATGCGCTTAATGGTGAGAAGTGAGTAACCATCTACATATAATTTTCACTGTCAATCTTTATCTGCTTTGCATGTATTCTGCTAATCATATGTAATGGGGATTTTTTTTTTTTTTTTGGTGATAAATATTTAATAGGGAGTTTTAGACGAGATGAATATATAACCAACCTAAGCAAATATATATAAAAATATGTTGAAGAAACAAATGCATCTTCTCTTCTATTATACTAGTTTACGTATGAAATTTCCGTTAATAACATTTCTTTTCTTTTCTTTTTTTTTACGTATTTTTGTTAAAAAAATAATTGAAACTATTGAACATGATTATTAATGTTTCAATATAAAGAATATTTTTTTTATTGTTTCTGTATACAAATTTGAATGTATATAGTCAATTCATAATTGTTTTGTAAATTAAAAATAATAATTAATCTTTGCAGTGATAGTGTACATCAATTTGAATGTGTGTATATATATATATATATGTAAAGAGGCATCAACCTTAATTTCAGCCGTTATTGTAGGCTTTTGATCCAAAAGGGAATGCGTTGAAGGCACTTTAACCCTCATCTACAAAAATCGAAATATTTGTGTTTCAGTAAGGTACTTAAATTATAAATATAATATTTAAAAAATTCTTTGGACATATTTGAAAAAGAATAATTTCAGTAGTGTGTGGTTAGGAAAAAAGAGTATTATTGATAGGGAGAAAAAAGTAGCCGACCCTAGGAAACTAGAAAGAGAGAAAAGGAGAAAGTAAATTGACCAGAGTTCTGGGATCCTTGGGCGCATTGTTGGACCTCTGGTCTTGAAAATTAGTCATGGAGCTCGTATTGTTGTGGGTCATTTAATGGCGGTGGCTGTGTTTGGTAAGGTGGCTTCATTGTAATGGATTTGATATTATTTAGAGGATGGTTTCTAGACGGCTTGAAGGCATTTTGTGATGCTTTTCTCGTCTAGTGGTTGTACTCTTTCGCGGTCTTGTTTTGAGCGGTGATGGGCTTCTTTTTCTAGAGGTGGTGGTTCTGGCTCCGGACGTTGATGGTAGTAGCCCTTGTGTTTCACATTTTGCTATTTGAAGGCATCTCGTCGAATTCGCAGCTTGTTCCCCAAAGCGTTCCTCCTACTCTGATGGTCTTTTTGTCAGTTGCACTTTCACTAAAATGCTTGCGGTGGTCGTATTTTAGGCTTTAGTTTTTTATATTTTAGTATAATAAAGGCGTCGATATTTCTACCATATAGTTTTAGTATTTTCATTGTAATAATAGTGGTGGTTATTCCAGTGTTTGAATTTGTTTTTGGTTCGCCATATTTAGGTTTTAGCGAATTAGAAGTTCCATTAACTATGAGTCTTAACAGAGATATTTGTGGCTTTAAAGCTGCATGTTACATACTTTCGATGGATCAAAAGCTTCCATCGATTATAGTGGTATCAAAAAGAGCCTTATGCGTGCTCAAATTGATGTGTCAAGAAATTTTCTTGATATCAAATCTCGTTTTGTATCATTTTCCCTGTGTTTCATTATAATTTACTGATGAAACCAATTTTTATCGATTATTTTGCATTGTGTACCACAGGATCATCTGTGTCTATAAGACCCTTTAATTAAATGAATTTTTACCTTAAAAAATAGTATTTAATTACTATAGGTAATTTTTTTATATAATTATTAATGTCATATTTAAGAAAATAATAATTAATATATAGAAAAAAAATGTAAAGTAGAAGCATAATTGAGAAAATAATATATATATATATATATATATTTCAAAAGGAAAAAGTTGCCTCAAGACTTCGACTTCCTTCCATAAAAGCATGCAAGGATATTCTCAATTGAACTTAATAGTCTAACATATTGTTGGATGAAGAGAGCCTGATATCTATTTTTTTTTTTATCTCAGAAAAATTTCATACCTTAATTAAAAAACATATAACTTAAGAAAACTGTACTTTCCCTATATTAAAGTTGATATAAATTTATGTGTCCCGCAAATTACCTAACATTGAAAATGAATTAAACTATTTAGGAAATTCTTTTTTACTTTCATATCAATTAGAAATAAGAGAGGTAATAAATCTATAATCTATAATTATATTATAAAGGAGAGTTGTCTTTTTAACACAACTAAAAATTTTACTCTCTATTTGCACGTGCCTAAAAACTAGTAAAGAAGAAAACATATATATTGATCAAAGGACCTTTAGTATTTTGGAGTTTTGTTTTTGTTTTGTTTTTTTTTTTTTTTTGTTTTTTCCCCCAAAGAAGGAGAAAGGAAACGAGGGTATGAACAATCGTAGTTCAAACTTCAAACTTTAGACTTTCATTATTATTATTATTTTTGTTAAATATACATTTTTTTTGGGGGGGGGGGGGGGGGGTGTTGTGGAAAGAATGTGCACGTGTTTAAATACCATGTCAAAAGACAATATGGAATGATAAAGGTCGGTCTCGTAGTCTCTAACAAATAATTCTTAATCTCAAAGTCTTTATTTAATTCCATAATTAACTAATATGATATAGAGACCCGCGCAAATTTCCCATATTATGTCCAAAATTTAGTAGTAGACTGGAATTTTGTACCAGTAATGGTACTGCAGTTTCTCTGTTTTTTCCCCCAAGTGGGACAGAGTTATACGGAGCCAAAAAAATGCCGGAGCCAAATAGCATTGCTCTAATGAAAATAATTTGTTAAAGAGGTACGGGAATTTGATAATCTGATGAACAATTAAAACAGTAAGCAGCTTTTAATTTACACAAATTTTGACTCGAAATAGCATCTTAAATATACAATTAAAAATTAATTTGACATTTAGGTGAAAAAAAATATCATTCTACAATATATAATGTTATATTTTATATCAAAATTGCAATTAATGTAATTTTTAATATTAAATTTGATATCAAATATAATATAATTAAAATCTAATATTTGACAGGTTGACGACGTGACAAAAAAATAACGGGGTTGGATGGTTTGATAATTTAAAGATTAATTTTTTTTGTGCACCATAATAACCACTGATGATTCTAAAAAAGAATTATAATCATTAAAAATTTGTCCATAAATATATTAGTGGTCAACAACTAAGATGGCTATATGCCATGGCCTTGCAAATTGCTAATGAGCGCAAGAGCGATTTTAATTGGCTAATTAAATGTATTTATGTAAATGTTGTCGTTGCATTTGACGTGATATAAGCAATGGGCCGCCACCATATTTTTAAATGACCAGGTTTATTGACTTGTATGGTTCCCACTTAGTCACAGCGCGATGATACACATGTGATCTTTGTCTCTTTGTGCTCATTAATCAATGTGATTGATGAAAGTTAATTTGAATTATAGATTTCACTCTTGGTGAATTTGACGTGAGAGCATATATCTGAAGTTCTTTATATAGATTTCTTATGCTGTAACTTCTATATCCTATATGCTTTTCATTAAAAAAAAAAAAAAAAAAAAAAAAAAAAAACCAACCAAACAAACTATATCCCTTATGCGTTATTCCACGACATTATGACAAACTTTAAAAAGTAAAATTAGAAGAATGATTTTTTTTTTTAAAGTTTTATACTGAACACTTAAATAAGATGCGTAATGTAAAATCATGATCACACATCGAAATCATTTACATATTAATTACGGCGGGCTTTCAAAGTAGCTTCAATTAAAAACATCATAATGCAAATTATGAACTTATACAAGTGTAAAAAAAATTACTGCAGTAATTTAAGTCTACTAAGGTACCCGTTCATGTTGTTCTCGGTATCTTTTAAATTTTGGATTTTAAAAAAATCTTCAATATATATATATATTCAATCCACTCTGGAGATAGGGTGAAGATATTACTAATTGTTAGAGTCATGATTATGACTTCCCTATTGTTTGTATTTATACGTTCGATGTAACTTGATGATGTTTATACCGGGTGTCATCATATATATACGTAATGCATATATGTGCTAAATGATTTCTTTTAGCTATACGCATGTTTTAATACACATGTATAATTGCGTATATAAACTAATACTATTTTTTGTTTGTTCGATTCGACACGGATATATATGAGAACAAGACTAGTTTATGTGGAAGGGAATCTGTCTTGCTATCATGGATAGCACCTTAAAACATTGATTTCATTTTTTTATTTCCACTTGCTAAAAAAAAATATTTAAGACAGATTTATGTTGGAGGGAAAAGAGTGGGTAGGGCGTTCTAATCATTCAAGACCTTTTTATGTATGGTACATGCATGAAGTAACGATATCTATATATATATATATATATATATACACAAGTGTTATAAGGGCAACATCATTATTTCCCCAACCAAGAGAGAGAGAGAGAGAGAGAGATGGGTAGGAGGCGTGCTGGTAATTGTTCAAATGGAGGTTCGAATAGGCGGGCATGGACAGCCATGGAGGACAAAATTCTAACTGAATACATTAAAATCCATGGTGCAGGACAGTGGAATTACCTTCCTAAAAAAACAGGTGAGATCGTATACATGCATATATATATATATATATATATATATTAGCTAGGGACGTACATAACCAAGAATTGATGAGTAATAACTTTAAAAAAGATAATAAGGAAGAATACAAGTTGAAGTGATTTCCAATATTAATTATTGGTTGGCTTTATATAGATTTTAAGGTACTAATTTTCAGGGCTTGTAAGATGTGGGAAGAGTTGCAGACTGCGATGGCTGAATTATCTAAAACCGGGTGTTAAAAGAGGAAACATCACTCAAGAAGAAGAGGACATCATTATTCGCCTTCACCAAAAACTGGGCAACAGGTCCTACTTAATTTGTCTTTTGCTTTCTTACATGTCTTGATTTTATTAGACACCCAATAATTAATTAATATTACACAATCACGTTTGGATTATTAGCTGGTTATAACAATAAATAAATAAATAAACTTAGTTTTAAGTTTCAGGAGTCTAATTATTATCCTGAATATAGAGATAAATTAAAATTTAGTTTTCATTATGGTAATGAATTACTGTAACAGCAGAAAATGAACGGTCTATAAATCTTTCGAATTTTTGTTTACTTGTTTCTGCGATTTTTTTGTTCCTCATCCTACAGAATTTTGGCATCTAATTCTTACCACACACGTATACACTTACACATATATATACATATACATGTATATTGGAGAGGGTGAGAGAACTGAAAAAATAAGGAAAAAAACTAGCAAAAATGATCCTACTTATTATGACAAAGTCAAAAAGCATAGTAAATAGAACTTTTTGTAAGGTTATTAATATATGCATAATGGCGATAACTTACAGTGTATTATATATGTATATATATATATATATATGCGGAGGAGTTGCAGGTGGTCTTTAATAGCAGAACGGCTTCCAGGAAGAACAGATAACGAAGTCAAGAACTACTGGTACACAAAAATCAGCAAAAAGATTAAAAATGACCATCACTGTGATGGCGACTCTACCGCGCCTTTTATAAGTAACCCTAGGCCACCAAATTATTATCATGATCAATCCTTAGAAGGGCAAAACCAAAACCTCAAAGTGAAACATCAAGGCCTTTGTGAGGTGCTACAACCAAGTCAAAACAAGCATGATGAAACGACACGAATCTCATCGCCTGCAGAAGCGCGAGAGGAATTTAGGGACGGCCCGGTGGCGGCAGAACCCCGGGACGTCTATGGGGTCGTCCAATATGAGCATTTTGAGACTATGCCGTTATCGCCGGTTATGATATTGGAGGAGAATTATTACCAACTCTTGCATGATGATGTTTGGATTGATTTTCAGATATGGAACAACCTATCATGATCATCAAACAATAATTTCTTCCTAGCTATATAGCCCTGTAAAATATAGTAGTGGTTCAAATTTTATTTAGCTAGTTTGTATTTAGAGGAACTTTGTATATATTTGCTTCTCTGTTCAGTACTCGGCTTGTTCTCCACTAATTATTGTTTGCATGCTTTTGGAATGTATCATTTTTCTATAAATTAGCTACTTTTTTTTAAATTTTTTTTTTTTTGGTGGAAGCGGCTTGTCTTTAAGGACTTCTCATTTAAATTTCACATGTTTTTAACTTGGCAACAAGAAAAGTGAATGGGAAGGAGATTCAAGCTAGTTCTTAAGTTTCAAATTCGAAATCTTAGATATTTTCTCTTAAATTCATAAAAATACGTGTTTATATATAGGTCACAGTCTATGTATGCCCAAAGAAGAAAACGACGAACTACACGTGATTTGCATCATTGAATGACATAATTTGGAAACATAACAGCATACCTAATTTATCTTCTTTTTTTTAGGGGAACTATATATATATATATATATATATATATATTTTCTCTCTTGGATATTATGCTATATATATAAACGGTTCTCGATATTACTTTTTGATGATCATGCTGTTATGTTTTGCATATTATTGACGAGAGAAGCTACAAACTAAACCGGCACATATAGTTTCCACCAATTTCCTATCAAACATTCTATTTTAACTTTTCCCTAGTTTTTGTTACAATATGTGATCCAGCATAATCATTGCTAACATACTCCAACATTGTGAAATAAAGCTTGTTATGAATACTTCTAAAAGAAAATTAGCATGTTATGGACATTACTTCTTTAGGTATTTCTAAAATTCGTTCTTTGGTATTTCTATACGCAAATTGTTAAGATGCTTTATATATACACATATGTATATATATGCATGTTGTGTTGTGATCAACCTTGAGATCAATGTGTAAAATTTTAAACAGTATTAACATGAAATTAGCTCTCGCTTTGTACTTGCATATCAAAAAACCCGAATTCGATTTAACCATTGGATCCATGTTAATTTGTATAGAGCTTATTAGCTTCATCACTTGAGAATCATAGAGCTTAATGGAAATTTATCATAATAAGAAGAAAAGGAAGATGAATATATATTAAGATAGGAAAATCATTTGACTATTCGTACATAACCCAAACATGTGTCACATCAGTTTTAAAAGGATGGAAAAGTTACATTTTTGTTAATATTTTAAAGTTCAAATGATGCATAGATCGCTTATTGAAGTTCAATGTGAAGATACTATAGTTTGGTGACATTATAATCCTATATTATAGATATACATCTTAAGTATACAACCAAACCCGATTGTTTCTTTTGGGAGGGTGTATGTACCTCCCATGGCTCTGATTTAAAATGGCTTCTCTAATTAGACTTGTCTCAAATACCACAAATTAAATATTGTTTAGATTGTCTTATAGTACTACGTTTTAACTCTTCTAAAACGTAGTCGTACGCCATCATTCTATCTGTTAATTCTCCAAATTATTTGTCCTTAATTCGCACAAACTATACAATGTCATTTTTAGCTTCTTCAGTAACAAAACGACATGTCAATTTGTTTATAGAAGTAATTTGTTGCTCAAATAATTTAGGACAGCTCTTTAGATATTGTAAAGTTTTGTAGGCTTTTTTATTATTTAATTACAAAAACGTCGTTGGTCATCGAAACTTTATTGTCAATTTGAGAGAGAAATTAAGAGACATGCATGTGGCTCCCTAATTTCTCGTGATTTGTGATTGTTTTTATAGAAGCGAACTCATGCTTTGTCGAGAGAAAGTGACCCACTTTGTGCGTATTTTACTTGGAATTTAATTTGCTGTCGTTCCGGTGATACACATGCTGCTTTTAGTACTATTGTTTTTAACGTCGCAGAGAGATGAGAAAACTTGTCATTTTTTGTTTCATAATATGTTGTCGTCTTTAAGGTAAGAAAGTACTGTTGCCGGTAGTGGAGTCAATTTTTTTTAGAGATGCGCGAATTAAACCAAAAATTTAAACTCAAACTCTAATGTGAAAATTCTTTGTTTATCTATTTATATCTTTATTTCTTTTCCCTTAAGTGAACTAAGTTAATTTGTAATCAAGTTTCAAATTAATTTTTTTTAAAGTTAACAAATATAGTAATTAAAAAATTAAGGGAGGGAAAAAAATTAGGGGTAAAATTGTAAAAAATTTTACCCTAGGGGAAAAAATATAAAGAACTATTGAAATTTTTAAAACTTAGAGGGGTCAAAGGAAAATATTAAAAAATTCAGGTGGTAAATAAAGATAGATTTGTAAAAATATTTTGTCATAAGAAAATATTATAAAGGACCATTAAGAATAAAAAATATTTTTTGAACTTATATAAAACTAATGAGATAGGATATGCTAATGGTGCTAGCCAGTTATCCCTGGACTTTTTTAAAATAAATAAATAAATAAATAAAATAGTTATCCATAGACTTAAATATACCATACGCTCTCAGATTTTGTCTATTAAATATTCATTTGGTTATGTACATTACATTAAAAATTAATCAGGTGAAAATGACTCTTTTTCTTGTAACAAGTCCAGAACATTATCTAACACCGGAAATGCATTACAGTATTTACAGAAACGCGTTCAAATTTCAATATCAATTAGCAGCTGAGTTTTGACTGATCTATAATTGATAGATACACACACATAAACGTTTTTATAAGCGCATATATATATATATATATATGTAGATCGACCAAGTACAGTTGCTATATATGTCATGCACATCCACAATCTAGTTCAAACTAAGACTTTTATATTACAACTATATATATATAGAGTAAATATATATTTATATATAATAATAATACATTAATATATATGTCTACATCAAGTCTTTATCAAATACAGTGTGAAAAGATAGAAAGAGATTAATATGAAAGCAACAAAAGTCTCGGTCTTGCAGTCTTTATTAAATGTATAATTATGGGTTCGTTTGGTATCTTCACTCATTTTAAATTAAACTGTATTTTTTTCATCATATTTTTTGTTTTTTTTGAAAAATTTTTTTATCTTTTCTAAAAAAGTCAACAAAAATTACTATTTAAACTTAAAAATCTCAACTCAACTCAAACTAAACTTATACACCAAACACCCCCTATATGTCTTTATTCAAGATCTTTAAAGAAGTGTTATGATATATAGACCCAATTTCATAAAATACCAAAATTTAGGAGTAGACTGGAGAATTGATATTTCAAATATTACTACCCCGTGTACCATGATCAACTTCCCATTTTGTGAGTTAAAAGACGGGCGTATTAGAGGATCTGATCGGAAGCAAAATAAATTTAAAAAAAAAAAAACATGTGATCAGCCGATGAAGACATGATTTAAAAAAAAAAAACATTTTTAGAGATCTGAAAACATGTGTATCTTATATTTTATGATTAAATTATGTATAAAATTATCGTTATTATATTTGTAATATGACTCTATTTGATAACGCTTCTCTATCGGCTAGAGCACTTAGATCATGGAGATATGGCAATCAGAGTAACATTATTTATTATATAAAAAAATGATAATAATAATAATAATAATAATAAATAATAAATAAAAAAAAGGCAACAGGTAGATGCCTTGGCATGAAAAATATCAAGTAAGCTATATAAATGCATTCATATTATTGGTCTTTTTTTTATATGGGGTGATAAAAACAAACCATATATTTTTATTTTTAAAAGACTGGTATATATTGACTTGTAATTCTTGACTTCATAGTCACAGCGCGTAAGATATATAACACGTTTGCAATTATCTTTTGTCTCTTTATACTAAGGTATTGTTTGATATTTGGGTTTAACTTTAATTAAATTGTACTTTTTTATCTCAATTTTTATCTTTTTTTGAAAAATCAAGAAAATTTATAATTAGTTTTTGAAAATTCAACCAACTCTTACTTAAAAATTTTATCCCTAATTGACGAACCAAACACAAGCTAAATTGACGTGGTATGTGAGAGTTTATTAATTAGCATTAATTGTGGTGGGTTAAACACAAGTTTTAAATACCCCTTAGATGAGTTGGTTGGTGCTTGTTCTCCTCGTTAAATGTTTGGGTTCGAATCGTCACCACCGCGTTAACCTGAGTATATGGATAATTCAATTCGTGAAAGATCCATATATTATGTGGGGGACATCCATCTTCTCGAATTATCTGGACATTTTAATCTCTACCCGTATAATCCTCTTTTTTTTCAGTAAAAAAAAAAAAAAAGATTTAGCATAAATGTAAAGTTCTATATGGTCCCACGGGATTGGATGTACTGAGTCTACTCTTATCATTAAATTCAATGTCTTCGCTTTTTTTTTTTTTTTTTTTTTTCCTTCTTCTTTTAGAGATGTATTAAAGTATCCAAAATACGTAATAGGAAACAAATTAAATACTAGCAGAATTTCTCATTTATTCACCAAGTTATTATATAACAAAATTATTAATCCATAAAGGGTGGGTTTATTGTCATCTCTCATTTTATTTTTTCCATCTATTTTTTAAAATCATCAATAAATTAATTTTAAAGTTAAAAAAAATTACATATTTCATCCCTTAATTTTCTCAAAAAATCCTTATAACTAAATTATTTATCTTTCTTCTTTCTCCACATACTAAATCTAAACTTCTGCACAATTTTTTTAAATATGTTTTGTTTTATTTTTTATTTTAAATTTTTTTCTCACAAGATTTCTTTTTTCTTTTTAAAAATTTAATAAAAATTCTTTATCAGTTTATATGTTGAGAAAAAAATCTATGAACTTATTCTTTTGTATACTTTTTCTTGAAGCGATAAAAATTTAAGGATAATATACTGATGAAGTTAAGTATTCTACAAGCATGGTTAAAAATATTATGAATTTGGTTAATATTTTTATTAGATAACAATTCAAAGCTTGCATGAATTCCTAACTATTTCTCTCAGTTATTTATTAAATGAATAACCAATCCATCAATATATTTGATTATATTTCCACATAATGTATACATGTTTTCCATTTGCTTGTTATTTTTTAGAAAACAAAAAACTAGTTATAACATGGAACTACAAAAACAATTGAAAAATATGAATAATAACAAACAAAATAAAAGATTTTTCTCTTAAGAAAAATTTTTGTGGAAATGAATTAAAAAATAACAACAAAATAGAACTTAAAAAAAAAGTAAGAAAAAAATGTATAGAATTTAGACTGTATGGGAGGAGAAAGAAAAAAGTAAATAATTTATTTATAATTTTTTAGAAAAAGTAAGGAGTATAATAAGTAATTATTTAATTCTAAAATTAATATGATAAGTAATTTTAAAAAGTTAGTGAGAATCCTTAAAAAAAAAAAGTTGTTGAAAAAAGTAAAATGTGGGGTATCAACAAACCCATTTGTGTGCTTTCGAAGTAGCTTCAATTTTTTTTTTTTTTTATTTGAAGATTTAACATATAAAATAAGTATATTATATGATATTTATTTTCTTTAATAATGATTTTAAAAAGAGATATATGATACTGAAATGCTATAAGTCAAAGATCTTTTTCTAAGAAATTTTTTAATAAATGATTAAAATTTTATAAAATCAGTAAAACAAATTAGTAAAACGAAGGTTTTTTAAAAAATTATCAATTAATCAATCACTAATTGATCATGATTAATCAATCATTAATTAATCATAATTAATCAATATTAATTATTAATTATTAATTAATATTGATATGTATATTTTTTTGTTAATTATCACTGATTAAAGATCATTTTTTTAATTAAAAAAACAAAACCAGACAATTATTCAATAAATATGTAACAATTATCTATTTATTAATTTTTGTTATATAGAATAAGAAAAATGTTAGATACATCAACAACTCTAATCTTAACTTTTAAGTATTAATATATGTGATATATGAATTATCGTTTTTTATAAATAAATAATTAAAAAATTATCACATTAATTAATTATATTTATTAATAAAAATATAATAAATAAATTAATATCTAAAAATTAATATTAGAGTTTGTTTCTACTTCGTTACTTATGGTACGGATCATTACCTTTTTTTTTTATTTTGGGTAAATAGACCATAACCTTCTGCAATCTTCATAATCCAAGTTAATGAATCACTGTAAATTCATTTATTGCAGTTTACTTTGTTAGGTGACCTAATTTAGGATATTAATAAACTCATAGAAAATTAACAAATAAATGCCATCAGACTTACTCCGGACAGGTCATGAATCATGATCATGACTATCCGTTCGTTTGCAGTAACATTAACTGATGATGTATACTCTGTATCGTCATATGTCTACGTAATGTGAAAACGACAAATCATTTAATTATACTATAAATTATATTTATATATAGCATTTGTCTCCACGTATATAATATGTGTTTGTTTGCCCGTTTGGCATGTTCATGAGATGATCTAGACTAATGTGAAAGGCCAGCTATATGTAGGCAGAGAAGTCATAAACCTGTCTGATTTATACATCTAAGCTTCGTTTGATGTTTTAATTTTAATTTATATTTGTTATTTATATTTTTATTTTTTTAAAAAAATTAATAAAATTTATAATTAATTTTTAAAAATTAATTAATTTTAACTTAAAAATTTTAATTTCAACCAACGAAGTAAACATACTATAAAACTTTGATGCTTTCATTTATTTTATTTTTCATCCCACTTGCTAAAAATTAATTAAATATAGAATATGTTTGGATAATTAAGAACATATAATTATTCAAGGCCGTCTAGAAATGCACGAAGATACAATATTAAAACAAATAAAAGCTTATTAGCTAGGGAGGGCAATATCTATCTATATATATTTCTATGTATCTCCAACCAGAAAGAGAGAGAGGCTTACCAAAAACAGAACTGGAAGAGATAGATAGATTTAGAGAGAGAGATGGGAGAGATGAGAGAGAAACGTCCTCGTAGTCGTAGATCGAAAGAAGGTTTGAGTAGACGGTGGACGGCTAAGGAGGACAAGATTCTAACTGAATACATTAAAATCCATGGCGAAGGACAGTGGAACTACCTTCCTCAAAAAGCAGGTCAGATCATACACCTTCCTTTAAGCTCCCATTTTAAAATCACTTTTTTTTTTTTTTTTTTTTTACAGAGATTTTTTTTTTTAAACAAAATTTTAGATTTTACTATTTGAATCGAAGGTTTGAACTGATGTTTCAAACAGACCCGTCGATATTTCCATGTAATTGAGTTGCAGAGAAAAGTTGGATAACTAATAATAATAAATAAGCTATTGATGTACTTTTTCAGGGCTCAAAAAATCCGGAAGGAGTTGCAGGCTTCGATGGTTGAATTATCTAAAGCCCGGTATTAAGAGAGGAAACTTCACTCAAAAAGAAGAGGACACCATTATCAGGCTTCACCAAAACCTTGGCAACAGGTCATTTTCTTTTGTCACTTCTGGATTAGCTGGCTACAATATTCACAAATTTTGTATTAATTATATATATATATATATAAGTGTGTGTGTGTGTGTGTGTGTGTGTCGTATACATATTGGCGGTAATAGTGACTTTATATATGCGTTTGTGTTACAGATGGTCTATAATAGCAGGACTGCTTCCAGGGAGAACGGATAACGAAATCAAGAACTACTGGTACACAAAAATCAGCAAAAAGATTAAAAATGATCATCAATGTAACGGCGATTCTACAGATTTTATAAGTAACCCAAAGCCATCAAATTATGATCATGAATCCTTAGAAGAGAAAAACCAAAACCAGACAGAGAAACAGAAAAGCCTTTGTGAGGAGCCACAACCAAGTCAAAGCGAGAGCGATGAGACGGCAAGCATCCCGTCGCCTGAAGAAGCGCCGGAGGAACTTTTGGACGACCCTGTGGCTGCTCTATCCGGCGACGTCTATGGGGTCGTCCAATATGAGCATTTTGAGACTATTTTCTCGCCGGTTATGACGTTGGAGGAGAATTATTGCCAACTCTTGCACGATGATGTTTGGATGGATTTGAGATATGGAACAATTTTCCCTGATCAACAATTTTGATTTTCATTCAAGTCCTATTAAATATTGTTGTTCAGATTTTGCTAGTTGGTTCTTGAATGTTCAACTTCTCTACGCTTGATCTTCACTAATTATAATGAATGTGGTACTTGTTGTATATACAAGGAGATTTCTGCGTGATTAATTTGTTTTTTTTTTTTATTCGATAAATTGGCCATTCAGTCTATGCCCCAAATGAGAAATGTCTCAAGCTAAAAACGACAAACTATATATATATTTCACCATTGAACGACGTAGTTTGCATAACATAGCAGCAAATTATATATAGAATGTTTTGTATATATTTTTTTTCCTTCAATTTTCTTTTTCTTTTTATTTTCTGCCCATTTTTCTTTTTACAATTTAGTCCTTTCTTTTGTTATTGATCAATTTTTTTCACTTTGTCCTGTGTCTATTTTTTTTAATATTTTTTTTTCATGCCTCTGTTTTTTTTTAAAATTATTTTCAGGCTGTTTTTTTTTTAATTATTGTCAGGTCCTTTTTTTTTTTTTGGGTTTTTGGGTCTAGTTTTTTAATTTCTTATTTTAATCTTTCTAATTCAGATAAATTTTCTCAAATATATCCGACATGTGCATAGTAAATGCTTTAGATTAGTGTAATTTATACATATTTTTATGAGAATAAATTAAACTAAAGCGAGAGCAAATTATAAGCTGCAAACTAAGCTTATGTTTAATTTGTCGGTTGGAGATGGAATTTTAAATTGGAGTCTGCTGATTTTTCAAAAATTAATTATAATTTTTATCGATTTTTTAAAAAAAGAAAAAAATTTGAGATAAAAAATTATTATTTAATTAGAGTTAAATTAAAATACCAAAAGAAGCTTAATAAAAAATGACATATAAAAATTTCCCCCGAGTTCTATCAAACATTCAAGTTTTTTTTCCCTAGTTTTAACGTGAAAGATTACGCAGCTTATGCTTGTTTTCCCTAGTAATGAACCTGTGCAGCGACTCATTGGGCTTTTGAACAATCGTGTTTTCTGAAGTCATTCCTTCTATGCATATATTAGCTAAACATTTCTCCATAAAATGTCTTTCTAATCTCCTTGAAAGAACTGATCTGAGGTTGGCTCGAGTTGTCAAAACCACTTGTGTGCTGAGCCTTTGAGGCTTTGAGAGAACAATTTGCACATGTCAAATGATGAAGGGTTTACCCTAGTGATTAAGGCCTCGTTTGACTCTTGAGTTTAAACTCAAAATTTTCATCTCATTTTTTGTCTTTTTTTAAAAAGTTTTTGTATTTGTGAAAAAGTTTTTGTCTTTTCTGAAAAGTCAACAAAAATTTTCAACTCAAACTTAAAATTTTCAACTCAAACCGTTTCACCAAACGGAACCTAAGATTTAAAATAAATAAAATTAAAAAAAAAAGGTACGAGAAAGTAAAAAAGGATTATATGAGGAGCCCAATAATATTAGGGCCAAAATTAATTTAGCAAAGACTTTTCAGATTATCAAAACTTTGAACCGGATTTCGAAATCAACAACGGTACATACTTGTTCAAAAAGAAATGAATATTGTTAATTAATGTTCTAGGAAATATTTAGCAGATGTTCACACTTTAAGAAGAAAACTGAACAATGAACCTGAAGAGAACAAGATCTCCTACAAGTTTAGAGCTCGTAAGAGGAAGAGTTTGAAGTTCAGAAAATCTTAATTGTCTCTTTTTCATTGCGTCTATTTTACTTTGTTTTCTTTTCGTTGTTTTTCGTTGTTTTATTTTTATTATTTTTTTCATCTGTAACACTTTTTTCTTTTAATTTTTAATGAAATTTTGCTTATATAAAAAAAAATTAAAGAACGGTTTTAAAAATATATATTAATGTTATAAGTAAATTTTATCTTTATAATAATTTTTTAAATCTCAACCCACTACGGGTGGATAGTGGAGGTAACGATTTTTTCAAAATCTCAAACCAATCCCGCCTACCATGAAGGCGAGTTGGGCGGTTTGGTGGCAGGTGAGGATGTGCGGTGTGCAGTGTGGCGGATGGGTAGAAAATTTTGAAAATAATTTTGTAAATTTGTATTCTCTTTTTATATATATTTTTTTCAATTGTTTTTTTTTTTTAACCGAAACGAGCTTGAAACATCAATTTAATTACTGAAACCTGATGTAATGTCAAGATTGAAGAAGCAGAAAAAAAAAAAGAAGATTAAGATTGATTATAATTGTAAACATAATATATGCTCTTAAACTCTCCAAAATCTCTACTCCAATGAGGTAGCTGGTAGCATAAGCAAAATCAAAATTTATAACATGAATTGACAATCCATAAAGCAAAAACATCTGCAAACTCCAAAAAAATCAAGGACATGAAATTTGAGCTCATATAACATTATTCCTAACGGGTTTCACGAGGAGGAGGAGGAGGAAAAGAATTTTGAAAATTGAAAAGCCATTTCATGTTTATACATTCTAGTTTCTAACGTAACAACTTCCAAAAATTGAAAGCTAACCTTTCCAATTCCATGCAAATAAAAAAGAAAGAAAAAAAAATCAATGGAAGTCAAAGAATCATACACTCTCGTTAAGATTAAAAAAAATATATATTTAATAATAAATAAAAAATGGCAGGTGAACAGATTGAATACGTAAATTAAAATGTGAAACCTGTACCTACTAGTAAATGATTTCAGGTGGGTCGAAAACCCACTCAAAATAAACAGGTGATAATATAGTCTTGTTCAAAAGGATAAAATAGGACGAGGTCAGATGATTTGGGTGAGTTTGTGGGTTTCGTGCACAATCCTATCTCTGATAAATGTATAGATTAAAATTTGGATATTAAAAAACTTTGAGAAGAAAAAAAGTTGTCAGCAATCCACTGTGACCATGTGTTGAAATATCAGTAGTCACGATCTCCTACTTCCTTTTTGCTTATGGAGTCAAGTGAATTAATTGTAATGCTGGTATTTATTTATATCCCTGAGTTGAAATTTTAAAATTATTTTGGTTAGAGTTGAATTTATGTTTTGAATTGTATATTTAATTAAAAATAAATGGCTGGAGTTAAAAAAAATTTTAAAAACTTTAAATGTATTAAGAAAAATTAATAATATATATGTTGTTTTATTTCTCTTGTTATTTTATGTAATATATATATATAATTATATAATTTTAATATGAAATAAAAAATTATGAATTTTTAAAAATTTAAGTTTTTAAAAGAGATTTGAAAATAAAAATAATAAAATTGGTTATTTTTAAAGGGAAAAAAAAGGACAAATTTTTTAAAAAATTAATTGAAATGAATCAAGCGGAAAATGACATTAGCATATCTAAAGAAAATATAGATTATGTAGCATATGTATTCACGTATACTAATATGAAAAAGGTTTTTTCGCAGATAAGTCATGAAATCTTTGATGATGTCTTTTTTTCTTTTTTGTTTACTTGCTCAACAATTAAAGATGAAATACTTCGGAATAATTGAGAAGAGTAGTTGTGGTCATAAATAAGTCTAGGTCTTCTTCGTATGCATGAAGAAACGGTTTTTTTTTTTTTTTTTTTTTGGTTGAATACAAATAAAGTGCGTATTTGAGAATATCTATGTAGATATTTAATGTGTCTTACACGGTACCGCACATCATGTATTTATAGTTTTTTTTTAATTTATAACAATTAATTAATTTATATTTAACTTTCTGTTTAAAATATTATCTATTTAAATATTGAGTCAAAGCATTCTGGAAGAATTTTTAAAGATATAAAATGTTTTTGTGTAGTGACTAGAAGATTACACTGGTTGAACTTCGTGAACTGGATGTATATATTCTTTTACATTTCTGAGTGTGTGTTTGATGAGTTGTTTCATGAATCTAGTAATAGGGTTTACTGGTTTAATAAATACATGATACGGGTTTATAAGAGAAAGATCCTCGTAAGTAACTTTCTGTTCATCATAAACATAGTTTACTTCATAAAAAAAATCTAATTTGAAGGTAGAGGATTTTCGCATAGAAAGGGATACTAAAGAAAAAGGGGTAAAAGTAGGTTGGATAGCTGTGGATACAGAAGAAGAAGACGAACTTGATGTTTCAGTGTTTGGGGCTTCCATGATTAGAGAAAACAATATACTCGTAATAATTTTTTAAAATCTTTGTTATATAATATCACGTTATACTTTCCATTTCTACCTATCCGTATCATTGCCTTTACCGAACATAATGAATGAGTGTAAATAAATAAATAAATAAGTTAGAGGGCTTGGTGACTAATGGGATTTTGTGGGCTATAGGTTTCATATCAAAAGCTTAAGGAGGTGTTTGGTGAATGAGTTTAGTTTAAGATTTTTAAGTTTTAATAGTAATTTGTCAGAAAAGACAAAAAACTTTTTCAAAAAAGATAAAAAAAATTTTCAAAAAAAGACAAAAAACATGATGAAAAAAATACAATTTAGTTTAAACTAAACTTGAAACCAAACACCCCCTAAGTTAAGGCCCGTATGCTTATGCTGGAAATGAAACAGAGGGGAGGGTAGATGCGGCGGCGGCAGCAGGAAAACTACCGTTCCCGGAGAAGAAGGAGGAGGTGGAAGAAAGAAAGAAGAAGAAGGCAAATTTCGGTCGGTTCGGTTAACAACCGAACCTAAACTGTCAAAACCGCCAACCGCCCGTCCGGCAATGATCGGTTTCGGTCAACCGCCCGCATAGCATCGATGATGACGTGTCACGGACGACACGGGCGGTTTCGGGCGGTCACCGTCGGTGGCGTTTGGTTGTCGGTTAATTTGTTCAGCCCTAAATTCCCCCCTCCCCCTTCTTTCTTTCCCAGAAAAAAAAAAAAAAACCTCCAAAAATGCAAGCTCTTTCTCTCTCTCTCTCTCTCACACACTCCCTCGAAAAAAAAAAAAACTCTCTCTCTCTCTCTAACTTCCTCGAAAAGAAGGGGAAATAAAAGAAAGGGCTCCACTCTTCCAACTTTTTTTTTTTAAACCGAAATAAACTTACAACATCAATTCAATCGTCGAACATGTTTTAATATTAAGATTAAAAAATAAAAATAAAAAAAAATAAGATTGATTCTAATTATAAACATAATATATTATTATGTTCTTAAACTCTCCAAAATCTCTACTCCAATGAGGTAACTGGTAGCATAAGCAAAATCAAAATTTATAGCATGAATTGACAATCCATAAAGCAAAAAACATCTGCAAACTCCAAAAAAATCAAGGACATGAAATTTGAGCTCATATAGCATCATTCCTAACGGGTTTCACGGGAGAAGGAGGAGGAAAAGAATTTTGAAAATTGAAAAGCCATTACGGCCTCGTTTGGTTCGCCGTTTTGAACCCAAAATTTTCATCTCAGTTTTTGTCTTTTTCTGAAAAAGTTTTTTGTCTTTTCTGAAAAGTCAACAAAAATTATTATTTAAACTTAAAATTTTCAACTCAAACCGTTTCACCAAACGGACCCGTAGATGTTTATACATTTTAGTTTCTAACGTGACGATTTCCAAAAATTGAAAGCTAACATTTCCAATTCCATGCAAATAAAAAAGGGGGAAAAAAATCAATGCAAGCCAAAGAATCTTATATTTAATATTAATTAAAAAATGACAGGGGATAGATTGAATCTGCAAATTAAAATGTGAAACCCATTTCCATCGGTAAATAATGATAGATAGGCTTAAAACTCGCTTAAAACAAAATGATGATAATGTGGACCCGTTCAAAAAGACATGACGGGATGAGGTTGGCTGGTTTGGATGGATTTGTGGGTTTCGTATACAATACAGGCAAGTTTAAAACCCGCTTAAAATAAAAAGATGATAATGTGGACCCGTTTAAAAGGACAGGACGGGACAAAATCGGCTGGTTTGGATGGATTCTTGGGTTTCGTGCCTAGTCATATTTCTTATATATGTATAGATTAAAATTTGGATATTAAAAAGCTTCGAGAAGAAAAAAAGTTGTCAGCAATCCACTGTGGCTATGTGTTGAAATATCAGTAATCACGATCTCCAACTTCCTTTTTGCTTATGGAGTCAAGTGAATTAAATGTATTCAGAAAAAATAATAAAATATATATATTGTTTTGTTCTTTCATTATTTTATATAATATATATATAATTATATTATTTTAATATAAAATGTAAAATTATGAATTTTTAAAAATTTAAATTTTTAAAAGAGATTTAGAAATATAAATAGTGAAATTGATTCACTTTTTTAAACGAAAAAAAAGACAAATTTTTTAAAAATTTTAATTGAAATGAATCAAGCGGAAAATATAGATTATGTAGCATATGTATTCACGTATATTGATTCACGTATACGAATATGAAAAAGGTTTTTATGCAGATAAGTCATGAAATCTTTGATGATGTCTTTTTTTCTTTTTTGTTTACTTGCTCAACAATTAAAGATGAAATACTTCGGAATAATTGAGATGAGTAGTTGTGGTCATAAATAAGTCAAGGTCTTCTTCGTATGCATAAAGAAACGTTTTTTTTTTTGGTTGAATACAACTAAAGTGCGTATTTGAGAATATCTATATAGATATCTAATGTGTAATTTATATATGATTGAGGATGTTATTTAACAAGTTCTATTTATTATTAGATTTGTACCGATGACTCTCACCGTATGAAAGTAATATTTTAATCATTGAGTTAAGTAGGTCATTTATCATCACAAAGAAAAATATATGGGGATATTTCACATAGATAGATTATGTATTGAATATTACTTATAAGCAATACCAATCAAAGAGATTAAAGAGATCACATAGTATTTATAATTTTTTTTTAATTTATAATAATTAATTAATTTATATTTAACTTTTTATTTAATATATTATCACACGAGACTATTTAAATATTGAGTCAAAAGATAATATCACTGAAAATAATACCTTTTAATCACTTTATTAGTGTAATAAAACCCAAGTTACAATATAAGTTACAGTAACGTGGGAGAGGGATGCGCATCTACCTATATATATTTTTTTATATCCAACAATGAGAGAGAGAGAGAGAGAGAGAGAGATGGAAGAGAGACGTCCTCGTAATAGTGGTTCAAAAGAAGGGTTGGGTAGGCGGTGGACAGCGGAGGAGGACACGATTCTAACTCATCACATCAAGATGAACGGTGAAGGACAATGGAACAACCTTCCTCAAAAAGCAGGTTAATCATGTACAGCTTCCAATATTTCCAATATTAGGTGTGGTAATAAGATATATATATATATGTATATACATATATTTATATATAACATGTAATTGAATTGTGGAAATTAGTTGGATTAGTGCAATAAGTAATATTAATAATAAGCTTTTGATGTGCTTTTCAGGACTTAAAAAATCTGGAAGGAGTTGCAGGCAGCGATGGTTGAATTATCTGAAACCGGGTATTACGAGAGGAAACTTCACTCAAAAAGATGAGGACACCATTATCAGGCTTCACCAGAGCCTCGGCAGCAGGTCATTGTCTTTTGTTTTCAAATAACTTATTCTAGTCAGCTTTAATATTGAATGTCTATCATATATATATATATATATATATATATCAATATGTGTGTGTGTGTGTGTGAATTATATATACTAATGTTATCTATAATTGGTTGCGTTGCAGGTGGTCTATAATAGCAGGACTGCTTCCGGGGAGAACTGATAATGAAATCAAGAACTACTGGAACACGAAAATCAGCAAAAAGATTAAAAATGATCATCACTTTGACGGCGACTCTACCGCTTTTACAAGTGACACTGCGCCATCAAATTATGATCATGAATCCTTGGAAGGGCAAAACCAAAACCTGAAAGAGAAACAGCAGGGCCTCTGCGAGGTGCCACAACCAAGTCAAAGCGAGTGCGACGAAACGACAAGCATCCCGTCGCCTGAAGAAGAGCCGGAGGAACTTTGGGACGACCCTGCAGCTGCTCCATCCGATGACATCTATGGGGACTTGGAGACTATATTGTCGCTGCCATTTATGACCTTGGAGGAGAATAACCTAATGCATGATGATGTTTTTAGTGGATTTTGAGATATGGAACACATTTCCTGATCAACAATTTTGATTTTCATTCGAGTCCTATTAAATATTATGGTTCAGAATTTGCTGGTTGGTTCTTGAAAGTATTCAGCTTCTGTTCTCTCGGCTTGATCTTCACTATTTATAATGAATGCGTTGCTTCTTGTATATACAAGTAGTAATTTGCATGATTTGTTTCTTAATTGAATAAAAGTTGTCATTCAATCTATGCCCCAAAAGAAATATGTCTCAAGCTAAAAACGACAGACTACACTTTTTCTTCATCATTGAACAACATGATTTCCATAACACAGCAACAAATGTAATTTATGCATGCTTTTAGTAGCATATAACTTCAGCGAGAGCAAATTACGAGCTACAAATCGCACAATATATATATATATATATGACGAGCCACAAATTAATCAAAAAACGGCATGTAAAATTCCACCGATTTCTATCAAACGTTCGAGTTTTTCTTTTTCTTTTTTCCCAAGTATTATCATGGGATTACACAACTTACTCTTTGTATTTACAAATCAAAGGCCTAAGGGTTTAAATCATTGAATCCATGTTAATTTGTATAAAGATTAATGGATTCGTGAAACATTTAAAATCCTTAAGAATCATATATTCGCACTAAAGTTCGGATTTCTTCCCGACAAACCGGGCACTTTGGTGTCGCTTCACGTGCAACTGATACACGTGCAACTGATACGGCACAGCCATGGCAACAAACTAGATGGCCGCATGGAATAAATGCAGATCGCCTTCTCCTTGTCAGACAAATGACACATAACTGTCCATCAGGAACATCCGTGGTATCCTCCTCCGACAGAACTTGAGACTCTGACCCATCGGTTGCTGGAGGGTTTGGTTGATGTAATCGCCTAAGTTGCCTCGATTGTTTCCATCTATTCCAGTTCCTGAAAAAAGAACTTGTTCAATTTACATGTTGTAACTCAATTCTGACAAGAAAGATCACAAGGCCGACAATTTCCATGTTAAACCTCTAGCTTCCTACTGTGTACTAGTACACACCACACTAGTAAGATCGTGAAACTTCTCAAAATCATATCCCATTTTATTTTGAAAGAAAAGGTAAACGTAAATTAAACCCCAATTGAAAGCTGAAAAGGAGAACAAATAGAGATCATAAGGGAAAAGTATACCTCACAATAGCATAGCCAAGGATTCCAATTGATAGTGAACCAAGGACAATACCGCTCACCAAAAGAACTTTAGTATTAAAGGCAAGATCTACAACCATCTGATCCTTAGTCTTTTCGGTCCTGCAAACGACACAATGCCAATTATTCCGCTAAAAACAGAGCACCTCAAGTGCACTAGAACTAGAAATTGAGGGACTGATTGATCAATTACTATTTTTACAGCCAGGCAAAGCAATTCATCAAAAGAAGAAAAGGGTAAATGAGTGTTGAAACAGAAAAATTACTTGACTACTCATCTACAAACACAGCCAAATGAGTGTCAAAGAAAACCCTCTTACAGAAAATAAGGAAGATCCTTGCATGATTTGATCTCTGCAATTCCATTTTTAAAACTGCAAATTCCAACAGCAGTGATATCCTTTCCCAATGGAAGAATTTTTTCTTCATCAAGTAAACCGACCTTCAAAAAACAGAACAACAAAAGATACCGTCAAGATCATTTTGCAAAGCAAGTAAGAACATATCCTAAATGTCTTTCCAAGGAACGAGAAACCTAAAGATGTTAGCAGCAACAAACTTACTGGGTACTCGTGACCAAAAAGTGCCTGTAGGAACGTGTAAGGAGAGGGATTCACAGGCTGCAACTGATGATAAACAGTCGTAAGAGGTAAGGGATGCCTTGAGCAATCCATGTTAACAACAACAAAATCGGTAAGCGGCCATTTTCCACGTTCAACAAGAATGAAAGGAACCTGCATACATGTTACAACAATCAAAAGAGATAACTCCCGACTTTCATAACCAAACTCACACTTCTCTATCCATGACAGCACTTGATATAGACAACATTTTGCTTCGATAGAAATCCTCTATGCTACCTATAAATTAACAAAGGTGAGAAGTAAACACACCGTTTTGAAAGTGGTGGATTCTTGTTCTCTCCACGACCTCGCAAATATGGTTCGCAGATCAGAAGTCCATCCGAAGAAACCCTTCCATTCATTGTATATGCACTACATACCATAGATGAACATAAAATTTAATCTGAAATTCTTCACAGCTTATACAATAAGCATGTAAGATCAAAAGATCTACTTTAATTACTTTATTCAGTATATACTACTTAAATTTAGTTTCAAATTCTTAACAACTTAAAAAATAAGCATTTAGGATCAAAAAATTTAGTTGAATTTCTTACTTAAATAAACACGACATACTACAGATTAACATAGATTTAGTCTAAAATCCTTCACAGATCAATCATAAGCATTAAAGATGAAAACTTTACTCGAATTTCTTAGTTAATTATACACTGCGCACAAAAGATGAACATAATTTTGTCCGAAATTCGTCACAGCTCAAATATAATCATAGGAAATGAAAACATTTACTTGATTTCTTAATTAAATTTTACTTACTCCATGCTTCTCAGACTCAATTTTCAAAGTCCAGCTTAAGAAAATCAACAATTTTTTTTCATAATTCGATCTAATTCAGATCAAGGAAAGGCGTTTTGTTTCAATTTTTTTCGCAATGTTAATCGGCAACGAAGAAGAAAACACATACAGTTTGTGTTCTCTGAATGATGACGGCTTTATCGCCGGATTCCTGAGAGACCAATACGTTCGATCTAAGACCCTTCCAGCTGCCTTCCGTCGCCGATTTAGCGTCCACAGTGCCGCGGACGATCACGAGCTTGTCATCGGACGGCCGAGATTCGTTCGAGCCATCGGAGGAACCATCGGCGGCAAGGATCAAGCGGAGATCGGAGACTCCGACGTAAGGCGCTTTGCGGAGCTTTCCGAGGGCGGAGGAGGTGGAGGTGAACTTTAGGATGGAGCGGACGGCGGCGTAGGCTAGGGCTACGCCTAAAACGGCGCCGTCGAAGGAGAGTGCAAGCTGCGAGAGGAGCGACACCACGGCCTGCTCGTTCGACGACATCGTAGCGGTTGTCGTTTCGGCGTCACATTGAGCGTCGCAACCGTCGTTTGATTGAGGCGGCGGCGGTTGAAGACGGAGGGAGGCAGAGGCGAAGGGAAGTGGAAGAGAGAGAGTGGAAAGGGGGTTTTGGTAAATCCACTTCTAATCTCGTAAATCATTAGGTAATTCAGGGCCAAAAATGTCATCTTGTAGTTAACGCCCGGCGCTTGGTTTAGTTGTCTGGTCACCGCCAAAAGAAATTTTGTTAAGGATGAAAATAAATAAATAAAACAAATTGGAAAAAAAAGGATTGATTTTTTTTTTTTTCTTGAGGAATTTTTTAGTGTTTACATCTTTGAAGCTTGATGAAAATTAAGAGCTCAAGGATATATACTGCTAACTGGGAACTCTCTCACTTTGGAAGCGGGGTCTAAAACCTTATATCATGGAAGGTGATGCAAAAAAAAGATAATTTTAATTAAATATTCTTCTCTTTCTCGTCATGTTGAATAGAGATGTTAAAATGAACCAAGACTAAAGGTTTGGTACAAGTACGGTATAGATACAATACGATACGACAATATTATCAAATGAGTCAAATCTGACACATTTTATTAAATTGATCATGCTTGATGTAATTTTTTGACACAAAACACGTTAAGGGTTCGACACGATTGCTGACACAATAAACATTACAATAGGGGACACAATAATTTTGCCCTTCTTATGGTTTATTTTAATACTTTTATGTGACTTACAATGCAAATATTTTTTTCTCATTTAAATTTTTACTTATAAGATTTTTAATGTCATAGTTTTTTTTTTATAATATGTTTTATATTTAAAAATAAGTGTTTTCTATCTGCATTCAACAATTTTTTTTTTTTTTTTGCCCCCTTTATTTATAACTTCTCTATTGGATCTCTATTGGACACAATAAGGGTATGATTAAGACATGGATATATTAAAGACACGACATGTTTTAAAAAGGGCCGTAAGTTGGGTTTAATGTTACAAATTATAAATAGGCACGGTATGATTATTGTGTATGGACAAAACACAAAAAATTAATGGAACCAAAATAAATAAAACTGGGCTGGACCAGCCGTTTGACATCTCCATTGTTAAAGGTCCAACTGTTATATTAATGTCTTACTTCAAAGAGTGTTAATGCTAGAAGTTGTTTTGTCTTGCATGGATAGGAGGAATTGTGTTGCTCGTCATTTAGTTTTGTTTTGCTTTAATTTCGATGATGATTGTTGTTGGTTGCATGAGACTGCTGATTGTGTCTCTCCGTTTATAATTAGGAATTTGTTGTCTATTGTTTCTTGTTGACTGACTTTCCACAAGCCATTAAAAAAAAAAAAAAAAAATACCTCTTGCTAAATGCAGAGCCACATGTGACTTGACTCAGCACATGCACTTGCCAAGCCGCATGGGCAAAGTTACCTTCTTCTCGGTGGGACATTCGTACTCAGATTTTGATTTTTCATTTTAAGGCATGCAATTTTCATAAACTAAAAATCGTATCTTTTTATTCAATTTCTACAATCATAATAGTGCTCACATTGTGCCCTCACTTAAAATTGAAAGCTCGAATTATATCATCAATTAAAAAAAGACCGACTTTAGCCCAAAAATAATTAAAATTAAAATAAGACCGAAAACTTAAAGATTGTAATATCTCTTTATGTTTCCAAGATAATTTTTCCTAGCCTAACTGTTAGCCAAACATCATCACATAAAGTTAGTTGACTTCGAGTGGTTTTGTTTTTGTTGAACTTTTTAGCATACGTTTAGAGCATTATTAAGTTTTTTTAAGTTAGATTTGAGTTGAATTGAGTTGTGTATTTGGTAAGTCGTTTGAATTGTTAGAATTAAAAAGTGTAAAAATAAAAAATGTGCTCGAAAAACAATATTACTATGGAGCTTGTTTCGTTTGTCTTGAAATTATATGCAATTCAAAAAAAAAAATCCCATTGAACTTGTACATGCAAAGTTATGGATTTTTTAAATTTAAGATATAAAATTATAATAGTAATTATGAATAGTGAAATTGAGATTGATTTTTTAGAAAAATTAAAAAAATAAAAAGTAAAAAAGCTATTCAAATTTATTTAAATGGATACACTAAACATATGCTTAATAAGATATTCCTATGTCTACTTGCCAACTTTCTTTCTCACAATTTGACCAAGCGAGCTCTTGCATTATTGTACTTAAAGAGTTGTTTTTTTTTTTTTTTTTTTTTTTAAAGATAAATGATTATTGTGCTTAAAGTTGGTTTCTTCTGTCTGTGGTTTGCCCCCACATAAAGTTGTCTTCTATACCTCTTTTCTTTCCCTTCCCCCAACCACCATGCAACTCTACTTCCTTTTCCTTAATTTTTTTCCCCTCTCTTTTATGTTTCTATTTTCTCTCTCTAATTAATTTTTTTTAAACAGAAAATTGCTTTTTCCTCCAGATTCATATGATTCAACGACCAAGAAGTGATGAATTATTGGGAGTGTGTGTTATTAAAGAATATAACATTTGAATTAACGTGTGATTTATTTTTGGTTGGTATAAAATTTATGACCACAATAATAAATAAACATTTTTGGTAGAATACTATAACATTTTGATTGGTAGAAGACAACATAATAATATAAATAGCATAATTAAATTTATGACTACAAAATTCCAAAAAAAAAAAAACTCATCTTTCCTACTTTCTCCCGCTCACTTCTCCTTTATATTTCTCTCTCTAATATGAAAATTAACTGTAAATCTGTTATTTTTTAGAAAATCTAAAGAAATCCAAGAATTTTCCCAAAAATCCAAGGATTTACTAAAAAATATATGCTTTAATTTATTATCTTTTAAAAATTTTATTATAAACTTCAAAAGTTCCTATAAAATATGTTATTTACTACAGTTCCTCATGTTTATATTTATAACTCTTTTTTGGGTTTGCAAGTAACCGTAAAGGGTACCGTTTCGTTATTCTGAATTTTTGGACATTTATAACATATAATTTTAGGACTGTAGCATCTTATATCAAAATAAAAATATTTTACTAGAGAATTAGAATTTGCCACTATACAGTGCCTCCATAATTTTGTCGTTTTTAAAAATTTTATCTCGTTTTATCCTTTAGTTGTCGTTTAATGTTAGTGTCGTATTTTAGTTGACATGGTTTAATTAACTGTCGTTTCAAAATGTGTCTGTCTTCTTCAATTGTCGTTTTTCATTCTAAATGCGTATTTGTTTATGTCCTCTTCTTTTATTCTTCTATTCTTTTTTTTTTTTCCTGAATCTTTTATTCTTGATCTTAAATTTATGTTCCCATCCTTTCCTTTCCTTTTTGTTTTTTTTCTCTTCATAGATATATTCATGAAAATGATCAGCTAGTAACGCCAATTTTAGAATCTGATCTTGTAGTTCGAAACCAACTTTGCAGTTCTTTATTCCTCCACCCCCAACCAAAAAAAACAAAAACAAAAAAAAAAATCACACACTAATTTTGCAGAAGACGTGTGAAGGAGTCGTTTTTGAATTTATATGTTTACAAGTTTTGAACTTCTATTTTTTCTAATCCAAAGCTTGAACTGATTACACAAAATTTTCTGATTTCCTTGTCCACTAATTTCCCTTATAAATTACCCTTATTGACAAGATATAATAAAATTTTTCCTATAAAACAAACCTCAAGTTTTTTTTTTTTTTTTTTAAATTTCCCGTTTCCCTTTTAAGATAAAAGGATCAATACTAAGAAGCCAACTTAAGAATTTATAATTTATGAGACTGAAAAAAATAAAAATAAAAAAGTTTATAGTAATTACAAGCTCATATATCTCAAAGGCAAAAACTGAGTACATGATACAAGAACAGAAGCTTAAAATTTATCCTTTATTTGACTCCATTGGCGGAGAATTAACCCATTAAACACCAAACACTTCCCTTTAACGTAAAACAGGTTTAAATATATGTTATGTAAGTACTAGCTAGGAATTATTTAAAAGAAATGACTTTATCAGTGTGTTCAAGGTATCAGCTGAATCCAGATTTGCAGCATGACCTGTGTCCTTTAATATCTCCAACTTTGCCGTGCCTCCTATGTGTCTGCAAACCATAACTGGTGTGTTATAAATATATATTTACACATATATAAAAATATCAGGGACACCAACTCTAATCCCAACTTTTGAATATCAACCTATGTGATATATGAGTTGCCGTTTTCTTATTGGTATGTATTTAAAGCATTATCTTATAAATTGATTGCATCTACCAATAAAAAGTTGACATATGAGTTGATACTCAAAAAATTAGGATTAGAGTTGATATTTCTAATACTATATATATATATATATATATATATATATATAGTATTGACCAATATTTTGGAATGCAAAATCTACCAAATTTCCGTTCGAAGAAAGACGATTCATTCAGTAAGTACCTGTGTAGCTGATAACCCAAATAGAGTGGAAATACGTTATCTTTGTCACCCCAAATTATCAATGTATCCTTCACACACACAAATGAAGGGAAAAAAATAAAAAATCCTTATCCTTACTATCAAAAATGCTTAAGGTATAATTAATTTATAGAGTTCATGTAGGTATATAAATATATGTTACAGGAAAAACACTAAAAATCATGCTTTTACCGTACTTGTAAATTCTGCTATTTTAGTCAGTGGATTAAGTTTTAATTATCTGATTTACGATTAAGAACAGTCTTGCGTCATACGCTACAAAATTTTAACATTGACGATTAACTAGCCAACCTGAGTTATGATTGGAATGTCCGAATAATATGCAGTTTTGTTCAGCAAGCTTTCAACCAGCTCTAATTTTTCTTTTCGGTATTGTGAAATCACCTGAACCACCAAAATTATTCATCAACACACTTAAAATTTCTCCTTTAACAGAGCAAAAAACCGGTCACAAACCAATATTAACACAATAATTAACCTATCATCAAAGCACTTCAAAAAAAATAAATAAATAAATAAAATAAAATAAAAATTCAATCACCTGGACAAATCTGGAGAGTATGAAATCAGGAACCCACTTGAAAGGATCGCTCTTGTAGGTGGATAGAGTGACGAGGAGGCGCAGATCACTGGGATTCTCAGGCAAGAGAATCTCCAGAGCATCCCTTCCATTCCTGATCAGAAGCTCTCTTTTCTGATCCTCTGTCCAGATTATTCCACTGCTGACGATCACGACCTTCGCCACCTCCTCTGGACACATCTCCGCCAAACGATACGCCACAAATCCGCCGTAACTGATCCCGTAGAGCGAGTAGCGGTTCACCCCCAGTCTCCTCATCCCTTCGGCCAAGCATTTCGCTTGAAATATGTCGGAGCGCTCGGGCCATTTGGTGTGGGACTTGCCGAAGAAGAGCAGGTCCGGGAGATGAACGTTGAAAGCTCTCGAGAGGGGACCCACTTGGCCGAGGAACTGCCAGAGTGCACTCCCGCCGTAGCCGTGGATCATCACCAGATCAGGCTTGTCTGGACGTCTCTGGTTGGTGGTCCAGAAATGCATCGTGGTTCGTTCGTCGAGGTCGATGCTGCACGGAGATAGGCCGCAGAATCGAAAGTAGAGTCCCAAGAAAGCAGCGAGGAATTTGAATGTGATCGGAAGCCTGTCGGAGTTGAATAACTCCGACGAACATGTTTGATAGATTAACGATATGATCGACGGGTAGAATAGAAGGAGACTCCATAGCAATGAGCGCCGAGCCATGAAAGATATAGAGATAGAGAGGGAGAGGGAGAGGGAGAGGGAGAACAATTTTCCTATGTTCTTCTTGGTACCGGCCTTTATGCAAAACTTTAAAGCGCTCCTGACGATAATAGAAGCACCAATATTGGTATATAACACCAGAATGAGCTCTAATGATTCAGATTCACTTTTTATTTGTCGTGATATCCGACATAATTGCATTGGTGATGATAAAAATACAATAGGTACCATCACGTGAAAAAAATAATAATAAAAAAAAAGGTTTCGTTTTATTTTTTAATCATGTTATTGGTATTATTGTAACATGATTGTTCAATGGATAAATACCATTTTTATGCTTTTACTAGACCTCTATAATTATGCAAACAAAATAATATACCTTTACTATTTGGGGGGTTTTCTATAAATTCAAATGATTCAACGTGCATGATATACCCACATGTGCCTTTGCAATTATAACCAAAAAAGTCCTTATCACCATTACCATAATTTACTCCATAATTTACTAAAAGTTCTGGCAATTCATGGACAAAGGTAGTACGGCATTGGGCTAATTTGTTTTCGGCCAGAAGTAAAAGTAGCCAAAATAAAATTAGGGATTATATGTTATATTGGAGGTGATGTAACATAGATTTCCTACATTTTTTTTTTATATTTATTAACATAGTCGTGGAGGCGAATTATAATAACCAAACAAAACGGCCACAAAGAAAAAAACAAATTATTGTAGACAACCCTGTTAATTACTTCACCGCTGGTTATTTTATATTCTATTGGTATATTTGGAATGAGCAAGTTTTTCTTACCAAGAATAACAAGAAAAAACAGAAAATGACGGTCTACCAAATTACATTACTTTTACTTGTATACCATACATGTTTCGGTAATGCCTTTGATATGGAATTTTCTTATGTATAAATGAATGACAAGAAATATATAAAGATCTAGTATCGGATAAAATGCAAATTCTAAATAAGTTGGCTTGTAGACGAGCACAAAACTTGAAAAATGTACTAGTACCAAGTGTGAAATGGAGTTGAAATTAACGAAACAAGAATTGTTACTCTCAACTATGACGACGTTTTTCTTTTTCTTTTCCTTTTTCTTTTTCTTTTTTGTTTTTGTTTTTATTTTTTTGGGTTTGGTCAAGAATAAGAATAGCCATATTAAATTGTTACCATACTAAATCCATAATCTTCTCCAGTAAATTCTCCCATATTAAAAAAAAAAAAAATAGAGTTGCACTTCTTAGTTGTCCTCCTGAGACAGGAAGTCGATAAAGATAAAGCCAAATCCATGGCAAAGACGAAATCCATGACCGATAGAGGCGAAATTGCCGATAACCTAAAATGGGACTGCAATTCTCTATTATCTTCTTTCAGAAAAAGTCCCCATTACATATGTGTTTGCTAGATTATAAAGCCATTCCAAACGACACTAAACTTACATAACAAAAAAGACAACAACTATAATATAAAGAAATAGAAAGAAACAACAAAAGGAATGCCCACATCACAACCTCCTACATCACCTCCGGCACAAACAGCCGAGAAAGGATAATGGTCAACAAAAGTTGCAAACGACGAGAAAACATTGAACAAAACTGGAAGGAAACGACAATTAAAAAGTAAACGACAACAAATGGTAAAGAAGGAAAAAACAACACCAAACGAGAAAACGGCAACAACAAACAAGAAACGACAAAAATACAACGACAGAAAACTGAGGCAACGCAAACGACATTAAAGTATGAACAACAACTTAAAAGCTATAAACAACAATAGTTAAAACGACAAATGATGTGAAATGATGGAAATACGATGCCAAATGAGTAAATGACAACTAAACTTACAAACAAGAAAAAGAACAAAAGAAAACGGCATAAAAAAGAAACGACAAGAAATTCAAAGGAAAAAAATTTGACCAACGATAAACGAGAGTAAAGTAAGAAAACGAAGGAAAAACGACAAGAAATGTGAACATTAAAAATAAAACGACGAAAAGTGAAAAATGATACCAAAATAACAAACTACAACTCTAAAAAAAATGACACCGTATTATGAAAGACAATGGAGTTGGAATATGACACCAGAGAGAAAAGACAACAATAAAAAGGAAGGAAACGACAATAGGAAGAAACAACAACAATTGATAAAACGACAACAAATGAGTAAACGATACTGATATACACTAAGAAGCCAATTAAGTATTTATATTTCAAAAAAAAAAAAACTTATGTATTTATAATTTATGTAGCTAATAAAAAAAAGTTTCAAGTAATTACAAGCTCATATCTCAAAGGCAAAAAACTGAGTACGTGAAACAGGAACAGAAGCTTAAAGTTTATCCTTTAGTTGACTCCATTGGAGGAGAATTAACCAATAACACACCTTACACTTCCCTTTAACGTAAAACAGATTAAAATATATGTTATGTAAATACTAGCTATGAGCTATTTAAAAGAAATGACTTAATCAGTGCGGTCAAGGCATCTGCTGAATCCAGATTCGCAGCATGACCTGTGTCCTTTAATATCTCCAACTTTGCCTTGCCTTCCATGTGTCTGCAAACCATAAGTAGTGTTATATATATATATATATATATATATATGTTGTATATAGAAAAATGATTAATTTTAAGAATGCTCCCTTATCTAATTTCACTTTGGGTTTGTTTACTATCCAAACTCATATCAAACTAAACTGTACTTTTTTCATCATATTTTTTATCTTTTCTGAAAATTTTTTTTATCTTTTCTGAAAAAGTCAACAAAAATTACTATTCAAACTTAAAAATCTCAACTCAACTCAAACTCAACTTATACACCAAACACCCCCTTTGTTTCTGGAATTTTAAAATCAATCATTATGTCCCGTGAATTATATAAAATCACTCATTTTGCAAATTCTATCCATTTTCATCCATAAACTTAACGGAATTGCTCCCATAGAATACATTGAACATTAATCAAATATTTTTTAGAATATAAACACATATTTTGAAAAAAATAATAATAATATTTTAGTATTCTTTAAATAATATCAGTCTTTCACGTGCTCCTGGGACACTCCCCCAACACTCTCCTCTGTCTGTCTGTCTCTCTCTCTCTCTCTCTCCTCTTTCTCTCCTCCTTCTCAGTTCAATGCCGTTTGCCCACTCCCCGTTTTCTTCTTCTTCTTTTTTTTAAATTTTATTTTTCTATTATTTTTCCCTTTTTCACGCTATTACACCCTCTGACTCTCTGCTTCCCTCTCTTTATTTGCTTCTGAATCTCTCTCTCTCTCTCTCTCCAAATCTAATACTCTTCTTCTTCACAGCTAAACCTAAAGAATATTATGCCAATAAAACCCTCTTCACCAGCCGAACTACTACTTCTTCTTCTTCTTCCTCTTCAACTATAGAAGACCTCGTCAACTGAAAAGAGAAAAAAAAAAAAAAAAAAAAGTGGTGGAAGGGATGAAATGCGGCGGCGGCGTCGGCAGGGACGTTGGCGTTAATGGCGGTCACGTGGTCGAAGACGACATGGGCGACGACATGCAATGCAGCAACCATCCGTAGAGGAACAACCCCAGAGGGATCTGCGTCTTCTGCCTCCAAGAGAAGCTCGGCAATTTGGTATACTCCTCTTTCCCTCTCCCGATTCGCGGTTCCTCCTCCTCCACCTCCGCTTCCTCTCCTACCTCCTGCAGATCTGACTTCAAAGCCGTCGTCTCGACTCCACCGCCGCCACCAACAAGGTCGGTCCCAGAAACGTCGGAGTCCTCGAAGACTGTCGTTTCCACTATGCCGGTCACGATTACTACCACCACGCCGCCGACGCCAGAGCTCGCGCCAAAAACGGCGGTGCCCAGATCACATTATTAAGATTAATTTGTTTTTATTAATATTTTTTCAAAATATGGGTTTTTATTGTTTAAAAATATTTGATTAATTTTTTAATATATGTCACGTCAACCATTCCGTTAAGTTTATAGATAAAAATGGACCGAAGGGGCAAAGTGACTGATTTCATATAATTGAGGGGGCATAATGCTCGATTTTGAAAGTCTAGGAGACAAAGTGAAATAGGGTACATAGTTCATGGGATATTCGTAAAATTAATCCATAGAAAAATACTAGGGACACCAATTTTAATATCAACTTTTAAATACCGACCTATGTAGTATAAGAGTTATCGTTTTTTTATTGATAAGTATTTAAAGTATTATCTTATAAATTGATTGTATCTACCAATAAAAATACAAAATATGAGTTAGTACTCAAAAAATTAATATTAGAATTGGTGTATCTGGTACTACTCATATACACACACGTGTGTGTATGTGTGTGTGGGGGGTATTGACCAATATTTTGGAATGCAAAATCTACCAAATTTTCTTTTGAAGAAAGACGATCCATTTGGTAAGTACCTGTATAGCTGATAACCCAAGTAGAATGGAAATATGTTATCTTTGTCACTCCAGATTATCAATGTATCCTTTACACACAAAAATAAAGAGAAATTAATAAAGAAAAAACAATTCTTATCTTTGCTAACCATACATGCTTAAGGTATAATTAATTTGAAGAGTTTATCTAGGCATATATATGTATTATATGAAAAAACTAATTATGGAAATTATGCTTTTACCCCACTCGCAGATTCTGCTATTATAGTCGATCGATTAAATTTTAATGGTCTGATTCAAGATTAAGAACAATTCTGCGTCAAACGCTACAAAATTTTAACATTGACATGTAACTAGCCAACTTGAGTTATGATTGGAACGTTCGAATAACATGCAGTTCTGTTCAACAATCTTTCAAGCAGCCCTATTTTTTCTTCTCAGTATCGCAATATCACCTGAACCATCAAAATTAATCATCAAAGCACTTAAAATTTCTCTTTTAACAGAGCAAAAAACCGGTCACAGACCAATATTAACACAATAATTAACCTATCATCAAACCACTTCAAAAAAAAAATAATAATCACCTGGATACATCTGGAGAGTAAAAAATCAGGAACCCACTTCGAATAACGGCTCTTGTAGGTGGATAGAGTGATGAGGTGGCGCAGATCACTCGGAGTCTCCGGCAAGAGAATCTCCTGCATAGTCCTTCCATTCGTGATCAGAAACTCTCGTTTCTGATCCTCTGTCCAGATTATTGGACTGTTGACGATCACGACCTTCGCCACCTCCTCCGGACACATCTCCGCCAACCAGTACGCCACAAATCCACCATAGCTGATCCCATAAAGCGAGTAGCGGTTCACTCCCAGTCTCCTCATCCCTTCGGCCACTCATTTGGCTTGAAATATGTCGGAGCACTCGGGCCATTTGGTGTGGGACTTGCCGAAGAACAGCAGGTCCGGGAGATGAACGTTGAAAGCTCTCGAGAGGGGACCCACTTGGCCGAGGAACTGCCAGAGTGCACTCCCGCCGTAGCCGTGGATCATCACCAGATCAGGCTTGTCTGGACGTCTCTGGTTGGTGGTCCAGAAATGCATCGTGGTTGGGTCGTCGAGGTCGATGCTGCACGGAGATAGGCCGCAGAATCGAAAGTAGAGTCCCAAGAAAGCAGCGAGGAATTTGAGTAGGATTGGAAGTTCATCGGAGTTGAATATCTCCGATGAACATGTTTGATAGATTAACGATATATGAGCGAAGGGTAAAATAGAAGGAGACGCCATAGCAATGAGTGCCAAGCCATGAAAGATATGGAGACAAAAGGAGAGGCAGAGAACAATTTTCCTATGTTCTTCTTGGTACCGGCCTTTGTGCAAAGCCCGACGATGCTAGAAGCACTAACGATATCAACACTACACACTAATAGACAACGAGCTCTAATTGGTAGGACTCAAGATTTAGATTCACTCTCTATTAAAAGTGGTGTCCGGCATAATTGGTGATAATAAAATAGGTACTATCACGTGAAAAAATAAAATTAATAAAAAAAAAGTTTTGTTTTATTTTTTAATAATAATGATACTAGTGATTGTAACATGATTTAGTGACTGTACAATGATAAATACCATTGTTATGCTTTTACTAGACCTCCAATAATTACGTAAATAATAATAGACCTTTATATTTGGGGGGGTTTTCTATGAATTCAAATGATTTCACGTGCTTGATACTCCCAATGTGCCTTTGCAATAATAACCAACAAAGTCAATATCACGATTACCATAATTTACTAAAAGTTCTGGCAATTCATGGACAAAGGCAGTACAACATTGGGCTGATTTGTTTTGGGTCAGAGGACAAGTAGCCGAAATACAATTAGCCAAAATAAAATAACATATATTTCCTATATTTTGGGTCCGTTTGGTGAAATGGTTTGAGTTGAAAATTTTAAGTTTAAATAGTAATTTTTGTTGACTTTTCAGAAAAGACAAAAAACTTTTTCAGAAAAGACAAAAACTGAGATGAAAATTTTAGTTTGGAATGGGGAACCAAACGAACCCTTCATATTTTTATGTTTAATTGTGGAGGCGAATACAAAACGGCCACAAAGAAAATATCAAATTAATACATATAGGCAACCCCGTTAGTTCACCGCTGGTTATTGTATAAACTTTATATTCTATTGGTATATTTACTATTTGGAATGGGCAAGTTTTGCTTACCAAGAATATCAAGAAAAAACAGATAATGACGCTCTACCAAATTACATTACTTTTACTTGTATACTATACATATGTTTCGGTAATGCCTTTTATATGGAATTTTCTTATGTATAAAATGAATGACAAGAAATATATAAAGATCTAGTACCGGATAAAATGCAAATTCTAAATAAGTTAAACTTGTAGACGGGCACTAAATTGAAAAATATACTAGTACCAAGTGTGAAGTGGAGATGAAATTAGCGAAACTAGAGTTGTTACTCTCAACTATGACGACGTTTTTCTTTTTCTTTTTCTTTTCTTTTCTTTTTGTTTTTTTAGGTTTGGTCAGAAATAAAAATTGCCATCTTGAATTGTCGCCATAATAAGCCCATAATCTTCTCCAATAAATTCTCCCATAAAAAATAAAGTAAAAAGTTTAACTTCTTAGTAGTCTTCAGGCACAAACAACCGAAAAAGGATAAGGTCAACTAAAGTTATAAACGACGAGAAAACATAAAACAAAACTAGAAGGAAGCGAGAATTAAAAGTAGACGACAACAAATGGTAAAGAAGGAAAATACGACACCAAACGAGAAGACGACAATAAAAACAAGAAACGACGAAAATACTGCGACAGCAAGCTGAGGCAACACAAATGGCATTAAAGTATGAACGACAACTTAAAAGCTATAAACAACAACAGTAAAAAACGACAAATGACGTGAAATGAAATACGATGCCAAATGAGAAAATGACAACTAAACTTACAAACAAGGAAAATAACAAAAGAAAACGGCAGACAATAAAAGAAACGACAAGAAATTCAAAAGGAAAAAAATGATCAACGATAACGAGAGTAAGTATGCGTTTGGTGTACGGGCTTGAATTGAGTTTTTTGAAGTTGGATTTGAGTTGAATTATTATATGTTTGATGCACATTTAAATGGCTGGAGTTAAAAAGTGAAAAAAAAAAACTTGAAATATTTTTTGGAAATAAAATATAAATACGAAGCTTGTTTCATCATCTTGAAATTCTATGTAATTTAAAAACAAAATCATCACATTTAAATTTGTATATGTAAAGTTATGAACTTTTAAAGTTTAAGTTGCAAATAACTCCATATTATAAAAGACAATGGAGTTTGAATATGACACCAGTGAGAAAAGACCAACAAACAAAAAAATGGAAGGAAACGACAGCAGGATGAAACCACAACAATTGATAAAATGACAACAAATTGGTAAACGATACTATACAAATAAAACGACAACAAGCAAAAAAACAGCACACCAAGTTATAAACGTTAGCATTATTAAAAAAAAAAAATGAAGAAGAAGAAGAAGAAGAAGAAGTAAGCTACAGTAGTGTTGGAATCATCAAAGTATCAAATGACAGTAAAACGAAACAAATGATGAAACGACAACTACTGCAACGAATAATAGAAAATAAAGTATGGCCTTGTTTCGTTTAAAGTTCAAATAAAACTAAACTGTACTTTTTTCATCATGTTTTTTATCTTTTTCTTCAAAAGTTTTTTGTCTTTTGTGAAAAAGTCAACCAAAATTACTATTTAAACTTACAAATCTTAACTCAAACTCATATTAAAAAAAAAAAAAAAAGGCACAAGAGGCACGATAAGGAAGTGAAAACGATTGGGGAAAAAAAAGTAATCAACGACAAAGTGAAAAGTAGCAAAAGATATGAGATGAAATGAAAACTAGACTAGACGTGGTTATAGACATGGTTTATTATTAATTTTACATGTGATTTCATTAAAAATTAAAGATTTCAAATCTCTCACTTTAAGTTAAAAAATAAATAAATAAATTACTTGTCTACTCCCTAAAGTTCCAAACGTGTGCAACTTTAGTTCACTTTTTTTCGTAACTTCAATAATCTTGAACTATTAAAATATTTTTATAGTATTTATTTATGTTAATATTTGGATAAAATCTATTATTTATTTAGTTAAAAAATGATACTCAGTGACATATTCACTCCAAAAAATATTTTTTAATAGATTAGGATCACTCCAACTGCGAAGGAAAAAAAATTGAGATCAAAATTACACAAACTTAAAAATTTAGAGACCAACCTAATAATTTATCAAAAAAAAAAAAAAAAGAACTAGACTAGACTTAAAAACGACACTAGAAAGAAACGACAGCTAAAGTAGTAACGAAAATGTAAAGTAAACGCCAAATGAATGTAAAATGAAACGATAACAAAGTAAATCATTTGCTTTTTTCATTTTTATTTTTTAATTTTGAACATAAAACAACTAAATTACCTTACTGTAAAGAGTCATGTACAGCTAGCATTGCACAATTGTCAAGTGTGAACTCTCACAAAAAGACACTAGAATATACCTTACTTCCAAAGCTTCCATTCTTCCTTTCTTTACCATCTTTTTTAAATCTTCTTTCTTTTTTTTTTTTTTCCCCCACATATTCAAGCCCATAATAAATTCCTTTACCTTTCTTCTTTTCCACTTTTTGGACGGCTATCTCATCCCTTTCCTCATCCAATTACCAGCTTTCCAGTTAGATTCCTTCTCTACTTCCACCTCCTTTCCCCTCTTATAAATCTCCCCTCCACGGCAAGTTATTTCATCGACAACAAACAAACAAACAAAAAAGGAAAAAGGAAAACAAACCTTGGAACTTTTGTTGGTAGAACCAATGGCTACCTACAGTAGTACTACTTACTACCACACAAGCCAAAACTCTTCTCAGAGATCAGTAGCCATGGTGCTAGCTCTAGTTTCCGCCGTGGTGCTTTCTCCTTTGTACAATGTCGGCCGCAAAAACAACACGACACGGTACCACGAGACGAAATGGGGTTCGGGGTTTGTTCTTCCGATGGTTTTGGCCGGGCTTATAATCGCAATTAAGACTGTTTCTTCACCATCAAGAGGAGGGTGTTCAGGGTCATCTTTCCTTCCCTCTCCTGACCCTTCTTGGGTGCTTAGGATTGGGAGTTCGTCTTGGGGACTCGCCGGGGTTTTGCTCATGCTGATTCTTGTCCTTTCATGGCAAGATTCTGTTCAAGATTTCTTCTGGAGATGAAGAGAGAAATCGAATATGAGTTAATGTATTTTAGCCGGATTATCAAAAAAATAAAATGATGCTTAATGTACTATCTTTTAATATCTATGGTGAAATAATATGAAGTTGGTGCTTACTAATTGGAGATTTTCTTGCTTGAGATTGAAAAACTTGTGCTCAATCTGGATGAAAATGTGTATATGTCCGTTACATGTCAATGATTCAAATTCAATATCAAACTGACTTTTTTGCAGAAAACAAAAATTTAACAGAAAGAAAAACCTTGATGAGGAAGTTTGAGAGAGCTAATATTAATTACAAGAAAACCAAAGCTAAAATTTCTCTCTTTATTATATATAGATGTATATCCAGGAAATATATAAAACTAATATATGGTTGTACCAAATAAAAGATCAAAATAAAATTGTAAGAAAAATTTGGTTAGCCTTTACCGGAAGAACCGGGTGTGTTAACAGAGAAAGCCCGAAGGCTGTTCCCGACCCTGTCAGGGGAGATGCCAACCGTCTCTCCTTTCTAAGAACACGGCTTTTTTCTTCCAAACCTCCGTTATAAAGGATTTACATCTTCCTTGTGCTTCCGATGTGGGATTTCCTCTCGTCTTTCGACATCGTCTTGGGCCTAAAGAACATACCATTTCGGCCCACAACGGCCCAAGCCCACAAACTCCCTTCCGGTCCGCGACAAAACCGGCAAAGCCCTCCCTTTTTGGCCGCCTCGATTAATCTCTGCTGTCGAAGAAGCACCGGTTTCCGTCGTTCTTGGACTTCTCTTCGCTACGACACCGGTAAGATTTTACCTTTTTTCAAAATTCTCACTTGGGTTTTTATTTTCGGATATAGTCTTTTGAAATATAGGCTCTGAAAAACAAGATTTATTTTGATCTCTTTAGAAAATTATAGTGGTAGGTAAAATTCTGGTTTTTGTCTTCTTTGATGGGTTTATCATTTCCAGAATTTTAGATCCTTCCTTTTTCTTGTTTCGAGCTATATTTGTTCTTGTTCTGCAGAATTTTTTAAAGTGCAAATTAAATTTTTTGGTGAAAAAAAAATGGGAATTATGGGAAATTCTAAAAATAGAAAATTAATTCTATGAAAAAAATAATTAAATTACACAGAATTAAATTTTAAAATTAGATAAAAATATTTACTAATCTATCAATAATCTATTTACTTAAGGAATTAAATTTTTATTATGTTATTTACTTTCTAAAAGTTACAACGATTGAAAATATCTTTATTGCAGTTATGAAATTATTCTTAAATAAAAAAATAATTAAATAAGAACAATGGTATATTTGGTATTGAGGTAGTCTCTTCCTATTTTTTAGGGGAAGGAATTTATTTCCGTTGATAGTAGGTGGGAAACAAGTTCTCCCTTATCAAGGAAACTAATTCCCTAATTCTAGGTGAGACCTGCGTCATTTAATTCCCAAATACAAAAGTAAACACTGGATTTTAAAATCAGGAATTTAATTCAGTTTTCCTGAATTGAATTATTCATTAGTAAACACGCCCTGAGAGAAAAGAAAGATATATATATATGTATGTATGTATGTATGTATATATTAGTTCATTGATAATCTCTAGTAGTTCAATTCAGTTATGGGTAGTTTTTCTTGGTGGGTCGGTTGCTTCTTTGATAAAAAAGAAAATGTGAAGTCTAATCTTGGAAAGTCTAATCTTTTGAGTTTTTGATGTGGTTAAAATTGAAAAGGACAGTGGAGAAAATGGCAGAAGGGGATGAGGATTTGCCCAGGGATGCGAAGATTGTGAAGTCATTATTGAAATCAATGGGCGTGGAGGACTATGAACCTCGTGTTATACACCAATTCTTGGAGCTTTGGTACCGCTATGTAGTTGATGTGCTGACTGATGCACAGGTTTACTCGGAGCACGCAGGCAAGGCTGCTATCGACTGCGATGATCTCAAGCTCGCCATTCAGTCCAAAGTCAATTTTAGCTTCTCACAACCCCCTCCAAGGGAGGTAATTTAGCTTCATAACTTTAACTCTTGTACCGTGTTTTTTTTTTTTTTTTTTTTTTTTTTCTATGCAAGATATTAAAGTAGGAATGTTGGATTTTCTAGTTGTGTGTGATTGCTTTGGTATCAGATTTGTTATGGCATAATTGAACTTCTGTAATGTATTGAGTTTGATTGAAAGGAATGTAAAGAAACTAAGGATGTTGGAAACCGGATTCTCATTCGTTTCACGCACACGTTTTAGGAATCCCATGCTAAAACTATAGCATTTTTCGATGATTATATGCTTCCTACCGTAGGGCAGGAGATACTTTATTATATCACTTTGAAATTTGCATATGTTTATTTAAGATTTAAAAAGAATAAAGAAAGAAAGAAAAATTGGTGCCATACTAAACCTGGCAATTCATTCGAAGAACAGAATTTTCTTTGAACACGTGTTGTTCATATTCTATATTGAAATGATGAGTTTAACATGATATTCTTCGAGTTTAGTCATAGAAACCAAAGGATTAACCATAGGATTTTTGTGTGTGTCTCTGGGGTGAACTTTACACAGGAAATTGATGTTCTTCTTAATGAATCCTGTTACCAGGTTTTGCTGGAGCTTGCTAGAAACCGAAACAAAATTCCATTGCAAAAGTCCATTGCAGGGCATGGTATTCCTCTTCCTCCTGAACAGGACACCTTGATCAGCCCCAACTATCAACTGGCGATCCCAAGGAAACAATCTGCTCAGGCAGTTGAGGAGACAGAGGAAGATGACGAGGCCGTCGATCCGACTCTGCCATCCCAAGAACAGAAGGTGGATTTGCCACAACAGACTCAACAGAGAGTCTCCTTCCCCCTTGTCAAACGTACCAAGTGAAATTCTTAGTGTAGTGGTTGACTTTGTGTAGAAGAAAATAGGATGAATTTGTCCATCCTTTGGAAGATGTGTAGAATCAATCTCTGAAAAATGTTGATATGTACTGAATATCTATTAGAACATATACTCTTTGAAATGCGATAATGCTACTTGGGTTATTACTAAAAGAATTTGAATGTTGTTAAAAAAGCTTCACGTAATATAATCAGGAAAATTAAGTTGAATGGTTTTTTTTAATCGTTTAATCTTTTTTTTTTTAAAGAACAATGGTCGTTTTTTATTTTTTAGATTTGATCAATCAGTGATTGACTATGAAATTTGATAAATGACTTTTGGTCAATCAGTGATTGATTATGAAATTTGATGATTTACATTATGGTTAATCAGTGAGTGACTTATGTGGTCAATCACTGATTGATCATTTAAGACAATTGATTAACTATTTTTTTTAAATACTTTTTAATTAATTTTTAAAAAATTCAATCATTTGTTAAAAAATTTCTTTAAAAAAAAAATTTAACTATGAATCCCTTGTGATTACAATTAAGAAAATACTAGAGATACCAACTCTAGTCTCAACTTTTTAATACCAACTAATATGATATGACTTATTATTTTTTTATTAGTAAATATTTAAATTAATACATTAATTGATTATATCTACCAATAAAAATATGACACATGAAGATTTCCTCACACTACTCTTATAATCATCATAACGTATTCGTTTTGTGGTTGGTATCTACGCAAACCGCAAGATGTAGAATTTGTATCCTCCAAAGAACATTTAAGAGAGAGAGAGAGAGAGAGAGAGAGCTCGCAATGCGTAAGGGGCCAAAAAGGAATACTGAGTATAAGAATGAGATGCGAGAGATGGCTGACTCCCAGTGGGAGATCAAGAATAAGCATTTGAGCTTTTGTTTAAACTAAATCTAATTAGTCATCAAATAGCAGAAAAACAAAGCTGTTTTTGTACACGTAAATATAATCTTATGTACTAGAATAACAAATCTTAACTAAATGATACTATATTAGATGTTGAACTACCAAACAAGGGTCAACTTCTCCTGCCAGCCACGCTACTCGCAGCTGGCCCCGTACTTGAAGATGAAACAGTCAAGCCACGCTCATACATCCTCTGAATCTCTTCTCTGTACTCGGTCAGAGACTTGTCAGATATACTTGGAGTCAACTCTACTACATCCCCCATTTTCAGCTTGCACATTGGATCACTCACTGGCTCACGGTTCAGCCTCGGCCTCAGCTCCTCCTTCACCGGGAAACCATACGGTGTCCATCTACAGCTTCCTCGCCCAGATGTTTCTAAAACATTCATGATCGTTGAGTTTGCTGGGAATTCCTGCACCGACATCTGCAGATATTCATAAGAGCATAAATGGTCAGTCCTCACACCCTTGGCATGCATAAACAAGTCACCAAGCAACTATACTTCACAAGGCAAGGAATACCTTATCGTTCTCGATCATGATGACGAACACCGGCCCATCAGACCCACAATGAGGTTTGTAAGAGTAAGGGCAGTCATCAGAATGGTTAGGGAATGTGCATGGTGGCTTAATTGAATCGGAATAATCGATGGATGACCGGCCTCTGTTCATTGTCTCGCACTGCCAGGTAACAACCCACCGGGCCCACTCAACCATCTGAAGCACAAATGATGAGTGCTTACAGTCGCCTTCTTTGTATCTCCAGTGAGCTGCAAATCCGAACTCGGCTTGCAAATGCATCTCCTTTGTTCGGATTTGGACTTCAAGTGGAACCGTGCCTTCACCCATAACTACGGTGTGTAGTGATTGATACCTAAACACAACGAAACAAGAATTAGAACAACGAACGAGTTGCCAAAAGAAAAGGCAAACCAACACTTTTCGAGTGTCATACCCATTGAACTTGGGTTTGGTTATGTAGTCTTTGAACTTTCCCGGTACTTCAGACCAAATTTGATGAACAACTTCCAATGCCTTGTAACAGTCTTCCACTTTTTCAACAATCAGACGTAGCCCGTGAATGTCGTGAATCTCATTCATGTTTAGGTTCTTCCTGCACACAATTAAGCACTATTAACTTAGCAAATATGCACCTAAGAAGTATACAGATGAAATTCCACAATGGAAAAAAGCATTGTTTAAGGTAGGAATCCCACATATTCATCGCATCTCAGTATTTTAGTGTGAGAGAGTAAGTACATACTTTAACATTTTGGAGTGGATGCTATACAAGCTCTTATGCCGTCCTAAGAGATCGTGATAAGAAATGCCTTTATCTTGTAGAGCTTTCTCCAATCTGTTTATGGCAGAAGTAATGATTGCCTCATCAAAGGACTCAAGAAGCTTGGAGGAAAGATCTTCGTGCTGGTTAGGGTACAGGTGCTTGAAACACAAATTCTCCAGCTTCTCCTTCCAAGTAGAGATTCCTAAACGGTTGGCCAAGGGAACGAAAATCTCAAGAGTCTCCTTTGCAAATCTCTGTTGCTTTTCCAATGGTAGTGCATCCAGTGTTGTCATATTATGTAATCGATCGGCCAATTTAATAAGGACGGCTCTGGCATCCGCCATTGCGAGAAACATGGTATGCAGTCGATCTGCTTCTACCGTTTTACTTGCCGTATTGTTATCACGTGCAAGCTTACTCAACTGGCTTAGCTTAGATACCTAATAAATTCACACAGAGATTAAAAGATGGTAAGGCTTTTGTTCAAATCATAAGAAATAAACCAGCGTAGTCAGCATATAAAATTAATTGAAAAGACAATTTTGGAACGGCTAAACATCCTGAAACATGATTATATAGTTCAAATTCTTCAACATCCACACAAGATAATCATATGATCGGTACAAGATCTATATTCTACACAATTAGCCACAGAATTTTTGAATTTCGACACAAGTCTCCAATTAAACAGCTGCAAACTAAAATAAAAGTTCTCTAACTGGTTGGGTCTAGATTTCTTACCCCTCCAACTAAGTCAGCAACCCCAGCTCCAAATGTCTCACGAATGTAGTCAAAACTCACAGAAGAATCGTCAAGCGTATCGTGTAAAAGCCCTGCAGCGACCATTGTGGAACTAGCACCAATTTTGGCGAGCAACGCCGCCGTTTCCACACAATGCTGCAAATACGGATGACCACTTGCTCGAGTCTACATATACAAAGACAAAAATTTTCAACCAACATAACCAATATCCCATATAAGATTATCTCTTAAGCATTGAAATCAAGACTCGCCTGCCCTTTATGCGCCTTTTCGGCCTCGTAAAAAGCCTTCATAACAAACTCATCAAAGAATATCTTGTGCTGCAGCTGCGCACCCAGAAGCAAATCCTTCGCGTATGGCTCGGAATTGCACTCCGAAAAACCATCCTCGATGTTGAAGGTCAACTCATCCACAAGCAAAGCGGACAATCCCCTATCCAAATCATCTCCTCGTACCTCGAAACCCCTCGAATCGAAATCGACACACGATGATCCCAACGCACCGCTAACGAAGCGGTTGAACAATCCGCTGCTTCCACCTCGAAACGAGCCCTGCAGATTGGTATCGCCACTAGTACTACTCTTTTCCCTGGTGATCCTCATCGGAGGGCTTCTCGCCGAGCTCCCGCTGCACGAAACCGGACCGTGAAATACCGAGACCGGGCTCTGATCCCTGCCGCTCAAAGAAACCCCATTGAATTTGCTCGGCGAATAGCGGAAGGAGCCACTCAACTCCTTCAATTCCTCGCTTCTGTCGTGCCATAGAGAGCCCAAATTCCCCAATTCCTCCCCTCCACCAGAGTAGCTCGACGACGACGAGACGTGCTTCACCGAATGAGAGGAAAACAGGCACGAGAGCCCGCCGACGACCGCCTTCTGCGACGTGGACGCGGTCGAAGCCGACGACGAAGATCGAGAGCTCAATTCGAAATCGTACGTCGAATGGGCATTGATCTGGCACGGGTGCGGCGCCGAGCACACGCTGCTAGGCGGGCTCGCGTAAAGAGCTATCGTCGGAACAGCCATGGAAGTTCTTCCCTTCGCAGATCAACACACCTTCAGGTCAAAACCCAGAAATTACCTCGACAATAACCAATTCCTCACAGACCCAGATATTCTACCCAGATTTCAACCAAAAAAAGATCCCAACTTTTTTTTTTTTTCCAAGACCCAATTTTTTTTCCTTTTCTAAAACCTAACAATCATTAAAAAAAAACAGGAAAACTCGTCAAAGACCCAGAATTTTTCTCAGAAGTTTCTGAGCTACCAATCACTCAACGACGACAACAAAACCCCCACAAATAAATTTTATATTTTTTCAGGAAAAAAAAAATGAAGGAATAACGGGGGCTTTGTACGGGGTAAGAAAAAGGAGAGAAATTTAGCTACAGTATGTACAGATTTTATAGAAATGGAGAGAACAAAACCGAATTTACAGAAAGGGAAACCCTAATTTTGAAGGAAGGAGAGTCAAAGACGCTGGGAAAGTGAGACGGAGCTTCCTCGCCTGTGATTTTTGTGCGACCAAGAGAGAGAAAGAGAGAACCATTCTCTGTCCAACCGAGTCCTCCCTTTGATGTTAATTGCTTAGCGGCCACGGGGCGTTTGAAATTACCTTATTGCCCTCCAGATGGAGCTGAAATTACGGAAAGGTTAAATCCGCTTTTTGTAAATTTTTAAATTATTGTCGGGTTTGTTAATGGCAAACGGATTGGATAATCTAAATTAAGTAGATTTGGGCTAACTAATTAACTGTGGGCGGCGCGGTTTTTTCTTTTTTAATTTTTGGAATTTTGATTTTGTTATTGTTTTTGTTGCCTTTTTTGAGGTAGCGTACTACAATGATTCAGGAGTTTCGATTATTATAATTTTAAAATAATAATAATAAGTAATGCCAGCTTAGAAGGTTGAAACAGGCGGAATCTTTTTTTTTGGAAATAAATAAGAAAATATTTTATCGGAAGAGTTCATTTTTAAATCATAAAATATAATCAAATGGTTAATATATTATTTGTATATGATAATTATAATACATATGAACTCATATTAGTATAAACTAAAAAATTTAAAAATAATATATAAAAAAAATAAATTAAAATAAAAACACTCATCCCTTTCTTGGCCGCCTGCCGACAACCCCCCCTCCCCCCCCCCCAAAAGCAGACAAGCCCCCCTCCCATGTGCCGTGAGCCCAGAGCCCCCCCCCCCCCGAAGCCATATCTTCTCGGCGTTTGGGGGGGACATCGGTGTCAGGAGAGGTAGGGCCTCCTCGGTGTCGTCGCCAGCGTCAGGGGGGGCCACCAGTGGACAATCACAAGACCATTTTTTTTTTCTATTGTTTTATTTTTAATATATAATATTATGGTTTAAAGTACATTATAGTTATCATGTACAAATAACATCTCAGCTGTTCGATTATATCGGGACAATTTTAAAATGAGCTTTACTGATAGGGTATATGAATGAGACATTACCACAGATTTACCATAAATAAGAAACTATTTGAAAAAATAAATTGCAAAGAGACTTTTTTTTTTTTCTTTTTTTAGGGAAAGACTACGATAAAGTCTTTTTTATATACCTTATTAGTATAACTCATTTTTAAACCGTTAAGATGTAATCCAACGGCTTAGACATTGTTTATATATAACAATTATAATACACCTTACCCTATATTAATATAGACTTAAAATTTATTTTTAAAAAAAAAAGAAAGAAAGAAACTACCCTTCTGACGGCACAACATCAGGGGTGGGGGGGCCTCGTCATCTGTTTCTGGGTGGGCCGACAGCTGCCGGGGAGTGGGGGGTGTTCCCGTCGTTGGGGAGAGGCTACTAAAGATCAGGGGGAGTGAGGGCGCTCTGGCTCAAGGTCGGGAGGGTGGCGAACTGGGTCGCAACGGATCTACCGGTGGGGGGCGTCCATCGACTGGTATGGATGGGGGGGAACTCCTTACCGGGGGACGCGATTTCGTAGGTCGGGAGCCAATGAGGGCCCGAAGGTCGCCGGGGGAGGGGGTTTTCACCGTCGCTAAACAATGGAAGGTCGGCGGCAACGGTGGAAGGTCGGTAGCGACTATGGAAGGTCAATGAGGGGTTCATGGAAGGGTTGGGGTCTATTTTATTTTAATTTTTGTTTTGAATTTTTTTTTTTAATTTCTTGGTTTATAATATTATGAGCTAAAATGTGTTGTAGTTATCATAGACAAGCAAGATCTCAGCTGTTAAAACATATCGAACGGTTTATAAAATGAGCTCTACCGATAAGGTATATAAATGGGACTGTACCACTTTCCCTTTTTTTACTTTTGAAAATTTAAGGAGAATAATTCCTTAGAGCAGAAAAGTAGAATATTTCTTTTGCTTCTTAAAATTTATGTTCTCCTATGAATGTGGTTAAGAAATCTAGTTAAATTCATTTCTAAACGAATGTTATTCATCTCAATGTTCTAGTTTGTGCATTCTCATTTTAAGAACAAAATAAAATAAAAGTTTGTGCATTCTCGAATAAATGCTTTATTAAGCTAAAATAAATAAATGCTTTATTTTAAAAAAAAATTTGCGCATCCTGAAAAAATAAAAAACCAAGTTTGTGCACATAAGCATGGCCCTAACAAGCAATAGTGATAAATATCTCTTATGATCCTGATATTCTATATCACTTTTCTGTTTTAATAGTTGTCTTCTCAATGATATCATGACAACTCATCAATTCATTTAAAAAATTTTAATATTTATATGATTAAATTTATAAATTCAGATGATATAATATAAGCCTTATCCATTCTTCAAAGTTGTATGTGCATGTGAGAAACAATGTTTTTTTTTTTATTTTAAAAAGGGAAAATTTGTGTTTTTTTTTTAAATGTAATTCCCTTATTTATTTTCATTTAATGATGATAATTTGATTTTTACGTCTTGTGATAGAGTTAGATTTGAATAGATATACCTACAAATCATAACTGTTCTCTTTTTCCTATCATATTGTTTTAATATTTAAAATGTTCAAAGGGGAAACAGCAACAAACAAAATGACCATGGCAAATGACAATAAGATAAATAATTCATAGTTATTCAGAGGAAGGAAAAAAAAAAAAAAAAGACACATAATGCATAGAATTCCAGCCAAAGAAAAATGACATATTATAGAATTTCCTTGGATAGAATTCTGGTGTGATATGTACATATACTATATTATGGCCCGTTTGGAGTGTCAATTGGAGATGATGTTTTATCATAAACACTATCAAAATTTTAAAATCTTAATTTTATTTTAAATTTTTTCTCTTTTTTATTTTTAAAAAACTTAACTTTTGTTTGGTTTTTTAATTAGAATTCAAATTTCTCATCTTAATTTTTCTTTTTCTGAAAAATCAATAAAAATTATAACTAATTTTTAAAAAGTCAATCAATTCTAATTTAAAATTTTCATTTTTAACTAACGAATTAAACGGAGGCTTAAACTTAAAAAATCCATAACTTTCTCATTTCAAATCAGAATAAAATAATTTTAGATCAAAATACTCATAATAACATGACGAACAAGATAATATATATTTTGTATTTTTTTTCAAACACGTTTTAAATAATTTTTTATATCACATAATTTATTTCAAAAATTTTCTTTATAAATATATATTTCTATTCCAATCTTTAAAATACCATCTTCACCTGTCGACGTGTATATATATATATATATATATATATATATTTGTTCGTGCTTATCCTTTTTTGTTACATATGGAAAATGCAAACAGTTGTTGGATTCCTTGTTGGAATGATAAAACATCATTGGAACATAATACAGCGTTGTTCAGCAATAAAGGACATTAATCTAGCTTCTGGGCAGCATGTTAATCAGAGGTGGGGTCCGTCTGTTTGATATTTTTATTTTTCTGACTACTATTATTAGCTACTGTTTTTTGCAAGTATCCCGATAAGGATGACGAACCCAATCCTTTTTTTTTTTTTTTTTAAATTAATATCATTTAATCAAATTATATCTTTCAGATACGCCAAACAAAAAATATTTTTAATTACCCAATTATGATTTTACAAGCAAACAACTTATCTGACGGGAATACTTTTGTAATTAGAAGACTTTACGTTAAAAACACCTTACCGTACACGATCATTAAATATGAATCACTGTTTGAATCTATCGACATTTATGATCCATCTAACACTTTAATTGGGTCCCTTTGGAGAAAATAATAGCTACAAAATATTTATATGTAGGGGAAAAAATTATTGATTAATATAAGATAAATTTTTTATTTTTGATTAATATAATATAAATTTAATCAATTTTAGTTTAATTTTATATTAAATTAATCTAGTGTTAATTTTTTATGTCATGTTTATGTAATGATTTTTAAATTTATGTTATTAAGGTTCTTTCCTCTAATAGCCAAATGATAACATTTATGATAAAAATATTTAAATGAGCAAATTTAAACTAAAACATTTAAATTATATCTAAACTTTCGTTTAAATTTTAACATTCTGAATATAATATTTGAATTAAAATATTTAAATATATATTTGTAAATAATTATTTGAAAGAATATGAGAGAGATAAAAAAATGATCATCTGAAATGGTTTTTAAATTTTTTTTTCAAAATACGGTAGAAGATATATTGGAGATAAAGTTAGAGGGAAAGGGAAAACTTTTGCAATTTAAGAACAAAAGCCCAAATGACATTTGAATACTATATTTATATATATTCAGATGGATCATTCAAATAAAATGGTCAAAATATTGGCAAATGATTACATCAAATGAGAGGTAAATTTTTTAGACACTATTTAAAAAGTTTTTTTACAATATGTTCTGTCACAAATTTTAAATTTTTTATTCATATTTACTTTTAAACTTATAATCAAAAAGACCGTTATTATGTTATCAAAGAATTTATCATATTATATTGTTATACTTATTTACTAAATGTCTTCTAAATTAAATAATTGAGATTAGTTATTTGTATAATAAGACACTCATTGTTAAATCTAATTTGATGATCTATAAGTAAAATTTACTCATGACAGAAGAAATAAATAAATTGAAAACTTCAGTAAATAATTATAATAAGTTTTTAATACGTTTGAAGTAAATAATAATAATTAATAATTTATATTTATTGAAAATAAATTTCTTATTTATCTAATAAATTAAATATTTACTTAGTAAATTTATTATATAATTTAAATATTTTAATATTTTATGCCCATGTTATTTATTTTAATTATTTATTAAAAAATATTAATATTATAATTTTTAGTGCCTAAAGTACTGTACTTTAAACTTTAATGACGTAAGACTAATATATTGATGAATCTGCATAAGTGATCTTGCATCTGGTACACTAGTTAACATAGAATTTTTAGAATAAAATTGATTGATTTTTTAAAAATTAATTCTAATTTTTATTTTTTTTATAAAAAAAATTGAAATTGATATTTTATATTTGGATCTGAGAGTTAAACGAATGAATCATTTTCTTCTCTTGAGGTCGGATTCCAATAGCAGCTTTTAGATTGTATTTGGTTTCCCAACCTTATGGATGAATGTGAGTATCATATGGTGAGAGTTTTGAAAGAGACGAACCAGTTGGAGGAGGATCGGTGTTGGATGAAGGAGCAAGATAGAGAGATCATGCAGCAAATCAGCTTCGACAACCGAGTTTCTCTTGACGACGTGGATCTTGTTTTCTACAATGACTCTTTCTATGTGATTGAATTTTTTTTTTTTGATGTCTTCGCCGTCTTTTATCTGAGTATTGTGTTTCAGTTTGTTAATTTTAATAATGGAGGTGGTCTCCCCACCTTTCGCGTTGATTGTTTGTCTGTCATATATGAGTCTTGGCGTTGTTTTGGTCCCGCTAAAATTACTTCTATGTCGAGTTAGTGGTGGCCCTAGTGCTACTGAGTCTTGACTCTCGATCGATCGGGATACTCCATCGATTGTCGGGATTTTATCAAAAAGAACCTTACACGTGCTCGATTTCAGTGTGCCGGGGTATGTACTTGTTATCGGTCCTCAAACATACTTCTTTCCCTTTAAGCATAATTAAAATTTACTAATTGATTCATTTTTATTAAAGGGTTTTATCTTATATAATATATGATAATTTATTATTTTTTATGCCTTTAATGACATTTCCGTTTCAAAAAAAAAAACGAATCATGAATTAACTATTAATGAGTCAAGTTCTTATTTAGAATCCAGATATTTTCCAAGAAAATTAAGTAACTATTAACAAATTGGAGGGGGTACTATTGAGAATTCAGATGGGTAGTGACCGATAACCATCCACCACCGTCGAGAAACTCTAGAATGCGTGGAATGGAAGGCCATGATAAGGACCACCGCGTGCGAATCTAATTTCTATTTTTTATTTTATTTTATTTAATTATTTTTTGGCAGGGAGTTTGTTTTTGTTTGTTTTTTTATGTCAGATTCAGTTTCGTGGAGGGCTTTGATTAGCACGTGGCGATGTGAGGGCAACGACCACAGCCACTTTGTCAGCGAAATCAGCCGCCACGTGGAAACCGTGCCGGCTGGTGGGTGGGACTCCTCTGCGGCACGCTCTTTTCTTGTGACGTCCCATTCCCCGCGCGTGTTCCTCTCTGCTGCCGACTGGCTCTAATCAGGATCTTCACTCAGTCAACTCCGAGATTCATGGGCTTGTTTGTCATCTTATCGGACGGTTCGTATGCGTTTTTACTCTTCTGATTTTTGTACTTTGGCTTGGTGCCTTTGCGGAGTGTATGGGTCAAAGCTAAACTCCACTTTGACGGTTTGACTTTTGCTACAGCTATGACTTTTCTGATTTTTGTTTGAGTTTGTGATTTTTTTTCCGTAACAATATTTTTACTACGAATAATGTTAATTTTTTTTTAGTATTGATATTTCCACTTAAAATTCTGAAGATTTTATCATTTATCAATACATTTTTTTAATGGGAAATCGGTATTTTCTTTAATACTTGATATTAATGAAATTTTCCATCAAAATTTCATAGATAATAAAAAGAAAGAGCTTAATAACATTTTTAATAGAATAGTAACAAATTATAAAATAAAATTTCAAAAATTATAATAAATAATATAATCAAATTTTTGATCATATAACATTAAAAAAAATTTACTTCTTTCTCTGACATGAAACTATACACATAAATTTATTGTTAAATTTTTTTTAAAGGTATATGTTGTTAAAAACTAATTGTAAATTCGAATTTTTTAAAAAAATCTAAAAAAATTATAAAAATTTATTATATAATTTATCATTTTTAAAAACATATTATAAATTTTAAACATACGCTGTTACAATTTCCTCTATTATATATATAAGAGATATTAAACACTTATTTTTATATTGGTACTTTTAAATTCAATATGAATGGTTGAAAAATATCGATTTTTGAATCCTTCTCACCAATAAGTGCCCTATTGCATCATCAACTTTTAGTTTGATCTTATTATTAAATCAGAGGAACTTTTGAATTTGACGGTGCATGATCATCACAAATTAGAGCCCTATTTCATCATAAACTTTTTATTTCATCTTATTCTATTAGAGGACGTATAATAATTTCATACATCCCATCTGTCTCTCTTTCCTTAATCGAACTTCATAGGTGGCCCTATCGACTCTAAAAATAGTAGTGCAAATGGGACAAAAAAGCATGTTCATCAAAAGTTATTGAAAAACGAATGGTGAAACTTGTAATACACTCACCAAATTTCAGATATTAAGTGATATCATAATTGATTTACTATTTCAATTTCTTGAGATTTATTCTCTTTTTTTTTAAATTTAAAAATGAGGATTTAAATTTTACATCCAATAATAAAATCGGATATTTATTTACTGTTAGACTGTATATGCAATCATGCATGCAAAATGTGCTAATTTGATATCTCATAGGCATAGCATTATTAATCTTGGCACTTTGCAACACGTGCATGCGTGAAGAAGCCATTGATTTTGGCGTATGAAATTACTTGTTAATGCCAATCGTGCAAGCGAAGTCCATGAACGTGTTGGAATGCAAAATATCCACAAGTTAGGTCTTTCAATACGCCACCCCTTCTCTTGGACAGTGATGTGATATGGTGTGTGTGTGTGTGTATGCATATTATATATATATATATATATATATATATATATATATCTGTACACCTTCTACGCACGCTATTGTTGAACTTTTAACAATTGACTCGCCCAACTTCTCTTCTTTCTTTCTTTCATTTTTTTTTTTTCAAGACTTTACCAAATTTCACTATCTACGAAGCATATGTGTGTGTGTATATATTTATGTACTAAAACTTTATATATTTCTTATAAAATATACTAATAGTGTATTTGACACACCATTACGAATAAAAAAAATTTATCTAATTTCAAATCTATAAATCTCCTTTTTATACTTTTCAAAAGTGACATCACATTCATTTTTCTTTTTATGAAATTTCCATTCATTTTAAATTCTCATTATGCTAAACTAAATGAACTAATATAGTCTTCCAATAAAGTAGTGATGAGTCGGGAACAAATCATATCATTTTTACTTGTTGCTTAAGACATGGACCCGTGAGCAAAGTATATATATATTTTGAAGTTCATCGTCGACAATTAAGGAGCGATTTTATTATTTTATTTTATTATTACTATTATTTGATTAATAAGCAACAAAACGTAGCAATTATGTATTTCTTCTACCATGTCAACAATTTTTCATAATTTTAATAGTGTAAAAAAACTCAAAATGTAAAATTTGAAAGGTATTTCGTAACAGATAGGCTCAACTTGTGAAATTTGTTATATACATATATATATATATGTTTATGTTTGTTTTTTATGGAATATTTAACGTTAAAAATGCGTATAAAAACGTAACGAGTACTACAAATTGATAGAAGTATTTGTTTATTTCCATATGAAAAAACAAATAAAAAGATGCAAGAAAATTTGCACTGCATTTCATATATTTATTGGTGGAATCCACGTCAAAAGGCACGAGTACAATTCTACTTTATTTTCCATATGAAATTGTCGCCCACACCCCACGGCTTCATCTTTCATGCCTCGTGGGAGGACCAATGAGGTGGAAAATTTTACTTATTTAGGCTAAACATCGCTCCTAAGGGTGGGTCTCAGCAATCTGCGTTCCTTGATGTGGACGTCAACAATGATTTTAGCTCCCCTAGTGTTGAAAATTCTCTCTCTCTCTCTCTCTCTCTCTCTATGTCCGTGTTATTATAAATAAAATATAGACAATATATATGTGTGTTATAGTTTTGTCATATATATAGTTTGAAAGATTTAAGAGCTGAAGGTATCCCAAAGTGGAACTAAACAACATTTGATTAAGTAACCGCAAATATATTATTTACTAGAAAATTCAAGAATTTATCTGAAAATATATATTAAAATTTATCATATTTTGAAAAATCTATTATAAACTTTAAAAGTACTTATAAAATATGTTATATGTTACAATTTATCAAAAAATAAAAATAAATAAAAATAAAAAGACACTATGGGGATCGTAGACCTGGAGCCCAACCCCCTCATCATGTATGGCCATGGTCCATGAGGCAGGTCACAGACTGGCCCATTTGGTCGGATACATATTTTCGCTTTAATTAAAAGTTGTGAAAACACCATTGATTCCTTTAAAAAAAAAAAAAAAGATAATAACCCCTTTTTATATGATTTTTACTTTATTTTAAAATTCGACCCTATCCCCTTTTATTTTCTTGAAAACACGAGTAAAGACAGAGCCGCTAATTCAGATTAAACTTAAATTCATGTTCCAAACATGCTAAACATATGAGAAGAAGAATGTGCAAAAGAGGCAAATTTTTTGAAACAAAATCATCTGTGATACCAACGTACAAGTAAAAGAGAATAACCACTTAAGCTTTAATTAAGCAAAGCCAATTATTCTGATCAAGTGACTTAAATCATATGAACTACATGCCGGGGGATTTTAAAAAAAGAAAAGCCAAGAAAAAATATTCATGATGCCCTTGTTACTACCACTCACAATAACACAAAACTTATATGACATTGAATCTCAAGCACGTTTTCTTTGCAGATAATTGAATTTATGTTTCCCCCTTGGTAATGCACCTTATTCAAGGCTCGATTTGGATCATGATTTAAACATGAAAAAATCAAAATTTTTTATTAGAAAAAAAAAATAGTATAAAACAAATTAAAAAATAAATTTAAAACGAGATGTGAAACATGAAATAAGTAATGAGTTATAACTTTTCACGATTTAGATATTTGATAGTACTGCTTATTTTGTAAAATATATATTTGGAAAACGTGCAAAGAATAGGTATAAACCAGAATGCCATACAAAAACAAGATTGGGGAAGAAATTACGAATTTATTGCTGGCATTATTTATCTTCTCAAATCGCAAGCTAGAAGCTTGGAACCGCTGGAATCGTATTTGGGCCGGATCTTATCTTAACTGCTCTTGATGAGGCTCATCCGGGCCTTTATTGCAGCTATAAGCCCATTTACTCGATCACACGGCGTCTCAAACACTTTTAAAAGGAAAAAAAAAAAAAAAGGTAGTAAATAAGCATTTTTAAATATTAAAAGTATATAATAGTAAATAAAAATTTTATCAAGTAAATAATATGCTTATTAGAAATTAATAAATCATTACTTAGAAATTTGTGCTTTACAACCATTCATCTAAATATTTTTAAAATCTACTATTTATTTATTTCAATTATTTGTGATATTCTTATATTATTGTTATGTTCCGAAAGTATTTTGTAACCTTCTAAACTAATAGTATTATTAAATTATTTAAATTTAGGGTTGCCACGATTTATTAGATTCAAAAGAAAACATTACATGAGATAAATCATTTAGCATTAATTGAATAATAAAAAATGATTGCAAATATACTTGACTTTATTACAAAATCATGAAGGACAGAGTTTTAATATTCTACTCTTAAATTAAAAAAAAAAAATAAAAAAGACCCGTTAAGATTTGATATATCTCGTTTTAAACTTAAATAAGAGATTCTTATTTTGTCAATTATCAAGTGTGAAATTATCGTAATGCTCGTTGAATTAAAATATTATTATCCTAATCAGAATTCGATTCAAATTTGCCTAACAAATAGCAGTGTATATAAGTATAGTTTCCCCAGCACAAGTACGTACATCTTCCACACATCAAAATACCCGTTCTCTCTCTCTCTCTCTCTCTCTCTCTCGCCTTGTCATGTCCTTCTTCTATTCTAGCAGAGCCCCTGGATAAACTAAAACTATAAATTAGACACACCCCAACCAAACCCTAGGGTTTTCTCTCTCATAGCTCAACCCACAAAAACCCTAGCTGTAGTAATAGCTTCCCCCTAATTCACATCACATTCTATAAGACATCAATTTTTTGATCTGATCTCAATAGAAAAAAAAAAAAACCCGAAGATAAGCTCTCATCTCACAGATGCCTCTGAAATTTCTCGGTCGATTTTGGAATCCCCTTTGAACCCCCTGTTGAGTTCATTCCGAAGAACCCAGATGGGAAAATTGTAATTTCTTTGGAAACAAACATTTAATCAGAGCAAGAAAGTTTGGAGGAAAGTAAAAGCAGTTTTTTTTTTTTTTTTTTTTAATTTTTTGTTAGGATTTCCATGGCCGATCTCGAAAAGGCAATACTTATACTATTCGACGAATCCGGAGTTGTTGATTCGGAGTTGAAACAAAAGGCAAAGGAATATTGCGAAAAAATAAAGGAAGAACCGGCAATTTGGAGAATTTGTATCGAAAGGTTATGCTTTTCTAACCTTATTCAGGTCCAGTTTTGGTGCCTACAGACTCTCCATGATGTTATTCGGGCCGGGTATTCGTCGATGAGCCAAGACGAGAGGTATTTGATTAAGAAATCGGTGTTTTCGGTTGCGTGTTTTGAAAGCCTTGATGATCATAATGCTGTTAGGGTGTTACAAGGTCCTGCATTTATAAAGAACAAGCTTGCTCAGGTTTTGGTCACTTTGATATATTCGGAGTACCCTTTGATTTGGTCGTCGATGTTTGTCGATTTTTTGCCTCATCTGAGCAAAGGGCCGGTTGTGATTGACATGTTTTGCCGGGTTTTGAATGCTTTAGATGTCGAATTGATTAGCTTAGATTACCCGAGAACGCCCGAGGAATTGGCCGTTGGTGGGCTGGTGAAGGATGAGATGAGGCAGCATTGTGTGCCTCAGATTGTCAGAGCTTGGTACGATTTGATATCGATGTACAGAAACTCCGGTCAAGAAGTTTGCACAAGTGTGTTGGAATCCATGAAGAGGTACGTTTCCTGGATCGACATTGGCTTGATTGTGAATGATGCGTTTATCCCTTTGTTGTTTGAGTTGGTTTTGTTTGATGGGCTGTCCGAACAACTGCGTGGTGCTGCAGCCGGGTGTTTGTTGGCTGTGGTGTTGAAGCGAATGGATCATCAAACAAAACTTTCTATGTTGCAAAGTCTTTGTATAAGTCGGGTTTTCGGGCTTGTAAACAATGATGGGGATTCGGAATTGATATCTAGCATAGCTGCGCTTCTAACGGGGTATGCTGTCGAGGTTTTAGAGTGCTTTAAGCGGCTGAATTCAGAGGACGCAAAGGGTATCTCAGTGGAGCTTTTGGATGAGGTTTTGCCCTCTGTGTTCTATGTAATGCAGCATTGCGAGTTGGATTCGACATTCAATATCGTTCAGTTTCTTTCAAGTTATGTTGGCACCATGAAGAGTCTTTCCCCGTTAAGGGAGAAGCAGTTGCTTCATGTGGGCCAGATATTGGAAGTGATTCGTTCCCAGATACGTTATGATCCTATGTACCGTGGTAATCTTGATGCAGTGGATAAGATTGGGAGAGAGGAAGAAGAAAGGATGGTGGAGTTCAGAAAGGATATGTTCGTTCTGTTGCGTTCTGTGGGTCGTGTAGCTCCTGATGTTACTCACTTATTTATCCGAAATTCATTAGTTCGTGGTGTTGGCTCTTCATCAGACAGGAACGTTGAAGAGGTGGAAGCTGCACTTTCTCTTCTCTACGCACTTGGTGAGTCGATGAATGATGAGGCTATAAGAACTGGCAGTGGACTATTGAGTGAGTTGGTGCCGATGCTTTTATCTACGAGGTTTCCTTGCCATTCTAATAGGCTGGTGGCACTTGTCTACTTGGAAACAATTGCAAGATATTTAAAGTTTTTTCAGGAGAATACACAACATATTCCCATGGTGTTGAGTGCTTTTCTTGATGAAAGGGGTATACGCCACCCAAGCATTAGCGTGAGTCGAAGGGCGAGTTATCTATTTATGAGAGTTGTGAAATTGCTGAAAGTGAAACTTGTTCCTTTCATCGAGACAATTTTGCAGGTAGGTGAAATGGACCTTCTGTTGAACTTCTACCTTCTTATATCTGTCATGTATTTGCTAAACACACTCTCTATAAAGTGGCCTAATGCACTTTCAATTCTCACTTTATCTCTTTCTAGACAGGATGAATATGTTATTCTATTCATTTTCCACCTTTTCTTATCTTCCTAAATCCTTTTATGGTGCCTTTTTTTTTTTTCTTCAGAGCTTACAAGACACGGTTGCTCGTTTCACAAGCATGAATCACATATCAAAAGAGCTTTCGGGATCTGAAGATGGCAGTCACATTTTTGAGGTATCACTAATTCATATTACCGAGTTTGCATGTCTGCAATTAGCATTTATTTATGCATCTGTGAAGTTGGTGGACATATTTTTTTGTTAACGCAAAGGCTGTTTTTAACTAATTTCTGAATAAACTCTTCACAGGCAATTGGTTTACTAATTGGGATGGAAGATGTGCCACCAGCAAAGCAGTCTGACTATCTATCTACTTTGCTCACTCCTCTTTGCCAACAGGTTATGGTTAAATTTTCAGTTAGGAAGTTTATAATTTCTTGTCGGTATTGTTCCGTCATTAGCCCCAAATTTTGGTTTGCTTAGACTGCAGAGTAATTAGAAAAGCAACATAAGTATCTTACCCGGTCTTTGTTCATCCAGGTAGAGGCATTGCTCATGAATGTCAAAGTATTGACTCCAGAAGAGACACATGTAAAAGTTTCCAATATACAGCAGATAATCATAGCAATTAATTCTCTCAGCAAGGTTTCTTTCTGTTCATTTTAATATAATTTTCTTAATACATTTCTTTTCCGCTTTATTATTAGTATTTTTCAAGTTCGTGTCATTTTATGTATTTTGTTGTCATTATTATTTTCCTTTTGTTACTGCTGTGAGTTGAATAAACTTAAAAATAATGATGATAATAAAAAAGGACATTATGACTTTTGGTCTTTACTTAGACTGCTTTCTTGCATGTCCTGACTCTTTGTGCCATCCAGGGCTTCAGTGAGCGTCTTGTAACTGCTAGTCGCCCTGCAATTGGTCTCATGTTTAAGCAGGTTTGTATGTTCTCTTGTTTCTTCTTTTTTATTCCTGGTCGGTGATTGAAATCGTTAATTGATCAAAGGAGGTGCTGATATGATGTAGAAGTCATTTCATTTTTTGCCATTTAGCTGAAATTTTTTTCTGCTTTCTTTGTGATCCAGACGTTGGATGTTCTGCTCCAAGTGCTTGTTGTATTTCCAAAGATAGAGCCTTTGCGAAGTAAGGTAAGAGTTGAAAGATAATGGAAGCACTTTGGCACTCTGGTGCTTTTATTCAATGCGCCTATTTATCTGATGATACACGCTGTGCTTCCAGGTGACATCATTTATACACCGCATGGTGGACACTTTAGGAGCATCTGTATTTCCTTACCTTCCGAAGGCGTTGGAGCAATTGCTTTCTGAAAGTGAGGTATGAAACAGTGACAATGTTACTATGACTGCTTTTGTTCCCCTTGAAATCTTAGATTAAGAACGACTTTTCAGAATGCTATTTTTGTTCCTATTGACTACGAAGATATCTTAGAAGGCTTTGCAATTAAAATGATTAAAGATACAAAGGGGTGGCAGTAAGGCTGTATTAGCTTTTGGCTCACTCTGCCCTTCCCTTTTTAGTAGTTGGTAACGGTATGGCTTCACATATGTAGATATGTTTACAACTATGAAAAGATCCTTTAGTTTATCACTTTGTCCAGGTGTTTTCCTTTTTTGGTGTTTGTCCCCTCCTTTTCTGTATGAGCAAAATTGGATCTTGACATTCAAATTAGTACAATAATTAATTAAAAAATAAATAAAAAGAAAATAAAAAGTTGACATTGTTAGTCGTAGGATATGTTTATTTATGCTCCAATTATGTAATTTTTTCTTTAAATTTGTTTCACTATAATGTGTTTGTTGCAGCCAAAAGAGATGGTTAGTTTGCTTGTGTTACTCAACCAACTTATATGCAAGTTCAAGACATCAGTCCACGACATATTGGATGAAGTATTTCCTGCAATTGCCGGTAGGATATTGAGTGTTATTCCGAGTGATGTATTTCCATCAGGACCTGGAACCAACACTGAGGTATTGGAATCCTGAATCTATGAAATTTTTCATTTTACTTCACTACGGACTGGTCTTTGATTTTTTAGATGTATTTTTTATCGTTGAATGTTTACTATGTCTTGTCCAACCTGCTGATACTAGAAGCACTTGAAGTTAGAATAATTTATTTTTTTATTTTTGTTATTTTGATAGTCTATGCGTATGTTAAGGCTCCTTAATTTTCTTGCAGGAAATTCGTGAATTGCAAGAGCTGCAGCGTACTTTCTATACTTTCCTTCATGTGATAACCACACACGACCTTTCTTCCGTTTTCCTATCTCCAAAAAGTAGGGCCTACCTGCATCCAATAATGCAGTTGCTTTTGTTCACATCTTGCAAGCATAAGGATATTCTTGTCAGAAAGGTTTGATACCTTCTTCACTCTTATTTAGTGCACTTCTAAGTTCAAACAGAATTGTTCTTTATTTTTTGGTATCAAGCGATCATAGACTGAATCTTTTTTTTTTCCTTTTTTCTTTTCTGTGACTTAGGCATGTGTTCAGATATTTATTAGATTAATCAAAGATTGGTGTGCTAAGCCGCTTGGTGAAGAAAAGGTAAGTCCTGTTCTCAATTACTTGCTTATCTTGAAACTTGATTAGACATATGATTCTCATTGCAGAAATCGTTCTTCTTTTTCAGGTACCTGGTTTCCAAAGTTTCATGGTAGAGAACTTTGCGACAAATTGTTGTTTGTATAGCTTGCTTGATAGATCCTTCGAGTTTCGCGATGCAAATACTGTAAGCTTAACATTGTATTACTGTTTGGCTTGTTGTTGATGGAATTGATGAAGTATTTCTTTTCTTAGTTGTCACGTCTAATCAGTTATTCGTAGCTTCATTAGTTCTTTGTATTGGCATGATAACTGATAGAATAGTTCTTTCAGTATCTGTTCATTTGCCCTCATTCGGAATGACATTATTACTCATAGTTTCTGGAAAAGAAAAAAGAAATGCATCAAGGGGATTCATGAATTTTGTCTTTTGGGTTCAACACCAGTTGGAAACAAACATTATATGAACCAATCTGATGTCATATTCTGTTGAGTGTTAATTAATTGTAGAACCTGTTTCAATGATTTCAGTTAAATACTTACGGTTATGTTTTACTTTTCATCTTCTTGTTCCAGTTTGTTTTGTTTGGAGAGATTGTGTTGGCTCAGAAGGTCATGCACGAGAAGTTTGGTGATGACTTTCTGGTTCATTTTGTCTCAAAAGGTCTTTCAGCAGCACATTGCTCTCGGGATTTGGCGGAGCAGTATTGCCAGAAGTTGCAGGTAACCTGATGCTCTAGCTTATATAGAGATTTTTTTTTTTTTTTTCCCTCTCCGATTGCTGGATATGTCTGTCTAGAAATTCGCTTTGACGGGAAAGTATTAAGTGATCTTTCTATCCCCTATAAAATAACTAACCTAGCAGCCACTCTGTGTGTGTGTGTGTGTGTGTGCGCGTCTCCAAAGCAAGATGTCTAAATGGTACTTTTTCCTTTCATTTTAAGATATTCTTGCAATTTTTTTAAAACAATGGACATGAGCAAATAATATGTTGTTGTAATGAATTCCAGAGGTAAGAAACCGAGTGTATTCCTTGGGCATAACCTTTCGGTCTAAAATGTCATTCAGCACCTATTTTGTGCTATTGGTCAAATGCTTAGCAACTTAACAGTTTGTGGGCTAATATTTCCAGACTTATTTGGTAGAACTTGTCTGGACATGCTAATGAATGATAGAAAAACTTTCAAGTTGTCATGGTTCTATTTATTATTTTGCTTATTAGAACTCAGTACTGAGTATTTAGAAATGATCTAATTTTTCCTTTTCTCTGATTGAGTTGTTTATTTTATGTTTCAGGGAAGTGATATAAAGGCATTTAAATCATTTTGCCAGTCGCTTATCGAAAATTTAAGGGCTCAGCAGAATGGAAGCCTTGTTTTCAGATAGCATTATAAATGGTTCACACACAAGATGGCTTCTGTTACTGTTTTGTCCTTTTTTATCATGGCAATGCATTTTTGTTCACCAAAGGTATCATGTGGATCTCTGTTTTGATCTTGTAGTGTATCTTTAGAAAATTTTGACCTTGAACTTATCTTCAGATGAACCTTGCAGGGGTTCTTTTCTGTATATATCGTTTTTTCGGCTATCTTTTGAGCGAGAGGTATAGCGCTATTTTTTACTTACATAGTTCAAACTGATTGTCATTAGTTTTGTTTTTTTGTTGCTCCTCAATACTTGTAAATTTTTTTTTCCTCATTTTTTGCCGTTTTATTTGTCACAGTTGTAAATTTAAGGAGGAAGTTCTGTATGTGATAATGTTCCGCCAAATCGACCGTCAATTTTGAGCCTGCCTGCTTTATTCTGAGTTCGAGGTTCTTGTGTTTTTGTTCATATTTTTCGTCTTCAACCCCCCCGCATTTGATGTGTACATGACCTTTTTCTTTTTTATTTATTTAATTTTGGATATTCATAAAGTCCCAATGTTGAGTTCATATAGGATTTGCTGCTTCACTTTTTGAAGCTCTTGTAGTGGGATGATGATTTTGGATGTTGTTATCATTTGTCCCAAAGTGTTATATTCTCTCAAAGATAATGAAAAAGAGAAAAAAAAAAATGCAAATTTTTTTTTTTTAATATTAGATCCTATGGGAACACGACATGACTACATGACCCATTACCTCTTGTCATGTTTGGTTTTTCCCAGGAGTGTCAAACCCTAAACCCTAGATCAATATTTTTCATGCCAGGCTGTCGTGCTTGATAGGCAACCTCGACCAATCGACATCTCTAGAAAAAATGCTGGATTCAAAGCAACGTTAGGTAGAGATATGGACACATCTGAATTCGACGAGTAATAATTGATCGGACTCTCTGATTTTGCGCCTTTGCTTTACAAGAAAAATATTGTACCTTTCCCACCAAAAAAAAAAAAAATCTAGTTTTGAAAACGAGACCCAAAAATGGGTAGGTGAACTCAAACCTCACTGAAAAAATCCTCAAAAAAACATTTTTTGTGGTCACCGTGGATGCTTGTGCTTTGAAATCCTTATGGTCACCAAGAATATTCTTTTCCTTAATGGAGAGGGACTAAAACATTTCTTTGTTGTTTTGTGCCATTACAAACATGAAAAATGTTAATCTTTTCCTCCATAATTTTGACGAAATTTTTTTTCCAAGTTCATCCCTGATAAATATCAAACAAAACCGTTTACAAAACTCATTTCAAATAATCATGTCAAGACAGATCTCAGAATAATATTATCGTCTTTCAATCACTAATTACGCTTTTCTTGCCGTTTGCTCGAGATTGGAACACGCAAAGGGAACACAAGATGGAAACATAGCAAAAACTTATATGACTAATCTGTATCATGTCACGTGTGAAATGTTTTTCGTTATTTATGTTATTGAGGTCGGCTTTAAATGAAAAATCAATAAGAAAATCTAAGCCCACTAATAATCTTTAAGAAGTCGACATCGAATAACTTTCTTATTTATTATTATTTTATCCTATTCTTTTAAAAAGTCATTTAAAATGATAACTCTTCTTTGTTTATTTATCATTAGTGGATAGACTTTTTTGTTAAATCCATAAAAACTATGCAATATTTCTGCTTGTTTTCACTTAATTCCTCTTTGGAGCTCGCAGCTACAATTTGACCATAATTTATGAATCACAGCTACTTATATACATTTTCCACCATTGCAACGTCTTTAATAATTACTTGAATCCTCGTTTTCTATATTTTATAATGTTGTATTCATTTGTTTCAAATTGTGTTTGGGTTTACTAAATGATCAAATTGAAGTTTTTTCCTTCTTCTTTTTCTCTATATTGCAAATCTATGCTATTGACTTTTTTTTTTTTTTTTAAATCCGATTTGAAAGAAAAAAGAAACAACAAATATTGGGTTGGTGTATACCACTATTTGTTATGATTTTGTGAATTAATGTGAAGGGTTTACTTACTTTCCCGACGCTTCCAAAATTGCTGAAAAATCAGTGTTGAAACAGACGCGTTGTTTGTTTACTAAGGGGAAAAAAATATATACATATATATATATATATATATTAATAATAATATTATTATGTTAATAAGCAAGTGGCCCGTGAAGATAAGAGACTATTTTGTCACCTAAAACTAATGGCGGCTATTTCTTTGATAAACATGTTTATCAAGGAACAGAAAATAAAAAAAAATAAAAAAAAAAACAAAAAACAAAGGCATTTGGGCTAAATTTAAAATTGCAATATTGTATATGCTGCCTCGTTTAATGGTTCATCCATAAAAAAAAAAAAATGAAATTATGTCCTTTTATATGTCCTTTTATATGCGTGTGTTTGTGTGTGAGTGTGTGTGTGTGTATCTACACACACACACAAAGACAAATATATGCAAGTACTTTGGATACACCTTCATAAATATATTTAATTGTGGACACATAAGTTTAACTAATGAATCAACACAATTTGTTATGATATACCAAATTTAAAAAAAATAACACAATTTATTATGTGATGAGAGAGAAATGCACGTACAAGTTTAGGCGTGTTAAAGATGAGGCGGAAAGTCTATTATAATTAGGTTTTCATGTTTTATTGACAGTCTTTCAACTATTTATTTGTAATGTTACATAAATCTAACAACAAAACTATAAAATGGTTATAAGAATAGTCTAACGATAATTTTATACCTGATTACACTAAAAAATAAAGAATTCGAATTCCTCCACCTCAAGTTTCAAAAAAGTAAAAAATAATAATAATAACCATATAAATAGGAACTAAATACAAATATTATTCAAGCAATTAATTAAGTTGTAAAATTTTAATTGGAGAGACAATAAATAAGACAATGAAGATATACGAATTCACTAATTAAATATGAAATATAATTACATAAAATGTCCATTTTTAGTTTAAACTATATTACATATATGTCTACTTTTTATGAAATATATGTTTGTAGTATCTATTTTGTCATTTTATCATAATGGACTTCATTTCATTTTTAAATAGATTCTCATATTTTTCTTTTCTTGTATGGATTTCTTTTGCTCACAAATGAGAATTACATTTAATAAATCCAAATTAGTTTTTCCCTCTTTTTTAAAAAAAAAAAAATTTTGAATTGATTTTGAAAAACCGCATTTATATTATTTGTATGTGGTATTTATTTTTTCATCCTTTAATTTTTGTGTTTGGTATTCCGAGTATGTCAAGAACAATCTTTTCTTTGTGATTATTACTTTATATATCGTTTGTAACCTTATCTTAAGGACAAATTCTTTACTATAATGATTATTTTATACAGAACATACAACTTATATCTACTATGAAAATTGATGATGGTATTATTTTGTTTTATCATTGTTGTAACTTTATCTTAATGATCAATTTTTTATTATAATGATTGCTTGTTAGTATGTTTTAGGTTTTTATAAACATATTTTTTAAGTATAATTTTGGTGTCTTAAAAACTTATTTTGCAGTATAATTTAAGTTCTTAATGATAATTATAACGTTATTATGATATTTTTTATTTTTATTTTTATTGATATTGTTTAAAAGTTAGTTTCTAAGGTTTAAATGTGGTTTGAAATTACTTATTTCTTTATAATGATTAAAATATCATTATGATGTTTTTTTTAAATGTAATATTGTTTTTTCTTTATGATAATTATTCTAGTATTATGTTGTCTTTTTAAGGTTTTAAAGTGTTTTATATTTCTTAACAATTTTAATCTTTTTATATGTTTCGTTGTGAACTTTATCATAATGATCAATTATTTATTAAGATTAATTTTTACATACTCTATCATATAACTTATAGCTAACGTGGTTATTTTTCTTTATATTAAATCAAGTAAAATAATATATTTTTTTTCCTTTTATAAAGATTTGCTTAGTCAAATATTTTTTTTTTAGAAAATTTTCTTTCTTTTTATATAATTCTTTATTTATTTATTTTTAATTTTTAATTAAAAATAATGTAATCTTTATGAATATCAATTTAAACATTCAAATAAATAATACAAAAATAAATATTTTTTGAATAAACACCTTTAATTTAGAGATGTGTGTAAATAACCTATTAAATATCCCTCTTTATTTGTCCCGGCCCTTATCAAAACAAGTCCAGATGTAATGTCTCCACTTTTCTGTAATTTCATTGATTGATCTACCATAATCAATTTGTCACGTCATCTACTTATAACAATTTGACTGCATAGATAGAAATTGAAGTAAAACGCTCAAGTAACTGTTATGGTGTCAAAATAATTCAAAAGTTTAAGTGAAAAATGTCTTATTTAACCCAAAAAAAAAAAAAAAAGGTGAAAAATGTCTTAGCAAAAACAAGATGGAAAAATAATAATAATAAAGAAAGAAAGAAAATAACGATGCTTAGGTAATAAATATTCGTAAGCACAAATTTCTCACTCAAAAGCAGCAGAGACTTTAATCCAATTACTTGAAAAGTCAAGATTGGATAAAAACTATGCAATATTTTCTCGGCTATATATATATATATAAAACATCAAGCAAGAATTTTGAATTCATTGCCATGCCCACCCGCTTGACCCCACAGCCTACTTGTTTGGCGACTTGTTTCTTTGTTTCTTTGTTTTTTTCTTTTTTCTTTTTCAATTGAATGATCTTATGATCTTCCACCCTATAGCCAAGTGACTCTTGCGTTACATTATCTAAACGAATATTTACTGGTACAAATCACGTCATATATTATCATTGTCTTTTCTTTTTATTTTCTTATCGGTCTTGATTATTTTGATATTAATATTTAGATTTTATTTGATATTTTAGTTTAAATCTATTTAAATCATATTTTTTTTATTTTAATTTTAATTTTTTTTGAAAAGTAATAAATTAATTTTTAAAAAATCAGTCAACTCTAATTTAAAATTTTCATTTTCAACCGACGAATCAAACGCAAGTTGAAATTTTATAACCAATTCGCCATGTGTTCTTTTTTTTATTTTTTGTCATTTTATAAAAAAAAATGTTCATTTTAGTTGGCTTTTTCGAATAATTTAAATTTATAGGAAGTACAAAGGATCTTGAATATGTTTTACATCCATCTTATGTTTTATTTGGCATTTTAATTTAATTCCAAATAAACTATATTTTTTCATATTAGTTTTTATCTTTTTCTAAAAAGTCAATAAAAATTATAATTAATTTTTAAAAAATCATCCAACTTCAACTTAAAAATTTCATCTCCAACCGATAAACCAAATGCAAACTTAATTTGTTTTGTTTTGTTTTTATTTTTTGTTTTTTTTTGTTGGAGGCCGGAATCACATTCATCTTAATTAGTTACTTCGAAAGAATACTTACATAATACATAATTAATATTGTTTTTTATTCTTTCGGTAAACTAATTTTTTTATTTAACATGTGACATCACATTTTTAATTAACGTGACATCATATTTTTAATTTTAAATCCTTTCTAATTCATAAATTTTTGTGTTGATTTGAACATAAAAAAAGATTCATATGCATTGAAACTTTTGGCATCCATGCCGATTGTGTTTGGCAAGAGAGAGAGAAAGTATTGAGAAAAAAAAAAAAGATATCGAAAATCATTCTCTTGTAAGTCTAAATTGCAATACTTGTGTATTGAAAGAGATTAAAATTAACTTTACAAGATTTGAAATCCCTTACTCAAGGGCCGATCCATTATTTATCATTTTCTCTCTGTAAAACAACTATGAATCCTGAAATCCTCGCGTCCATATAATTCCTTCCATTCTTCCTTCTTACCAAACGAGGAATAAAGCATAAAGGAGAAAGAACCGAGAGGTAGAAATGTTAAAAAAAAAATAAAAAAAATTAAAAAAAGAGGCAAAATCCCCTTTTGCCGGAGGTCTCAAAAAGTCCAACAACTGAAGTTACCAAGAAACTCCATTTCTATCACATGACATCAAAATCAAAACCAAAAACCCAATTATGGACCTCTAGTTGTATTTTATTTATTTATTTATATTTTATTTTTTCATGTTGTCAATATTCAAAGTCATATTTGGATATAATTTTACTTTCCAAACGTGTGACTAGGGACTGTTTTCTTCTTCTAGAGCTGAAAGGTTTTCGTCTCTAAGAAAGAAAAATTAAATAATAAAAAAAGCAGCCTTTAGTTATCATTGAGTCTTCCAAACTCAAACCTATTTCCACCTCCTTTAAATTCATCCCCCTTCCCTTACATTTTATGCTCACAAACCAATCAGCCTTATACAAAAGCTCTTCTTTCCGTACTAAAAGCAAGAAAAGAGAAGGGGGAAAAAAAAAAAAAAATGAGTTTCAAAAAGTTCATACTCAAATCCGTCTTGCCATCATGTCTGAAGCCCAAGAACCCTTCCTCAGAGTCAAGATGTCCGGCTTCCAAGCAAACAAGTTCCCGGAGATTATCGCTCTCCGATCTGAGTAACTCATTGGTGTCGCTCATGAGTGATCTTTCGAATTCACTTGTCGGATCAAATCTTCATATTTTCACTCTCCAGGAGCTCAAGAACATCACAGACAACTTCTCCAAGAGTAGCATCCTCGGAGAAGGCGGCTTCGGACAGGTCTATAAAGGCTTCATCGACGACAAGCTTAGGTCCGGTTTAGAACCTCAGCCTGTGGCAGTTAAGGTTTTGGATTTGGATGGAAAACAGGGTCATCGAGAGTGGCTGGTAAGCTCCTTTTTTTTTTTTTTTTTTTCTTATGATTAAAAAAACATTAATTCAGTAATATTATTAATTTTCATCGCAGGCTGAAGTGATTTTTCTTGGGCAATTGAAGCATCCTCATCTTGTGAACTTGATTGGATATTGCTGCGAAGATGAACAAAGGCTTCTTGTGTATGAATACATGCCACGGGGAAACTTAGACGACCAACTATTCAAAAGTAATTAACATACACATATACATATATACACACATATTCTGATGCAGACATAAATTCTGAAATGGGTTTTTTTTTTTTTTTTGTGATCTTTTCGGATAATAGTATATAGGTATGTTGACATGTTTATATGTATAAAATATATATGTATGCAGGCCATTCAGCGACGTTGCCATGGTTAACAAGATTACAAATAGCAGTTGGAGCTGCAAAAGGCCTGACTTTCCTCCATGAGGAAGAAAAGCCAGTCATTTACCGCGATTTCAAAGCTTCAAATATCTTACTAGATTCGGTAAATATGTAACTTCCTCTTGTTCTCTTGTGAATTTTCTTCTTGTCTTGCACGTATGGAAGCGAATAAATTACCTTTTTTTTTTATTGTTTATTGTTTAACTTAATTTTATTTTATTATTTTGTTTTCTTGCAGGATTTTACTGCTAAGCTCTCTGATTTTGGCCTAGCAATAGATGGCCCAGAAGGCGATGAAACACACGTCACAACCCGCGTTATGGGCACTCAAGGCTATGCAGCTCCCGAGTACATCATGACAGGTAAGCACAATACCAGATATTGCATGTCGCTTTCGGAACTAATATATATATATATATATATATATTACTTTATCATAGCTATGACTCTCACTCTATAAGTGCTAAAACTTTACTATAACATTATTTTCAGGTCATGTGACGAGTATGAGCGACGTATTCAGTTTCGGAGTGGTGCTTTTGGAGCTATTAACAGGTAGGCGATGCTTGGACAAGAACCGGCCAAATAGAGAACAAAATTTGGTAGATTGGGCTAAACCTTTTATGAAGGATTCGCATAAGGTTGACCGGATAATGGACCCCAGACTCGAGGGACAGTACTCGAGCGAAGGGGCGAGGAAAGCGGCCACATTGGCCTATCACTGCCTCAGCCAACACCCCAAGTCTCGCCCCACGATGAGCTGTGTGGTCATGACCTTGCAGCCACTTTTGGACTTGACTCATGACATCTCAATTCCCTTTGTTTACGTGGTCCCTAATGACGAACGGAAAGCAGATAGTAGGGAAGGAAAGCAAGGACAAGTACCGAGTGGAAACGAATGTCGACATGAGGTGATGAAGGGAAAACAGGACGGAAAAGAGACCGAAGCGAAAGGAAAGGGCCACCGCCGGAGCAGAAAAGGTTATAGGCACAAACACAGGATTAGGTCATTGAGGTCTAACGCGGTCTTTTCCGACACGGCTTTGTATAGAACTCTTGGTACTGGTTTATACTCTCCCAAATGAGCACCAAACAATATTAATTAAGCCAAAACTAAAGGGGACAAAAAAAAAAAAAGGTCATACGTAGATGTTGGTTATGTTTGTACATTAGAGTTCTTTAGTTTTTTTTTTTTTTTTGTAAGATTGAGATACTTTTCTGTAAGCTTGTACTTTTATTTTTAAGAGAGAAAATACAGTGTGTTTAAGTCCGACTCTGTCTCCTACTCACAAGAAAGTTTACTTTGTTTCTGATAAAGTTTTCTATGCAATTTCCCATAAATCGGATTTTTTTTTTTTTTTCATGTTCTCATCTGCGGTCAAACTGGATTACCGTGAAAATCTGGGACTTGGTAAGCAATTTTGTAAAAAATAGTGATCCTATTTGAAATTATTTATCTATGTAGAGATTTGAGTTCATATTGTTATCACTTTCTCGAAATTCCAATCAAAAGTCTTTGTTTATAACGTTTAGAAGAAGGGGGGAAAAAAAACAAGAACGAAAAAACTCTCTGAAATATTGTTGCCTAGCTAATTTGGTTTCTAAAACTAAAAAAGAAAATCCCAGGTCAATATTTCAAGATTAAATGGAACGGCAATAGATAAGTGGCCCATTCAACCATCTATAGAGTCCACTTCTTAGCGACAAATTTCCTAAAATCTCGTCTGCAGTGGTTCTGGACCAACCTCAGATTAATTTGTTCTGTTCTACCCACCCCACCCAATGGAGTTATATTTGGTCTCAATTTCAACTCAAGACAATTTCATCCTTGAAAATCTGCATCTTCTATACTTGAATCACGATATCATATATATATATATATATGTGTGTATATATATATATGTACTCAGTTTTCTCTATTACAAGTAGTCAGAAATCAAAACCAGGATGTCAATTTGATTTGCAAAACTCGAGTTCAAAAATTGAGACGACCTGCTAGTTCAGTGGCGAATGTCCTAACAAAAGTCGAGTAATATAGGTAAAGCCTTTTTTCCCCTTTTATAGAGACTAGTTGCACAAAATGCATGAAGCACGGAATAAACAAGTAAAGTAAAGCAAATAATAAAATAATAATAATGATTATTATTATTTTTTCTTAAGTTTTTTTAAATTTTTTTATTTAATTTAAAAAATTGGGCTTAGAGGGTTTATTGAGCAATCCAAATGGAGAGACAGGGAAAAAATGAGGAAAAAAAAAAGAAAAAGAAAAAGACAAAATAACTTGACGAAATTTTTTACCAATACACAAGAAGAATTCAACTTTACGTAAGAGTTATAGATTCTTAAAATATCTCATGAATGATCGATTTTCATCAGTCAAAATTGAATAATATACTTGTAAATTGATTACATGATATAATCTAACGTTCAAAAACATACACTATTATCGAAAGTTTTTCTTAAAAAACAATTGTAGGTTAGCTAATTTTCTTATGTCACAGCACCTCAGTACAGGGCTTATAAATCTATAGATTCTAATTTCTATGGCTTTCAACGCAGCACACAAAGTACAGAGAAACATAAGCTGTCGACTTTTTGTAACATTTTTATCTCTTTTCAAAATTACTTTTTAATGATATGATTAGCAAAGCATAATATTCAAGATATGGGGGACCTGTTGAAATTATTATTGTTCTCCACAACTAATAAATTACTTACTTGTGGATGAAAATTTTCTCCACCGACAGATTTGAAGACATATATTCACATCCTCAGGGTTGCTTTCACATTCTGATCATCAGGGGTCAAAAAAGTTGAACAATTAACTCTTTGCATTTCCTTAACCTTTTTTTTTTTTTTTTAATTTTCTTTTCGGCGTGTGTGTGTGTGTGTGCAGATTGTGATTTCACATTTATTGTCGTTTTATAATATTGTCGTTTTGGGATATTTGTCATCATAAGGTTCAATTACTCCATTGAAATAAATGGCTATCTTTTGAGAAAATCAAATATTTATGTAAAAAAAAAAAAGAAAATTCTAGGGGGGGTGACTTGAGACTTAATCAAGAATCTAATTAATGCATTTCATATAATAATCAAGTTGAATTTGCTAATAAAACCATATTTATATTACACGCATTACACGTATTTAGTTAGAAATTTCAGGACGATAACGTTTCAGTACTAGGTTGAAACTGATTTGGTTGACTTTTTTGCTTCCTCTTCTCTTTACATTTAGCAATATATTAATCACAATTTTTCAGATATACTTCGTCTGCAAGTTAACGACTTTATGATAAGATGACTGATAGAAAAAATTTCGTCATTTGTCATTATCTTCATGTTAAAAATGTATTTAAAGTAAGAAAGTAAATAAGTCACATTCTTCCTCTGCTACTTCTCTATATTCCCGTCTTTTCTTTACCCTTTTTCCATGCGTGTCTTTTTTCAGGCATTTCCAAAAACTCAGTATTAAAGGTTTATTGTTTTCAGACTTTCATAACAAAGCTTGTATAAAGGATAAATTGCTTTTTTTTAAAAAAAATGTTAATATTACGTTAATCATATATGATTTACCATTTAAAGGTAACTAAGAAATTTTTTTTTAACATAATTCAATTTATATATATCATACACGTGATCTATTCTATTCAATTTTTAATTTTTGTTGGTCCACTTTAAAAAGAGTTTAGGGATTTTTTTAACCACACAAAAAGATTGGGGATTGAATTGTACACTTTTTTTTTTTTTTTACTAGCTTATTGGGAACAATTTTCTTCTGGCTAGTCGTTTTATCCCACATAAACGACATGCTAGATTTAAAGACGGCAAAAATTCTGGGTTACGAATAATATGTCGTCCAGGGAAAACACAGTATAATTGATGAAACGACATGATTTTATTTGTAATAATAAATGGCATTTGGTTTTCTCTAAGCGAAAAAATAAAAATAAAAATGTACTAACTATATGTCGTCTTACCACATCAACGCACCATAAATAAAGAGAGAAACTACACAAGTTTGAAGTATCAAGATTATGTCGTTTATGGTACAAGAAAACTAATATTGATAGCAACCATAAACAACACGTCGTTTCCATATGGGGCATTTAGTGTCAAAAAAAAAAAAAAACTTAAGTAAAATAAAGAGAGCATGCAAATCACATTAGATCAGTTTTCACTTTTCAGCCAACCTAATTTTCAAGTACAAACATATCACGCTTATTATTTTGGGCTCTCTTGCCTAGCTTTCGCACTCAACTAGACTAATATGATACAAAACTAAATTAAAATTAACTAAAATTTATATTATGTTGATTAAAAATGAAGAATTTATATCATGTTGATTAATAGATTAAAAAAAAGGTGATTATTTAAGTAATTTTCTATTGTCGTAATTATGTCTCTCTTAAGGCTTGTTCGTTGGGCTGGGCCCTGAATATTTTGGATTTCTTAGATATCAGATCAGGTCAGGAAAACATAGGCCAGATTCATCTTCTATTCTACTTGTTGTACTATTAAATTCCCTTCTAGATATTAATCCAAAGGAAAGTATCACCGAATAATGGTAATAGTAATAATAATAATAAACGACATGTTATTTGTTTTCGTTTATACATTAAAGGAAAGAAAAGACCATTCCGTTTATTTATAAAGAGTCGCGTCGTTTTAACAAAGAAAAACGACAAATCATTTTTAACTGACAACAAGTTATGACAATTAGAGAAGAAAACAAGTACGTTGAAAAGAAACGACCCATCATTTTTTTAATGTCTATTAGAAAAACTTATTTTGCTGTAATCGATATAGAATTTGCGCATGATCAAAGTACCAAGAGTAAGTAGTTTATATTACAAGATGTCAGATAGACATTTTTATTATAAGTGAAATAAATCATAACAATTCCTGATAACCAAATTCTCAAGTAAACAGTCTACCCAAAAATAACATGATTTTTTTTTCCCACTTTCATAAACAGCAAATTAAAAAGTTTCCTCCTTTCTAAATTGTATATAGTGTTATCGCATGTATTGTTTAGTGATAAATTTATGTATGATTTCTACATAATGCATAAGGTGTAAATTTTAAATTCCTCGCTCTCAAGTTTTTTTTTTTTTTTAATAAAATAATTAATTGTATATAGAACTACTGCCAAACCAACTAGATCGGAATCATGCTCAAGTACAGCCAAATTCACACCAAGACAAGGAAGGTATGATATGTTTATTTAATAGGTAAGTACACAAGACAGTCTGGACTTCATATCAGTAATAGCTCTATATAGGATGACTACATTGCAACATCATAAAACTACCTATATATATATATATAGCATATATTTAAGCCAATTACAAGATGCACACATTTTCTGCTCACAAGTGAACAATCTCGGAATCCAAACACTAATACTATTATTTTTGAAGACATGAACTTTTGCCCCCAATAATTATGTGATCATCACAGGGCATAGACATGAGGTGGAAGCCGAGGCTCGATAATTGCAACAAGGGGAATTTTCTTCGGTGTCGAAAGCCCGAAAATTTCGTTCATGTCCAAATCCTCTTTCTTCATGTTTGGAGGCAAATTCCACGTGAATCCATGCAAGACATTGGCCAAACTAGACTGAATCACCTTCAATCCAAGACTATACCCGGGACACATCCGCCGACCCGACCCAAATGGCAAGAGCTCAAAGTCCTGGCCCTTGACATCTATGTCCTTGCCAATGAACCTCTCAGGGATAAACTCATTAGGGTTTTCCCACAAGTTGGGGTCTCTACCTATAGTCCAAACGTTGACAAGCACTCTAGTGCCCTTGGGAATGTCGTAACCCGAAATGTTGATGTCTTCGATGCTAAACCTCGGCACCAACATGGGAGCCACCGGGTGCAATCTCATGGTCTCTTTAGCAATTGCATCAATGTAGGGCAAGTTGACAATGTCCTTCTCTTCAACCCATCTGTCTCTTCCTATGACTCTGTCTAGCTCTTCTGTTGCCTTTTTGAATATCTCTGGCTTCCTTAGGAGCTCCGAAATTGCCCATTCCACAGTCACTGCTGAGCTCTCTGTTCCTCCGGCTATCAAGTCCTGAAATGTTCATTATTTCAAAAAAACTATTGTCACCTTTTTTTTTTTTTTGTCACAATAACTATGGTACAACAAATTGTATGTGACTATATCCTTTTTTTAGGGATTACTAGATGGGGATTATTTTTTGATCTATGGTTAATTAATCTGCAGTCGAAATTTAATATCAAACTCTCAGTCTAATTCGGCCTACCAAACATGACCTTGGCTGATGAATGGGATATATAACATTACTTGTGAGTCACGTGTAGTGTTGTCATATAATGGCCAACGCGGGACACGGGGTACTAAAATAAAGTAGTGATATGATTATGGTCAAAGAAGAAGGAAGGGAATAAACGACAAGGAATAGGTTGTTGGAATGGATCCAAGCAAAAAACAAGTTGTTGAGATGGATGGAGTCAAACAGTGTGTGGAATATACTGACTTTACTTCATATTGCCTGGCTTTAAGATGGCATACTATGGTGACCCACAAAATAAATTTTTCTACTTTTTTGTTTCTTTCTTTGTCCCATTACCAATTGTGAGGAAAGTCCATTTTAGTGCTTCGTCATTAAAAATTTTCGACGTGTAAGAAACATGTAAGACATTTTACTAGGGAAAAAGAAATATCTCATTTGATCACGGGACTAGAAAAAAGAGTTTAGCAAAATTGCGAAAGCAATGGATGTAAATTAGAAAGATTGCTTTCTCTTAGCTTGTTGAGATTGGTTAAATCAATTAATAATTTTTTTTTTTTTGTGTTACTTCTTTTTTGATAGGATTTTTTTTTTCCTTTACATAACTAGGACTAATTTATTTTACAGTCAGAAAAAAAAAAAAAAAGAATTCGAGAAAAAGGACCAAGATAAATAGAAAAATAAGCACAATTTAAGTGCATAGACCACCAAGCTAAGTTTGAGGGTATGACTAGATGTTCATTTTGAAAACCTTAGTGAGACTAACTTTAAATAATTGAACTCCAAGGACCTGTTGGTGACACATTTCAAAAGACTAGTGGCTGTATTTATTATTCAAGTCAAGTAGTTCACATTCTTGAAAACTATTTTGGCTGGACACCACCTCTATCATGTCGTTCTTTATATCTCCAATTTCATGATTAGTAGTTTTAATTTTTCTTTTGTTAGTACCTCAATTAAAATATTCTGGGGACCCCAGACTACGATTGTTGTTTTTTAAGTAGAACTAGTTAAAACACTTGCGGTACACGTAATAAGTTGTAATTGAAGTTTTTTATAATGTGAAACAGATATAATAACGTACCAATATATATAAATAGAATAAAATTTTTTTCTAAAAGAATACATTATTAATAGTAATTTATCTTTATAATAGAACCATGATGATATTATATTTATAATATAAAAATTCTAATCCAACTATAGTTCATCTTTTTTTTTTTTTGGATAAAATATGTAACTTTCATTTCCAAAATAAAAGTTATAATATAATTGTGTTGAAAAGAATTAGTGAAACATTAACAACTGTCGCATTGGTAATAAGATTGTTTAAGTAGAACTTATTGAATTTAAATCTGTTAATTATATCAAGTAAAAAGGAAGAAAGAATCATATAAAAAAAAAAAAAAGAATGATACAATTTTTCATAATAAAAGAACTTAAATGATTCCATAAAATATATTTAAAATAACATAAGTAACTATAAAAGTCTTCTTTTGTATAAGAGAGAGATAGAGAGAGTCCTTATAGCTCCTTTAATTTATCAGGAAAACTCAAAGAAAATAACCATGAAAAGAAGGAAAATATCACAATTAGATTCGGTCATAGTTAAGAAAATTAGAGTTTCCAATGAAAAAACTAATATTAGAAACCTTAAAAGATAAAATATTATCGGATGATGAGTTTTTAATGAAGAGAAAATAAAATAAAAAGAAAAAAAATTATGGCTAGAAATACCAGCTATAAAATTATGGAAAAGATAAGATAAAAACGAAAACAAAACATATAAAAAAGGATTAGAATAAAAGAAATATTAACAAACAATTGAAAAAAAAAAGAAAAGTAAAAATAAAATAAAACAAAACAAAATAAAAATGAACAGTTAAACTGTTTTAAGAAATAATTTTGGGGGGTCTTCTTCACTAAATGAAAAAAAAAATTTTGAATGAAAAATGTAAAATGATATGATGTTTAGAAGAAAGAAAAATGAACATCATATGAATTAAAAAGAAAAATTTACATTTAGATTTATTTTGAATTAAAAATTTTCATTTATAAATTACCTTATATTAGTTGAATTTGATCCTTAACATCTGTTGAAAAATAAAAGGGAAAAAAGCTTTTTTTTTTCCTAGAAAAAACTTTTTACATAAAGTTAAATATAGAAAAAGAAAATCCTTATAAAAATAGAAAAAAAAAAATTTTTGCGTTATAATGGTAATTCTGTAATATGTTTTAATTTTTGGTCTACTTTTAAAAAACTTCAAAATACTTTCCCTTAAAAAAAAAAAAGTCAGAATACTTTCAATCAAATTTGAACTAGTGGGAGACCAAGAAACTACCAACAGAAGCAAAACAGTAGTTGTGCAGAAGGAAGGACAATTATTTAAGGGAAAAAAAGGAGAAGGCACCAAAATGATGCATATTTAACTACCAAAAAAGGAATACTAGATTTTTATCAAGTCATAAATGCAGGAAATATTCGCGAATGGCAGATAAATTAAGCAAGGTGTAAAGTCACTAAAATTTATTTATAAAAAATAGTTTATTATTGGTAGTTGAATCAAGAAAAAAAAATGTCAGAGAAAACTTTTGTACCAGCTATTTTCATTCTCTCATGTGACCTTGTCAGTATAACAAAAAAAGTAATCCATGGTATCTGATAAAAAATAGCCATTGTAATATGAGATATATAGATAAGACACGTAATCAGTAGTGGTACTATTCGATTTGAGTACTTTTTTTTTTTTTTTTGTCAAATAGTTTTAGTAAGATCCAAATAAAGAAAAGGGCAACAAGCAAGCACTAGAACACATAAAAAAAAAAAAAAAAAGAACAATATTAGGAAATATGGTAAGACTCACCTCTTTATTTATTGATGTGATGTTTATATTTTAAGGGGGTGTTTGGTGTTTTAATTTGAGTTAAGATTTTTAAATTTTAATAGTAATTTTTATTGATTTTTTAGAAAAGATAAAAAAAAATTTCAAAAAAAATAAAAAATTTTATCAAAAAAGATAAAAAAAAGTACAGTTTTACTTGAGTGAAGTGAAACTAAAGTGTCAAACAGGTCCTAAAAGTACTTTTCTAAAAAGAAAAAGAAAGAGAAGAAATTGGTGTACCTGGGTAAAAGCCTTGACACCGTGTCTTTCAAGCTTAACATCAAGATTTGGATCATCGGCAAGCTGCAGAAGAACATCAACCATGTCTTTGGCGACATAATCCTTGACACCCTTTCTCCTCTCGTTGTGTTCATCCAAAACATGCTCTAAAAACCTGTCCAATTTCTTACTCAGGGCCTTCATTCTCTTTACGTAGCCTTGCAAGTCCAAGAAATCGATCCACGGAATAGAATCACCGATGTTCAACACCCCGCTAAGCAAGAAGAGCTCGTCGAGCATTTTCTTGAACTCGTCCGGCGAAACGATGGCGTTCGGATCCGACCCGTCCGTGTACTTCTTTCCAAGCACCATCCGGCTGATCACGTTCAGAGACACCGTTGAGAGGTGGTCTTTGAGCAAGATGGGCTTTTTCGTCGACTCGAAAAGGCCCTTCTGCAAGGCGTTCATTTCCTCTCTCCGGATGTACTCGTACGAGTCCAGCCTTCGGGCGCTAAAGAGCTCCATCAGGCACATTTTGCGGGCCTGCCGCCAATACGGCCCGTAGGGGGACCACGTGATGTCCGAGTAGTTGTAGGTCGTGTATTTCCCGGCGGCGGTTTTTGGTCGGGACGCGAAGGTCACGTCGTGGGTCTTGAGGAAGGCCTTGGCCATCTCAACCGATGAGCCCACCACGACGGGGAATGACCCGAACCGGAGATGCATGATGGGCCCGTACTTCTGGGAGAGCTCGTGGATCGAGCGGTGTGGGAGCGAGCCTATGAGGTTCAGGTTCCCGATGATGGGCCAGGGTTTCGGGCCGGGGGGTAGGTTGAGTTTGCGTCGGCTGCGGCGGAGGCGGCGGGAGAGGAGGACGAGGGCGACGGTCGCGAGCCACACCGCGGCGTAGGAAACCCAAGTTGGGCCTTCCATTTTGGGGGGATAGTGGGGGGACCAACAAGTGTTGTAGCTTAGTGAAGACAAGGGAGTGATGGGAATATGGTGTGGTATGGCGAGGGGTTAGTATTTATAGAACTTGAAGAAGTAGTGGAAAACAAGACCCGGGACCCACATTTTTTTATTTAAATAATCTAGTATTTTTATTGCCACTGGAGAAAATCAATATTCTAATTGGCAACTTAGGGTTCGTTTGGTTCGTTAGTTTGGGTTGAAAATTTTAAGTTTAAATAGTAATTTTTGTTGACTTTTTAAAAAAGATAAAAAACTTTTTCAGAAAAGACAAAAAACTTTTTCAAAAAAAGATAAAAACTGAGATGAAAATTTAAGGTTTAGAATGGTGAACCAAATATAGCCTTAGACATTTTATTTTAGTGTGATGTTATTTATTTTTGTTTTTTTTTTTTTTTTGATAGCGTATTGTCGTGTGAATTAGCAATTGCCCATTGCGCCAACAGGGATTTCCATTATCTGGAAAAGGTAACGTAATTTCGTGGAGGATGACCAGAAGACCCAAAAAGTAAGTTGACCATTGACTCGGAATTTTTCTTTATGGTTGGTATCAGCTCATATTTTCATTGCAATTTCTCAGTTCTGTTTTTGTTTGAAAGTTGCTCTTGGATTTTTGCCCAAAAATTTTAAATATTTTTTTACAAATTAACTTCTCAAAAAAATTTGAAACTTTGTGTTGGAGTTTTAATAAGATTTTATAAACTTCACCATAACATTTTTATTACTTGCTATATTGAATATCATTTTATCTTGCTAATCGCTTTTAAAAATACTAATCTAAACACTAATAGGTTATCTGTCATTGTAAAAAGACCAAACAAGACAATTTAAAACAAGTCCCTTCCCCTCTAGTATTGTCATATTTTCATTGATAAATATAATTAATTAAATTAATGTGATAATACTTTAAATATTTATGAATAAAAAAATAATAATTCATATATTATATAAGTTGATACATGTTAAGATTCGAGCCTAGCATTTTTCATAATAATAGAGATCTTTTCTTAACATTTTCAGATCAGTTTACAGGAAAAAGCATGAGAGACTTGGAAGTTGGGTGAATCCATGGAATAAGGTCGAATATTTTAGTAGTTTTGTTTATTCTGAACAACTTGACTTCGGTCAACGCAGCCGGGCTGGTGGCTCCATGTTCACTGGCTGGGAGTATCTTTACAAAAAAAAAAAGGTATTATTTTTTGACGGTGTTTGAGTTGAGTTGAAATTTTTAAGTTTAAGGGCCCGTTTGATATATACATTCATTTCAAATTAAACTGTATTTTTTTCATCATATTTTTTATCTTTTCTGAAAAAATTTTTTGTCTTTTCTGAAAAAGCCAACAAAAATTACTATTCAAACTTAAAAATCTCAACTCAACTCAAACTCAACTTATACACCAAACACCCCATAAATAGTAAATTTTATTGACTTTTTAGAAAAGATAAAAAACTTTTTCAAAAAAGACAAAAAAAATTTTCAGAAAAAGATAAAAATTTAAGAGGGAGTTTGGCATTTGAGTTTAAACTTCAAGTTTAAACTCAAATTTAAACTCAAATTTTTGTATTTTTCTGAAATTTTTTTTTATTTTTTCTGAAAAAGTTTTTTGTCTTTTCTAAAAAGTCAATAAAAATTACTATTCAAACTTAAAAATTTCAACACAACTTGAACTCAACTTAAATACTAAACACCCCTTAAATTTAAACCTTATATTTGAGTGTATATACCAAACTCGCATGTCTTTTTTTTGTTCATATATCTCTTAGAATACACTTTAATAATCATGATTAAGGTCACTTTCTTAGAAGGCTGCTGTTTCTTTTCTTTTAACTTTTTTTTTAATATATATATATATATAATTAGTATCATCACATCTACTTGCTATTTTTATTTGCATACAAGCCTTCAAAATTTTCTTTTCCCAATTATATTATAACGAAACAAATATGGAATAATGCAAGCTATAATTATCATCATTTTTAAATATTACATTACAATCTATTGAATACTTGAAAAGCAAAATTATGCTTGGTGATCTTCTTGTATATATATTTCACTTTCTTTTGTCTAAAATTTTTGCTTCCTGCAGGATCTTTGCGTCTAGAAAATCGCTGTTTTTCATTGTAATTTTGTCATATTAGTGACAACACACATAGCGTGCATTTGCTGTTCGAGTTAGATTTGAAATAAAATGAAAATTTTAAGTTGAAATTGATTGACTTTTTAAAAATTAATTATAATTTTTATTAATTTAAAAAAAAAGATAAAAAATCAATCATAAAATATAATTTAATTCAAAATGAAATAAGATACCAAACTAAGCATATATATATTTATATATATTGGAATGATCTTGTATGTGTGGACAACATTGCGTGTCGTTGAATCACCATGACCATTGGATGGAAGAGGGACGGTTAAGATTAGAGAAGGAGAGTTCGAGGGCACGATAAAAATATCATCTTGACACTTGAGACGAATAGGGTGCAGTACACTAATAACTTTTTTTTTTTTAACAAGTAAATTCATGTCAGAAAAACACCACACCTCTATCATTTCTTTCTCTCTCTACAAAAACCTAGAGAGAAGAATAAGGAGAGAGAGAGAGAAAGAAGAGGAGAAGCATCTGGAAATGGAGGAGCTTCTCCATCTACGTCTCCAAGAAGCATCAGACAAATTAAAAACTTTTTTTCTCTCTCTTTTTCTCTATGAAATAAACACAATCGGGAACCAAAGGTCCCTGAGCTATATCAATCGATCCCCAATTCTCAGAACAGACAATGATGGTGAGGTGGGGTCTGTACGTAACTCTCTCGTAAAAAATTTCCAACCCTGTCTTTACTCTTTCTTACAAGTCTTAAGCCGTCTTTACAATGGTAACTTTCTAACTATCACACAATTCTACTCCCATTTTGTAACAATGCAAAATTAAACATTAAAAATTTTTTTTTCTTTCTCCCTTTTTTTAATACTCTACAATTACCTTCTACCCCTTCTTTATCTTAATTTAATATTAATTTCTCCATGACAAGTTTGACTTTCTCAGCCGGTATACGTGCTAATCCTGCAATAAACCTTCTTCAACGTTCAACACGTGTCCTCCAACAACTTCTGTCCTTGACAGACCTAAACACTACGTCACCACCGCATACGTCGCCGATAAAAGACAATGCCTATATATACACATACACACACACACACATACACATGCGCGGGACCTTACTGACTCACAAGTAATAAAACTAAATATTGATTGTCCCTTGCGGGCACTCAAACTAGTGATCTTCAACAATGGGAAACACATGTTATTCGCCTGATTTGAAATGAAAAGCTATATATATATATATGTATATATATGTATCTGTATACATATATATATATTAACACAAACTGATCATATCTTTGCTTTCCCATCTTGCAAATATGATTCTCATTTCAGTTCAATTGAGTACGTGCATACATTAGTATTGTTGTTTTTGTTGTAATGAACAATAAATAAATTAAAGTTTGCCCCTGATTAATGTTTTTTCTATACCTCCAATAAATGGTTGTCGTATTGTAGAGCTTCAGAGTCTCAAATGAATCAACGAGCAGATACCACAAATCAAAATAGTATCATTTTTCTTGGATTAATTGACATACATATGATTTATAATTCATTTACGAAAATATATATAGGTTAAAAAAAAATCCTTCTTGTAAATAAGTAGAGCATTTGGTTGTTGAGTGCCACAACAACCATCTTTTTGTAAGACAATCCTACTTAGTGGAACCTCAGCCAAATATACATATATATATATATATATATATTTTATATGTATAAATATGGAACATATAGAGACCCACAAGAGTCATTTCACTTTTGATTGGAGTTGTTCAATATTGCTGTATTTTGGCCCGGTGTGAAATGGCTTTTTGGCTGCAATAATTTAATACAACAACAATTTTTTATTTTAGCTTAGGTTTAGTTTGTTGTTAAAGATGAAATTTTTAAGTTTGAGTTGTTTAATTTTTTAAAGGGTGAGTCTGTGGTAGAGGGTCTCTACCGGTAAAACCCTTTTTTGGGCCATCAAGATTTAATCGAACGGTTGAAACGATGTTGGTATACCATACTTATCATACACCTTACCTCACATTACCCTTCCCACCCAAAGTCTTCTCCGTCGTCGGTGATCTTCCCGCCGCCAGCGACGGACGCCGGCGACCACCTCCGACCCCGGCCCCGGCCGGCCGTCCGCCGACGACCCCCCTTACTCTCTCTTCTCCTCTCTCCTGCAGCGACCCACCTCCGGCCCCAGCCCCGGCCGGCCAATCGCCGGTGACCCCCCTCTCTCTCTCTTCTCTTCTCTATCTCTTCCCCTTTCTCTCTCTTCTCCTCTCTCCCCCGGCCCCCGACCCCCGGCCGGGGGAGGAAAAGAGAGAGAAAGGGGAAGAGAAAGAGGGGGCCGGGGGGGTCATCGGGGGGTCAGAGAGAGAGAGAAGAGAGGAAAAGAGAGAGAAAGAGGAAGAGAAAGAGGGGGCCGGAGGGGTCGTCGGGGGGGGGGGGGGGTGCAAGGGGGGCGGGGGGGGGGGGGTAGGGGGAGGCCGAGGGAGGGGGGCATGGGGTGGGGGGTGCACCGGGCAAGCTGGGGGACCGCGGGAGGGGGGCCGTGGGAGAGAAAGGGGAAGAGAGAGAGGGGGGGTCGCCGGCGGTTGGCCGGCCGGGGCTGGGGCCGGTGGTGGGGGGGCCGGAGGTGGGTCGTCGCAGGAGAGAGGAGAAGAGAGAGAAAAGGGAAGAGAGAGAAAGGGGAAGAGAGAGGGGGAGAGAGAGAGAAGAGAAGAAAGAGAAAGGGGAAGAGAGAGAAAGGGGGGTCACCGGCGGCCGGCGGGCCGGGGCTGGGGCCGGAGGTGGGTCGTCGGCGTCGGGGGTGAGTCGCCGGCGTCCGTCACCTGCGGCGGAAAGATCACCGGCGACGGAGAAGACTTTGGGTAGGAAGGGTAATATGAGGTAATGTATATGATAAGTATGGTACACCAACAACTTTTCAACCGTTCAATTAAATCTTGACGGTCTAAAAAAAGACTTTACCGATAAGGGTCTCTATCACAGACTCACCTTTTTTTAAAAACTAATTATAAATATTAAATTTTTAAAAAAGATAAAAAATAATATAAAAAATATAATTTAATTAAATTTAATTAAATTTAAATTTAAACACAAAATGAATCCTTAATTTTTATCTGTTTTCCAAAATTAATTTTAAACAAAGAATTCAAGACGCGACCACCATAAAGAATGACCCTACTCTTTGTTCTCCCCCTTTTAAATTAATGTGGTGAAACAAAGGTGACGATACATCTTCAAGTGGATAGTGACATCATCTTGTTACTTTAACTTCATAATTCATAAAAGAAAAAAAAAATTTTCTTGATAAAAAAACTTGGGCTCGAGGATTTCTCATCCATACAATATCTGTATAATTTTAGATTATATATAAAGGACAATTAATTTTTACTGTTTTCGTTCAAAATGTACATTTTGGACTAAACCTGCATTTTGTAAAATTTTGGGTTTTTTGGCTGCTGTGCAGCTGGCTGACACGGGGAGGAGAGAGGGAGAGAGAGAGAGAGAGAGAGAGAGAGAGAGAGAGAGGGGGTGGGGGGAGTTGTTAAGTTTTGGATTCTTTTTACGGCTGAGGCACTCGGAAGAGAGGGGGAGAGCGACAGAGAGGTGAGTGGGATGGAGGGTTTTTTTTTGTTTTTTTTTCTTTTGCTCGAGGGGAAGGGAGCGGGAGAGAGGGAGAATGAGAAGAAAAAGAGAGTATAAAATGTGAGAGAGGAGAGAAAAAAAAGAAGAAGATTTTTTTGTATGAATATTTATTTCATATAATTTTTTTAAATATATATTTTATAATATTTTAATTCTTTTTTTATTTTGAACTATTCTTAACATTTTAGTTTTTTTGATTTTTTTACTCTTTTTCATGTTTTCTTTCTTCATCTTCAGATATTTTATTAGTTTTTTTAATATATTTTTTTCTTATGTATTTTTTCTTATTTAAATAAATTTTCTCAAATAAATTTAATTATATACATCGCATATATTTTTAAACTAGTACATATATGTGGTGTAAACAAGAATCGGGAAGATCCTACTTTAATCCATATTCCATAAATGTTTGAAGTGTAAAATTAGGATTTCTAAGCCAGTGAAGTGGGATTAGCATCAGTCAAAGTTTAAAACAGGCGATTTGCACGGTTGGACCTCCACTTTGAATGTCTTGATCGATGGTGTTCATTTCGGATTTGATTTTGGGCTCGTTTGGGGAGTTTTGGAGACAGAATTTTGGATGTAAGTTTAAAATGTGTACTTGATTTAAGTTATACAAATTAGTGTAAAAATTTAAAAAGTGTTAAGAGAAAATATACAAAAAAGAATCTTATTTTTTATTTCGTTCATCTTGTTGTTGTGAGTATTTTGACATAAAAACCGGAATAATTTTTAAAAACTGATTCTTTGATTAGGCGTAAAACAATATGTGATCACATCGTAATGCAGTTAAGTATTCAAATAATTAAGTATAATTAGATTAGTAATAGACTTTGACATCAGAGTTTCAAAGTAGGAAATTTTGTAATTGTAGTAGTTTAATTACCCATTCACTATCCGTGAAATACTTAGACACTTTATAATAATAATATCTAGTGGAATTTAATATTAATAGCGCATGAATTAGGCATTTTATAAGAGTTCATGAAATTCTTAGACAAGAAGATTAGGGGTGGCAACTATTAAAGTAATAACAATATTAATAGAGCATCTTCAATTGGGTACTGATAAATTGATTTATTAATACTAAATTTTGACATTTGGTTTAAAAAAAATGCTCTCTTTATCTTTAATATCAAATTTATTATATGGTAAAATTGATGATAGATTTACCACCAAATATAGTTAATATGCTAAATTTAACATTTTGATTAATGTCTTTATTTTTTCATCTAATCATTCAAGTATTTTTATTTTTAAATTATTCAGTTACTAAAACTTTACTCAAACAAGTTTTAAAGTTTAATAAGGATGACTTATAATAAAAAAAAAAAATATATAATGTCATTGAGAAGAGAAGTGCTTAGGTGGACAGAGTGGTTGTTGGGTCTGTTCATCATTTTTTTTTTTAGCAGTCTATACATCATTAAGACCATACGTACTCATGGTGGTTTACAAAGGAAGTTTTCAAATCAAATTAATTATTAGTTTATCAATTCTTCCAAAAACTTAAGTTGTTATGAGTTTGGATACGTATTTGAGAATTATGTAAAAAGACAAATAATTGGAAAGTTATATGTATTTATAAGGGCCTTAAGATAAGTATATGTATGTCGTTCTAGATATTACACAACTTTCCTATTGTTTATTTTATATATAATTAGTTATATAGACACGTATACATAATAGACAAACAAAATAAAGTAAAATAAAAAAAAAATCCATATAATAATGATGTGATAATCACATAACGATGACGTAACAATCACATGACTTTGATGTTACAAACAAAAAAGGTGGGACAAAAAGAGCTATGACTGTTTTAAACTATATATACACACACCCGTATGTATAGTATAGATTCTCCTTAGAGCCATTATATATGTACAGTTAATACTACTACTTTTGTTCTCAGTCCTGCTACTGCCGGCCCTAATATTTTTGTTCTCATTTCCCGTTAGCTTTATAAATGTCATCATCTATATTAATTATTCACTTTTCAAATGTCCTTTTTGTAACAATTACTTTAGATAAACATTTTTCAGAGCTACTAGTTAAATTGGTTTTAATCATTTGTTGGTTCTGCTACATTTTTTTTTTCCGTATTGATTGATGATTTGACAGTAATAACGTGTTTCTACTATAAAAAAATTACAAATTCAAAGACACAAAACTAAACTACTGTTACTATGCTTATGACACAATGTCATCCGATTAGTTCACTGGGTTATTTTGTCTCATGAAGCTTCTTTTTCATGTGAAATCAAGATGGAGTAACCGGTTAACCATTAATTATAGCGACAATATCAACTATTTAGATAAATCTAAACGGTTAACAATGAAATGCCACACATTGAGCGAAGTTAGTAAACCGACCTGACCTGAATGCGAAATTCGAAAAATGAAAGAGAGTTGAATTTGATTCACGGCCTCCAGTACTTTTTGTTCTTCCTATCTAGCGGAGGCTCTTAGCCAAAGACCCACCCATCTCCTTCTACCAAGAAGCCTTTAAATTACCTTAAATTCATGAAACCATAAATTATTAATGTATTGATATTTAGGTTGGAGATTCTATTGTTAAAAAATTTACTATCATCTGAGACATGAACTCAGGACTTAATATATTGAAAACAATAAATTAGAAAGAGAAAGAATGTCTGTCTAAGAGCAAAAGCAAAAGAAAAGGGACAGGCAAAAAATATTTTCAATTTATAATATATATATATTTTTAAATAAAAAACTACTAACCAAATTACATTGTGTCCAATAATCCATGAACTCTATATCATATACAAACCTAGGCTAACTCCTTGATACAAATTTCTCAGCCAAACGCGTCGATAATCCTAAATTTATAGAGGCAGCTTTTATATCTATAACGTAAGCTAAGAAAGACATATTTTGGGCTTTCTTTTTATATTGACACACTATTTGGAACCCCTCTACATGTTACCCCGGGTTCCGAGCTAGGTGTAAGTAGCTCGTAAGGTAACACCCCAGCGCCACATCTATTTTTAAGGCTTGGATCACTATTCCTTTTCTCAATCTCCTTCTCTATCTGCCTCACCTCCGCTGAGAACCCATAAGACGCTTCAACGATCTCGGGGTCGCCCGACCACGTCGATGGCTGCTGCCGCTCCCCGAGGTACTCCTCGTCCGGCGAGTGGGTGGAGAGGGTGTCCACCACGGCCATGAACTTTGTGGCTTGTAGCACACTAGGCAGTGCCGAGAGGAAGTACTTTTGAGGGTCAGATAAGAAGTTTACATATTCAGGGTCATTTTCCTCCGGAATTAGCCTCCTCATTAGGGGTGGCCGATTTGGGACGTAGCCACCATACGGGTACTGCCCAAAATTGAGGGCCGCGTGTTGGGCCGAAGCGAGCCAAATGAGGGTGGTGAGAACAGAGACCAAATCGTCAGCACATTCCAGTGTGGGCCACCAGCTCGCTTCGCGAACGTCGGCGTGGCCCACATTGATGGACTCGGAGTACCAATTCTGCAACTCTCTATCGTAGGAAATCGTGCTTGGGCTTGGGTAGTAGTGGTTCACATAGGTCCGGACCCAGTTCTCAATCGCGGTCCATATTAGGAGCCCATCATTTGCATATGGGTAGTCTTCAACCAAAAGCTTTAGACCATGTGGCTGTGTCGGGTCAGGAACGGCCATACCCCTGTAAAATGGTCAAACAAATATCCTGGGTTAGATTCAATTTGATTTTATACGCCCCAAATGAACCATAAAATTGCCATTTTCTAGTGGTCACACTGTTTTTTTCCACATTCAACAAGCTCCCCTAGTAGAAAATTGGCAAGACCAATTTCAAGTTAGATTTGTGCTCCAATCACACACGCACACGCATGTACCCATCAGTCGATTGCAGTGATGGTGAGGTTACTCGTTTTTCTTACTACAGTTTTGAATTTAAATCAGTCCCATCGTAGTATATAGAGTATGTGGACAACCACTCGTATGCGTGTCACCTCCATTTATTAAATCCTTTTGTTTATTAAGGATTTTTTAAAAAGTGATTTTTCAAATAGACTGTAGTTTTACCTTCTGATGAGATCAGCAGGGAGGCTTTCCATGTCAAAGCGCCAGAAATTTTTGTATGCCGCGGCGCTGAATTCCATGCAGTAGCGTCCGGGAGTGAAGCAAGACTCGATGACACCATCGGCGTTGATTAGACCCTGGCGAGCCAATCCGTTGATCTCGAGATTATATCGCATGTGAGGATCCAAGAGCTTGAATATAGGGTGCATTGCACTCAATTGCCTGTGAGCAGCCAATATAAACGGCTCCATGCTAGCATGTGTACGTAACCTGTAACAAGATGTTTCATTTAATTAGTACAAGAGAAAGTACACAACAAAAACCAAAAAAAAAAAAAAAAAATTTTTTTTGAATATTAAGTTCGTCTAGTTTTGGAACTGTTGAGTTGAGGACTAATTTGCTCACCAATGGTTCACGAGTTGGTGGACACCGGCGTCGTTGGAGCACACGTGTGACTTAGCGAGCTGCCACATCCAATTGGTTGTGGCATCGACCGGCGGGGTTACAACTCGCTTGGACCGGGAACTTGGTCCAGCAGGGGGGAGGCTAAGCTCTATGGCAATAGGCTTGAGAGTTCCGCGAGGTGTTAGGAAAAAAATGGTGCGAGTGGCGTAGGATTTTCGACCGTCGAGAGCGTTGATTTGGTCAAGAAACGGGAGGTACACGTCGTGGTGATCCACCATAAACAACTTATTTTCATCCAGCGCCTGAAACAAGAAACAGTTAAAGAATTAACATTTAGAATTCAAGCTAAAATACTAAAAAAAAAAAAAAGGCTGGTGGACTAATTTGAAAAAAAAAAAAAGTTTACCTGTTGGACAGTCATGCCATTAAGTTGGTCAAGAATGTGCTCTTCTTTGAGGGCAGACTCCAGGGGGCCATAAATTTGAGGATCAAGCTTGCTCTCCGGGGGAAATACTTTCATCCGCTCTATGTTCACGGGATTAACCCCCGCGATCACTTGACGGGCAAATTCGTCGTCCCTTAGCCAAGCAAATTTGTCCTCTGCAAATTCAAAGGGAATTATAAGCAATTTTTGACTTTGAGAGTGAATTAACATAATAAAGAGGATTTTAATTTCTACTCACTGGAAACAATCTTGGGGGTGTCGTATTTGAGAATGCCTCGGTTTTCTTGAATTTTATTAACGAAGTTGGGCAACGGGAACTTTTTCAAGAGTTCGTCTTGCAAACCCAATTTGAGGAGAACACCTTCACTGTAAAGGTTGTCGATGTCTGAGAAACCACTGAACTCATGATTCTCAGCAGAAATGCTTGCCTTCAATGAAGGGATTAGGTTGTGAAGAATGGCTTTAAGTCTCCCGAAAGCGAATGTGTCCTGCTTCGACTCCTCGAATTGTTCGTCTCTTGGCACGTACATTGGCAATGGCTTCTCAACTCTGCTTTCACAATGCATGTCTGCGTGGCCAAAATTGTTTCCAGATCATTAACAAGACAAGAACCTTGAAAAGTGGCTTTGGAGTATCGAAATGTGAACTCATTCTCTGAAGCTAGAGAACAGAGTAGATATTGCTTACCGGTATCAGTTGGGAGACGACCGGTACGACACCGTCGGGGATACGGGATTTGTTTGCCACCAAGTATTGGACGAGCAAACTCAATTCCTTTGTCTGGGTTTCCCAAATCATTGTACACATCAAAGTCATAAATCCTGTCCGATAATTTTCTCGCTCCTTTGCCATCTCCTCTAAGGTTTCTCAACTCCTTTTCTCTTAAAGCTCTTAAGCCAGCTGGAGTGTTGTTAGGTAAATATGGCTGCACAAGATCAAAAGTTTCACAAAATAATTAATTAACGTACTCGGAAAAAAATCAATATAAATTAACTTGTATTTGACTTTTATTTTCATTATGTTCGATCTAAAATTCCAATTTGATGGCCTAAACAAACATACTGGAATAGTTTTAAAAAAAAAATTCTAATCTTTTTGATTATTATGCTCGACAATTACTAAAGAGTCTTTAATAAAAGTTGTCAATCTTTCTTTTGATTTGACTTTTCATCTTTCTTTAATTTTTTTTTTAAGGCAAATTGAGACACCGACTAACGCAGAATTTTACACGGCCAGGACCATATAGCTGCTGGTGGCTTCAACTACCCTTAATTAACTGACCTTTTTCTGAACCGTAGAATAGTTCTTTTTTTTTTTTTTTTTTTTTTCAATCATGTCAGCTTTGAAAAACCCTTGAACCATTCAACTGCTTCTTCTTCTTTTTATTATTTTTATTATTTTTATTTTTAATGTTAATTCAAAACCTAAATTGATGTGGTTTGACTGATAAAAAAAATAATGTGATCAAACGAGAACAAAGACAAATCCAGCTTGCATGAATCTCTATTCCAGTCTTCAGGTTTCGAAAACGACATTTTAAAAAATAATAAAAATAATCAAAACAGAAGAGAAAAACTACCTTATTAGAGAAGAAAATCCTCTTCCCTGGATGATCTTTGGAGGATTGAACCCAAGAGTTGCAGGGGAAATGAACAGGACCACAAGCAAATCCTTCAATAGTAATCGCCTCGAGAAAGAACTCCTTCTGATGCTTGTTCGTCACCGTGATCGCCCCGGGGACACCGAAATTCGAGTCCACCAAAAACTCGGCAGTATAATTGACTCGCTCCGCTTTGACATTAGATTTCTTAGACCAGTCCTTTAGCACAGCTTCCTTGCTCTTTTTCGGACCCTTGGTCTCTTCAATATAGCAATAGAACAAAATTTAGCATATAACAAACATGACATGTAAATAACTCGAAAAACCGACAAATTAAAAAGGTAATAATAATAAGAATAATAAGAAGAAGAAGATGATGATGATTACTAGGGTCTAATTCGGTGCTGATGAGTTCTAAAACGACATTCCGTCCGATCTTATCGGTGAAGGCGTCGAGGTGCTTAACCAGAGTCTCCTTCAAGTCCTCCTTGTTCTTGTTCCTCACGGTGACCACAGCTCTGACCTTGAATTTCACAGGCTTCTCCGGAACATGAGGAGCAGGGACGGCCTTGCGTACCATATCCTCACTTACAGCCGCCACCGGACCGCCACCTTTCTTTATTGTGTTCCTCATCAAATACAAATTAGGAGCCAAACCAGGCCTAACCCGACCAAACCCGTATTGGCCGTTTACACACACTTTTGAGGATGAAACAAAGCACGTCCTTTCCATTATAGAGCTACCCATGATTTCTTTAGTCAGTGCCATTTTGTTTATGAATATGATCTTCTGATTCTCTCTCTCTCTCTTCTCTCTCTAGTTGAAGATTGATAGAGTTGTTTTTAAGTATTTTTGCGCGTAATCTTCTGTGAAGAGAGGAGAGAATTGGGGTCGTGGAGGGGACAGAGAAAGATCAAAGAAGTGGTTGGTTTGATCAGCTGTGGAACTGACTTTATGTGTATTTATAGTGAATACAACATTAGCAAAAACGAGAGGGAGTGAAAGGTCTAATTTGCCTCTCACCGTCCACACGTTTTTTTTTTTAAAATAAAAATTATGGCTTGTGAATCACTCTTTTTTCTGTTCTCTTTTTTTGAAAACATTTTTCATTGGGGAAGAATTCAAAATCAAAGGGGCTTGCCGAGTCAAAGCGAGTTTCAGGCTTCTGAGTAAAGGACGACGCGGAAGAGAGGAAAGCCAAAGAGAAAGTGGGGTTTTTTCATAATTTTAAATAAACAAATATAAATAAATAAATAAATAGGGAAAAAGGAAAGTGCGGCTTTTTACTTAGAAAAGGACATGTACCTCCCTGGTCTACCATTAAAATGGCAATTATGTCCGGGTTCATTGAAAAGGCTTCCACATGATTCTCTTTACCGTGTGGATTTTTACACCACTGACCACTCCAAATTAGTAAATTTACATATAGAAAGAATCTAACGGTAATATTAAGATTTGATTTTATCATAAGATGAAACATTCAAATCCCTTCATCTTCAAAATAAAAAATAAAAACTCTCGGTTCCTTTGAATTGGTCTTGGAATAGAGTGATAATAAAGAGCATTTCAATGGAATGCCAAATTCACGTGTTAAAGTCAAATTCTAACATTTAAATATGAAAAGCACTTTCTAATACAATGTTATTTTTAACATTAAATTTGACAATTGTTATATTTAATGACATAGTCCCAAATTTAAATATTTGTTATTGATTGATTCCTTGACTATTTCATTTAATAATTATAATATAGTTATTTTGAAATTACCTGAATACCGAAATTTATTTTGACAAGTTTCAAACCTTAAAAATGATAACAAAAAAATTAGAAATAGTATTATACATTTAAATATAAAATAAGATAACATATTAAAAATGAAAATATATTTTTAGATTTTTGTGATAAATATAATATTGATAGTTATTATATTTATAATGAAGCTGGTCTAAGTAGAAGTACTCTATTCAAATATTTGGTGGCTACCTAATTTTCGTAACGGTCATTCTGATAATAGTAATCCTAGAAATTATAGTAATGACGGTTCCTAAAATAAAGCGTTGGAGTACATTTTATTTTATTTTTTTAACATGGAGTCCTATTCCTTTTTGAAACTTAAAACAAAAATAAACGTAAATTTTCTAAACTGTTATTCATTTAAAACTTTAGTAAATAAGTTTAAAATTGGGAGTTTTCGTATCAAAGCAATATTTCATTCTATTCCATTTTCATAAGTCAAATGTTGTTATAAATTTCAGCCAAAAAAGTGAAATTTATATTTTCCTTTCCTTTAAAAAAAACTTGGAATTAAATGATTCGAGCTCTACACTTTATAAAGTTAGGTGTAAAATTACTGCTAAACTATACATGAGATTTGATTGCTGACTTATTTCTGGGTAAAAACTTAAAACTTACTAAAAGAAAAAACTTCAGATAAATAAAGTACAAGGTAAATAATCCTATGAATGTAAAAGAGAAACAGACACAAATCTACTCAAAACAAAAACGACTAGTTTTTAAAAATTGACTAATCTCAATTTAAAAATTTTATTTCTAACTAACGAATCAAAGGAAGGCTTAAAAAAAAGGAATGATTGGCCTGAAAAAAAAAAAATGACAAAGATTTTTTGGGAGATCATTAGTACGACATAGGCACATATCTGAAATTTTGCGCTGATAATTGAGCCTGTAGTAGTGGAGTTTTGCCATAAATGTGCAATGCACGCGCAGGGATCACTAGCTAGCCCCAACTGATCTGACCTCTTGGCGGATCCACTATCTTATGTAAGCAAAAAATATCTTGCAATTATTATTATTTTTTTTAAGTCATGGTATACATATATATATATATATATATATAGAAGTTGAGGTAGAGAATTCGAATTTTATATCTTTTGATAAAATTATATGTAAAACTATATAAAATAACCACAATATATATTTTTGCAGTGGGAATCTGGGTCCTATTTTAATATTAATCTTAAATGCAGCTCGGAGACTGTCATGGGCCACACACATGCACACATTATGAAAGAAGAGAAACTGCAAGTAATTAGATCACGCGAGAACCTGTCAGTTATACCATTTCTATGTGCAGTTCAAGTTTACATTTTAAAATATTAAAAAAAAAAAAAAAACAGACCATGAATGTAAATGCATATCGTGCGCTTTGCTCCTCCTCAGATTTCACTTGGGGACCACATCAATCATGGCAATTACTTGATTTGTTTTTTTTTTTCAGAGATCTTTTTTCTTTTTGGAAGATACAGGAGTTTATGTTTTTTCGTACTTTGTGAGCCGATATAATTTTGATCTGTCAAATTATATTAGACGAAGTAAATCACTTGACGGAAGTTCCCAACTAAAAGCATGTTAGTTTTTGATATATTAGCACAAAACTATCCTATTTTTGATAGAAAATAACTTGATTAATGAAAGAAAAAGAACACCGGGTGCTCATTAACGAAATACCTTTTTAATGCAAAGTTAGCTTATAGAGAACACTATCGTGTACTTGATGATATCGTAAGATCTGGTTTTTTAATGTGATTGGACGTAGTTGCCATTACAAGTATAGTGAAGGGTATGGCACGGGATTGCAAATTCTATTGGAATCAGCAACTCTCTCTCTTTTTTTTTTTCTTCTTTTTTTTTTTTTAATGTGGAATAGAAAACAAGATAATAATAAAAAATAATAATAAGAAAAAGGAAAGAAAGAAAGGAAAAAAAAAGGGGGGTAGGTATCGGTAAAAGCTGAGCGGATGGCACAAATCACACGTGCCGCCAGTTTGGCAGACCCAAAAGCTGCCCAACAACACAAACGAGCCTTCCTCTGCTGCTTCTCTCTTTCTCAAGTTGCCTCATAAAATATGATGCACACTTAGGACTAACACAACCCACAGACTTGAAAAGTTCTCTGGTCTTGGAATTCCGTGGATCACAAGTTACAACGCTGATAAACGGTCAATAGCAGCCACTGTTAAATTGTTTATTCAACTAATCAAAGCTTTACGATTACTTCTCCAGAGTAATATTAGAAATACTAAGGATTCGTTTGGTGAATGAGTTTGAGTTAGAAATTTTAAGTTTCAATAGTAATTTTTGTTGATTTTTCAGAAGAGATAAAATTTTTTTCAGAAAAAGACAAAAACTGATATGAAAATTTTGGTTTGAGATTGAATGCCAAACGGGGCCTAAATTTAATCACTATTTTTGAATATCAACTCACGTGATAATGATTTGTCATTTTTTTACTAGTAAATGTTTTTAATTGACATGGTAGTTATATCACTTAAAAAATGATAAATCATATATTACGTGAAATAATACTAAAAAATTGAGATTGAAATTAATATATTTATCAAGTACGAAACAACTTGTTCAAGTATTAAATTTAAGGGAAAATGGTGGTCCGACTCGGGAGCGAAATTTTCCCTAGTCTGAGTCATATATTAGCATTGATCTACAGCGAAAGGCATTAACGTACGGGTCAAAATCTGGGGTCCACGGAATTGAGCTCATCACAAGATTAAAGCTGGACAGATGTTGATACAAGGATAAGATAATCACGAAATATACTGATTATGAGTTATAATTTAATATGAGACGCACTAATCTTTTTCCGGTTTTAAAATTGAGGAAATAAATGAATCAGTTAAGAGGAAAAGCAATTGAATATGAATCTAATTTTTGACCCAGCAACTACTTAGCTGTTTAAAGTTCATAGGACGTGGTGCACTAAAGTTTTCTACCAACTATCGGTACAAGATGATCAAGATTTTCCCTAGAAGACGGTCTAGTCCCATAACAGTCTCTTTCTGATCTAACGTCCAGCAGTCCAAGATTTATGAGGCGTTTGGAAACATCATTCATCCTACACTGTATCCAAATACTGCACAATATTTGTTTAGGTATCTTATATATTCTAAGCAAATATAAATATTTTTTATATACTTTTACGAATTACATCGTCACTTTCTCTCTCATCAACAATCAAAACAAACAGTACATTTGAATACATCATAAGAAGAAAATATTTAAATATATATTGTATTCTATTGTACTATATTTGAGTATAATAGACAATAAAGGTAGTTTTCAAACTGACTATAAGTTTCAGACAATGACAATTTTGAATAATTTTAATTCAGATTATCAATAATGTTTGTTCAATAAACTATTATATGATACATGAAAGAAAAACTATTACATGAGATTCGTTCGAACTATAAACATGTACTATGGGACTTGACGTGACAATACAAATATAGAATTTCCAAATATCAGTAAAAGAAAAGGTAGTTCAAGATTGAAGTTGAGGGTCATGATAAACCCGTGAAAAACAATTAAAAAAAAAAAAAAAAGCAAGCAAGCAAGCAAAAATAGTGTTGCTATGTTAGGTTTAATATCGAATTTGCGCAAAATTTTCAACTTTATGAGAAGAACTTCAAACATCAGTGCTCAGAGGAGTCAGGAGATATGAAAAAAGGGAGGCCCTTCAACCCACCGCGAGAGGGTTGTTAACAATTAATAGTTCCTTTATAAAGGTACATCAATAAAATTATTGGAATTGAGAAGTTGTTTGTTTGTTTTGTTTTGTTTTGTTTTGTTTTTTTGTTTTTTTTTTTAAAGAAAGCATTCAACCCACCGCGATAGGGTTGTCAACAATTAATTGTTCCTTTATAAAGGTACATCAATAAAATTATTGGACTTGAGGCGTTGACTTTCACTCGGATACTCCAGGATTTCCCTACTCTTTCATACAAGAGATCCTTTTAGTTTGTAGGTAGTGTGTACGGAATGAATTAATATAAAATTTGCGGACTTTGAGTAAATAATTAGAGGGAAAAAAGAAGAAGAAGAAAACAAAAATAGTTTCGTTAAAAAGTCTAAATAAGTCTTATTGTAATGTCTAGCTGAAATGTCAATGCCAGAATGTTGATCTTGAATAAGTGGCAGCAGCTACTCGTCGGTAAAACTTGGAAAACAATTGAAGGTTGAGTCCATATATAGAATTGTCGGAAGAAAACCATGTAAATATACATACATATATTTATATATATATATATATATATATATGTTGAGTGTCATACATAGCTACCTATTTATTGACCATATATACACGTTGAACGTTTGAACAATATGGGGTCTATGACCAAAAAACTAGCGTTCCTATCATAGCTCATGATTTCTTTAATCTTTGTAGTTGCCCAAATTCGTCCAAAGATTGAGAATACATAGTTTGAAAGAGAAAGATTCAAGGTCAGTATTGTTACCGACAACTTAGATAGTTAAAATGGGAAAAATTTATATGTTTTTTCTTCTTCAAACAAATATATTAAAAAAGGTCATTTGTAAAATTGCTCATCATAAAGCACATATCTAAATTGATATCCTAATTATAACAATTTGCATTTTTTTTCTTTTACATTCAATTAGATCAGCATAAAAGGTAAAAAATCCAAACGAACATTAAATAAGAATAAAAAACATTAATACATTTTATTTGAATGATTCTTTTTATAATTTTCTCTGTATTAAAATATATCATCATCCGATTCGATCGTTCTACATTTTTCAAAAAAAAAAAAAATATATATATATATATTTATATAGTTCTCCAATCCAAGTAGTTGTTATTGTAATGTCTGACCCAATTATTGAATTGGATTGGTCCACTTGATTATTTAATAATAGTAGATAATTTATTCAATCCCAATCACTTGTTTATAGTTTGCTGTATTTTTCGGGAAAAAAAATAACGAAAAGAAAAAAGACAAACGATTAATGCATTGTGTTGTTCTCGTTCTTTCTTTCTTTTTTTCTTTTTTTCTTTTTTTTTTTTTTTTTGTTTTTTGGAGGAGGGGTGGAATTTATTTTTAATTTTTTATAGATAATTTGATGATGCAAGTCTTGTGTAATATATATATATATATATATATACATTTTTGAATAAGTCTTGTGTATTACTTGCGTATGCTACGTAAACATCCAACTGCTAATATTTGAAAAAAAAAAAAAGAAAAAAGAAAAGATGAAATAGGAATTAATAAGAAACACAACACCAGCACATTCTCGAGGGGGAAAAAAAAAAGCTGACCAATGTTATTTTTTGATGAATAAAACTGACCAATGTTATTGAACTCGTGTAATCTTCCTATAATTTTCTAGTTGATTTTTTTTTTTTTTTCCCGTGCAAGGAATTCTCTTGTTGACTTGACATGACGATGTAGACTTTAATTCTCTTTTTCTGAAAAATAAAAATTTTGACTAAAATGCAGTATTCTTTATTCAACAACATTTTTGCTCGATTTTCGTCAAAAATAATAAAAAAAAACGTTGTTTCAATAAAAAATAAAATAAAAAAAAGTTTGCTGCCAAATGATGAGTCCGGTTTTGCTTAACTACCCCTAGATTTTCAAAAAATGCCAAAGATTGACCAGTAGCCAAGCATATCAATTCCGAGTCCACGAACGAGAAAAGTCAAACTACTGAATGGACACATCACCGTCCACACTGAGAGGCCAATCATCAATGATCATAGAAAAAAAAAGCGGCTGTGTAGAAAATATAGCATCATATTAACTCCTTTATTTTTATATTCGTATATTTTATTTTATGTATCTCTATAGTAATATCATAATATATTAATTAAAATTATATATTTAATTATAATATCATATTATATTAAAAAAATTATCTTAATTATACATATATCATAGTATGTTTGAGTAACAGAAATTGAAACACATATAAAAGAAATGTATGAACAATCGCATGGGAGAAATCGGCCGTTAAACAAGAATGTGGTGCAGTCCACCTTTATTATGGTGCGGAATAATTATACTACCAATCATATTCCACCGACCTGTACGGTCTTCCTTGATGCCTCGTTTGTAAACACCCCAGCCTGGTTTTTGGGATAGCTAATTGGGGTCCCACCTTGATATGATGGGTCCCACCCTCTTCCTCCCCCCTCCCCTCCCCCTCCCCTCCCCCTCCCCCTCAATTGGGTGGAAAAAAATAATAATAATAATTTGCTTCCTATGAATACAACCCAGTTCATATAAATATCTATAGAATTAATTCTATATCTTCTCAATCCAATCTGTATGGAAACAATCCGTAAATTTTAAAAAATAACATTAAAAAAAAACAGAAAATAGTTTAATATGATAACAATGATAACGATTTTACTTTAGAAATCAAAGTAAACATATTAAAACATATTCATACTTCAAGTTATTTATACTTATTTATTAAAAAATTTTCAAAAAATAAATATATAAAAATATAAAAATATTTTTTTCTATATATAAAATTTGGATTTACAGATTACACGGATTGAAAAATCCTCAATCTATAACCCAATTCGTAAACTTCAGATTGACAAAATCTGAATCTATCACTAATCTCTCGATTCAATCCAATCCGTCTGATTGTACTGGATTGAGCAAATTCACAGATTCGGTGAATACTCCTACTCCCGATTATGTTTATTACTTATCATGTACAAGATAGCACTTGTTTTAATAAATCTAAAGGGCTGTCTCCCTATGTCCCATGCATGTACATGATTCACATCTAGCATAATCTTGTGTGGTTCGTTAGCATTGTTTAAGAAAAAAAAAAAAAAAGTCTTTGTATGCCTATTTTCTATTTCAACTGTCCATTTCTCTCCCCTCTGTTGTGTCGGTGAGAAGTGATTCCTTTATATAACTTCAGCTTCCTAACTCCTAAATATAATAATTAAAAGACCCCTTGCTTTGAAGAAGAAAATATTGCGTTTGTAAAGTTAAAATATCTCATCGTTGATAATGATATTGTGTTCACAATCGAGAGGTATGTACTTTCAATCTGGTATTTTCTTTTTTTCTTTTTTCTTTTTGCTTGATAACTATTCATGTACTTTAATTCGTTTTAGATTCTGTAGATGTTTGACCTATCATTTTAATGATCATCGAATCTTTTATAAAATTGAGTGATGATTATTATTATTATTATTTTACTAAGAGAGTGATAATTAAATTTCCAAAGGCAAATGCACTATAATTATAATCATGATCATGCTTACGTTTTTTATCACTAGACACTTTCAACGCGCTGGGCACACTGATTTAGCGATTTGCTCACTAAACCATCGTGCACCAAAAGTTAAGTGACAAAGACTTTGCATATATATGTATCTACCAATATAATATATATGTAATATATATATATATATATATATATTTCACAAAAATCACATCCACGAGATATACTCATTTATAGGAATTATATATTGTCATGATACTTCGTTTATGTGGAGTCATTTTCTCAAGGCCAATATCCAAAATATATATTCATAAAAAAAAATGTTAGGGATATTAATTATAATATAAATTTTTGAATAAAAATCTATGTAGTAGAGGAGTTTTTGTTCTCTAATTAGTAAGTGATTAAAGTATATTGCCATATTAATTGATTGGTTCTATCAATGAAAAGATGACACATGAGTTGATACTCAAAAAGTTAGGAATAAAATCGGTGTCCCTAGTATTACTCTAAAAAAAATTAAAAAAAAAATCCAAAATACAATTTCCTCGCAGTGGGGATAGCTCTACCTGAAAACGGCCATGTAATTTAAAGGAATATGACTCGAAATTGTTTCCCTTCTACAAAGATTAGTGTGGCCGATTAGTTTCCAACACAATATGCATTTTAAGGAAACTATATATATTTAATTATCCCGTTGTGACAAGAAAATAAGAAGTTTAGGCAAGAGTTCTTAATTTCAAAATTTAAGATTTTTTTCATTCATTTTCTCTTTATAAGTAGGTGTCATAAACTCCATGTCGTAAAAAGAAAAAAAAAACGAATTTAATTGAATAATGCCGTGTGTACGAGTTTTTATTTTTATTTTTTTAATTATTATTTTTTTCTTGTTGTTAAGTAAACTTTCGAGATGAATATTATTAAAGGAAAAGGAAAATTACATCAATCCCTAAACGCATCAAAACTAAGCTTACCAAAAACAAAACTTGGAGTATTATGTCACCAAGTTTAACCTCCAGAAACTAACGGTCTGCGGCAGTATTGCCCTCTCTCAAAGAAAGAGAAATAACAAACTTTTATAAATTTTATCAATTATTAGTCCATACATGTTATATATGTAGTGATGTGCAACAACATATGTCCATATATATATATATATATAGATATATATGTCCTTTCTTTCTCTGGATAATTATTTGCACTAGTTGACATATAAATACCCTAGGTCACATTTGGTGGCAATTGAGTCACGTGCTGTATTTATTTTTTCAGCAAAACAGTCACATGCTTTATTGGTACTTTTGGATCCTCCAGTTTCTAGTGGTGCCCGGTAAACCAACTTGATCTGGTACTTATATGTATTGGTTTTATAAGATTCTGAGAAGAGGTTGAGGAATACATCCCGACTTATCAGTAAGTTATTAACTTTTCGTTAATAGATACAACCAGTTGACATGACAATTCTTTAAATTGAACTCAATAAAGAATAACAATTCACATATTACATATATAAGTTAGTATTCAAAAGTTTAAATTAAAATTGATTCGAAAAATTGAACATAATCACAACCCACGAGCATACTTTTGATCGATAGACATAAAAAGGCAATACTCACCCTCTTTAAGACTAGTTATTGATCTATACTGTAAGATTTAAATAAGATAATATATATTATATCAGATGCATACTAATAAAAATATTAATTAAACAATACCACCATCTTGATTTAAATCATATGATTGAGATTATAAACCCACCACTATAGATCACTAGCTTTCAAGCAAAAAATAAATATTTTCGTCTCTTTATCGCGGCCCCCACTCAAAATTAGGCTTCTTTTTTCACACACCACAAATATTCCGAGGCTTTGAGCCAAGCTTTTATATGCCTTTAAGGTGGGAGGATCATATTCAACTTTTAGCTGGCAAACAAAATTCACAATGAGTGGAGGTGACATATATATACATATACATATACATATATATATATATATATACATATGCACATGAAGGTATATGAGATATAATAGCAAATGCAGACGAATTAAAAAAGTTACACGATCCCGCTTTGTCCGACCAAAAAGTAGCCACTTTGTAAGAATTATATATATATATATATATATATATATATAAAGCCATTAAAGAAGGCTAGGATATTTAGATATATATTTAGTTAGGGAGATTTTTTTTAACCAATTATAGCATGCATGTGGTCCAAAATTCCATATCTTTCCAATTATCGGAATTTGTGAAGCACTAATGACATAAAATTATTGTTCTGAAGATTTGAGTTTATTATGCCACTTTGGCCCTAAAGCCACTCTAGGCAATTTTCTTTCCTTAATCTTGCATGCGTACGAGTACTTTACACTGCTAATATATATATAGGAGTAAACCACGTTTCTCTCGTTTGGTCCTTTCTCTTTAAACAATTCAGCCCCTTGATTATATATTCTTACCGGCCTTCTGTTTTAAATACAATAAGTGCCTATAGTTCCTTTTTTAATCAGTAATTATCCGAATATCATTATCAGTAACATTCATTTATAGATCACGGTATTGCCCGTTGGTAAAAGTTTTTGTAATTGATTGTTGTTTGTTTGTTTGTTTGTTTTTTTTTTTAAAGGTGAATTGCAAAAAAGGAGAGGCACTCAGCCCATCTGTGGGTGCGTATACCTCATGTCTACTGAGTTGAATATATTGAACCTTTGGGCTCCCAAAGGGAAAACACAAGATAAAAAACATTAATCCAGTTTCCAATCATTTATATTCCATAATCTTACAGTAATTTAATAAATATCTAATTCTATCAAAAGATATAAATTTCAAATCCTCTCACTCTCAAGTTAAAAAAAAAAATGTATATTATTTTTCAAATTGATATATAGTTTCTCTATGTTGCCTTCTGGAAAAGTATACGGGGGATAATCCAATTAACAAATGAAAAGGTTCATTCTTTTGTTGCATTCAAAAAATAAAATAAGATAGCACCACAAAAACTAATATTGGAATATAACTTGCAAAGCTTACCACTTACAAATCAATGGCTTGTTCAGGTACTCCATTTTCCAATACATAATTCATCAATTCATAGAGATGAAACTGTCTTAGAACGATAGTTTATCGATCAATTTGTATCCAATTTAGCTCAAATTAGGTAAAACATGAATTACGTTGATTCTAGCTCAGCAAATGAGAATTGAGAGATTTAAATAGGAGTTCTCAAATGAGAATGAAAAATTTATAAGACGTATATAAATTATTTACCTGATAAAAATTATTAATTTTAAATATTTTAAAAACCTGTTATATTTACTTTAATTATTTTTAAAAAACTGCTATTTAATTCTTTGTCTATCTGTGTCTTTAGTTTGTCGTCTGATGTCTTAGCTTGGCTCTTTCTAATAAAGCCTAGTTCAGAAATGACACAAAAGTTGGGGGAATTTGTGTTTAAAGCCCATATATCTGAAGTCCAGATACACACTATGCATAAAATATGCATAAAATATAAATTTCTGTTATAATATATGCGTAAATATAATTTGAGTCAATCTACGATCAACTCATTGACTAGGAAGTCATTGAACATTTATTAGTGATTAACTAATTGTTTCCTAAACTCCTAATTCATATAAAAATAACTATCTTTCCATGCTCATCCCTTTTGGACATTAATTATATATTATTATTCAAAACTCTAGTACTTAATTGTTTTGGAGTATCGGATCGAATTAGCATTATAACCATTATGATTATTTTCTTCTATCTTTAATTCAGTAAGGCATCTTTATTTCCCTTTTTTTCCCCGCTTTACAAGATGAGATCAAGATTCAATATTCCAGAATTCCATTTTAAGGTCTTTATTCGATTTATAATTAGTGCGACATTGGGTTTATGATGGTACTATAAATAATTGAGCCCGTCCTCTGAGTAGATTTGTGTTAAATCCTTTATGTTTCATTGGTAATCCTTGAATTTTTGCTATAGAAAATAAGGAAATTAACAACAAAACAACATCAATGGTTCCTTGCTTTTTTATACATAAAAGATGTTAAAAATAAAAAGAAATACAGATCTGACATAATAAATAAAGATATAAAAATAATAAAATACATATAAAAATAGTAAACCATTATATTTATTTGATTGACCTTTTATATCTCAAATTCAAAACAAAAAAAAAAAAGCCTTTCAAATGAATGAGACATTGTAATAAATAAAATTAAAATGAAACTTCCCCTCTTGAAAATCACCAAAATAATGGAAGCTGATCGGCAAAAGAAGACAAATTCAATGTTGCTACGTGGGAGAAGATGACGGCCATGATGTCTTCCCAATACTTCTTTTACACTATATAATACATTATAAATTAATTTCTTTATCAATACATTCAATTTGTTTGCCAACTGTTGTTATCTATATGGTACTTTCCCAGCCTATATATTGGCGTACGTACATACAAGCAGAAAAATGAAATCCAATAAGGTTGATCCAAAATTGTTACATAATTTATGTTGCCTTTTCTCTATCATCGTTTCTGAAACAATCAATTTCAGTGCTATTTTTCCCTTTGATTATTCTAGCATATTTTATAGCAAGTTAGATCAGAGGAACGTCTTAGAATTTCTTAATTCTTCGTTATACACATACATGCATATACACAGTATATATTTTTATCAATATAATATACAGTATATACATACACATTCATAATATATAGCCGTCCTACTTTGTCTGTTCGGAGAACAATTGGCGTTTTTTTTTTTTTTTTTTTTTGTGTGTGTGGCTACAGTGTAAATAATAAATGGCATACCTTGAGTTTATACTCTATCAACTAGCATTTAAATGACAATCTACTGCATGCCCTAGTCGTAGTTATTTAACGTTCTCAGTACTGGAAAACTTCTTGGACAAGAAAGGTTGACCTTGTTAGGGGATTTAATCTCATTTTGACTTCACAATCTTATTGAATAATCTCTCTTAGTCTCCGTTTGATGATAAGTTAATTAGAGATGAAAATTTTAAGTTGAAGTTGGTTGACTTTTCAAAAATCAGTTATAAATTTTATTGACTTTTTCAGAAAAAAATAAAAATTAAGATGAAAAGTCAAAATTTAATTAGAGTTAAACTTGAATACCAAACCGAGGCTTAGAGTCAAGTCTTACACTTATTATTCTTTTGCCTGGACAGTAACTGTAACATATGATGCATTATTTAAATTAAAAGGTCATCTTCAGTTTTAATATTTAATGAATACTGACCTATCCATGCTGCGTTAGATGCAGAACAATGATTCAACTCAACAGGTCTACCACTTATTATGAGAAATCGGGATATAATCTGAATATGCTTTTTACTGTGGAACTTTTTTGGTATGAGTTATCAAGATTCAACTGTATCCCTTTTTTCCAGAACAAAAAGTTATCCTCTACTCTTCAATTTTTGAAGCAATTAATATTTTTTTTTCCGTGTAATTTCTTAACTTCCAGTTGAGGCTGAATTTGTTAATCTTGCACCTCCAAATTCTTGCCTTATCCGGCTTATGGTTTTATTAACATCCAGAGGATTATTAAATATAACGTGCCTAATATATATATATATATACATATTTATATCTATATATATATATATATATATGAGCATCTTGCTATCAATCAAGAATATAGCCCCTGTATTCACATTTCACAATCAAGAATATGTAGATTAGTTGAGAAATTTTAAGAGGAAATTACTGCGCAGAGTATAATTTTTTCTTCATAAATCTAATATGTATATTTATATAATTTTCCTCAGGAATAAAACAGAAAGATGTCACCTCAACGATGCTAAAATGCACAAGATTTCACAATTATGTACATAAATGCACATATTTAACTATACAGGAGGCTATGAATCATGCATGAAATTGAATTTTCAATAATTTTCTCATAGGATTCATCCAATTCCAAGTACTAATTTCTTGAAAAACTTAAAGCCAAAAGGGGGGAAAAAAAGAGAAAAAAGAAAAAAGAAAAGTACAAGAAAGATGTATTTTAGAGAGGGAAAATTAGGTAACACATATAGAAACAGGTAATTGAACAAAGAGTACTAGTATTTTTACATGACAAGAGTCCGAGGGCGATCTGATCCAGCCACGGAGGGATAGCTAGAGAAGGAGACACCCATTACCGGCACGGCGAACGACGTCTCGAGAAGAATCCGTTGATGGAAAGTTTCGAGGCTAGCGCCGGCCGCCGCCAGATCCTTAACCAGATTCCGGTAGTACTCCTTCAGCTTCCTCATCATACGCATGTAGTGCAGTTTTAGCCACTTCAATCTCATCCTCCTGAATATCCTCATCAACGCCACCACTCGCCGCCGCGGCTTCTTTTCCCCTAGGCGGACCGACGGCAGTCTCCGCCTGCGACGGAGCGGGAACCGCTGGCGGAACACCCGCCTGTTTGGGTTGAGGAGGGCCAGGTTTTGGTGGTGGAGCTCATTATTCACGGCCATGCGTGAATGTGCGAGAGAGGACAAGATGTTAAAAATAAATAAATAAAAGGACAGAAAGGGATGAGGTTACTATAAGTTTACAAATATGACATGATATGAATAATATTGGAATCAATATATTTGTAAGAGCCTTTTTTTATTGATTTTTTTAATTATTTTTGCTGGAGTTATAAGAGAGAAGTTGACTAAATAAATGGGAAAGACAGCATCTTTCCTTTTAGGGGCTTCCACCATATGCCCACGAATATGACATGATATATGTTTTGTGTTTTTTCACAACTTCAGACACAATATTAGTATGCAATTAAAATGTATATATATATATATATATATAATTCTATTGTCTGCTTAATGCTATTAGAAGTTGAATTATTTTGTACTGGTAACTTGTGGGCTGTTATGATATTTATATGTGGATTGAACATGTTATGATATTTATATGTGGATTGAACATTTTCTTCTTAAATAATTTTTAAGGATGAGTTTTACTCATTCTTATTTAATATTTTATCAGAGTTAGACTTTTACAAGTTACTGAACTATTAGAATGTTAAACTCTTCATTAATATATATGAATTTATATAATTTATATATATTTAGGAATATGAAACTCGAGCATACATATTAAAATTTTTTTTTCTGAACCAACGTATTTAGATTAAAATACAAGAGATAATCAAAGTAATTAGTTTGAATGTTAAAATTACTACTAGGGAGAGGATTAAAAGAATTAGTCATTTGTTTGTGTTCAAACAGTCGAAGCATGTATAATTGACTAAATATTTATTTATTTCTACATTTATCTTTTTTAGAAGAATTCATTTCTATATTATGCTCCTTCGTTTTTCTTTTCGTTTTTTCAAGTATTCATTTTTTTCCCAAAAAAAAAAAAAAAAGCGTAGGGAACTATATAAAAATAAAAATAAAAAATATGAATACAGATTGTTTGAGTACGAGTCAAGTGAATATGGCACTTTGCGTAACAAACCATTTATTCTGATGATGCTGAGCAGCTACATACTAATAAACCTGATATTTATAGACACATATTTTTTATTTCCCAGAAAAAGGGACTTGTTAACATACTAAAAATGATTAATTAATCTTTTCAAAAAATAAATTTAAAAGGGATTAAAAATGAATCTGTCTTTCAAAGAAAAGACAATAAACAAAACTCAAGAACTTAAATTAAATCTCATTCCACTAAAAACATATATATATATATATATATATATATTAATTCTTGAAATAAATTAAAACCCCATTGAAAGAAACATTTTTCTGACAATGCGAATTTTGGAACAGTGGGTTGTTAGCTGAAACATAATGTGCTAACTCATTGTTACGGATTAGACCAGGGGCAAATTGGAGTAACCCGATATATTATCTTGACCTTATTCTTATCGTTTATAAAAGAAATAATGTATCATCAATAAAAGTAGAAATGACCTCGTTCAACTTACTTGAAAGAGAAATCTAATTTTATATGTAAACTTGAATTGGAGCTTGCAGACCGTAGTACCCTTGTCGGGAGAAGCAGCGATGGAATCGCATCGCATCTGGAATAGAAAATGTGGCCAGGGACTGACTTATTTTATTGGTTGTGTCTCAATCGGAAACTTCTCACCGGGGGATACATGGCCCATTCGTCCAATGTACAATCGGGCTATTATAACTCCAACGTCGCATAATATATTGATCAAACAATACATCTTATATCGGATTAATCGAATATTAAATTTGAGAACATCTTAAGAATAAAAAAATGAAAGGTATTCTCACCGTTACACCAACTATAGAAGCTAGTATTTGATCCCATCTTTCGAGTTACAAAAAAGATTAAAAATTAATTAACCAACTCAACTTGGTCCTAAAAACTCTCAACTCCGCATTCTTTATTCATTAGATGAATATCATTGATGTTCGAGCAAATTTTGTTTTATTTGATTTTATTTTTGTGCAACTGGGTCATATAACGTGGTGGATGACTGTGCCATGTGCCGGAAACACATCACGAATCTACGTAGTGATTCCACTATTTTGCAAAGTCTCTCACTATTTGTCTTTTTCTTCTGTTTTTTTTGCACGGTCGAATCGTGCGTTTTTATTTTTATTTTTTTCTATTTTTTTTATATTAAAAATCAATACATTTTTGCTTGGGATACAAGCTCTCTTTCTATTATCTTAATCTGGTATTAATTTTTGTCTTACAAGCTCTAAATTTCTACCCTTTCACATGTCCCTTGCGTTATCCAAGAAATTTGCTTGCGTGATTATAGTTTATTAAATTCTATTTATATATATGGATTAATTGACTTGTTTATTGGTTCATTCAGTGGATATGATCAGCATTATTGATATTCTGATCACTATATCTTGTTATAGCATGTTGACTTTGATATCTTTTTGCATTGGTTTTTGCCTCAAGTTTCTTTTAGGCACACCATCTTTAATCCGTATTAGTGTATAATTATGTTGAATCAAGTTGAATACTAATTCTATTTATTTCTAAGTTTAGGGAAGAGAACACATTTTTCATGCCAAACATCTTTTGTTTTCTTCTTATGATACTACTAAGTAGCACTCTTTTTAGTAGAAAAATGTTACATAATCGACTATTTTTAAGTTGACATGTGTTTGTCGATCTCAATTTTCCTTAAGTAGTTTTAGGGGGCATTTGGAGCATACACTCTAATTGAAGTTTTCAAAATATTTTTATTGGAAATGAGTGAATGTTTAGAATAGTGCGTTTGGTTGAAAATAAATTATTTTTAGTTAAAATGTGTAAAAACTTGAAACGCGTTCGTAAAAACATAACATTATAAATCGTGTTTCGTTTCTCTCATCATTATATGTATTTTTAAAAAAAATATTAGTTTACTTTTAGATAAAATAAATAATATTCTTAGATCGTGTTTCGTTTTTTTCATCATTATATGTAATTTTTTTTAAATGATTTACTTTTAGAGAAAAAGATGTAAAATTTTTGAAAATATTGAATTGAAGTGAGAGCTCGAAACATAGGCTTAATTTTAAAAGAACATTTTGGTGTATAAAATTTTGGTATATCTATATGGGGTAGAAAAACCCTGTTAGACGTTAAAACAAATAGTACTCTCCTACGCTTTCTTTGCTTGAAAATGACTAACCAATTCTTCAGTTCTCAATGTAACCATTGAAATTGTACTTAAATAAATGCTTTTGAGGGTTTGTGAATGGCTTAAATTCCATCACGTGGTGTCCACTGGTTCTGCTTTCAAGCTATTTGCATCTTCTGGACTGAAAAGATAGATCTTCTTTGCTTAGAACCCTTTTCATTTTGTTGCTGGTTCTCATTACTGAGTGGTAGCTTTTGGATAAATTGCCCATTGGCCACTAGTTATAACACTCGCCAATATAGCCACAAATGAGCTGGCTCGCTTCTCACTTTTGCCTTCTTTATTTCTCTCTCTCTTTTTCCTCGTGCTTCAAATGAAATGATCAAGTTTACCTTTGAGCTACCTGGTGCAAAACCAAGCTGAATATGTTTCTTTTTATCTCTTTATAATCGTTGCTGATATATCTGTTTTGTCCTCTATGCAGAATAATATCTCATGTCTGTTGAATAGCTTTCGATTTTTAGTTATCTACATTACTCGATCAACCTTAATCTTAATTTCTAAATATTAATTGATATAATATTTGAGTTGTCACATACAAGTATTTAAAAAGTTGACACGTCAACTGATAAGAAATTGTATTGAAAGATATAATACAAATATTAGTAAAATTTGTTAGTCGAAACCTATTCGACCTACCTACTCTCTCATGCCACATATATCATACGTGTACTAGTGAGCTTTCTAGATTTAGCATGTGTTTTGTGCACACTACAACTTTACTCACACCCAACACGCCTTGTTATTCTTGTCTGTATCATTAGAATTGGCCCTGTTAGAAAATAATTGAGCATAAACAACGAACAAGTGAACAAGTATGATATAAGAAAAAATTGTTACAACCGAAATTCAACCTTAACTTGAATGAAACAACACAAAGAAGAAGATCGTCGAGGCACGTGAAACATGCTTTCTTTAAAATAGATTTGCCCCCTTCAGTAAGTGCACGAGGTTTCAACGGACGTCTGTCTCTCAGGATACAACGACGAACAACGGTAGTCTAACATGATCAAAAACCGCTTCTAGCGAACTTGAAACCAAAACCTTCCCTCTATCACCAAAAACTACAAGAACCGAGTACAAGAGAAAACGCCCAAGAACAAAGAAAACAAGAGAGAACAAAGAACTTGTGTTGTGTGTTCAAGTGTGTGTCCAACATTTTTGTGGAGGCCTCCTTTTATAAGCTTCAAAAAGAGGTGTTACAAACTTGGATTGATGATATTTTAATCCGAAATTAATATGGGATTAATGTGAATAATGCCGTAGGTTATAACCATTCATATTCAGATTAATCCTTTGATTAATCATCCACTAATACTCAAATTAAACATGCACACTAAAGCCAAATATCAACAGATGGTTGTTGATATTCTAAATTTATTTAAATCATATTTATGTTGAAAAGAGTAAATAAAAATTTGCAAAACGAAACCTATGCGAGAAGAAGCTTGACGGACCGACATTCGCGTCGCCCACGTCTTGCTGGTGCACACATTGGGCCCTTAACCCACCGAGGCAGTGATCTCAACTCCCCTACACGTGAGAGAGCCTCTTAGGTACACCATCTTACCCAAGTCCACAAGTGTAAATTTTTATAACCAAGCTGAATATGTTTGTTTAGAAATGACCAGGTGCAAATTCTTATAACCAAGTGAATATGTTTCTTATAACATTATAATTTGCACTTGTCCACAAGTCCACAAGTCCAAATTAATATTTAGAAATGATCAAGTTTACCTTTGAGCTACCTGTTCCAAAACCAAGTTGAATATGTTTGTTTTTATCTCTTTATAATCGTTGCTGATTTCTGTTTTGTTTTCTATGTAGAATAATATCTCATGGCTGTTGAATAGCTTTCGATTTTTAGTTCTCTACATTACTCGATTGAATTAATGCTAAAGTCATAAACTTTAGTCTTAATTTCTAAATATTAATTGATATAATGTTTGAGTTGTCACGTACTAGTATTTAAAATATTGACACGTCAACCAATAAGAAATTGTATTGACAAGATATAACACAAACGTAAATCAAATTTGTTGGTCGAAACCTACTCGACCTACCTACTCTCTCGTGCCACATATATCATACGTGTACTAGTGAGTTTTCTAGATTTAGTATGTGTTTTGTGCATACTACAACTCTACTCAAACCCAACACGCCTTGTTATTCTAGTCTGCATCATTAGAATTGGCCCCCGGGGCAATTTTGCTTGTTAAAATGCATCAATCATCTCTTAATATGATGGCCATTGGAGATATTCTTTTTCCCCTTATGATAAGACTTGCAAACGGAAAACCAGCATAAATGTTCAAACCAATGCAAATAAAAAAACAATACATATCCCCAATAGTCAATACCAAAGACAAAATAAAGGAAACACGCTAAAATATCGTAGCTAATTGACATCCTTAATAATCTCATAAGAAAGAAACAATATGATGCAAGCATTGTTCAACGATAATTTCACATACAGACTTTATCAAAAAATTGTAGCCAAATTTAAGATTCTCTTCAGCAACATCAGACCTTAATGAGATAATGGAGAATGCCATTTGTTTAAATCATAAATAAGAATTACGTCCAATAGAAAGCTTAAAATCCAAGGCTTTCATCTTCACGAACATGTTAATGCCATATCTTTATTGCGAAGAGAAGTTAAAAGTTAAAAACATGCCTCTCCTGGGAGATTTGAACACTCTGGGTAACTATACACACTCACTTGATACACTTCAGTGCATTTCAACAAGTACCCAACTTCTGTTCCCAGATCAATATAAATATGTGGCCATCACATCTGCACACGAAGCAGATAAATAAAAACCATCTCGCATGAAACAAAGCCTTACTGAGTAGCTAGAAATTTGATAAACAGTGCTCGCCTCACTCGCACATGGCAAATGCAATACTTAATCTGCAATTCAAATGGAAGCCGAGGACCAGCTCCTCCACTGAAATGCAACAGGGCTCCTCACTCGGTGAGTCCCGTCGGTCCACTCAATGGACCCAAACCTTGAAGATTTGATGTAATCAACACTTGTCGAGAATTTAACCTCGTATGTTTGTGTTTGATTCTCAGCACTGAAGACGAGTTTGCTTGGAGAAACGCTGATGTCAACACCTGCGGGTGCGCTCACAGTCGCCTCATAAACCGCATCAGATTCGCTTCCGACGTTTTTAACAACTCTCTTGTACTTAACCACTTGATGATTTGAATCAAACACCACAGAAAACGATGGATAGTTTAGATCTCCTGGACTAGTCAAGGCCCCAACTTTGTCGAACGTTTTTTCGCATATATCCGAACTAGTTGGCTCTCTAACGAAGATTGAAATAAGCCTGGAATCATACCCAATGGAGCAGAGGAATGCTACATAGTCATGAACGCCCGTATCGTATACCAAACCCGGATTGAAAGCTCTGTTGGGATCCACATGCCCTGCTCCATATACAAAAGGATTCGACTCTTTGCCCGTTGCAAGATCTCCGATCGTCTCTCCGGCGTTATCCAAACTATAAGCCGTCGTCATCAGGGCGGATTTTATAGCAGCAGGTGACCAACTCGGATGGGCCTTTCGAAGCAAAGCAGCGATCCCGCTAACATGTGGGCAAGACATTGAAGTGCCAGAGATTATGTTGAACTCCACGCGTCTAGGATCGATCTCCAAATCAGTTGGACCGATGAAGCCAGTCCATCCAGCAAGAATGTTGACACCAGGAGCTATAACATCCGGTTTGAGAATCTCCGGCGTGAGAGAGCTCGGACCACGGCTCGAGAAAGCAGCGACTTTTGGAGAAGACGGGGAAGACCCGATCACCGTTCCGCCGAACAGAATTGTGGCCGTCGGATTCTTGGTCAAGTTGAGATAATCCTTTATCTTGTCGCCATTGATCTGTCCAACCATCGTCGCCGGTAAAAGATGCGAATCCGCGAGGAGCTCTTCACCGCTGTCCTCTAGGTTCGCCAGTATCATTCCTACACCGCCGGCGTCCTCCACCGCGCTTCCTTTCTCCACTCTGGCATTGCCTCCACGGTCACACACAACGATTTTTCCCTCAACTTTCTCCGGATAGAGTTTCTTCACATGGCAGTATCTATCTCCAGCATCTCCGGCGTAGACTAATGGCAGCTTGGAATCGCCCAAGGACTCCCCGGCGTACAACGACACGCCACTGAAGATTCTATCGTCGCCGAGGACGACATCGGCCGGGAATTCTCTGTCGATGGTCGAAGCACCGACGGTCAAAATCCAAGGAGCGATGTTTGTTGCGGTGGACGCACCTGGCCCTGAGTTGCCTGCAGAGCAAGAAACCAGAACGCCGTGCTGGGCAGCTCCGAACGATCCGACGGCGATGGAATCCACAAAGTAAGGGGGAGAATGACTAGCTCCGACGGAAAGAGATATTACGTGAACCCCGTCGGAGATCGCTTGGTCCATGGCGGCTAAAATGTCGGAATCGAAACATCCCAAGCTCCAGCAGATCTTGTACGCGGCGATTCGGGCTTTAGTAGCCATTCCTCTGGCTTCCCCTTGAGCGTAATGGTAAAAGCTCGCGTTCGAGACCACACCCCCGGCGGCCGTCGACGCCGTGTGGGTCCCATGGCCCTCCGTGTCTCTCGGCGAATTTGATTCCTTCGATTCGTCGATCGGCTTCCCCAAAGCAGCCAAATACCCCTTGTTAAAAACCCTAGCTCCGATGATCTTCCGGTTACAAGCCGACGCCAGGAAATCCTTCCCCGTCTCGCAGATCCCCTTCCAACCGGAGGGAACCGGAGAGAGTCCCTCGTCGGAGAAGCTCGGGCGCTCCGGCCAAATGCCGGTGTCGAGAACTCCGACGACGACGTCGTCGGCGTAGTCGGAGTTGGGCCAGAGACCGAAGTTGTCGGCGAGACCGAGGAAGCGGTAAGTGCGGGTGGTGTGGAGGTGGCGGGGCTGGTCGGGGACGACGGAGAGGACGCCGGGGATACGGCGGAGGAGGGAGGCCTGAGAGGGGGAGAGGGAGGCGGAGAAGCCATTGATGGAGAGGTGGTAGGAATATAGGAGCTTGGAAGGATGAGGGGAGGAGGGGAGGGATCGGATGATGGAGGAGTACCAGTGGTGGTGGGAGGTGAAGAAGGAAGGCTTCTGTGATTTCGACACGTGGACGATGAAGATTCGTGGAGCGTCGATCGGATGGTAATTTGAATCTGATGATTGGTCTGAGGAAGTTGCAGCAGAGACGAGACAGAGAAGGAGAGAGAAGTGGAGAAGGAGAGAGAAATAGGAAGGAAAAGCCATGTTGGCACCAATTGTTTTGTGGGGGGGGGGGGGGGGGTCAACTGGATACTGGGAAATATACTCTGGAAAATTTGGAATCCTATTCCTACTTTTAGGATGATGAATGTTTGTTTACTTTTTTGCCCTTTAAATCATTCGTTTGTACTTATTTTATTATTATTATGATAATTTATTACATTAGTCCCCGAACTCTCTATCAACGTGCGATTTAATCTCTGAATTTTTTTTTGATTAATTGATCCATAAACTTATTAAAAAGGTGTAAACTAATCATTTATGTTATTTTTCGGTTAGAATTTAACAGCCTTCTTCAACTTCACCTATTTTTCGGGGGTAATTTAAAAAATTGGTTTGATAAAAATACAAATATCAAAAATGAAAAAAACCGAAAGAAAACAAAAAGGAAAAAAAAAAAAAAAAAAGGGAAATCTTCATTCTCTTTCCCCTCTCTCTCTCTCTCTCTCTCTCTCTCTACACTTTTTCTTTTTTACCGGTTCCTCTCTCTCTACTTGCAGGCCACAAAACCCCAACAAAAAGGAAAGCCGCCCACCCTCCCGCCATCGTGAGCCTGGGGCTGCCACCCACCCTTCTCGTTGCAAGCCGAAAGCCACCTACCGTCAGTCCCTTGCGAACCAAGATCCGCCGCTGTTGACTCTGCGAATTCAGATCCGCCAATGCGAGCCTTCGCAATCCCCTAGGCACATTACCTCCGTGCGAGATCGCAAGTCTCCCTCCGCTCTTCAGCCAAATCAGTAGGATTATTGGGTCTTCTTCTTCCTCCTCCTCCTCTTTTTTTTTTTTTTGGAACTTGTAAGTGAATATTTTGTAATTTGCTCAAGTGTTTGTGTGGGACTTTGGTTTGGTGCTGGTTTTCACAGAAGAAAGCGACCAAGGGAGAAGGGGGGTGGGGAAGAAAAAAAAATTTTCATTTTTTTTGGGTTTTCTTTTTAGTTTTGAAAAATATCAGTATATAATTTTCCAAAAAAAAAAAATCAGTATATATGTTAAGGGTTAGTTTAATCTTTTTAAAATTAGTTAACAGAAAAATGTGGGTTTTTAGACGTCCGTTAGGTAAAAGGATCGACTTGCACCTTTTTAATAAATTCAGGGATCAATCAATCAAAAAAACAAATTCAAGGACCAAACACACCTTTATAGAAGTTTGGGGACTAAGGTAACAATTTACCCTTATTATTATTGTGAACCTGTACGTTTATCTGCCCAGATTCATCACATCTGGATCATACGATTAATTTGAGGATTGATTACGTGTGTTGTTGTTGTTGTTGTTGTTGTTGTTGTTGTTGTTGTTGTGTGTGTGTGTGTGTGTTTTTTTTTTTTTTTCTTTTTTAAATAAATGATTTCTGTGGTCTTCTGGAAAGAATAACACACACCAGTGGGGCAGTGGACAGTGTTACTCATAAGAGTGTGTCTGAGGAGGTATGGGTGTCAACCAATTGGTGAGGACTCTTACTGCTCCGGTGGCACCAAGAAAATAAATATTTTTTTTTTCCGTTAAAGAGAGGATCTGATGGTGATCCAATCATTTCTCATTTTTTGGACTCTACATAGGTAAGAATAACTTTTCTGGATTGACATAAAATTTGAACTTCCGATCATCCACTTGACGAGATCCTTCAAGTTGAATCTCAAGCTAACCAATTCACCCCTACGTGTTGTAATATATACTCAAATTTATTTCAAATATATGAAGGAAAGATTACATATTATAATTGTAATTTTTTATTTAGGAATTTATAATGATTACTTGATTTATATGTAATTTTATAAATATTAATGTAAAAGATAAATATTATGTTATCATTCGATTGTCATAATATCAACAAAAAAAATACAAATAATGTTTTATAAGGGTGTCGGATAATAGATTATTGGTATATATTTTTACTTAATTTTATTTTAACTTTCAAGTTTTTAAATTTGTTTTAACTCATTCTCTCTCTCTCTCTCTTTAAGAATGGTGTAATGCGATGATTTTTTTTTTTTTTTCCTTAAACACAAATCTAAAAATCTAAAAAGATTCTCATTTGAATTGAATTTTTAAAATTTTTTTTTTCCCTCAAATACACGTGCCTAACATACAGAAAATCACGCTCCAGTCTTTAAACATGTTTCACAAATTATAACACGGACAATTATAGTGGATATATTATTAATATTTTATGTTTTATTTTTAATATTTTATGGTCATTTAGGTGGGAGTTCTCAACAACAAATTAAACATTTATAATATGTTATACTACGTTTTATCAAAGAATGATTTCAAGTAACATGCTGATTTATGAAATTAAAATTTAGTATTTTCAAATAACAAACAGCGGCAGCCAATAATCCAAGGGGAAAAAAAAAAAAAATGGCAGCCAGTAGCTGATATAATATTTCACTAGACATAACTTCTGATCCTTTTTTTTTTTTTTTTTTGGCCCAACAAACATAACTTCTACTTTCCCAACTAAATCACTTCTTACTACTTTGCTGGGGCATGATAATTTGATGGTTTCAATTTTGAAAATTTTCTTTTATTTTTATGCTGAAGGAAAAACTTTCAGAATTCATATAATAGCATCCAAATTCTTATCCCCTGTCCCACCAGGCACCAACTCGTATACAATATCCGAGTAGATAGACATTCCACGTTCCATACTGCAATCTTTTTTTTTTTTTAATTATTTTTTATCTTGAATTATTGGTCTCGCAACCAATATCTCATTTGAAAGGACGTAATTCCGTTTGAAAACGACATATGTTTTCTATTTGTTGCACTCAAAAACGACATCTTGCGCAAAATGAAATGTCATTTTCGTGCATCGATCTTTGCCATCTCAGAAACGACATTACTTGTAAACGACATGCCGTTTCATCAAAGCAAATGACATGTTCGTCTTTATCATAGAAAAATGGACATGTCGTTTTTTACTAGACCATTTTTCTTGTAAATTTCAAACGATATGAATGAAAGGTGAACCGTCATTTACTATATCATTTTTTTTTTTCACTCATGAAACATAAAAAAAGTAGTGTTCAATTCGAAGAAACTTCCTTATATTCGTATCTCGCATGGTAGGTCTTAAACTATGCCAACATGAGCCGTAGAACTATATATTTATAATTTAAATAAAGCAAAGAGTAAATCAGAAGAAGAATAAATATTGGTTATCAAAATGCTTCTATTGTTTAGTCACTTGGTTAATGATATAGATAAGATACAAATTATGGTTTATTTTGACAAAGTTTTTACTTTTGCTTTTAGTCAATAAAAGAAGAGAAGTTATGATTTTTCCGTGATTGTTTAATCAAAGAACTTTTGAGATTAAAATGATTCAAAAGTTTTATATTAAGTAATAACCATTTTTAAATGAGGATTTTAATATCTAACTTTAACTTTGATACAAATTTTAAAGTCTTATTCAAAAGATTTTTTTATCAGAAGTCACATTTTCTGATATCAAGGAAGCTCTTCTGACAGATCATCCAAACACTTATAGAAGCATTTTTTGGACCTAAGAAGTCAAAAACAGCTTATGCGATACTTTGCCAACCAAGCCCAAAGATTAATTGCGAGCTTTGTGATATAAGCAGCAAAGCCTCATTACTGAAACACAATATAGTTCTCCAAAACACCGTACTTAAAATCCAAGAAGAAAATAAGACAAGGGTTTAACGATACCTGCATTTATGGACTAATAAAAGAAAGGATTTACTAAAGAGAAGCATTATTATTAGGCTTTATATAAATATAGGAAACATCTTGTGTTTGGTATGTACCGGATGCATTCAGCATTTGCAATTTGTCATTTAAAAACTTGTTACATGATATTATTTAGACATTCGTACAAAGAATAAATATCATCGAAAATTGATATATTAAAATCAACTGATTATTATAGTATACTAAAAAAACATTACAAGTGGCGTTTTGAAGGGATGCTTATAGCAACCCCTTCCGTACAAATATAATTTGAGGGAACACATTATCATCAGTATGCAAATATCTTGTCCAAATACAAAGTGTATGAATTTGAATGAGACTCTAAATTTATAAATCTTTTAAAATCAGGGAACTAAAAACAGAAATAAGGAAATCAAATTTCCAAACGTACATATTACAAAAAAAAAAAAAAAAAAAAAAAGAGTTTTCAAATCAAACTCGATTTAATTTGTTACCTTGAATCATCTACTTTATTAGGTTTTCTTTTTTAATGACGGTATCAATTGTTATCGAAGTTTTTCTTCTTCTTTTTTTTTTTTTTTTTCCTTTATTAAACTTATCATCGAATATATTCTGTATGATAATGCCCCTGAACAAATGATCAAGAAGAATTGTAGTTGCCTATTATTATTATTACATTCGTATACCTACATCCCGTATCTTAATAATTAGATGATTTTCCTGTTGCATGGTTATATCATGATATGCAATGAGACCATATATATACACTTCATTATGACCCATGCGTATATATATTATGCCAATCACTGATGCCAACATTTTGTGAAGCTTAATAATTATCCTTACTAAAGAGACGGTCTATATATGCGGATCATCAGCATTAGTTTTCTTTCTAAATAGAGAGAGCTATCATTAGAGTTTATTATTAGAGAGATTAGAGTTTATTATTAGAGAGATTAGAGGAAAAAAAAAAGAATTTGAAAGAGTAATATTTTTTTTGTAATTTTTTTTTATCATAATGAATTACAACAACTTAAAGAGGACGTACGCAGTTTTTGCGTTGAAGCGAACAAGTTTTATAAATTTTAAATGTTCTTGTGTGTGTGTGTTTTTTTTTTCCTACTATTTTTTTATTGCTCTTCAGCACAATCCTTTGACAAATCAGAGAATAATTGGCAGCACAATAGGAAGAGATTCTCTCGTAGCTCATGTACATATTTTTCATTGTTATATGAATATAAAACTTCTTAAAGAATAAAAGGAAGAAAAGAAGAGAGGTGTTCTTTTTGGTATTCACACAAACAAGTAAACACATATATCTTACGAGTCAGATTGACTACAAGGGTCTTCGAAAGGAGGAATTTATTGGACCTATAAGTGGACTTTACTAAATTATAACTTTCAGGCAATTACTGACCGAAGAAGATGCGTTCTTACAAGAAGATACATAAGGAAATGCTGTAATTTTCAAAAAAATTGAGAAAAAAATACACATGGGAGACATATTATTAAAAATCCTTGGGATAATCCCCAGAGCTTAATTATCAACACACTTATTTCGAGCACGGTATACAAGAATTTCAACATTGCGATAAATCATGCTACAACTTATTCAACCAACAACAAGAGAAAAACACAGTAAAACAAGCTTTATGAATACCTTAGCATAACAAAACCTGAAAACCATAGTCAGGTTTGTGTAAGAAGTAGATCTATAAAGTTCATCACATGAAAGCTATGGAGCTGGCAGCAGTATTTTCCCAGCCAAAGGCTCCTGACATTATGAGTCCCGTCGGTCCACTCAATCCAACCAAATCTAGATGATTCACTGTATCCGCCGACTGATGAGACTGTGATCTCATACGTTTGTGTCGGATTATCTGCGCTGAACACAAGCACGCTCGGCCAAACGCTGATTTGAGTGGCAACCGATGCGCTCACATTCACCTCGTAAACTGTATCAGCATTTTTTCCCACATTCGTAACCGGTCTCCTATCAGTCACTGTCTCCACTTTATTATCGAAAACCACAGAATATGATGGAAGGTTTTGATCACATGTGTCTGGACTAACAAATTCTCCAATATATATATATATATATGTATATATATATATATATACTAATAGTGCTAGTAGGGTATTTCAGATGTTCTGGATCCTGGCCTTCTCGACCGGACCCCACCAAGTCGATCAAGGATGGAAATCTCAAGACTCATGCTGCTGGAATTGCCGAGCATGGTGAGATCAATTATGAAGCTGTGATTAAGCATGATTGAGGGATTTAATGGGGTTTAGACATTTTAATAATTAATTTATTTATCTTTTTTATTTTTAATTTAAAATTTTCATGTAGTTTATTAAGAAGGTAAATATTTTTAGTTATTTTTTTATCGTGTGGTGTGTAATTAATGAACATTTTTCAAAATATTTTTATCTTCAATAGTAACTTTGCTAATGCCGTAATTTAGTAATAAAAATAATTATTAAAAGAAAATATGAAAAGAAAACTGGTATGACCCATCTTTTTTTTTTTTTTTTTTAATACTGAGAACAATGGACCCATCCTTAATGACCATGCAATTTACACTCAGAGTACATTTCCTACTAAAAGAAAGTGTGTTGAGGGAAAAATCTACCCGTCAAATTGGATCGAGTAAAATTAGAGTTTAAGACTATATTAATTGTTGAGCTCACTAGATGTCTGTTGAGTTGACCGAGTGTGTTAGCTGTAAAATAAATTGTAAAAAAGTAAAGATAGACAAAAAAACACACATAATTTATAGAAGTTCATTCTCAATATGAGAAGTTGCCCTTTATGGTAGCTCGGGGACTTCATTTTAATTGATAAAAAGTTACATTGAGTGCCATAGTAGTAAGAATGTGAAGAAAGCAGGTAGGGGAATGTAGAATGTAGAGAGGGATGGAAAAAAGTAGAGAGAATCAGCTCCGGAAGATAGATAATGCGAGAATTCTTTATGATTCCGGGTTCTTTAGGTGTATGATGATGCCCCTTATTTATAGGCAGTGATTGCTAACTTTAGTTGCCTAATTTCATACAGAATAAGATTGCTTATGGGAAGTTTTTTTTTTTTTGGTTTGTCTAGGCTGACTTTTCTTGTTGGGTAAGCTTCCAAGTGACCATTTTTTTATTTGATTATGCAATTACTTCGATTGATTCTTGTGCAGGGCCGAATATGAAAAGTTTCCTAATTTGATTGAGCTTTCTTTAACTTGGATAGATATTCGGCATGAGTCGACCTCTCGGCTCGATTCTTTAATCTCGACTTGACTGGTTTTTAAGTCGATTTAACTATATATTGACTTGATTCTTCGTACGTGAGATGAGATACTATATTTGACCTCAACAACAAAGTAATTATTTTGACATTCTAATAACAAAATAAATAACCCCTGCTTTCTTCATATCAATGTGTTCGATCTCTTCAAGAAAAATCTCCTTTTGTAAAAGTCAACAACGAAAGGACAATATAAAGGAGAAAATTAAACAGACATTAAAAGGGTAAAAAATCCAAAGGACAAGATAAGGAGGAGGAAGATTTGGACAGTTCGATTGACCTTTAATTACTCAATTAATTACCAGGTTTCAGTCGAATATATAATATCCATTCCCTGCCATGGCGCATTAAGATTTTTTTTTTTTTTTAATAAATATGGTGCATTAAGATTGATTCTGAACAAACAGTTTTTTTTTTTTTTTTTTGGTTTTGAAATGAACAAGAGAATTCTCTGTATCTATACCTAATTATAAAGTAACTTACATCAACTTCAAATAGATGCTCTTTAGAATATGAAAATGACAATAAAATCTTTAAAGGATCCAGAAGACGATGATATAATGGACATAAATTGAACAAAGATTCTGAGAAAAATTCGTATAATATACTTGAGACTTGAAAAGAGAAGGATTTGAAAAAGAGAAAGTGACCCCATTTTCTTAAAGAGTTCCTAATTTGCAATATTCTTTTCAATTTGTTTAATTAAATTTATTTAATGTTTTATTTTTCTTTACTTCTTTATGAATATTTGTACGTATTAAAAGAGTTCAGTTTGGGAGTGAAGAACAGAGAGAAAGAGAGTGGGAAAAGAAAAGAAGGGGAAATTTTTTTTAAAAAGTCGTAAGTTTCTGTGTGAGAGAGAGGATTAACACAGTACATATAACACAAAATATAGTACGTGTTTTACTGATATTAGTGCCATTAAATCTTATCAACGGTTCTAAATTAATCGTGCCTCATCCATGATATTAAAATTAAGTCTTACGGTAGACCTCATATATGCATGTATATATGCCTAAAATTCAATAAAGAAATTTATTAAGATTTGCTCATTTGTTATGATTCGCTTTGATTTGACATAATATGAACTGACTCATCGTACACAATACTGATAAAAATGTGATTAAGAAAAAGAGCGACTAAAACTAACTATCTAAAAATTAATTTTCCAGAGCAAGAAAAAAAAATGCTTCTAATTTTAGTACAACTAAGAAATCTCTAATTCGAAATAAAGATAGAGATATCCAAAAATTGAAGCATTTAGACGAACCCCAGAGTTTTCTTAATGAAAGGTTTTTTTAAAAGCACATAAAATGCGAAAATAAGAGAGGTAGTGTGGAAGTACTACTACCCAGAACATCTTATTTTCATATCACATTATTGTTTATATGTACTATTTCATAACAAATATTAAATACAATTGTGCTCCTAACACGACGAGTCTCGTCGTTCTGCTCGATCCAACCAAATCTTGCCGATTTACCGGGCCACCACCGAGCGATGAGAACGGAATCTCATACGTACGTACGTGTGGGAATGGTAGCATCGAACACAAGCGTACCAGGCGTAATGGTGATTAGAATTCCTGTTGGTTCACTCCCACACACCACATAAACTGCACTAACATTACGTCCCACGTTGGCAACATATATTCTATATTGGACTGCCTCTACTTTATTATTGAAAACCACGGAAAACGAACTATGGAAGGTTTAGATCTCTTGGTGTAACTTTAGCCCCAAGCATGCCATATGCTTTCTCGCATATTAATGGACTAAAACCATCTCCAACCCTTCACTTTATTTTACTGCAGCTTTTGCACTAAAATAATACAATTTTAACTTCAAATCTAAAGTTCATCTCTAACTCGTCTACTTCAAATTTTACTCTAAAAATAATATTTCATGTATATTCCTTTTTATTCTATTTAAAACAATTATTTTATTTCATCCATTATCTACTTATATATTTATATATATATATATGTTAACATGATTTTGTAAATGTTAACATAAATAATAATAATAATAATAATAATAATAATAAAATTAAAACAATTAAATTAAACAAAACCATTTATGTAATAGTAAAAGATACAAAAGGAAGTAATTTTGTTGGAAAATGTACAATTGGGATAAAATATGAAGTATTAACATGTGGACAAGTGGGACAAATTTGAAACTGGGGTACTTTTAAAGTTTTTTGTGTATATGATGAGGTATTTTGAACGGTTATAAAAATTTAAAAATATATATGAGAAACTACAATTAATATAGGTATATATTATGTCGTATAGTGATTACTTTTCGGTTTGAACTTCTTTCATCAAAAAGCAATGTTTTGGTTCAACATCAAAAAGCAATGTTAGCATATGAATGACTTGTCAGAGCAAACAAAACAAAAATAAAAATACAATTGTTCCCCCACAATGATACATTTCTCGATACTACAGTCCACGTTTCAAAACTTTATTAACAATAACTAAAACAAAAACAATTTGCCTTTGTTAACTCTTAGTTCGAAATTCTCCACTGTTTACGATTAGATTTGAAGTTTCAAGAACTTTTTTCACATGAGATTAGAAAAATATATGGTTGGTTAAAGTTCAAGTCCCTTTTTCTCTTTGCTGAAAGGTTTAGTTTGAGTGTGGCGATATATATATATATATATATATATATATCTATCTGTGTGTGTGTAAATAGGGTCCATTTGCGTTATGTTAATTAATAGTTAGTGTTTATTATATTAATAAGGCTGGAACGACTTCTCATGGGCAAAGTACTCACTAGTTTAATAAGGCAGCTGATAAGAAAGTAGGAAAGTCAAAAAGAAAGCAGAAGAAATTTAAGCCGAAATATGACCAACCAAACCCACCCCCACCAAGGAGTTCATAACTCAATTATATTTACACACACACACACACACACACACACACACACACACAAAGTTTTATATATATATTCTCTTTTTGGAACTTGTTTTGTACCATATTTTTTAACAACTAGTTAATTTCGTTATATTGTTTTTCAGTGTTATTATTTTTTTATATTAACAGTTACTAAATAATATCATATTACATATAATTTTACATAAAGTACTTATAAATAAGTCAATTAGTTATTATAAGTAGTTTATTAGAAAGTTATAACTAAAATTAGTTCTACCAGTAAAATTTGATAAAATTTAGAGAGAATAACGTGCACTGAAATTCGACAAAGGGAAGTCGGAAGAGATATGTCCCAGATTTTTGCACTTCTATGGTGACAAGAGATATGGCAGGACTCTTGGCTTTTCATTTTCTTTGTTAATTTTGCTTCATTTTTTCCGGGGTTTGATCATGCACTCTTTTTCTTTTTAGGTTTTTCTCGATTAAGTTTTTCTAGTCAAATGTTTTAATGAGGCCTCCATCTGTTCCGTATAGAAGGAGTGAATTGTCTGAATAGTTTTTAGAGTTCATAAGTTTGGTTTTTGTTTCCTTTTTAGATAATTGCATCTGCTCATTCACTTTTGTTTCTGTTTTCAATTTATTTTCTTGCGTTTATGCAAGTACTACTTGATATTCCCTAATTGTAATTTTTCTCTTTTTTTTTTCTAACAAATTAGTAGTGAATTAAACACAATATAGATGATGAGAGTATTAAAGAGGTACCAACTTAAACGTAATATCTGAATACATCTATTGACTCCTGTCATCACCCTTCCAATAAAATAAAATTAAATTAAATTAAATTAAAAAAAAAAAACTCTCCATTAACTGATCATTGTTTAACTCTATTGATGAATGATTCTGATTGAGAAAAACAATCCAAAAGAAAAAACCAACCCCCTTCTAGGTGGTATTTATATATACCTATACCTATGCCTATATACACATATATATATATATACACACACAGAGATGAAGGACAAGAGAATGCTGGTCATGCGATTCTTCCAAAAGTTATTATTTACAATACAGTAGTAGATCAATGATTAGATAAAGACAATTTGTGTCGAGAGATTAGGTGAAGGGCCATTAATTAATTAAGTAGTCGAAAATATAAATAAGGTTCATAATTGGTGGACGAGTCTAGAAGGTCTTAACTCCGGAAAAATATCTCCCAAAATCAAATTTTTACTTACCTGTCGTTTTATTTCAGTTTCGTCTAGCTGGTGACAATATCTACTTCCATCCTTATTCAGTCAGGTCAATTTGGAATGCACAAGCTTATATATATACGTGTGTGTGTGTGTATATATATATATTTGGAGAAAGTACTCGCGCAATTGGTTCATGTTAAGTTTCAAGTGAAACTACCCTTGTTATAGTCAGCTTGATGTGGCATATATACTTATATTATATGAGATATATCTGCACACTGATTGGATCATCACGGGCATGAATTTCCTGGAAATTGAAGATTTTTAAAATTAAAAAAAAAAAAAAAAACCGTCATCCACAAAGTTTGGCTATATAAAATAATCCTGGATATGTGGAATATTAATGGTTTTTTCCCCTCCGGTTTCTGTGGGCTGAGTTGGCTTACAAACTAGCAATTCATATTTGACACAAATAATGTATAAAACAATCCCTCTCAACCACAAAAAACCAAAAACAAAAAACAAAAAACAGAAAACAAAACGAAACGAAACGAAACAAAAAAAAGTGAACAAAAACTATGGCTCTATAAGAATAATGTATATGTCTCAAAACCTGCAGAAAATGGATGCAAAGAAGCCTTGGCACAGAATTTGACTAAAGACCAAGAGAAAGTAAGGTCAAAATCTTCTAAAACCTGATTCCTTACATGGAAATGTTATTGTCAATAAAAAAACTCCACCAAACTTTCGTACCAATGTTGAGCTGACAAATTTCTTGACATTAAAAGAAGAAAACAGTTAGGAGTAAAAAAACTCGGACCACAATAGATTGGTATAATGTTAAGGATGTCTTTTTTTTTTTTAATTTCATTTTAAAATATGCTTAGAGTTCGATGATTCAATTACACTATAGGAACCCAATCAAGTCACTATGCTGAGTAGTATTGCATGTATGGTGGAAGTGAGTGAAGGTTTTCTGTTCTATTGATAGATTCTGTGAGTTTTAAAATGACGAAGAAAATAAAAGACAGAACGATGATCATTATTGATCCCCGTTGATTCTTAGTGGGACCGAGATTAATGTTCTATTTTCACTGAGTGCTACCGAAGCAGGGCTCAGATCATAGCCAAATCATGCACTGAATAATGATAAAATTAAAAATAAATAAAAACAATCATGAGCCCTTCTCTGTTCGGCAAAACCACAAAATAGTCCTCTGTACTTTGTAACACTGATTCTGATGCTCGTATTTAGTTGTCATTTTTCACCTGTGTTTTGTTTCCAACACAAGGCATATAACCTAGTAAAAGCTCTCCCAAGTACAACTACAAAAGTCAAAAAATACCGTTTTGTGTTCTCTTTTCTTTTTTCTTTTTTCTTTTTTCTTTTTTTCCCTTTATTTCCTTACCCTCTAAATTCATAAACTACAATTATTTGGAGCCCATGTCCTTTTATGTCAAGGCAAATGCTCTTAACCTTTTTCTCAAATCACGGCATGGCTTACATCGAGTTTTTACCTTAAATTTTGTCACGTTACAAATTTCTTCACCACATGACTAGAAATATTGGTTTTATGTTCCTAACTTCATTATCTTCTACACGATTTACACCATAACCTTAGTTTAAAAAAAATAAAAAAACTTTGGAAGATCACAATCACAAGAATATGTCAGCATGAAAGTGAAAACATGTAAGCACGTACAAAATTGTGGTTACAGATAAAGTATAATAGTAAATTCACACTTGATTTCATACCGAGATGCAAAGTGCAAATTCCTCGTGCCAAATAGAAAAAAATATTTAAAAAAAAAATTAGACAGATCAATAGTTTGTCATTTGGCAATAAAAAAATTTATTGGCTATGTACACCTACGAATGTCTTCTCTTCTTTGTTTGGAGGATCTCATTATAAAAATAAAAATTTAAAAAATGCTACTCTACGTGAATAATGCAACTTAGCTCCTAACAGCCAAATCTGGATTTTAGTGAAACTTATGCTAATGATCAAGATCAGTATCTTGGAAATCTACAGGTCATGACTCCTCAATTGTTCTGTTTTTCTTTTTTTTTTTTTTCTTTTTTTGTCAAGTTCTAAATTTCAATTCGGTGTTATGCAGAAAACAGAGATCACCAAAAAGAAAATCTAAAGAAAAGAAATTTGCAACTACAAAGAAAGTTTTTTGTATTGATGCAAACTACATATCAGAAATCTAGCCTTAGCTCCTTTTACCGAGTTTTATTTTTGTTGACAATGAAATTCCATATGCCCACTTTTTTTTTTTTTTTAATTTTTATTTTTCCTTCAGTTTTGTTTCTTATTCCCACCTTATGTAACATTCCCTTCAGCCAGACAAAGTAGGAAAGCAACTCTCGGACCTAGTGAGCCCCGGTCCATGAATCTCGGTGTCGATTTTCGACGTGGGGCTGCTCGGTGTCGACCTCAACGCCCTGGGAGAATCCAAACTCCGGCGCAGAATCTGCCTCATGGCGGAGATCAAGTGGACAGTAGGGTCCGGTGGAGGACCTGAGGCCTTGAATTTCTTGAAGAAGTTCATGTGCTTGGCCATTGCTTCCTCCGTGCTAATTAGTCTCTTCGACCGCACAATCTCGTCTTTGATGGCCTCGGCGCATAGCCCGCAAATCCAATGCCCTTGATACCGCTCTCGGATGCGCTCTATGTAGGCCGGCGTGCACTCCTCCGTTAGACCACAGCACTCGCATTCCGCGAACTCGATTTCCGCTTGCGCAACCAGTTTGACCGCTGTTGCTTGACTTTCTGGTGCTGTTATCACAATTGGGTCGCTCATGATTGTTGCAGACATAGCCAAATAACCCTGCAAATCCCCAAAACAAAATAAAACATAAACATTTCCAAAACCTGATGAACCAAAACTCTCTTCAAAGTTTCCTATTTGCTCTTCCCGAGTACTTATTTTAATTGTTTTTACTTTCACTTCCGTAAAGACAGAGAAACTTCTCTTTCGTAAAACGAAGAAAGTTTCCTTTTTTTCTGTTGTTTTATAGGGCAAAAAAAAAAAGTTTTTTGGTAGCTCTTCTTTGAAGATTTGTTCATCAGAGAAACATAAAAAGAATCCTATGTTTCATGACAAGCAAAGTGAATGGAAAAAAAAATATAAATATATATATATATATATTCTAATTTTCAGACATCAGAAAAAACAGATCCAAAATATTCAAGTAAATAAAATTTTGATGAGCATTACCAGCAGAAGCAGAGCAAATTAAAGAAAGAGTTGAATCCCAAAACACTTGTGTTTTTTTTTTTTTTTTTTTTGGTGTCTCTACTTCTGCTATGAACTTGGCTTCTTCTGTGCAGGCAAAATCCGTCGTTATCTCTCCTTCTCCCACTCTCCTTCTTCAACCTTGTCTTCTTCAGCGACGAAAATCTCAGACATGAAAACCATTTCAAACAAACCTCTCTCTGCTTTTCTCCAAACGACCCCTTTTTTGTTGTTCAGAAGATCGAACTTTAATCTTTGTCTTACTTTAAAACTCAAAAGAAAATCCCAGCCTTTCTCTTCCTCGATGATTTTCCGGGAAACCCAAATCTTTAATTGCCTTTTTTTTAAAATTTATTTCTCCTCCACAAAATCTGCCAACTCGAGCGTATAATCGTTTTGTATATCAATGGTTAGAGAGAGAGAGAGAGGAAGTAGGAGGAGGAATTTGTAGAGAGAGAAAGCTTAGGACAGAGAAAACACCCAATGATTGAAGCTGGGTAAGACTTAAGTAATAATAATCCACATCAGCAAGATTTGCTGTCAGTGAATTCTGGCCGTTGATCAGTGGATTTCCAGCTAAGCATTACATGTATTTGCTGTTTTTCCAGTTTATTGGTAATTTCTGGACCAATCAATATCCGCCACGTGTAGACCAAATACTTGTAAGTTTCTGCTTTCATATCAGGCCGATTTCTGTCCTCGTTTGGTCTTCGAAGTATATGAATGGCTAATAATGTACGCACTCTACTTTCTCTCGTTTGATTTTATGAGCCTTTTTTTTTTTTTATGGTAAAAAAAGTTGTGCAATGATTTTTTAGAGTAAATTTGGATACCCTTTTCCTTTCTAAATTATTTTGGAAATATATATATATATATATATATATAATTCATCCAACAATTCCGTAATAACACATTTTTGTTTACCTTGTATTAGCTATAACTTCTTATTTTAATCATTATACTTATTTTTCAACCATCTCTTCTACGAGTATACACGTAAAAAAGTTACAATGCATAACGTATAATTGTTTTCAATTACATATTTGAAAAATTAATCTAACAAAAAAAAAATAGAATATTTTGTTATTGAACAAAATGAAGAGTGTTTTAACAAAATGAAAATCTTTTATCTATTTTTTTAGATTCTTTTTTTTTTCTTTTTTTGGTAGAAGTCCTATTTTTTCCACGATGCATAAAACACCATATCTACTCGTCTTGGTATACGTACATTTATCCACTCTACTTGACAGTTTCCTGAATTTCTAGCCAATTACAATTATCATGTGTCAAAAATTATTTGACTAAACAGAAAACAAAAACAATAAAAAAAATTAACTTAGGATTTGGGTTCATTCAAATATATATATATATATATATATATATTTAAGTGTGAAAGCTACATAATGAGATTTTCATCTTTAGAAGTGTGATGGCTATAGCTTAGTAAAGGCGTGCCAATTTTGGTCCTTTTATTTTTAGAAAAACAGTGTGAATGCTAGCTAGCTTAATGGTACTCAGTTTTAATGATTTTGATAACCATAATGTTGGTGGGTTTTGGATTTTATCTCAAAAAGTTAGTATATTAAGAAAAGCAATCTAAGTATTTTTAAACGTATTTATAATTCATATCTAATCAATATGGGATCTTTGTTCGTACATACTCAACAATCCTCTCGAACGAAACCTCTATATCACCTCAGCTCCCCGTCAAATGATAATCCACCCTGCCATCTTTTCTCTCAAATATAGAAACCAGGAAGATAACACTATATTGGGATCTCTGCCGTATCAGGACCCTACTTTATTATGTAATTCCATCTTGAGGGTCCATTTTGCATCACAAATTTTCCGGCAATTGTAATCTTTCTGTGGGTCATCAACCTTCATCCGATTTTTCTCTAAAGTTCATCTTGTGCATATACATGTGGAATTTGACTCTGATACCACTTGTTGGGATCTTTGTGGTTCTATCCTGAAAGATTAATCTCTTATGATGAGTAGTTCAAGTCTTTTTAATCTCATTTACAATTCCATATCTAACTAATGTAGGACTTTGTTTCGTACATACTTTACACATAAGACCTTCAAGGATAGGTAACACATGACATATAAGAAAAACCTCACGAAATGATCCTATCTACTGACCAGAAAGGAGCTTTTACATTTAAATACCACAAATATACCTTACACCTCACCAATGTAAAACTCACCTTAATGACTGGCCATTTTTTATATGAAAATGTATAAACAAAGGAAAGCAAATCACATATAGATTTCGTTTGGTTGATCAACTTGAGTTGACGTTTTTAAATTATTTTAATTAGAGTTGAGTTAAATTTTAAAATTATATTTTTGATTAAAAATAAATTGATTGGAATTAAAAAAAATAAAAAAATTTAATATATATTTAAAAAAAATTATATTTTATTTTATTTCTCTTGAAATTCTACATGATTATAAAAAAAATATCTCATTTTTATCTTTAAAGAAAAAAAAAACAATTAAAATTATTTAATTACAGGGAATCAACCATACACGTGGATAGAAATGTGAGATCAATTTTGGGTGATATGACTGGCAATAAAAAGTGACGAGTCATTTTATTATTGCACACCTTTAATAATTGGGGTTTGATGCATTACCTATTAGTAATAGTGTACATTTTACGCAACCCGCGTAAAAAGAAGAGGAGTCGTCCCCACAAAACTCATTATTTGGCTCCAGCACACCAGCATATACCTTGCTGGCGATTCCATACCCATCCTCTTAAGACCCAAAACACAAGTCATAGTCAAAATTATTATATATACATATACATATATATATATATATATATTTATACATGCACCTCTTATTTAACAAAATAAATAATAACATTCCTAATTAACGAATGGACCAAGTATTGCCAAACCTAGATAAACCTAAAAAATAAAAAATAAATAAAAAATAAAAACAGAAAAGACAGTGTAATTATTGCCCATATCGATTACGAAAGAGACTTGCACTTTGCCATACCTAAGCCAGACTCTCAATTAAAAGACAAACGCATTTATGAATTGTAGATATCAATTTTATCAATATCACCGGCATATGTCACTGCCCTTCTTTTGAGATCTTAAATGAAGCATGGAAAACATGTGAATAAATATATATATGACTAGACATGCATTTTCTTGCGGGGTTCCAAATTTCTGTGATATATATATATATATATATGTGCATGTGAAACATTTGACTTTCTAGCTAGCTTGGACAAACTGATGATTTTATCATCTCTGTCTCTAACTTCAAACTTGCAAAGTATTTATATAGTTGCTTGTTTAGTCTAAATCATTGAACATTTTGATTTGGCGGTATATATGACTAATTCATGCAAGGGAATTAGCACTTGAATAACCAAAAAATATATATATGCCGATAATTATAGTATGTGTTTTAATCATGTCCTTGATTTGGTTAAATTAAAAAGAATCATTTTTTAAGAAATTAATGACTAATAATGTACATGACTGACAATTGATAGGTTTAATATGTTGATAGACCAGTAACTAATTAATCAATGATTTATCCAATATTAATATATAATTAACTAAAACTAATCAATGATATATGAAAGTTTTTTTTTTAGGGATGATTTTTAAATTTAATAAAAGGGGTATGTTGGTAAATGACATTTTCTTTAGGAAGTCTTTTAATCAGTGGTTGAAATTTTGTCAAGTTAGAAAATTTGTCAATTAATGAAAAACTGAATGATTAATTGATCATAATTAATGAGTAATCGTTATTTTTTCACTGATTAATTATAATCAATTACAGATTAATGATCATTTTCCTGAAGAAAAAAAAAATCGATCATTTATTTGATGTTAAAAAAATACTTATTTATCTAATTTTTCTTTAATAAGATTCAAGATATTTGTTTAAAGTACGTTTCAAAAGGGTCATCAATAACAATTTCTCGGAAAAAAACAAAAAAACAAAATGAATATGTATACATATATAAGGTACGAAGAAAAGGAAGATCGAGAAACACCCACGTACATGAGTACATCGTTTTCTCTCCTACTTTTTGTGTATATAGTTTTTTTTTTTTTTTTACCGTAATTGTTTAATAGTTGATATTCTCTTTGCATTGGTCGGCGGTTTAATTTTTTATTTCCTTAATTAGCCACACTTTTACACTTTTAGGCCAACAAATTAGCCAAAATATTGCGTTCCTACTTGTTCAAACCAAGTAATTAACAAGAAAGTCTAGCAGGTGACGTGGTGATTAATTGGAATAAAATTGTGACTTGGCAGTATAATCACAACTTACGTGTTGCACACGAAGCAAATGCTAATAGTTTACCAAGTTGGCCATTTAATATATTTATATGCTTCTTTAATGTCTATTATTGCTTCCAATACGTAAATGGTTCATTTTACTGTTGGAAAAGGATGTGTTCACTTATTTATTTACATTATATAAATATGTACACACTTGGTTTTTTTTTTTTTGGAAATTGATACTTTTTAATTTGAGGGAATCCTTTTATAATTGATAGGATTTTTTATTATATATCATCCGTTTTAAACGATTTAATTTATAAATATTTATTTTAAAAATTTACAACTCATGATAAAAAATTACCTCAATTATAAATGAGAATATTAAAAATTTAATTAAATGACTAAAATAAAAATTCTTACAAATAATATAATATAATAAGCCGTATCGTAAAAATCCCCTTTTACTTTTCCTAACGAAGTCATCTACCCTAGTGGTGGTAGACCGAAAAGGAAAGCAAATGATTGGTAGCCATAGTATGGATATAAAAATGCCACGTACCTAAAGCATATTGTATTAATTTTTTTAATGTAAGGTAAAGCATATTGTATTTATTGTTTTCTATTGAAAATTGCTTATCGTGAACCTTTTAAAGATTTGCTTACAACCACAAAGAGACACGGTAAACCTTTTGAGAAATGCCAAGTTTTAGGGCATGATTTGCATCCACCTAGATTGTCCCTTAATTCTTTTCCATTTTTGGTAACTTAGAAGTTTATCGAATTATCTTGAGAGATTTCTTTTTAAATTCTTCTTAAACTACGACCATTAGTTTTGTAATTTGACATCAGTAATAGGAAAACTAAAGCATGAAACAACTCATTTAATAAATAAATAAAAAAAAAAAACCAGTGGTTGGCTATGTACTAGATTAATATCATCCAATTAGCCCATGACAAATCCAAGGAAAAACAGAGGGTGGGTCCTAAACTTGGGGGAGAAAAAGATTAATCTTGTACACAAAAACTTTTAGGAAGTTTTTGCAACCTAAGTTTAATTTTTAATAATATGATCTATGAGTGGAACACTTTTAATTTTTATGTTATATATTTTGAACATGTACATTTATCAATTAAATAAGTAAAAAAAATTTAATTGAATAATTAAAAAATAATTTTTATCAATAATACAAAATAAGAGATCCGTAAAAGCTCCCAACTCTCTACTCCTGAAAGTCATGTTTTCATAATTGTTTAGTTCTAATGAAGTAAGCGGATATCTTAATATCCAGTAAGAATTTTGCATATTTTGTAGTTATTACCCAGACTTAATCAAACACAAATTAACATATATCACCAATTTGGTGTTTTTCTTTTGACGTATTTGGAAAACACAATAATTGACTACTTAATTTGTAGAGCACAAATCCTTGTTAAAATAATTCAAGATTTGTTCTCAATGACTCTATTCCTTATTAGCTAAGTGGTAACTATATATATATATATAGAGAGAGAGAGAGAGAGAGAGAGAGAGAGAGGAAAGGTCTTTCTTACGTTTGCGGATGCATCCTGTTGATGAACTATGGCTGTCGGATAGTAGTAGTGGACGGTTAGGATTAGAGGATGAGATTAGAAGCCACGTTACTAAATATCTGACAGTTGTAGAGGAATAGAGGTGCATTTAAAATAATAATAAAATGATACAGAAAAAGTCCGATTGTGGAATTCTCAAATTACATCTGACAGTGTAATTAATGAAGTGGGCCTTTCATATGTTCTAAGTTCTAACTCTATTTATTATAGTCTGCCTCACCATTTTCTTTTCATTTTTTTTTTTTGATCAGGCTCATTTGCTTTTCCAGTTTCCAAAAGATGTCTGTACACTCGTGGGGTTTTTTTTTTTTTTCCTCGCCCCAACACATTGCAATCGGATTTTAGAATGAAAAAAAAAAAAAACCAGGAACATATAGAAAAGAAAAGTAAGGTAAGAAACTGGCATATTGGAAGCTATTTTATAAGAAAATAGAACTTCATAGGACGTGGTGGGCGTTGTCGCCGTTAATGAACAAATTAAAAATTTTTCTGGTTTTTACTGTAAGTGTTTTGATGATTTATTTTATTATTATTATTTTTAGATAGAGAGAAAAAAGAAATCAAGGTTGGGGATATTATAATTGATTTTTTTTTAAACAGCCTTTTTTTTTTTTTTTGGACTTCTTGCTTCTTCCTGTACTTGTAATTTTCTTACCCTCTCTTGCAACTTCTTCCGTAACTTGTTACATGAAAGCTCATTCACAAATATTATCCCCTCCTTCTATAAGCCTACCAGATATTTTATAAAAGTCCACGCAAAATATTATTAACACAACTTCAATTACGTTCCTGTCCTCCTAGCAGTCAACACTTGTCGCCTCAGCAATTTCACTCTGGCATGCCTACCATATATCCGACGGCGGACACAAGACTATACATACATATATATATATATAAATATATATCTATTGATACATTGTTTATGGTATCGGAAATTGTCTAGTCATAGACCTGTTATATCACCGAAGGGGACACCAATATAATCAATTTAACATATATATATATATATAATACAATCCGTGATGGAAGTTGATGGAACATTAAGGTTGCACAGTCGGATTTGATGTGGATTACAAATTAATTTCTAAAGAAATTTGATAATTCCAATTTCACAAGTGGACTTGCTTTTACGATTATAAGTTATAATTAAAATATAATCCTTTTCTAGCTAGTGCATAATCAAGTAAAGAATGCAATTAAAAAGTCTGAAAGAAAGAATTTCGTATTAAACTGCTAATTATTATGTATTTCTCCTCCTCTATTCGCTTCTTTTCTTTCTCTGATTTATGACGCTCATTTATAGCTGTACATAAGTGAACATCAAAAACCATTTTTGGTCTTCATAGTTTGGTATGAAAATAAAAACTAGCTGGTCAATCAGAGATGACTGTTCTGGGTCTGCTCACACGAGAGCCATAAATGCAATTTTTAAAACAGTGTTTGCAACAAGTTGCTATAAAATTAATTGTCCTTTTTATTTAATTATTTATTTATTTTTTTCTGGTCACAATAGCCATGGCTCTCTTGTCAAGTGGATATTATCAAACATTGTTTTCAGGTTTTCAACAACTAACGCTGATTTTTCCAGGCAAAGGGAAAAACCTAATTTGATTTAAATTTGGATTATTACAATTATTGTTCTTACTTATTAGTTAGTTAATTATTAGCATTGCGATAATTTAGTTCATACATTTTTTTTAGTTGATTAGTCCCCCTTTTAGTAATTAATTGGTTCATGATATTAAAGTTCACGATAGATTTTTAAAATTCAATTGAGGTAATTAAACACGGATCGAGTAAAAATTGTATTTCATGCAAAAAAAAAAAAAATTTTGGAGTCCTTAGATGAAAAATGTTATCTTTATTGTCGTTGAAATACTTTTAAAATTGTGACATTTAACTTTATATGGTAAAGTTTTATATTTTTACGCAAGATGTATGTAATTCTTTCTATTAAATTTTATTATCTATTTTTTTAAAAAAATTTATTATCTATTATTAATTACTATCAAAGATCAAAATGTCACAATAATTAGGTTCACGACCAATATGCTGAAAAAAAAGGTTTAAGATCACTAAATTATTTAGAGACTAATTACTGTAATTTTTAAAAAAAATTAAGGGACTGATAGTGTCAAAAATCCTTAAACGATCCATCACAATTCACAACAGTGGAAAAACAAGTGGTCGTTGGGGATAATAATCACTTTCTAGGCTGGCAAAGAAAAAATATAAATTATATATCAATTATAAATTTTAATACACGATGGGGAGAAGATCCTACATATCTTTCAATCAAGAGCATATATATATATATATATATATATATATACTAGTTAAAATCACATATTTTATACGTGTGAAGTGTATATATATTAAAATTGTTGAATGTCTATTTTATAAATACTAATGTTCAAAGTTTTTAATGATATTTTAAGATAAAAATAAGAGAATGAAAAAGACATTTAAAAAAGTTAATTAAAAAAAATCAAAAAAAAAATTTAAAAAAAAAATCAACATAAAAAGATAAAATAACTTGATCATGTTTTTGAATAATATTTTTAAGAATCTTCACATTTGTAATATAATTACAGAGTTGGAGTATCTGTAGTTGCAGTGGGTTTGTACCCATCAAAGAAGCCTTTTTATATCCGACTATAAAAAGCAGAACTATTATTCCATTTTTGATTGATCACTTAATGAAGTGTAGGGCCAGGGACCAAATTGTTGAAAAAGATGCACACTGCATCATAAAGAAAAATGGGTTGTGGTCCCCTCTTTTTATTACACTGCTACTTATCTTGAACTCAGCAATGTCAGTTAATCGGGTTGCCTTGGATTGGAATCCATGATTAAAGAAAAGCCATTTCAAGTTCAACAAAAGGATTGTTTTACGTGATTGTGGACATAATCTAACAATAATATTATATCTAATTTTATTAAAAAGATATTACCTTGGATTGAAATCCATGATTAAAGAAAAGCCATTTTAAGTTTAACAAAATAATTATTTTACGTGATTGTAGACATAATCTAATAATAATATTATATCTAACATTATTAAAAAAGTGTTGAGTTCGAATCTCTCACCTCTGGATTAAAAAAAGAGGGGGGGGGGGGGGGAGGGGAGGTGGTGTTGTTTTACTGGGTGTCATGAGAAGAATTATTGATACCAATATAGAGAGAGCACTAATACTTGCAAACTTTAACATAGTCCGATACAACTACGGATGAAAAAGTATATTTGAACTTATTAAGCAGCTTATGTAACTTGAACCTTAAAAAAATACATGAACCCATATGTAATATGCGTCTACGTATTCGTAATAGACTTCTTGAAATAAAGAATCAAATAGTTAAGTGCTTAAAGTATATTACCTGAGTTTAGTAATTAATGATATCTAAAAGATTTGATTGCACATTTCCGATCAGTTACAATTCATGAGAAGAATGATTACATCCAATAACAGAGGCAAGAAAGGAACGAAGGGGATGGGGGGTTGAGCCCCCTCATATTTGTTTTCCCTTTTTTCACCTATGTTTATTAATGATCAAGAAATATGAAAAAAATGCATAAAGTCCCCTGAAAAATAAAATATTTAATACATGATATTTTTCTCATATGATAATTACCCCATTAACAAAACTTACTGGCTTCGTCGCTAATTACATCACTGCTGTATCGATTATAGACATTAGACGTTTGACGAAGTCCAAGAAATGATTTACTTGCGAACTTTGATGTTCAAATTGCAAAATGGAACGATACACTTGCGAGCCGGAATTGATGTGGACGTGCCATGAATTAGAAGAGAAAAAATGTATACATTTTTTCAAAAAGAATCCAAAAAGTAATTTATTCAAAAAGAATGAACCAATGCTAGTACCCAAATAGTTTACAGAGGTTGGGAATTCAGAAACTGATACAAGTTTCCATGAACAAAGCAAAATTCTATATTTTCCGACTCAAAGTTGAAAAAGCAATAAACTCTGGGTGCTGCTTATGCACAACTACTCATTATAAGTCCTTTTCCCTATAACACTACCTGTCCCATGGAAGCTTCTTCTTTTTCAAGTTCTTTAATTAGCTTTTCGATTTGTCTTCTGTAGACAGGCATGAAGTGATCACTAATCATGGTTTGTGACAACCTCAATTTACTGTAAAGCGACCTCGGGGTGAGGAAAATACCAATCTTAGCCTCCTCTGGCTGCCCGTTACTTGAGATACTCGTGGTTGGGCTATCATCGGTTTCACGACCTGCATCATTAACATCGTCGGAAGGAAGCATACACATATGCATGATCTTCCCAGGAGGGAAAAATCGGTGCGCTTCCTTTATTTCAGGACCAGAACTCTCTGCCTGGCCGTCACTTACTTCTGCCATGGCTGCTGCTTCTTCTTCCCTTATTTCCTTGGCCACATCAACCTCCTCTCCTTCGGACCTATCGTAAAGCTCCTGCTCAAGTTGTTGCCACAACTCAACTTCAGTCATTCGGTCTTCATGTCTATTATGGCCCATGAGGCCATCCTCACCCTCACTGATTTCAGCATCCTCGTCAACTTCTGGATTTATTTCATCAGAACAGGAACACCCAATTTCTGAAGTCCATTCTATTCTCCCAGATGAAGAAACGGGAAGTTCAAGATCTTCAGTGGAAGTAGTGGTTGCAGTCTTGTTGGAAGATGCAAGAAAATGCTCCGAAATTTCGGTCCTAGTAGCAGATCTTGGGGAGTGTTCCTCATTCTGGTTTGAATGAGAAGCTGTGGCTCGGTGACGAGGACCCATGCAAGACCATGATGACAGGCGAAGGGAAGGACGTCTCCATGCTGCCTGAGCCATGCTCTGGGCTCTTTTCATGACCACCTGTTAAATTAACAGAACTTATCATGTGGTAAAATACAGTCAAACGTGATAGCTTCACCTATGTTTTTCTTGTCCAAAAAAAGATCCGTCTTTTACTTGAGAGGTCATTAGTACCATGGAACATAAAATTTAAGCTCTAATATGATCAGATTTACAAGTAAGCATTCCACCGCTAGTGGGACTGATTGAGATTGTGCTTATAAAAAATTCACTGCTGCAGACTGCATATTTGAAAAGGTGCAGAAAATTCACGGGAAAGGCAAAAACTTGCTACTTCAACTGGAATATAATGCAAGACTTTGAGATCATATTTGGCATGATACAAAGGAGTAAGGAATCTGAGTGAAAACAGATTTTGGCATGATACAAAGGAGAAAGGAATCTGAGTGAAAACAGATTCCGCAGGAAATTTATCTGGTATAGTGGGAAAATGGTGTTACCTGTGTACCACTGGAAACTGGTCGCAAAATTGCCCCTGCTCCAGCAACTTTAGCTTTTGCAGTGGCAATCGATGGAAGACGTGAACCCAAAGCTGAAGCAGAGCGATAGACAGTACTAAGAATCCTCGTTTGCTCAATCTGATTCCTTAGATCATTTATCCAAGCAGAAGCTGTGACCTGTAAGTAGAGGAAACATTAGTTAATCCTAAAGAAAAAATTGTTCCACAAATGACAACACCCAATATGAGTATACAGGGCACGACCAACACATGTATATCAAACACGCTTTATTTTCTCTATCAGCCATAAATAAAATTCCAGTATTTCATGGTCCAAATTAGGAACAAATGAAACAGAGATAGAGATAAAGATTGTAACCTCTGCGCGCAAATCATCCACTGAGGCAGCCGAGAAAGTAGGCACTAAATCAGCTCCATTTATAACAGAAGTGATGAAATCAACACCCGATTCTGCCAAGTCCCACGTCATACACGCAGCTGCATTTTAAAGCAAAATTAGCACAGTGGTTATAACCAAAAGAACAAACATCTCAAGCACGTGAAGTTTGTAAATGTTGGAGCAAGTACACACTGGACTGGGCTAAAAGTAGGGGGGAAATAATTCTTAACATGCTGAGACCATAAGCCTTTACCGACAATACAAACCTGGAGCAAACGTAACACATGTAGCTGTTAAGAATTCGTTCTGCTCTCGCAAAATATAAGTTAGAAGTGCTGCCGTACCTCCACCCAAAGAGTGCCCAACAATCTGTTATAGTCAAATTGTTAAATCGTCGTTTATCTGAATTTGCAAAAACCATACCTGAAAAATTAAATATCCATTTACTAATAGTAGATTCTCCATAATTATTTGTTTTTCTTTTTGTTGCTCAAAACAGAATCCATATAATTTGATAACTAAGCACATTGATATGCTGCCAAGTGCAATTGAGTTGGTTCAAACAGCTAATCAACGAATTGTCGTCCTTACTTTTAGTTTGTAACTAGGATTCTGATCAAGTGCTTTAATAATACAAGGAGTTGCGAGTTTCGCAATCCATCGAGCAGCCGCAACCATTCCACAATGCGCATAACCCAAAACTAAGTTGGCAACTCCACCCTCACGTACAACACTGTGATGGAATGGGACAACAGCCCCTGTAGCAGCTGTAAGAGTATCCTTGATACTATGTGTCCCACGAATTAGCAAGAGAAAACATTTGGCACTGTGATCAACGAGAATTGTAAAAGCCGGCTTCAATATCTGCCAAGTAAAAAAAAAAGGGGAATAAAGACATAATGATAAGTTCATGTCAAATGTAAGTGAACAATCCCTCCTTCACACACACACACACACACACAGAAGGGTACACTCCGCAACCAAGCTGTTAATATGAAATTCAAGTTCAAACATGACTTACTCCTGATTTGGGTTCTTGAAGGAGAACATTTTCTTCGGAATAACCAGTCTCCTCTAGAAACAAAGGAAATGGTTTTTTGGAGAAATGCCAACAAAGCGTCAACAAGTTCAAAAGGTATCTGAGTTCAGCAATTATTTCGGGACCCTTCAGCTGTTGAGAGTCTTTACCACCAAAGACACTGCCAACATGTAAATTCCCCTGCAAAAGTTAACTAATAACTCAATTTTCGCCGAATCCAGCACAGAATTCTGCTCAACGGCGAAAACAACCAGAGGCATTAGTCCTTTACCTGCCTCTTTAGAAGAAAGTTGATCCCAAATGCCAAATCCCCAATAGGCCACTTCCCTAAAGTCTCAGAATAAGTAAACCTCAGTGTCTCTGACAAGGTCGAAATCGTCTCCAACCATGTTGCCGGGGCCTGAATTAACCTATTCGAAACACGGTCAACTCCCGAGCGGGCATGGTTCGGCACACTACTGTCGTTTTCTTCGTCTTCTCCGCGAGACGTACTTGACTGTAATTTTCGGTTCAATGTGTAGTATAAGAGGGCAGCTGCCCCGGCGGTCGTCGCCATTGTTGCGGTCGCCATTAGCTTACCCCCTCTAAACACCCAAAATTAAACTTGTTGATCGCGGAAACTTAACAAAAATTAAAATTAAAAAAAAATAAAGAAATAAACTTAGGTAACCAATTTAGTTGATTGTGACATGTCAAATACTAAAATCGCGAATTTAGAACTAGACCAACAAAAAAAAAAAAAAAAAAATTGATAATTTTTTAATTTTCGTGTTTCTGAATTCTATTTCATTCACCTTTTTCCTTGGTTCCCAACAGACAGAGTCGAAGTTGGAGTAAAAAAGGAAATAAAGAATAAAACTTTCTTCTCTTTATTTATTTCGCTTCAAAGTATCTCCAAAGAAACCCAAAGAAACAACTTTTTATTTATTTATTTATTTCAAGTTCCGGCATTCTCTTCCCATTTCCCACGCGAAAACAATTAAAATCAAAGACTTGTCAACAATATTCAGAAATAAAAGGATTAGAAACCAGAATTCGACAGAAAACCCAGAAAAAAACATAAAGAGAAAAACCCTAAAAATCCCAAATCTATATATAGAGTTCTAAGGAGAGTTGTGAACAAACCTGAAGAGCTCAATTTTTCACGCAAAATGTACTGATTAAAAATTTTCTTCGTTCGTCTCTAACGCAAACAAACGATAATCACCCGCAAGGAATCAAAATCAAAAACAAAAACCCTTCTTTTCATAGAATTTTAGTTTTGTTTTTGTTTTTATGTAGTTGATATATATATATATATATATATCTTTTTTAAAATTTTTTTTTTCCTTCTTGGTAAGGTTTTTGGGTTTGGAAGAAGAGAGGAAGCAAAACGCAGCCTTGGAGTACGTAGTTTTCTTTAGTAATAGTCATTACGCGTGGCAGGGGACACGTGGCAGTAGGGGAGGGAAAAGTAGCGAGGAGAACCGACCTCTTCAACCAGCAGAAGTGGTTCGAGAATCGAGGTCCACATCCATACAACGAACTACAAGCGCACACATATTTTCCACGTGGCAAAACAACCAAAATAGCTTTTTATTAGAAAAGAATTCATCGGGTTTATATTTCACTCAAAATCCTCAATTTTCATTATTTGTCGATGTGAAATTTATCAAAATGATCATCATTTTTTAATATACATAAATAAATCTACATATATTTTTCATAAACAGAACGACCATAAAAATCTTCAAAAGAAAAAACCAAGAACAACCAACCTACTACTGGTTTTCCTCATGTTCATACAATTATCTTTTATATATATATATATATATTTAAATATCTTATTTGGGTGAATTAAAAAAAAAAGTTTTGCTAACAAGTTATGCTGATGCCTAACATGAAAATTCGATAAACAATTTTTATACACTTTTTATTAATGTTGATTGACTCATCCAATTAAATGATTAATCAATTATTAACTAGAAAAAATGCATACGGATTCTAGAAAATCTCATTAAACTAGACACTTAACTAATGCTAGATCAAGAATCAAATCCGAAAAGATTGACTGACATTTGTTTTGGTAGTTAAAATTTAAATTTAAAAAAAAAAAAAGACTAAAACAAAAACAAAAGATCATAATTATCTGGCGAAGCCGTATTTTTCAATGCTCATAACCAGCTGATCTGGTTTTATGCATCAACTGGCCAGTATTCTTCTGTTCAGTGTTCCAGCTGGTGAAGTTTCCACCCATTTTAATTTACTCTTTTTTTCTTATATTATATAATATATATATATATATATATATTATCCTCAGTTCTTAATGGGAAATCCCATGATAGGATGCTTACCCTTACCATTTAATTTGGACACCTTCAAGGATTTAAACCCCACCCCACCCCACAGCCCCCATGCGATAATGGATAACAATCCATACGGATTATAGCAACAATCAGTGTCGATGCAAATACTGATTTATAAGCTAAAGTAACGCGACAAAAGCATACTATCCCAGCAAATGGCTTTGAGAATTCCATTGAAAACAATTTCCGAAACATGAGAGAGAATAAACTAAAAAGACAGGCATCAAGGCATTGTATCTGGTTGTCCAACAACGAGTATCAGACTTCAATCGCGCTCACTTATAGCAGTCAAGTGCTCGTCAATTTCCTCCGTCGACAACACTCTAAACACCGGATTGTCCTGCCTCACAACTCCAACCTACAAATAATAAACATCAAATCAACTCCAAGAAGGAAAAAATATATAAATATACACATACATGTGTGTTTGTGTGTGTGTGTGTGTGTTTTTGTGTGCATGATTTCAACGTCAAAGACGTGTTTTTAACATAAAAGACCGTTAAACAATGCGAATTGTAATAATTGCAGATAACATGATGAATCACTGATAAAACTGCAACAAGGTTTTTTACACTGTCAAGATTGTTATGATAGTAGTGTTAGGGACTGCCAACTCTAATCCTAACTTTTGAGTACCAAATCACTTGACAAAGAACATGAACATGACTACATGAGAGTCTCAAGAGGAGTAAAATGTTACTGGAATGGCGGGGGAGGATCAAAAAGTTCAAACAGAAGCAACTAGATACAGATAGATAGAGACAAGATTTGAAGAAGATATATCAGCAGCGTGTTTGGAATTAACGGTTGCAACAGAAAGTGGCAACTATATCATGGCTGCTATGTCTTCACAATCTATAGGCCAAGGCACAATCTATATGGAAGTCTACATACGGCAAACATAAAATCAGAAACCAAAACTTGATTTACAATATTGAGCTTCTAACTCAGTTGCAGTTGATAATGCATTTCAAGTTCCCATAGCATTGAAACAGCAGGACAAATTAGCAAACGAAATTTCACTACCTCAATCTCATTGGCCTTGAAATCCTCCTGTAGAACTGATTGCAACGCAGAAATTGCAGTCTACAAACAAAAACAGTGTGATTATGTTAGACTGGGAAATGGATTGTTGTTCTAAAATCCAATTACAACATGTTATATCTGGCCGGGAATCACACAATCATATTACTAGCAATAGCAAGCGAATCTACTATTCCTTGTAAGAGAAAGAAAGGGGATCTTATCCTTCATGAAGAAAAGGAACATTCTTTGATTAACCTAATCTTTTATACCTTTTTTGCTTGACTTGAAGAATCAATAACTACGATATCACTTGCATCTATAATAGCCATCACCAAAATGTGTCATGAAAATAGATTTCAAATGTTAATCTCGAACTTTTGTCAAATCGGACTTCAGTTGAAAATCCCGAAACTGCAGATTTTTTATGCACTATAGGTGATAATTTAAAGCCAAACAACTCTAATTACGAATCCGAATCATCAAACTGAGAATTAAGGCCTACCTGCACAGTCTCCTCATAAGTAAATGCAGGATCATTCTTCATTTTCTTCTCCAGAAAATTAATTGCCTCCTGCTCCTTCAATCCAGCACTTGTGGCCTAAAACATATGTATTGAGTTTCAATTGTCACACTTAGAAAAAAAAAAAAAAAAAAAACACAATCCAAAGAACTACATTGAGTAGAAGGAACATGACTCGTTATTACAACTGATCAGCTGAGGAATAGTAAAAGTCCCGGAATGATTATCTTCCAAACTTATTTTTATTGAACTTTGAAGTAGGAAGAAAGTTGTATGGCTGTCCATTGCATGAATTAAAAATCCAACTAAACATGTTATAATGGAAGTATGCTTAATTTAAAAGATTGGCACAGAAATATGTAAACAAGTTTGAAAGCACGTTGTGCCTACCTTGTGTCCAAAGAAATGACCAGCTGGATCACATTTGAACAGGCGAGGTCCAAACTCATCATCAATACCCAAAACCATCGCAACTTCAAAAAGCAAGCAAAAGATCATGAGAAAACAACAGACGTCAGTGAAAGATCAAACAATTACAAATAAACAAAAACAAAAATAGTGAAAAATATTGCTGCCAGATGTGGTTGCTTTTGAACAATGGAGAATAAGTCACTTGTGCAAAATGGGCAGTTGAGGAGAAACTAACCTACTCCAAGCGGTCTCATATAAGCATGCTGAGTGTAGACTTGTGATTTGTCTGCAATCCTGTTCACAAAAATTATTCGGCAAAATTAGACCAAAGGACAAGAACAATGAGTTAGAAATTACAATGAGAAACCCTAGATCCCCACATCACATGGTCCATAGAAACAAAAACTAAAAATCATACTTAATTCAGCATTCTAAAAAATAACAACAACGAAAATGAGTTTTCATCTTTAGAGCCCGATATTGGTGTTTATCATCCTTTTAACCTATATGCTCAACAGGAAGGAAACTAATTTCCATCTCTTCCAGTGAATTGAATGGATTTTACAAAGAGCCTGAAATATAGTTTCTTTGCACGCTAATCTAGTAACAAAAAAGGTAATTACCATTTAGCCAATACATCTACAGGCATTTCATAACCATATCTGAAGCGAAACTCGGCTGCTTCATTTCTTGCTTGTTGAACCAGGGTCCTTGCATCAGCTGGAAAATGCCACCCAAGAGGATAAGCAAAGCGATGAAAGATTGTCTCATATTAACTTCTTAGCAAAAGAATCATGCAATTGATATAAAACGCATAGCTTGAAGAGACTTGTCCACTTAAAATAGGCATAACAATCCTTCAAAGAATCTGATAAATTTCAGTTGCTTTAAATAACAAGCATTTCACAATAAATAAGAGAGAAACCTGTCATGCCAGTTGCTAGTAAACCAAGGTACTTCGTAATAGGGAAAAGATGTGTTACACTTGTCTGATCCAAAAGTTTGTCCTGCATTGGATTTTATCACACTCATTACACTTCAACCCATATAAATTTAAGCTGTAAAATTACAAATGCCACATAAAAACAAAAAATTACGTACCGGGACCTTCTTCTGAGTCACAACACAGACGGAATCCTTTCCCTTTACACCGATTGAGGTGATCCCCGCCGCCTTAACAGCCTTAAAAGCATACTCTACACATTCATTTAGGAAAAAGAATATGAAATAAAACTCGCCACAATAGCACAACCAATTTACTAAATACATTGCAGATCTCACATTCCGATTCTTTCTTTCCCTTTTTTTTTTTTTTTTTTAAATAACTAATTTAGGGGGGAAATGAAAAACCAGTAAGATTAGTCTAAAACAACAATTTGTTTTGCCTAATAAGCTAAAAAGTAGTTATAACAACTTTTAGTAAACAAAACAAGATTCAAATTAAAACCCAGATACCAATAGCACTAACAATTAACAAAGATTCTGACTTGACTTAAACATCGTCGGAGGTTATTAAGATTGCACTCAAATTTCGATCAAACGATAAAATTTCAGACTATGATATTCTTAACTTCTCCTGTTTTGCCTATTCAGAATGAGATCCAAACGCCATTTCTACTCATCTCGGAGTTCTTTGCTACCAAAACTAGGGTCAATCGCAGCCAAAATTTCCAAACAGATTTCATAATTAAAGTCGAAAAACCTCGAGAAATACCCAGAAACCCCTATGCTCTTAGCTGCGGCATCTATTAAAAAAATTAATAAATAAAAAATAAAAAACACACTGAATCACATACCAACTTGGAAAAGCCGACCTTCGGGAGAGAAAATGGTGATGTGACGATCGTATCCACCTCCACTGCCGCGACTCATGATCGAAACGTTTCGATTTCTTCTTCTTTTTTTCTGGTTCTTTGTTAGGGCTTTCCGTAAGAGAATAGTGTGGAGAAAGCAATGGTTTTAGGCACAAAGACGAATTAAGCTTTTTCCCCAAGAAAATATAGAGAGGACAAAGCAATTCTATTAAACGACGTCGTTTCCAGTTCGGGATCAAAGCTTCGACTTCTGTTTTGGACCTCGCGCTTGTCTGGGCCTGGCACAAAAAGAGGGCCATTCAATTTGGGCCTCTTAGATGACCATGGGCTCAAACTTTGGTCCAAGCCTGGATCATGCTCTTTCTGATCAAAATTTTTGGGATGAGAAAATTGTGAAAACATCCCCGTAGGCATGTTATGTTTTTTGTTTTCTTATTTAGATTTTTGACCTTTTATGTTGATTTAATTGAAAGTGAAAAAAATAACTGAAATTATTATAGAGTAAATTACACTTACACCTCTTATGTTTTATCAAAATTACATAACACCCTCTTGACCGAAATTAATGATACCAAGATCACTTGATTTTTTAAAAAAATTACAGAGACATCCCCTTTGTTAATTGACCGTGAGTTTGACCGTTAACTATACTAAAAATACCATAAATGCCCCTCATTGCATTTGAAAGCATTTTCAACCATATACCTAATTATAAAATGACAATTTTATCCTTCTTTAACACAAAAAATGATTTCTAGTTGATTTTTAAACATTTAAAAGCATTACAATAATATGGCCCAAATAAATCCCTGAACTTTTTCAAATGTGACAGTTTGATCCTTATTCTTTTTTTCTTTTTTTTTTTTGGTCGAGATGATCATAAATTCTTATTTTTTTACCATTTTGATTATTTCTATCCAAAACCGTTATATTTCTAACGGAATCTAACATAAATCATAATTATTGTAGAAAAATACTAAAATACCCCTTGATTTTCTATTTTCTTACTCATTTGCCTTCTCCCTCTTTTTTTCTTTATTTTTTCCCCCCTCAAACCACAAAACAAAACAAGAAAATTTACCCAAACCTAGCGTCCCCCCCGCATTTGTCGTTGCTAAGCTCACCCCACCCTCATTCGCCATTGTTGAGCTCAACCCCCGCCCCCCCCCCCCCCCTCCCCCTCCAACGAACTCAACCCAACCCAAAAGCCCCTCCTTCATCATCGCCAAGCCCGAGCCCCCTTCCCTGAACTCAAAACCCAGCCCGAGCCACCCTTGCCCCCCCTCCGCCATCACCGAGCTCAGTCCAACCCCCACCCATCGAACTCAAAACCCAGCTCGAGCCCAAGCCCCCTTCCCACATAACTCAAAACCCAGCCTGAGTCCCCCCTTCCTTCACTGTCGCCAATCCCTCTCCCCCCCTCCCAAACTCAAAACCCAGTCGCCCCCCCCCCCCCCTCAATCGTTGCCGCCAAACACAAGCGCCTTCCCCCCCCCCAAGCATTGCCGCCGCTGACGAACACAAGCACCACCCCCCACTAAATAGGTTCAAAACCCAGATCCCCCCAAAGTGAACTCAAACCCCCCACCCTCCCTCCCCCGCCATTGCCGAACTGAAGCTCCGCGCACCCGACGCTGCCTCGCCAAGGTACGTTCTCTGGGTTATTTGGATATGGGTTTGGGGTTTTTTTTATTTTTTTTTTATGCAGGGTTTAGGTTTTTGCTGCTACTTCTGAGGGAGGAAATGAAGAGAGAGACCTCTCCCACCATCGCCGAACTGAAGCTCCCCGTGCCCAACGCTGTCTTGCCAAGGTCTCCAACGCTGTCTTGCCAAGGTCTATTCTCTGGGTTTGGGGTTTTTTTTTTTTTTTTTTTAATGCAAGGTTTGGGTTTTTGCTACTATATATGAGGGAGGAAATGAAGAGAGAAAGAGAGAGAGAGAGAGATAAATTTTATTTTTTAATGTTTTTTTTTAATTTTATTAAGTTAATTATTATTAAATTACTAAAATACTCTTTTAGATTTGATCACATGCATTGTACATGCAAGATTCCGTTAGAAATTTAACAGATGTGGATGGAAATAACTAAATTGTTACCTTTTTAGAGAGTTTAAGATCAACACGATAAAAAAAAAAGGACCAAAGTGTCACCTATTAAAGAATTCACGGACTATTTAGGCCAATTACTCAAAGCACTATTTGCTTTTACTAGGGAAAAAAAAAAGTGGGTTACAAATCAGCCTAGGTAGGCACGAACTCTAACGAGAGCTTCGAGGGGCTACGAACTCTGGTGGTTGCATATCAGCCAAGGAGTCTTAAAGGGAGTTCCAGCACGGGCGACTTCAGAGGACTTCTGGCTTAAGCAACTTTGGGCAGGGAGGGGGGGGGGGGGGGGGCGAACTCCAATGCAAGTTTCGGGGGGTCGCAAACTCCGGTGGTTGCAGATCAACCAAGGAGTCTTTGGGGGACTTCCGGCACAAGCAACTTCGGAGGACTTCCGGTGTAGGCGACTTTCGGGGGGAGGGGGGTGAACTCCATAGCGAGCTTTGGGGGGCCGCAAACTCCGGTGCTGGCATGGGTTGCAGATTAGCCAAGGAAAGGGAGGAAAATGTTTTGGCTACTAGGGTTTTTTCACTCTAAAGTTAGACTAAAAAAATTAAAAGTCATGATCTTTTTTGCCAAGATCAATGGCTGACATTTCTTAGGATATTTTAGGGCCCGCTTTGGAGAATATTTATAGATGGTGTTTTGAATATTGGGTTGAAAATGTGTGTTTGGTAGGAAAACTTTTAAAAAAGTTTTGTGATATCGAAAATAATGCAAAAATTTAAAATGTGTTCAGAAAAAATATATATATGTGCAAAATAGATATTGTCTTATTCCTCTCGTCGTTATTAATATTTTGACATAAAAATCATCTCATTCCGATTTGAAATAAAAATGTTATGGACTTTTATAGTTTGAGTTTTTTAAAAATAAAAAAGAGTGAAAGTTTTATATAAAGTTAGGATTTTGAAATCCATATGGAGTTTTGTCATCTCCAGATAGCATCCCAAACGAGACCTTAGTTATTTCAAACATAAATTTAACAGAGTTAAAGAAAGGGGTCTTGGTGTCATTAGTTTCGATCAAAAGGGTGTCTCTATAATTTTAGAAAAACATAGGGAGCATCAGTATAATTTACTCATTATTATAATTGGATCAATAATCTACCAATGTGTTTTTTTTGAGAGGTAATCTTACAAATCACCTTTTTTCTTTTTGGGTGATTTACAACAACCGACCCAAGAAGGATATATATTTGTCTCACTTCATATTCATTTTTAGAAGTCAAGCTATTCTGGAAATTTGAATGTACAGTTTTCACCTCTGTCAAATAAATATAGATGAAATCTAGCAAGAGAATGACACCTGACGATTTAAGTTAGCTCCCAAAAATAAGAGTTGCTTTATTTTTTCCCCATAAACAGTTTTCAAAAACGTTATGGTAACTAGGCCTCTAAATAAAAATTTCGAGAGTTAGACATATCTTCATGAATCGATTGTGAATTTGACCCTATTTTTCTTAAATAAATTTAAAAAATATGCTAGGCTAAACTTCCTTTCTGAAAAAGAAAATTTGTTAAAAATTTGTAAATTTTCTGTCATTGTCACTTCTTAGTCCTTCAAATTTTATTGTATATAACAATACTAATGTTAGCTCTAAGATTTCACTTCATTCAAATCCACAAAAACAAAATTTCTAACTTCATCTCTACTTTCAACAAAATTTTGAGGGAAGAAACTATTAAGGTAAGAATATACCGCCACATTTCAAACAATTTCAAGAAAGTAGAACATCTTTTTTATGGTATACACAAATTTCTCAATGGATTAAATTCTGAAAATACTTAGAAAAGTATACTTAACGTTTTATGACTTCGTAACATCGTGTAATATGTGAAATAATACATCATATGTACGTAAAAACATCGATAATAATTCAATATTTATCATACAAATTAAGTTTCTGACCACAAAAATCAAAACATTATTGCTTTTTATTGGATAATGGTTTTAAGTAATGCCAATCATGTGCAAGGAATATAGATATACACATACACACAAAAATGCACACATCTTTGCCGAAATGAGCATCCACTGTCCATGCGATAAAGACATATATGAAGGTTACGAATAGATTAAAATTTCCCATTTGCCTTTTTTCTAAGAGGTTGCTACCACAATGACAAATCATGTTAACGTGATGGGCACCACCTATTTATAGACAATTAATATAAAATGGTATAAGAGTCCATGCATATGGATCCCACTTAGCTCCAGCTTTCATATTCACTTTATCTTGCCACCCATTATTTTCAGCATTTATGATGTCTTTGAATAAAATCTCTTTCCAAATTCACAAACTTACATAACCAAGATGGAGTTTTGGTGTGGTCGCTTTTCAATCTTCCTTTTTGAAGACTTATTTGATTGCATATATAATTTAACAATAATTTTACATTAAATTTATCCGGAGGTATAAATTTTGAATCTCTCCACTTCAATTTTGAGAAAAAAAAAAAAAAGATATTTATCTTAATAAAACATACAGCTTTAAAATATTTTTTAATTCAGACAAAACCACATAAATATAAATAAATAATGTTATATGAAACTGACATGAACAAGTGAAATGTATGATAGAAACTATAAAACTTCTGACTGAAAATTATTCTATGTCACGTATTGTAAATTTTTAATGTATATACGTCACATATTGTAAATTTTTAATGTATACACTTACAGATTTTATTATTAAAAAGTTATTGTAAGGAGTAAAACAACAATCATAATGTGAGTAAAAACTACAATTACTACTATCAATTTTTCTTAAAATAAAAAAATAAAAAAAAAATAAAAAACAGAATTGTCATGAAAATTGAAAAGCTTCCTACTTCTGTTGTCCGAACCTTCCCACTGAAAAAGAAGCTATTGACAAACTCTCGTTGAAAACTAGTGGGGCCAAACTAGCCTCATTTTTCCAACAGTCACGTTAAACACATTTTGTCAAACTTAGGCCTAAATTCGAAATAAGGTCAAAATTTGGGATCGATTCGATTCACATCATAAAATCCTACATAACTTTAAAGCTTTTTCTGGAGTGGTGTTTGCAAAAATTAACAAAAAGATGCACACTCATAATAAATACAGCACCGTCCACCTTTTTCTGATCTGCATATCAACCAACGGTTCGGATGAAACAAATAACTACGCGGCTCCTGTCCCTTTTAACAAAGTGTCAATGGATTGGACCACATATAGATGAAGCAGTGGTCCCGAGTGTGCTCGATTAGTAGTGACATTAATTTGTCTTATTGTCCCGTGATTAAAACTAATGATTTGACATAATCACCATCCCTTGATTAGGGGGCTCTATTCATCGTATCTGCAGTGGAGATCCAAATTTACTGTCTAATTTTTTATGTTTTAAATAATATCTAATCAATAATGTTAGGTCTAATAATTTAAAAAAATTTAAAATATTTTATAACTGATTTTTTATTTTTTAAAATCTAACTTTATTTAATAATTTGTTAAAAATATAATTAGTTAAATATTATTTAGGACACCAATATTAGACAGACGATGTTGGTTCTTTTATTAGAGTGGTAATCATATGAGATGCTTCACATTTTCTTGTATTGTAATGACTTATATGATCTGTTTGACCGAGCTTTTTAAAAACCGTTTTTAACTCTACGAGTCTAAAAGTTGTTTTTTCTGAAAGTGTTTAAATGATATATTAAAAGAGCTTTTAGTATCTCGAAGAACTTCCTGATAAAGTAAAAAAATATTACTTTTAGAAAAACTATTTTAAATAGACCTAAAACTTAGGTCTGAGTTTGCAGACAATATAAATTATATTTTAACATTTTTATTATTTATTAGAAAATTTTAAAATCATTTTGATTTTAAAAACTCTTTTAAAAATATGCTTACCAAACAATTATTGAAAAGTCATTGATATTATTTTTGGATAAAGCTGTGGTAAAACTCTTTTTATATATCCTATCGGTAGAGCTTATTTTTAAACCATCCCGATTTAATCAAACGGTTGAAATGTTACTTGTGCATGATAACTATAATGTACATTAACTCATACTATTATATACTAAAAATAAAAAAATAGAAATTATAAAAAAAATAAAAAAATACTGGTTAGTCAATCGGCGGCCCCTCCAACGCCGGTGAGCCCCCCCTCCCCAGACGCCGACGCCGCCCCAAAAGCCAACCAGATCTGGCTTCCGGGGGAGGGGGGTGCTTTGGCTCGAGCGCAGGGGGGTGGGGGCTTGTCGGCGTCGGGGGAGGGGGGGTCGCCTGGGTCGAGCGCAGGGGGGGAAGGAGGCCTCGTCGGCGTTGGGGGATTGGGGGCACCTGGACTCAAGCGCCGAGGGGGTCCGTCGGCGTCGGGAGGGTGGCCTGGCTCTTCAGCGGGGGGTCATCTACCGAGGAGGGAATGAGTATTTTACCCATTTCTTTTTAATTTATTTTTTTATATATAATTTTTAAATTTTTTAGTTTATGTTAGTATGATGTAAGGTATATTATAATTATTATACACAAGTAACATATCAGTCATTTAATTACATTTTAACAGTTTAAAAATAAACTCTATCGATATGATATGTAAATGAGACTTTACTACATATTTATCTATTAATTTTCTTCTTTTTTTTAACAAAAAATAAAAGCAAAAATTCTTCAATTGGACCCAATTAATACTAAAACCATAAATAAATAAATTAAACTTTTTTTTTTATTTATTAGTTACAATAGTTTTTGGACCTACAGCAAGCGGAAAGTTAAGACTCAAATTATTGTCCCGTCTACTTCCATCCATGAAGACTTTCCATTTTTTTTTTTCTTTTACCGTTTTACTTGGCCTTTTCTTTTTCTTTTTTAATATTTTTTTGATAAGTTTATTTATTTATTTTAATGTACAAACTACTTCTCAAAAACTGTATCACATTAATTATTTTGTATCTATTAAAAAAATATGTCTTGTAAGTGAAAAATTAAAAAAGGAAAAGGTATCTCCATCAAATTCATCACGTATAATGCGTGTTCATATGTTAAAATGAAAATTGAGAGTTTTTATATTCATATTTTATATTTTACGATAACAACTGTTATATTTAGGGTTTGTTTGATGAGTTAGTTTAACTCAAATTAAATTGTATTTTTTCATCTCAGTTTTTATTTTTTTTTTCTGAAAAGTCAACAAAAATTATAACTAATTTTTAAAAAATTAACAAATTCAAACTTAAAAATTTCAACTCAAATCATTTCACCAAACAGAAACTTAATTATTTGATTAATTTTTCAACGATCTTACTTTTAATTAGAATAATTATGTGTTATACACTATAAATATTTAAGTTAAAAACTTTTAAATCATACAATTAAAAAATTATTCACACAATTAAAAAAATAATTCATATCGATAATACAAAATAAAATAACCTCTCATAAAAGCTTATGTGGAAATTTTCCTCCTAACAAACTTTAGGAAATAAAATATTGCAAGTGGCATTTCTTTTTAAAAAGCAAGTGCAACTGGCAATTTTATATTATAATAATATAATGATGCATGAAACCAAGCAACTACCACTTATGTTTTTTTATGATTCACATTCAAAGTTGAAAGGACGTTGACAGTCAAGGCATAGGTCCCACAAGAGATTAACTATCAATTAATATATTTTTTAAAACAAAAAACCACCAATTTATAGTAGAATCAAGATAAGCATTACTTCCAACTACCAGTTATCGTAGACTTGAGAAATCCTCTCTAAAAATTCTTCTCTTCTATATGAGGCAAAGGTGCACCTCCACCCCACCCTAACCTCTAGTCCATTGGAGCTATTATCTTATCCCTTATTCCCCCTCAAGTAACGTATTTTTTTAAAACTAGTTATAAGTTTTATTAATTTTTTATTAAAAAATAAAAATAAAAAAATATTTAATTAAAATTAAATTTAAACTTCAAATAAAATCTTAAAGTTTATTCGTGTTCTAATATTCAAGTTATAATTTTCTAGTTGGAAAATGTATTTTATTTATTTTTGGTGAATACAATTAATATGTTATATTTATTGAAAATTTTGGTGAACAAATATCACCGAAAATACACAATTATGAAGTAACAAATCACATCTAAAATTACATCAAATTAAAAAAAGCAATAATTATAAATAATTTATTTAATAATATTTAATTATTATTAAAAAATTAAAATTGTTCTTACAAGTATGACATAATAGTAATTTCACAACAATCTCCATCATAAAATATAAAATTTAAATCTTTACACCACAAATTTATTTATTTTTTAAACCTAAATCATGTATGATGGTCTAACGGTAGATTATTATGATTGGATCAGTAATATAACATTTGAGTGTTTGGTAAATTTTTTTTTTCCCGAACATTTAGGCCCCGTTTGGGGTCAATGTTTAGAAAAGTGTTTTCAAAATTTTTTTGTCATTTTCCTCTGATTTTTCTATTTATTTTTTCAAATACTTTCAAAAAATTTAAATTTTAAATGTCCGTAACTCTATCATTTTTAAATCGAAATGAGATAATTTTTTTTTTCTAAATTACATAAAATTTTGATAGGAATGGAACAAGATCCATATTGATATTTTTTTCTGAATATATTTTAAATTTTTACACTTTTTTACTTCAAACAGTTTATTTTTAATAAATATATATTTCTAAAACTCAAATCATCTGTAATAGCTAAACTACGGTTTCTAAATATAACTCCAAATGGACCCTTGAAAGGAGAAAACAACCACAAGGAATGGAATGAAAACGAAATTCATCCGAAGTTAAAAATTTTAGGGGAAAATTCTACCAAAAAAAAATTTATGGGAAAAATTTCATTATCACACATGAGACGTTTCACTGACACGGGGAGATCTTAGTGGTCCCCTCGGTTCCACAAGCTAACTCACCCGCTGCCGATTCCAGCGCAACTAGCCTCATGTTCATTGTTTGTCGTCAGAACTGGTCTATTTCCAGACGCCTCGCGACAACCTTGACGTTTCCAACAGTTATTGGCTGTTCAGTCCCCAAACCTTCAACAAACATTAAATGCGCCAATAGTAAAAAAACATACAAAAATTTCCCATCTTCAACGAAATTACAAAAAAAAAAAAAAAAAAAATATAATAATTAAAAAATAGAAAAATAATGGCAATAACAAACAATCATCACCATTCACCCAGTCACCACCTTTCTTCAGAAAAAACCTCTCAAATTCACTCCCCAATCTGACTCTACTCTACTTTCTCTCTCTACTCTACTTTCTCATGGCGGCAGAGTTCTCCAGCTGCGTGGACTACGGCCTGCAGCTCTCCAAGCGGATATACTACGGCAAGGACCTGCGACCGTCGCTGTCGCTTTCGTCGGCGGCCGCGGCGGCGGTTGAGCCTCAGGTGATGACGCGGTCGCCGTCGGAGGAGTATCTTCCGGCGGCGCCGATGGCTTACGCTGTGGTGCCGGAGCCGGCGATCGTCGACAACCCCGATGTGCCGAGCTACCAGCCTTACGTCCACGGCCGCTGCGAACCGCCGGCGCTGGTGCCGCTGCAAATGCACGAGGTCGCCATGGAAGTCGACGCCTATCTCGACACCGCGTTCGTCGGTCTGACCGCCACGTGGCGCGTGCATTGCATCATGGCCTCCAAGCACTGCGACTGCCGCGTCGCCCTCCCCATGGGAGACAAGGTAGACTAGATAGTAGACATGGAACACGGTTGACTATTTTTTTTCCCTCAAATATTGGAGTTTAGAAAGTGATTAGTTTGTTGATTTTATTTAAATTTATGTAATTAGTTTCCATATATATATATATATATATGTGTATATTCGTGTTGTATAATCGGCACGTTGCAAAACATGATGTTCTCAGAAAAACACATGATGCTCTAACAGGGTTCACTTCTAGGTGTTGAGGTTGAAGTTACCGGAAAATCGTCCTATCGGAGTCAATTGATCGAAAAAGAAGATTCCGAAAGTTTGGAAAGAATTTCCAAAGCTCAAGATGGAACCCTTCTGAAAGGCCAAATTTACACCTTCAAAATTCCACAGGTTATATAAATTATGTCATCTGGAATTTCGAATCTTTGTTCATAAAAACCTGTCTATCTTTAATTTAAGACAAATTTTGTGCATTTTTTCAGGTTGAGGGAGGTTCTTTCTTTTCAATTAAAGCCAGTTGGTCTCAGCAAATACTGTATCAAACTGACCGATTCTGCCTCCGGATACCGTTTAATTTCCCTTCGTTTGTGAATCCTGTTGGGAAGAAAATATCTAAAACGGAGAAGATTTCGTTGAATATTAACCCCGGTACTGCCGCAGAAGTTTTATGCAAAAGTATCAGCCATCCTCTTAAGGTGAAATCATATTTACCTCAAGTTTCCTTTCAGCTGCTGGATATATATTTGATATACAAATATTGATATGTTTCTAGTTCATATTCGCAGAACCTAAAGCGTCAAGGAAATAAATTAAGTTCTTCATATGAAGCGGAGGTAGTTGCGTGGTCAAGCTCAGACTTCAATTTTGCATACACTGTAAGAATTTTGAACCATTAGCTGTTTAATTAAATTTATCATGTTGGTTCGTGAAAGTTAACCCGAGAATTCACCACTGTTTGTCAGGTTTCCTCGGGTGACTTATTCGGTGGTGTTCTTTTGCAATCTCCATCTCTTCGTGATTTCGATGAACGGGAGATGTTCTGCTTATATCTGTTCCCTGGACAGAACCAGATTAGAAAGGTTTGTTGCCACTAATTTTTTCTTTTTCTTTTTGCCAGGTAAAGCTATATTTCCTAGATTAATCTATCTTAGTGATTTTATTAGGTATTTACAAAGGAAGTGGTATTTGTTATCGATACAAGTGGAAGCATGCGAGGAAGCACTCTTGAGAATTTGAAGAGTGCTCTACTAGCGTCACTTTCTGGCCTTGATGCTCAAGATTCTTTCAACATTATAGCTTTCAGTGGAGAGTTTCGCTTATTCTCATCGTCAATGGAGCAGGCAACACAGGAAGCAATCATACAAGCTACTGAATGGGTTGACAGTAATCTTGTTGCTAAAGGTGGTACTAATATCTTGCTTCCCCTACAACAGGTACGCTTACTCTCTAAGCGGTTCTTACTGATCAGTCAATTCTATTCTAATTATTTTTGACCGTCTCATTAAACGAATTACTTATCTAGTTATGGTTTTCGCAGCTTGTTAGTGCAATGTATGCTGATGTTATAGTAACGATTGTCAATCTGTTTTGCTTTAGGCCATCAAGTTGTTGGCGAAAACTACCAATTCAATTCCATTCATTTTCCTCGTTACTGATGGATCTGTGGAAGACGAAAAAGAGATTTGCAATGTTGTTAAACATTATCTCACAAATACCGATTGCATCAGTCCTCGCATATGTACATTTGGCATAGGTAAGAATCTTAATCACCTACTAAATCTTTTAATTAACTCTCAAAATTGTCGTATTGCCTTATGCCGTATCAACATGTGAATTTTAGCAGTCTTTCCATCCCTTTGTTCTTATAGAAACTGTTGGTTTATTTGGCGAAAAATTTTCAGGTCCGTATTGTAACCATTACTTCCTTCAACTGCTAGCACAAATTGGGAAGGGTTATTATGATGCTGCCTATGATTCAGGTTAGTGTTTACGGTTTTTTTTTTTTTTTTTTTTCAATAAGCCCTCCAAGATAATGCGAATAAAGCACATAAATCTCTTAAAATAGAATAGTTTCCTTTTCAATATCTCAGCTCAATCTCATACATCTAATTTCTTCCAGATTCAATTAACTCTAAAATGCAACGATTATTTACTAATGCTTCATCAGTCATTCTTGCCGATATAACCGTGGACACTTTTGAACATCTTGATTCACTGGAGGTACATTGTTACTGTTTGAAATCTTCTATTTGAGCTATGATCTATGATTTTTATGACCGTTTTGACTGGGACTGCAACGTCCAGTTTCTCAAACTTCAGAGTGACGTATTGTGCTTCTTGTTTCCCTCTTGCAGCTATTTCCATCTAATATTCCGGATGTTTCATCTCAAAGTCCATTGATCGTGTCAGGCAGATATGATGGGAACTTTCCTGACGTTGTTAAACTTAGTGGTACCTTATCTGATATGAGCAATTTCACCATAGACTTAAAAGTGCAAAAGGCAAAGGATTTACCACTCAATAGGGTAACTTTTATAAACTTTGGAGCTAAATTGTACTTTTGTAACGGAGACAATAGATGTTGCAAAATTTCAGTAAATTCAGTGTGGTTTTTTTTTTTTCCTCCTTCCATTGACTCCAAAGTTGTGTATGAGTGGCTTATCCGTGTCCATGATGAGCAGGTGCTTGCAAGGAGACAAATTGATATGCTGACATCGAATGCATGGTTAACGGGGAGTAAAGAGTTGGAAGAAAAGGTTCGTTGCATTGGAAATTCATTTTGGAATGAATCTTTCTTAGATGGAAAAAAAGGGGGGATTTCATTTTCTCTGACAATGTTCTGAAAAGGTTAAAACTTTGTTTATGTGTTTATGGCAATGTTCTGATTCCAATATTCCGAATTGGGCAAATTATAGGTTGCTAAGATGAGCAAACAGACAGGGGTACCGTCTGAGTACACTCTTATGATTCTAGTGCAGTCTGATAAGGGAAAGGAATCACCGGATTCAGTTCCAAAACAAGAGGTATGCGTCTTGCTTAAGACATACGACTATGCCATTTTCTTGTGACGCAAGTAACGCATCTTCTTTAGGCAAGCAAAAACAATTATCAATGTGACATAACAGCTCATGTGATCCACAAGTTCTTTGTTTTTTCAATTTTAAAGAAATAGTTTTTTGTGTGATCCAATAGGCTGACAACAAACTCAAGGTGTGGAAGAAGGCCGAATCGAGCAAAGAGAAGATGTTGTTCCTCGGAAGCCTGGGAATGGGCTTTGGAGACTTGGCTGCAACGGCTGCAAATAAACCATCGATATTAGAAGAATTAAAGGCATCTGAGCCGACGAACTTATTGGTTAAGGCAGCTTCAAACTGCTGCAACAATCTGCTCAACCGCATCTGTTGCATGTGTTTCATACAGACTTGTACTTATGTTAATGATCGGTGCGCAATTCTGTTGGCACAAATCTGCACCGGCCTTGCTTGCTGCGAGTGCCTGAATTGTTGCTATGAGTTGTGCGCGTGAATGCAATTATGCTATAGAGGTGACTACGGAGGAAGGAAAAGTACGAGAATCTCGTGCGTTGTATATACGCATATGAACTGTACTATATAACATTAACAGCATATAGTTCTTGCAAGAAACGTTGTATTTTCTTAATTTATTGATTTGATTCTTGCTTTTTTAAGAGAGAGACGCAAAATTTGCAGGTAGAAGATCCATGAAAAATTGTTTTCAGCGGCTTGGGCGGTGTTTAGCTTTATCTAATTTTTTTGTTTTCGCCCCCCTTTTTGGGTCTTTTGTTGCCCAAACGTTCAAACGACAATAGGGAAGAAAACGGCAAACGACATTAATAAGGAAAACAACGGACAACAATTAAAGAAGACGACAAAATAAGTTGGAAGAAACAGAATAAACGTCAATTTGGGCCAAGAAAATTTCAAATGATCAAGATTTAGATAATATCCAATCCAAATGACATCACAAGTTTAAAATGGCCAAGCAAAAAAAAAAGGGGTTACCAAACGACAGATTACGAAGAACAACGAAACAATTCAAACGACCAAAAAGTCGGACGAAGCAAAAAAAGTGAAGGATTAGAACATCATCAAAACAGGAAACGACGAATTTTCAAAAAAAAAAAAAAAAAGGAAACTACTAAAATGGAATCTAAACGACATTAAACCTGTAAACGACAAGGGAAACAAAAAACGACAAGAAAATAATAAAAACTACAAACGATGCTAGATATTTCAAGGGGCAACAATAAACTTCTAACAACAGTCCTACATTACCACTAGAAACGACAACTGTCATAATGAAACAAAATATTGAATGTCGTTTCTGGTTAAGGTGGTGCCTTCGTTCGTTTCAGGCTTTCAGCTGTCGGAGGAGCGTCGTCTTCTTCCCCTAAATTGTCTCTCGCTCTCTTCGTTTCTTTTCTTCTTTCCCGCCCATCATTTTTACCTCTGTCTAATTTCCCAGGTAATAATCCAAAAAATTAACCTCAAACAGATCCTCAATTTCAAAAGCATCCATGAAAAGTTAGCATCTTTTCGATTTTTGAAATTTTCCTACTTTAAAAAAAAAAATTGTAACTAAAAATGCTTAATTTTTAATACTTTCTGCAGTTTCGCCGTTCAGATGCTGATCCGTGCAGTTCCTTATCGCTCAAAGATCCTGTCTTTATTCCTTCTGTTCTCTGTTTATTTTCCCTTCAGGTAAAGCAAGGATTCAGGTTCTCTCGTTTATGCTAATTATTTTAGTTCTTTTTTTTTTTAATTATACAGCTGAAATCTTGCTATTGTTTAATTTTCTGATGCTGATACAGTTTTAAGCATAATGTTTTAAGCACAATATACTAATTTTGTGAGAATTTTGAATTTTCCGGGGGGGTTTTTTGTTTTTTCGGGTAAAGAAAAAAGTCTTAATTTTTTTGGTTTCTTAAATCCTCCAAGAAATTCAGGTGTGCAAGCACAGGGAAAGAGCAGACATTAGGTATTATAAAACCAGATGGACTGTTGAGTAACTACACTGATAAGATTAAGAATGTGATATTGGATTTGGGTTTCCTTATTCGCAACGAAGTGTCCCTTCAACTTGACGAGGACAGTGTTAGAACCTTTTACGCTGAGCATTCTTCTAAGAGCTTCTTTAACAGTCTCATCACATACATGACAAGGTATCTTTGAAACTTGTGCAAGCTTTTGTTGTGTGATTTTGTTGCATTTTGATGGAAATGATACAGATCTTCAAGTTAATTAAAAATGATTATCCAAAATCATTCAATGCAAGCCATTTCACAATCGGGATTACTGTCGTTTTCGGCATTTGCTTCTATGATTTGCCTAGAAGAATGGGATTTAGTTATGAACATGTTACCTGGGTTCCTTGCAGCCCTTGACACTGAAGTTTATGGATCTCACTTTGCATAGCATATCGTGTTAGCTTGCCATGTAGTAATCGTATACTCCTTAGTTCGAACTGTTTTCTCTTTCTCTCTCTTCTTATTGAAGCTGTTTTTGTCAGTGGCCCAGTGTTGGTTATGATTTTAGAGAAGGAAAACGCGGTTGCCGATTGGCGTGCTTTGATTGGGCCAACTGATGCAAGGAAGGCAAAGATCACTCATCCTCACAGGTTATCTTTACTTACTACTATGCAATTATTACTTTGCCAATATCCTTATAGATTCTTTGTATTCTCGTTTAATCCTTTTTGTATACCGCACATATTCCTGTCATTTCGTTCACGTTATTAATCACCACAAATTCATCTGTTTTCTAGATTGCATGCTAGAATTTCCAATCATCATTTTCTCTTCTGTTTTCAGCATTAGAGCGATGTGTGGGACGAATTCTGAAAAGAATTGTGTGCATGGTTCTGATTCTCCTCAATCGGCTCAAAGAGAGATCTCGTTTTTCTTTAAAGAGAAGTCTGCAGGTAAGTTCCATCTTATATAAAAAGTTGGGATAAATATCAATTTGGCTATCTTGGGCTTATTTATGGAACTGGGGTGTCATTTTGCACTCATGAGATCTGAGTTTATAATGTCCACTAGATTGCACTGTACGCGTTTTAGTAGAAGAAAAATTTTTTATGCGGACATTATGCCTTTGTATGGTTTTTTTTTGTTTGTCTATTATAGCTGTTTACGTTTTCTTAGTCCTAGAATACTGTCCTATCTCCTATGTATCTGTGATCATAAACATTGATGCCTCTTGGATGAAAGCCTTATTAATCGATGTGGCATCAAGTTTTGATTGATATACTCGTTTGCATCAAAATGATTATTCGTTATGCAGAGACTGTGTAGTCTCCCTCCTAACAATCATGTTTCTTTTTTCTTTTGACAGGCACGAGAGTTACCGAACACGATGAACTGTAGCTGGCCTCACAAAGCAGAACAATGTGCCTTCCACAAGCGTTAATTTTAGTTTTTGTTTTGTGAGGGTGTTAGGCCACTGTTGTTGAATGTTTTCTTGTACAGCTCAGCCGGTTGGCGAACTTCCTCACTAAATTACTTAAAATAGAGATCTCTCTCACAGTTGAGAGCTGCCTGCTATTTTTATAGCGATCTCTCTCACAGCCGGTTGCCTTTTTATTTATTTATTTATTATTATTATCAAGTTATAAGTGTTTATAATTCCATAAATCGAAATAAAACTAAAAGTGCCGAGTGGCACTTACTGAAAATTTTCTTGAATGCACGAGTGTCAATAATCTTGTCATCAAAGACAGCTCAGAAAGTTTCATTTTTCCCCCCTAAGGAAAAACTCAGGTTCTACTGCATTAAACGAAAAACAATCGGTGTTTTACGGTGTCATTTGCTTTAATAATCTTTGAATCTGTCCGTTCTATTCCACCTTCGACGGATATTCTCTCTTTGCAGCATTTAAACGGTGAAAACGAGTTTTGTTTCTCTTTCACTCGAGGGGGCTAATTGATTAACAGGAGCTTCAATCTCCGCAAAGCTTAAAACATGTTTACATTATGATCCTATATCTTGCAGGAACGTGACCGGATATCGAAAACATAAACAAAACAATTTGGAACTCATAATCAAGTCATCTTGAAAACATGTACAAAATCTGATGTTTGAGACTATACAGGTTGGCTTGGCTTGGCTTGGTTCAGAGGAGTACCCTTTTACCAAAAACGTTGTTAGAAACACAAACAAAGTCCTAATTAGCAGCCAACATTGGAGGATTTCTCTTTCCTATTGAGAGACAAAAGGCCAGTTTTTATTACTTTGATGCAAGAAAGATAATATTATCTTTGATTTCTTGGGTCTTCAGGAGCTTCATGAGGACGAAACACTTGCTTAATCTTAAATGCAACAAGACGTGTAATATATATATATATATATATTATATATGTATAATAAAATAAAGTAAAGATCCAATGAAAGAAGAGCTAGTCAAACAATGAAGGCACCACTTTTCTAGAGAAAAATGGAAACTGTAAAACATTCCAAATTTGGAATGCCTAGTCCAAACTTACTAAATAAAGCCAAGGGTTCCTAAATTCTAGACACTAGTAGATGCAAGAACCCCACATGGCCTTCTTTTTTACTTTTCACTAAAAAGCTGTATCTTGGTCCCGGTGTTCAAACCTTTTTGCATGCAAATCTCGAGGATCTTTTCGAGTCCCATATTCGAACTCTTTGGGCCAAAGATGACGAGCTCAATGACGGTACTTTCTTAGATATTTTCTTTTTCTCTCTCACTTAATTCGTTTCATGGGATATCAGTCATATCACCAATTACAGAATTTTATTACTACACCTGATAGTAATGATATGATGACGAGAAAATCTTATTTATAAATTTCACTTTTATCAGTTTTCAGAATAGTAAAATACGTACGTTAAAAGTACATGATAAAATGATACAGGAAAAATAGATATATGAATTGAACTCTCAATTATATATGCTTATTCATTCATAAACTATGATGGTAATTTAGCTAGTGGTGTGATTTAACGACACGTTGTTTGTTTAAGTTCTTAAACATGGTTTAGTCTTGAGACTGATTAATGATTTTTTTTTTAATGCACTGTGATTAAGAGATTACACATTCTCACATGTCAATTGTTTAATTAAGCGATCATTGTGGGATTTGGGTCTACTAATCAACTGATGGTTTGGATTAGCTAAACTTGGCTTTTTAGTTAACTTTTAAGTGTGGGAAACCAATTATTATTATTACTAATATTATTTTAATTGATATGTCCACTAATGTGAGAGTGACAGAACACAACACTCAGCCAAGTAAACTGTGTTTTTTTTATTCCCCCCTTTTTTTTTCAATTAATTGTCTTGGATTTGCGTAAGATACTCTATATATTAGTATAATTTTAATCATCTTTAAGATAGAAGGAATTGCAAGAAGTAAATAGATTAGAATAATTGACACTTGACGAATTATATGTAGTTAGAAACTAAAAAATGTGTATATACACGAATATGGTAAAGTCTAATAGGGGATTAGAATCTAAAATATATATCTATATATATTTATATTTATATTTATATTAGGGGATTTGAAATAGAATCATAAATAGTTAAATTGGAAAGTGGGGGATTGATAAATATGGTGTATAGATTTTATGGTTCAAGTCAACCCGACTTCTTGGGTACACGTGTTGGTCCGACATTAAATGATGGGGGTTTCTTTGTCGTGACACGTAGCCAAAATGACTGAAATTGAACATAATCCAAATTGCAGTGTGGTGACCCACTTGAGCTGACGTGGCAGGTCTGTAAGGTGGTTTGTCAGTCAAATGGTGGCCAGTGGGGCCCTGTTTTGATAAGAGCAATAGAGGAAATAAAATAGATCTTCACTAAATGCTGTTACACTGCATTATCAATGGCAAGGAAATGGAATAGAATATTGTTTAGACTTGAAAAAATTCAGTACAATATATATATATATATATATTTTCAATGTCATCCCATTTCCTTTCGTCATTATCTATAAACGAAACAATATTTGTAATTTATTAATAAAACGAAAATGATATGATCTGATTCTACTTAAAAAATGAGTTTAATTTATGTAAATATAATTTAATTTTTCATAATATTTCATTACATTATACTTTTTTATATTATGATTACAGAGTATCAAATCAGATGACATGTAATAAAGAAAAAAAAAAAGGATATCTTTATGATCACACCAATCCTTTGGTGGTGAATTTAGTATAAGTAGAAAAACAAATGTAGATTCAAAGCCGTTAATAGATTAATTAGTAGCTTATAAATTTCATAGTAATTAGTGACGGGGAAGATGCTAGGAAATGGAACATTATAATTAGTCAAGACATTATCGTTGTACCTTGTTATATACATATATATATATATATATATAATTATACAATTATCTGTTCGCCTAACTTATAAGCGGCTCCTTGACATGGGGGATATGTAGTTAAACAATTACTGTTAATATCGTTGAGAGAGATCTATTCTTGCCCCAAATCTCAGCAAGATTTTTCTATGGCTAGAAGGGTATTCTTCTCACCTCATGTGTCTTGAGGATTTAGTGTGGCGGTGTTCTTAAACATTATGAATTATTCTGACAATAAATCTACCGGGAAAAAGACCAAATCTCTTTTCTTTAATAATAATTCCTATGGTGAAAAAAGAAACAAAAAAAAGGCAAGAACACAGCTTTGAACTGTAAAATAAGTTAATAACATCATAACTGAGGAAGAAAATAAATGAATAAAATTTAAAAGAATTTGATGAAAAATATATTGTTTTTTAAAAAATGTATTTGACATTTAGAAACCCGCATTATCAATAAAAATAAAAAATAAAAAAACTGAGATATTTAGGCCTAATATCACTTTCACAACTTATTCATCCATGTTGTCACCTTCAATTGCTTCCTTCGAAGTACGACATTTTCTAATATACCGCAAAAGTGACGAATTTCAACCGAGGAAAAACGGCCATGAATCTTTTCTCTTTGCTTTAATCTTCTGATCTTCTTCTTCTACTTTCTCTATAGTTTGTCTTTGCTTTAGATTTACTTAGGAAGAATTTTGGTCCTTGGACTATAAGTTCAATTCCCTTTTAATTAATACTTGAGTTTTAAAACGTCTACGAACAATAACCTCGCAACCAAACTAAGCCTTAGAAGCCCTCTTGATCTAAATGGACAAATATATGGTCTATAGAGATTAGCATCCGTTATATAAACATCGTCTTACAGATTTGTTTCAGTGAACATTGTCTCGATCGATGATTGATTATTATAATAATAATTTTTGTCGAAAAGGTTTCTAGTCTTAAAACGTGGAAATTTCTGTGGGGTAAGGTACGTACGTGTAGAAATGGGAGCAGTTGAGAAAAGGAGTCGGCTGGTCCCAAAATGAAGGGACATTCCTACGGGAAATGGCGTTTCTGTGCTGTTCCCTTTACTCATATGACCACCCCCCATACCTCTCTTTTGGACCTTTCTTCCAAGTACTCGTTATATCCTTAACCTTTTTTCCCTTCCAACTTGCCAGCCCATTTCGAACGGTATTTCTTATGTACCACCTTAATTAAAATCATTCACCTGCGACACTGACCTTACATCTCATGTTATCCTCCTTTTCACTTTTTGCTACCATTCAGTACTATATATATGTATATATATATACACACATACATACATATATGAAAAAATATCTTTAATAACCAAACAGACCGCAGTTGTAACATTTTATAATATTGTAAAGTGTACTATTTAGACCTACTGATATAATAGATAAGTATTACGAAAAAAAAAGTCATTAAAATCGACCGATTATTTTAATAACCAGTTATTATAATAACGTATTTAAAAAAAAAAAAAAAAAGTAGAAGAAGAAGAAGCTAGCTATAGCTATAGCATGCACAAGTACTCCACTTGTTTCAGTTGCTAGCCAATCAAGAACATTAATTTCAGTACTTGTAAATAGAACCAATATTCCTTAATTGATGCTAATGAGTTACAAGACAGAAATGTAAAGTACAGATTGTTGACAAGAACAAGCAAAGCTAATTAATACATGAGCACTAATTTTCACTATAAATTCATCATTTTGTAAGTACTTCGTGGAGGTTCTTCTGGCATCTATCTGCATGAAAACTGTGCCTTGAATTACTTACAAAGTGATTTAGCAAACAAAATAAATTACTTATAAAATGAACAGTGCTACTTAACAACGTAACTAGATGTTCCACCACAAGTTGGTCTGTTGACTCTCTTTTGAAACGATGTGTTCAACTAGCGAAACGTGTATTTTGTACTTTCAATTAGTACCACTAGAAAGGCCAAAAAAAAAAGTGCCTTAGATCTGTACTCGATCTAGATCGCGACGATCCAACGGCTAAAATAGCGACACAAAGGCGCCAAACATACAGTGGTATGTTCCAGAACTAATCACCCCCGCAGAATCAGATCACCATGTGTCATTATAAGTAGCCCTTATTAAAGTAGTGACTTGTGATTAGATAAAGTCATTAAGGTTTAAAAAAAAAAAAAAAAAGGGAATGTTTTTTTTTGCCAGTGGAGTATGGGCGTGTGTATCAATAGTATATAACGGAATAAAGTTTTGGGGGCACAAGGAAATATAGTCTAGATACAGATCAGATATACGAGTTAAGGTGGGAAAAGAGAGAAGTATTCCGGTGAGGTTAAAAAAGAGGTCGTTTTTGGGAACTTGAACCCATTTGAAAGTAGAAAACCAGAGCTTGTTCATGAAATTCATAAAACCTTCTTCTATATAGAACTTTGAATTATCACCTCTTCACCATCTTGATATTATTATTTCTAGTCATTCAAGTTTAGAGCTTTCGATCTGATTCTGATCTTGTTTGTCTCCTTCTATATCTCAGAAAATGAGGGTAAGTGATTTATCTGTGCATTTTATTGTTTGTATTTTAGCTGAAAAAGATTTTTATTATTAGTTAGTGACCATGGTTTCGGCTTGTGGTTATGGCAGCTTTTTGGTTGGATGCAAAATAAGCTCAACGGAAAACCTGCAAACAAGAAGACAAATACACTTCCAACAACCAGTAAGCACGATCTTTTCTGACTTATTTCTATATATATGTGTGTGTATATATTAGTTCTAGTCACCATGCATATATATATATATATATATATATATATGTTAGGCATATTAATTGAATGTTGGATATATGGTTTTTTGATGTTGTTACAATTTAACCATATAGTAAACGTGTCAAATGTGGATTTGATAAGTGAAAACCAAGTTATCAAATCTAAGTTCAAATCTGATAAGTCAACTGGATCAAGTTTGGATCTATGAAACCGCTTTCTATGGGGTCAAGATAAATATAATAAAAATAATAATATACTAACGATAATAAAGAAACTGTAAAAAGTGTTTAAGCTTTTAATTAATCAGATCCCAAGAGCTAATTAGATTTCCTTATATAAAATTTGTTAATTCTTTATTATCAATGAAATTAATGGATTTTTTTTTTTTTTTTGGGTGTAGATTATGCAAAACAAGAGGCTCGAGAAGAATTCAGTGACTGGCCACAAGGATTGTTCTCGATCGGAACATTTGGGAACGATGATATCAAAGAAATTACAGAGAGCCAAAACATACTTAATCAAGAAAGTAAGAATAATAATGACAAACCGTCTTCTTCATCCGAGGAAGTAATGGACATAACTCCAGAAGAAGTTGGCAAACTGCACAAAGAGCTAACGAAGCTCTTGTCGCGAAAACCGAACAAGGAAAAGGAAAAGGAAATAGCGGATCTTCCATTGGACAGATTCCTGAATTGCCCGTCGAGCTTGGAAGTGGACAGGAGGCTTAGCAATGCGCTTTGCAGCGACCGAAATTCCGACGTCAATACAACGGACGACGACATAGACATAGACAGAACCATCAGTGTCATAATTGGTAAATGCAAAGAGGTCATGATCTCCGCCGAAAATAACAAGAAGAAGGCGATCGGGAAGAAGTCGATTTCTTTTCTTCTCAAGAAGATGTTTGTCTGTACAAGTGGATTTGCACCAGCTCCTAGTTTCAGAGACACTCTTCAAGAGTCCAGAATGGAAAAGGTAAAATTTTTTTCTTCTTTTTTTTTTTTTTTTAAATCTCAACATTTTAAATTAATTATTATTAAAAAAAAAAAACAGAGAGACAAACATAATATATATATATATATATGTGTATTTTTCATGTCTCATAGAAATAAATTGTGTAACAGATTTTGAGAACAATGCTTCATAAGAAAATGTCGTCTCAAGATTCTTATCGCGCATCGTCGGTGAAGAAATACTTGGAGGACAAACCGATGCCAAAGAAGAAAAATGAAGAAGAAGAGACCCGGAAGAAGACTGATGGTGGAGGAAAATGGGACAAGACAGATTCTGAATGTAAGTTTCAACTTTACATGCAAGAAATGTTTTTTTTTTTTTTTTTATGAATTAAAAAAAATAAAATTTGCAAAAGCTGGCATATATTCATGGGTTCTGCTTTTTGCAAATTGCAGATATTGTTCTGGAGATTTAAGTATTCTCTTCAAGCTAGCTAGCATTCCAATGACAAGAAGGTAATAAGATATAATTCTATTTTTCCAAGCTTTATTATATTTTTATTAAGATTGCGTAAGAGCCATTAAAAAATTTCAGCCGTTACAATTTTCTTATTAAATTTAAGGTGCAACTGAAAATTTACCAACAAAAAAAAAAAAGGTAAAATTTTTAATATTAAATATGAATGGGGACACGTGTCCACATGAATGTAACTTCTCACAATATGTGTTACTAATTAGGTCTCATTTTAAATAAAAAGTGATTGAATTATCAATATACATATCTAGTATGTTTCTTAATAAAATGAATTATATTGATTAACATGGCGTAGTTCTTGCTCTTATTTTGCAGATTCAAAAGTCTATGCCTTGGTATTCGGTACTTACATTTGAAATTCACGAACACATGCAATTTTTGATTGTGGACTCCACTGCAAGTTTTTCAAAGATTAACAGTGAAAATATAGCATCAAATTATTAAAAATATCAAAACAAGGATCACAGAACGGCCGAGACAAGCATTCTCTATATTTTGGCTGATGGTGGGTCGATCCCCACTTTTTTTCATGATTGCAACTGTGAATATACAGTCACAATTCAATTCATGTTACATATAAGATCAGCCTGTTAATTGTTGAACGATTTTCCGTACCTAATCTCTTATGGCAGTGCTGCACATTAATGTATCTCCATCTACATTTTTCTTCCTATATAAATGTTTGTATAGGAAATTACTACATTTTTTTTCCTTTGCTTTTTGGCTAAAATGCCATCTCTCTGTAAGATATTTTGACATTTGAGGTTAATAATATTATTACATTGACCTGCGATTCCAAAGATATATACATACATACATACATATATATATATATATATGCTAATTTGAGTTTATATGATACTTTCGTTAATACACGTAAATATAAGTGAAATAAGAGGAAGAATTCTGGAACAAGAAAAAAAAAAACATAAGAATTCCTCTTCTGCAAAACAAATTACTACAGCACCAAACAAACCATTTCAGTATACGACATGACATGTCGTTTACTGAAGGTCGCATGTCTTGAGTTGAGGAAACAAAAAAAAAAAAAAAGATCATAAAACATATTCCGTCGTTTAATAGCTCAACAGTTTTGAAATGACATGTCGTTCATTGGATCAAACGACCAACAACGAGTTGTTTCAGCAAACAATCATGTCGTTTTATATTTGATCTACAACAAAAAAAGGAAAAAAAAATTAAAGAGGATCTTCAATTTTTTGTCAGTTTCCAATTTTGATATTTAGATAGGAAAATCACTTACAAGTTTGTACTAAATGAAAAGTTTGCTTTTACAGGTTCTAAAACTTATTAACTGTGACATAAAAAAATAAACATATTTGAAATAGCATTATGCTGAGAATTAGAGTACAAAATAAATTAAATGTGTCAGTTTACACTTTTGTGTCAAATATATTATTGACATTTGTATTGGAAATGGGTTGAGGAAGAACGAAATTGGATATTCACAAATTATAGCTTCAAGGCTCTGTCTGACCCTGACATTTACTTGCAGACACTGAGTCCTAAAATTTCACACTTAAGAGCTCGTTTGGTTCGTGAGTTTGAGTTGAGTTTTTGAAGTTTAAATAGTAAATTTTGTTGATTTTTCAGAAAAGATAAAAAACTTTTTGGAAAAAAGACAAAGACTTTTGAGGAAGAAAACAAAACTTAAGTGTTGAAAACCAAGTTTGAGCTTGGTTTCCAAACATACCCTTAGTCCCTTTGTCAAAGTTCCATCCCAAAAAAGGACATAAACCTATCATGTAACTGCCTCACATTGAACTCGTTTAATAGAGCTTTCTATAAATTTCTTTTGACTTTCTAGATTCAAAAGTAATTTATACAAATGTTTAGATAATTTATCACAAGAATTTTCTGTCAAAGTTAAAAAAATATGATTTTCAATAAAAGCTATTCTAAATAAACTTCAAAAATTATAACAATTTAAGTTAGACATTGTAAACTTTATTTTAATTTTTTATTATTTATTAGAAAAAATATCATTTCAATCTCATAAGCTTTTCAATTCTAAATACTTATTGAGAAATTATAACTTTTACTTATATTTTTTTATTGGCTAAAAGCAAAAATTCTATTAAACTGGCCATTGTGTTTTTAAAAAATTATTTTGGTTTTTTTTTTTTGTGAAGAAAGAAAAAAGAAAAGCAAATTGAACAATTTTTTCACTTTTCTTAATTAGCCTTTAGATACAAATTTATGTGTAGAGTTGTGATGGGAATTTTAAATTTATGTTTTGTTTTTAGGTTTAAATCTAAGTTTTTTATCTTAATTTTTATCTTTTTTTAAAAAATTAATAAAAATTATAATTAATTTTTAAAAATTCAATTAACTTCAATTTAAAAATTTTATTTTGGATGTGAGGTCAAATGGAAGCTTAAACTCGCTATAAATCTGATTGTATAGTGTGACTTGAGCATAACATAAATTCCAACTAAACGACATGTCGTTTACGGCTGAAGTCGTGTCGTTTCTGAATTGAACGACAATAAACTTACCAAACTATCAATTTTCCTTTTTTTTTTTTTTCTATCTATTTTTTCCAAAAAAAAAAAAAAAGTCGAAAATATATAGAAATTTTTTTTTACAGAGTGGAATTTACACAAGTGTCCATTAAAAAAATTCAATTCTATCAATCAACCAAACCAATGGAGGAGCGGCCAACAACAACAACAACCGAAACAAATCTTTCTATTTCATCTTCCTCTTTCGTTTCAATCATGTCCAATTCCAAACCCTAGAAATTTCCCCTTTTCCTCTCTCAGTATTTAACTTAAATAAATTCCTTTTGTGCCTTTTTCTCTTCGTCTCTTTTTTCTCTCACTTTCCAGTCGAATTTTCCTCGTCAATCTCTTCCGGCGCGGCGGTTGGATCTGAGTGCTTTTTTCAAAACTCACTCCTAATCTCGTCCACTCCGGAAGAGAAAACCCCTCTCAATTTCTTGAATTTTTGGTTGGTTTCGGATCCGCGGAAAAAAAATATTAGGGCTTTCTTTGATTCGTTGTTGTAGTTCGATATTCTCGGGGGTTTTGGTGTGGCTGAATCAGAGAGAAATCTGAGCTGCCAATGCCATTGGTTTGGTTTCTGGTGAAAATTTCGGTGGTTTTTGAGGTACCGAAAACGTCTGAAATCGTCGACACCAATGTCGTGGGCAGGACCGGAAGATATTTATCTTTCTACTTCTCTTGCTAGCTATCTCGACAGTAAGCCCTCTATCTGTTGTTTTTGATAATGGGTTTTGTAAAAGCTTCCACTTTTATTGTTATTAAGTTTAGTTTTCTTTTTAATTGTTGCTTTTTTTCTTCTTCTTCTTCTTCTTTTTTATTTATTTATTTTTATTTTAACTTTTGTTATTTGTTATGTCAACTGTAGTTTGCCATTATTTTTTTTTAATTTTATCTGTCTCTTGTTAATTGTAAAAACTTTTAGATTGAATATTAGAGTTTTTGTGGTTGTTGCTTTTCTGGGGTCTGTTTGTACGACAGTTATTTGAGTTCACTCGATATTTTGGACAAAATTTATGAAAATTTCCAATGTTAAATGGGGTTCGTAATAATTCAAAGAATTCAATTGTCTTCTTATCTCCATGCATATTTCGAATTTGTGCTGTTAAATTCAGTTCCATGTTAGTATTTTAGTATGGATCTATATATACTAAACAATAGAATTGCAGAAGTGTTGGAGTTTAGGAGACATGGATCCATGACCAACATTGGCTTCAGGGTCTCCACCGGTTTTTTGGTGCTTTGTGTCCTATATATATATATATTTTCCTCTGCTATCCATGATTCATAGCCCAGTTGACTTTATCTTTTTCCATTTTCAATAATTGGAACTGGATTTGGGAGCCTTATTTGTGGATTGGTTCTCTTGTGGGATATTTAAGAATCTTACTTTCGTGATGAATACATATATTCTGTCGTAGATGAAATGTATGTAACTTTTCGATGAAAGTTGGTTACTGGTTTTTTATTTTTAATCAATGTTCTTCTTTCTCTATTGAGATAGATTTCTATTTTGTCGTGTCTCATCTTTAACAAATTGTGCACCACTGAATAAAATTTCAACCGGAATGATCTATTGCTTAGGATTTTTGATTAATGTATTCTAGTTGGATTTCAATTGTGGAAGAAGAAATTGTTCTCAAGTCTAACTTCAGCATTTTCTTCTGTTGCTTCTGCTGCAGAGAAACTTCTTGTGCTGCTTCGAGATGGTCGAAAGCTTTTGGGGATACTCCGTTCATTTGATCAATTTGGTGATGGCATTTTCATCTGCCTTTTTGGATTTTGAATGTTTAGATAGTACAGGTTACTGAAGAAATCTGGGTTTCTTAATTGCAGCTAATGCTGTTCTTGAGGGTGCGTGTGAGAGAGTCATTGTTGGTGAACTTTACTGTGATATCCCTTTAGGTTTATATGTAATCCGTGGAGAGAATGTTGTTTTGATTGGCGAGCTGGTATTGCCCCTAACTGTATGCCTTTCATATTAAGTAGTATGCATTTTTGTATTCTACATTTAAGATTTCAACTTTGAACTCGCAGGACTTGGAGAGGGAGGAGCTTCCCCAACACATGACTCGTGTTTCTGCTGCAGAAATTAAAAGGGTAATTATTTGACATTCTTTTATGATGATTATGTTGATATTAAGTGTCAATTCCATAGTCCATTAGTTTGTTTACCTTGCCACGAATAAAATCTTGTTGTCGGATCAATGTGGTCAAGTTACTGAACTGGTTGCTATGGTTTGATTTTGCTGAGTCACACTACTTTTTTTCAACTGTATTCAAGTTCCCCCAGTAGAAACCATAAAAAGTATAAAAGGTTAGAAAATTATTGGGGCTGCTTATTAGTAGAAACTTTTTACTGTGCCAATTTAACTAGGGGGCTTTCTGAAGTCTGAAGATACTTAAGTCTTTAAATGCTGGTTTTTGTGTGTTTGTGGTGAATTGCCTACGTGATTTAGGGATCAAATTGTTCAAAACTATATGTTGTATCGGTTTATACTTCATCCTGTTCATGGATATTCTCCTATGTGTCATTTTCAATGTTTAGTTCTTTTTTTATTTTTTTGGGTAGGATTTTCAATGTTTAGTTGTCTGTGTGTGTGTGTGTTTGTGTTAAAAAGGGTGGATCATCATTCATCGGGAATTATTTTTGGCGGGAAGGAGAAGGAGGAGGATTGTGGAAGTTGAAAAGAAAAAGATGTGATGTGAGGGGGCTTATAATTTAACATGAAAACACGTGTCCGCATCCCAGAGCATGTTTGCTAAGTGTTGTTTAGTTTTTGGAACTTAGGCAAAGTTTCAAATTGAAAGCTAATCATATTTTACTTGTGAAGCGATTTTAGAAATCAGAGTGCATTATTTTCCCTACCCTTTAAATTGGATTCTTATCCGTAAAGTATTCCTGTTGTGACTGTGCAGGCGCAGAAAGCTGAAAGGGATGCTTCTGATCTTAAAGGTACCATGAGAAAAAGGATGGAGTTCCTTGATTTGGATTGACGAGTGGGAGAGTTTCTACACTCTTTGCCCTAGTTGCCATGCTTGTCCGCAAATATTATAGCGGCTGTGTTTTCCCTTTTGTCTTCTTCATCTTCCTCGTCTTCGTCTTCGTCTTCTCTGCTTTGGTAGGAAGGGTTGTTTTTAGTCGTTAGAAGTCAGATGCTTCTTCAACAGTAAGTTCAATGCTGAACCATTCTTCAAACATATATATATATATATATATATATATTCGTGTACTATTTGTCTGAATGAATTACAGTCTTTTTTAAGTTTATAAACAGGTGGTCAGGACTCAATAGTCAATGAACCTCCTCTCTTTTCGGCCTCTTTTGAATTTTGGGTCCAGTTTAGTTAGGGGTCTAAATGAAAATTTCATTTTTCAACCCAACCCATGTTATCTCCCCCAACAACTACCAGATGCTTGAAACACCAAACCTGCGTAACTTTTCCTCAACTTTTGACTTCTCTCAAACTAGTGCTAATATGGTATGCGGTAATGATTGGACCTTTTCGATTTAGTAATATAATTAAAAATAGGGAGCTTCTATGGTAGGTCGTGTTCTTTTTCATTACCGCAAGAATCAACAAAATTTTAATCGATCAATTAACTTTTCAACGGTCTCATCTAGTTCACGTTGAAAATTAACAGCACGTTGTGAAAAAAAAAAAAAACTCTAATTTATAAATTAAAAGCATTGTTCTTACTGAAGAAATCACCATATAACTATGTATATGTATAGATGTATTTGGTGGTGTGTGTGGTCCATGTAATTAGAGAAATTTATGTGGTGATCGTTGATTCATTTCCACCAAGCGAATACTTTTTTTTTTTTGGGCATTATAAACCTTCTACAATGTACAAGAATAAGGAAGACTAGGCAAATCAAATCAATCTTCAGCTCCGGAAAATAAAAATGTCCTCACGTGGGACCTTTTTTTGTCGTGGAGTTGGAAAGAATAAACATGTGTTTGAAGCATAGGTTTAAGAGGTAATTTTTAGATTAAAGTTGGTTTACTTTTTAAAAACTAGTTATAATATTTATTGATTTTTTAAAAGAAGATAAAAATTGATATGAAAATCTTAGATCAGAACCATATAAACGACTATACTCTCATATACCACACCTACAAAAAACACACCAAAAAAAAAAAAAAAGGAGCAAGTTACTGCATCCAAAAATCCTTTTGTTGGGTTTAAGAAAATATATATATTTATCCTGTTATGTCTATTTTAGTATAACTTAACAATTTTAATATTTTTTCTAATTTCAAAAAATTATATTCATATTCTTTTCGAATATGAATATTTAATTCATCTATTAATTTTAAGAACATTCGGTGACAGAATCATGATTTATTAATAAAGTGAGTCAATTTTTTTTAATTAATATTATACTAACATATATATGTGATAGATTTTATTTATTAAAATCTAAATTGTTTGTCAAATTTATAAAAAAAAAAACCCCACTATATTAAAATTAAAAGAAAAAAAAAAGAGCTACGGGTCCATTCCCCCCCCCCAAAACAAAAAAATAATAATTTTATTTATTTATTTTGTTGAATTTAAACCTTGGATAAAAATAGCACATGGTAGTTGAACTTGAAAATTCACTCGTTGAAATTGAATAATTAAATTAATTCGATTGGATGCTTGTTACCAATGAATCGAGTGTTGACGCCTATCTTTTAATTGAATTAACCGATCAACTTAACTTAGGATTCGTTTGGTGTTTAGATTGAGTTTGAGATGAGATGAAATTTTTAAGTTTGAGTTAGTTGGCTTTTTAAAAATTAGTTATAAATTTTGTTGACTTTTCAGAAAAAGATAAAAATTGAGATGAAAAAATACAGTTTAGTTGGAGTTAAACTCGGATGCCAAACATCGGCTTAATTTTGTTATCAAACTTTTATTTTTTAATGTGGGGATTTGAATTTTATATTTTGAGATATAGTCAAATATAAAATTAATATTAAATTATGTTTGCAACTACAACTAAGACTGAATTTTTGTTTTCAAAAAGTTCATAAATTTATAGGAAATCACGGAAAAAAAATTAAAATTATTCTCACAAGCAATTTAACTTCAATAATTTAAAAAAAAATCTGCAAAAAATAAAAATAAAAATAAAAAATCAACTTTAATAATAAAAATTTGAGTGCTTTTAACACCGACAGCATTGACTCTCCATTAAACTAGAAACAATCTGACGCTCTCAAACGACGAAACGATGCTAAACAGATCAATCCAACGGCTGATAATCCACATAGACACGAATAGTTTTCGGAGGAAATACACGCAATAATTCCCCACAGTCGTCTTTAAGCTGCTTCACATCGTCTTTCCCAGCTCAGCCAAGTAGAAGTGTAACAGCAGAAGAAGATCTCAAACTCCGTTCTTTCTCTCTCTACTTTATCTCTCTAGAAGAGTGCAGCCAAAAAGCGGCAACCTTTCAGACCTCGTCAGATCCAGAACCTTCTTCTCGAATCAGAGCGTTTTCGAGAAGTTTCTTTGCCTTTTCCTCCTCCTCCTCCTTCTTCTTCCTCCTAATGTCGTGGGTCTCGGCTTTGGCGCTTCTCTGCGCTTTGAGCTTCGCTTTCGTCGAAGCCTCGGTCCACGACTACGCCGCCGAGAGATTCGCCTCCAAAGGTAATGCCTTCGTTGTCCATGGCGGCAGCGAGGGGATTTACTCTTCTGTCCCTTCTCTCGGCGACTCCGACTCTGCTTCCGTCTTCTCTAATGGAGAGTCTTTTCTACGGTAATGTCATTGCCCCCAATTGACTTCAAATTTTCTTCCTTCTGATTCTATTTTCGTGAGGAATCTAGCTTGAATTGGTTATTTCCTGTCAATTATAAAGTAGAGCTGAAATTTTGATTAATCTCATCTGTTCAATTCTATGTGCAATGAATGTATATCTGAATGTCGATATAATGTACTGAACTGTGAAACTTTTTTGGATTTTGTTTGTGATCTGGAACTAGTTTTGAAAAGGTTACATTCCGGAGGTCGAAAGAATATACGAATTTCAGCTCGGGTTCGATCCACGCCATTGTTTTTGAGGTGGAAGATAGAGAAACAATTGGGGGTTCAGCCTATGGGGGTCAGAGGGCAGTGTGTTGCACTGCTGATCTTGCGAAATTGGGTGTGTGTAAAGAAGGAGAGATCATTCACCGCCCATCTGCTACGAACCCCGGTTGGCCGCAAGTTTTCGGCATCTCCTTTGATATAGATGATGAAGCTATCACATTGCCATCCAAGTCCATAGAGATTACTAAAACCGGGATGTATAACTTGTATTTCATACATTGCGATGTGAGGCTTAAGGATGTGGTTGTTGAGGGGAAAACAATATGGAAAAACCCTACTGGATACTTACCTGGTAGAATGGCACCACTTATGAAATTCTATGGTTTCATGTCATTTGCATTTGTGCTACTTGGGATCTTTTGGTTTTCACAATACTCGAGGTTTTGGAGAGAAGTTCTTCCGCTACAGAATTGCATTACTCTAGTGATCACGCTCGGAATGTTTGAGATGGCTTTGTGGTACTTCGACTATGCTGAATTCAACGAGACTGGAATCAGGCCTACCGGGACAACTGTATGGGCTGTAACCTTTGGCACTGTTAAGCGTACTGTAGCACGTCTGATCATTTTAATGGTTTCAATGGGCTATGGTGTTGTTAGACCTACCTTAGGTGGGATTACGTCAAAGGTGATTATGCTTGGAGCCACCTTCTTTGTGGCATCTGAAGTTCTTGAGATGGTAGAAAATGTCGGTGCGGTGAGTGATCTTTCCGGAAAGGCAAGGTTGTTCTTGGTTCTTCCTGTGGCAGTATTGGATGCTTTCTTCATCCTGTGGATATTTTCATCTCTCTCTGCAACGTTAAATAAGCTTCAGGTACTTGGTTGGATTTCACCTTTGGTAGTTCATCTCTTCTCCTTTTAGTTGTAATCACCTTCAAGCTTGTTAATGAAGTTATATACGCGGGAATTGACCAAGTATTTGATGGTTCATGTAACATGCTTTTGTTTGTCCACATTATTTCTTTTGCAGTATAGTATACAAAAATCCAGCTGATGAGATTTGATCTCTTGTGTGTGATGTGACAGGCCAGGCGAATGTTGGCTAAACTAGATATTTACAGGAAGTTCACGAACGCTTTGGCAGTGGCTGTTATTGTGTCCGTTGGTTGGTTATGCTATGAGGTAATCAAGACATCACGCCTACAAAGATGGAAGAGAAATTATAAACATTGTTTCTTATTAGCATGCTTGAGATAATATTTTTACCTGTAAATTGACTAGGGAACTAAGGCTGTAAATCTCGTGTGGAGGAATATGATTTTATAATAAACAGGCTTAACAATTTAAAAGAGACAAGATAGATATAAATGTCAAAACTCAACATAGTAACTAAAATTTTGAAGGTTCCTTGTACATGAAGAGGCATTTAATACTTTATTTTCTCGTATTTGCGATTCAGCTTTGTGTGGATTGCTCATTTGTTAACTTTGCAATTGCAGCTCTATTTCAAGTCGAATGATATTTACAATGAGCAGTGGCAGAATGCTTGGATCATCCCCGCCTTTTGGCAAGTCCTATCTTTCTCTCTTCTCTGCGTCATCTGTGCTCTTTGGGCACCCTCCCAGAACTCAATGAGGTAAAAAAAAAAGGATACTGGCTTTCTGGATTCTTCGTTCTCTTCCAGCCTCATTTATATTATGTTTCGTCATTGTTGAACTAAAGATTGTGTTTCATTTCTCCATTGATTTGAAAACTTCTATGTTCGGGATGCTTAGGAGAGCCACAACTTTGAATAACTTCCACAAGTGACAGTTGTGGGCTTCGCCTAGAATGTACAAATTGTCTTTGAGGTTCGAATAGCAATTTCTGACCAATGCCTTCTCCTCGTATTTTTATGCTTTTTGGATAGGTTTGCTTACTCTGATGATGGAAGTGAAGAGTTCGAGAGGGAGGATACATCTCTGACTCTCATAAAACCATCACCAACTCCTTCTAAAGATGTTCGCCACGCCCCAGAAACTAGATCATTGCCAGGCAGCAATGGGCTGTCGAATGTTGATATGGAAGAAAACAAGACAGAGTAAAGTAGAATTATGTTAGTTGTTACCATCGTAACAATCTCCGGCAGATTGTAGTAGTACCCCATTACATTACCAAAGATAGAGGGGGAAGAGGAAAATTCAACCGGGACGATTGATAACAGGGAAATCTTCATTTGAGATCGTGCATGTTAGCCTTTGTTTTTTGTTCTTTTTTTGGCTTGATCATGTTAGCTTTTTTCTGTAAACTTCTTTTCTGTTACGTCTCTCTAGCTATTTGTTCATTCTGTTATTGAATTGAATACTAGTCTTCCTCTGTGATAAATAAACCTTTTGATGATTCTATGCTACAACTGTTCCTTATCAGTTGGAATTGCGTGGCTCGGAAATATGCTCTAATCTGATCACAGTTTTCAAATATAATATTAGGAACACCAATTCTAATATTAGCTTTTTAATATCAAATGGTGTGTATGTTAACTTGTTCGGCTGCAATGTTTTCGGACTATTGCCATTGCCAAATGGCACCATGAATTTTCCGATTCTACCGCTCCATATCTTTTTATGCACTCAGTTGTCAATTTCTAGTGAATGAGATCCAATAATTGCAAACAAGATAAAGAATTACAGAAAAAAAAAATGTGCATGTTGGTAAGCACAACAAAACAAGTGACCGACAAATTAACGAAACTGTCCAGATTGGCGTCAAGTTCAATAATTTTGAATTAAATAACAAAAAGGTCGGCTCATACATTAGCGGAGAAAAGAGAATGACAGTTTCAAATCCTTGATTTTCTTGGCCCCAAAAATGGAAAATCCTTGAATTTGTAAAAGATTTTCAGCGGCAGCTAAAAATTTGTGTCTACAAATACAACTAAGCTCTAGTATTTCAAGTAACATATTTTTAGAACCAGAATTTATTCAAGCATTACAAGTCAGAATCTAAATGCGCAGCACTATGTAGTGACTCGATCCATTCCAAACTTCGTCAAAATATGTATGCATCTCCAATCCACAACAGAATTCAGCTGCATAATTCTAATAGAAACCACTTATTTAATCAGGATGGACTTTCATACAATAATGCTAAAGCTTTTTCTGATTTCTACAAATATTTGTTTTTTTTTTCCCCCCTCATTTCTTTGAGGTTACTCTTTACCTATTCCATTACCTAAAGCCTACATATGTCCTGGTTTGGACTTTAGAACTCCCCTCAGGTTAAAAACGTATCTAAGATATGCCTGGTTTGTGTTGGTCATCAGACATCTATAACTGTCTGAGAGATATTTTTTAATAATAGAGTAAATTATTAAGTTATCCCTAAACTTTCAAATTTATATTTTAAAAATTAACGAAAATGACTATTATAACAACATCTTTAATAATTTAGGATCACTCCAGCTATAGAAAAAAGAACATGAATTAAAGTTGTACATAATTAAAAATTTATGGAATAAACGAACATCCTACTCTTATCAACAAGTGTCATTCTTTCCTATATTTCCCTTGTATGCAATTTTTTTTTTTTTCTGAAAGGAAAAAAAGTCAATGATGTTAACACTAAACCTACCAATCCTGCATCTGACTTAAATCGTGCAACTTGAGGTCAACCAATTCTTCTTCAGCTCAGGAGGTTGACCAAACTAACCAATACTCACGTTAAAGAGGAGAGATTCACACTAAAGGTAAAAGGCAAATTGTAAAAAAAATCGCTGAATTGTACTTTTTCATACACGGTTTCAGATCATTTAAACGAAAACTTCTGTTTGTTATTGAATGGCTTGTAGGATCGTCGTCGCAGCCACAGCATTCTTCTTTAAGGAATCTAGAAATTCTAGCTTCTTTTTAATATAGATAAAAGGGGATCGGTGATGTCTTCATCGTTGGGACATAAGCAAAAACGGAGAGGATGCTCGCTCTATACATTCAACAATTATTTATCAACTCAAGGTTTAAAAAATCCACCAACACGGTCCATCCCAAATGGCAAACTCTTACATATGATACAACGAACCTTTAAAGCTCCAAATAAGACTTCCTCACCACCATGCTGCCGCTGCCGCCAGTCGTAATCTAAGCTTGTGTTTAGTTTCTCAGTTTGAGGTGAAATTTTTAAGTTAGTGTTGGTTGACTTTTCAAAAACTAGTTATAAATTTTATTTACTTTTTAAAAAAAGACAAAAACTAAGATGAAAAAATACAGTTTAGTTAGAGTTGAACTAGAACCCCAAACAAAGACTAAAATTCTAATTGTCAAACAGCATAAATACTGAAGACTATCGATTAAGAACATAAAAACACACTAGGCAAGTTGTAATAAAAATCGTTGAATTGTCGTCACTAAATCGTCAAAAAATTGATTCTACAGTTGTAGTTTTGTCAATTGTAATCTTCCAAGTGATTCTCTATAAAATTTCTGCTCGAATGTCAAAGCGACACTAGTATTCAGATGCATGAAAACAAATAAAATATCACAAGCCTTTAAATCAACTTGCAAGTTTGGCAAAATTTATCTAGATTCCATTTCCAATAGGCATCTAAACAGGGCTAAAAATATAAATATGATAATAACAGAGTCGTTTCGAGCAGCTCTCGATATCAATAAGAATAAAAGAAAACACACGTACAATAATTTAAATATAAACAAGGGAAGAAAAAACAAAGAGAGAGAGAAAATCTAGAACTCATAACGAACAACATGCTTACAGGACAGAAGCATCCAGGCAGAGGGACTCGGTCAGTCTGGAGAGTTACACTTACACCCGATTCGTATCAAGCTTGATCTCTTGACCACTGGATTAAGTTCGATTAAACGCGAGAACTCGGGAATGCAAGCCCAGAATGACAAGCACCAAATTACCCAAACGCTCCAAAAAATTAAAAGAATGTTCTTTTTTTTTTTTTTAACTTCCTAGCTTCTAACTTGCAAAAATAGCTCTACTTTCACTGCATCACTGAGATCTCCTCCTCAAGTGCTGAGTTACCGGAAGTCCCTCAAAAAAGTCCAAGACAGCATTCTCCAAGTCCTCCACTGAGTACTTGATATAATTCTCAGGATGCCTCCCACTCTCAATATGATTTCGAAACCGCCCCAAGAACGATCTGTAAGCCGGAATCAACTTCTCGGAGACCGAGATCCGCAGTTCTTCCCTAAGCTGGGAATCGGGTACCAACCACATTGCTTGAGTCCTGTGAACTTCCTCAAACATAGCATTAAAGGTCTTAAACCTCTCTCTCAAAGCATTCTTAGAGACCCCTGAAGAAAAACTCCCACTCACATGCAGACCCTCATCTCTCAGACAATACAACACCCTCACCCAAGTTGCTCTCTGGTAATTTGTCGCCGCGAGGCGAAACTTCCCCGTCATCTTCTTCAAATAATCGTCTCCGATCATCTCCCTTAATTCCGGAGAGCCTTTCACCTTCTGAACAATGTAATGGACATTGTTCATCATGAACAAATGGACCAAAGAAGCGTCCTTGTAGTGCTTGGACTTGCCGTCCAAATTGAACTGCAAAATCACAATGATCCAAATCAAATGGAGCGCCAAGGGGGTCTTCCCCTCCAGCTCCGCAAACTCCATATCCGGGGTCGTCGGATCCCCCGAATACCGCGAACCGGCCGACGGTTTCGACACGATTAACTCATTCAATGTCTGCTTGTAATCAGATATCAAGCTTATGTAATTCATGACATACCTAGTCAAGGGGTGAATTGTCCCTCCAGGGACTGGAACCCTCGACGGCTCTCGGAGCACGGCGTTCTCGAACTCCGACAATATCCCCCTCGCCGCCTCCGCAAGCCGCGACAATATCTCCGCGGCCTGTATTCGAATTGACTCCGATGATTTCGACTCGAACACGGCGTCGATATCCGGAATCAAGTCCATCAAAGCATCATGGAGGTCTAAAATCTTGAACAGCTTCTCCGGCGACCTCCGACTAATGCTGATCGCTTCCGCGAAATTGAAGAGCTGAATCGCCGGGCCTTTGACGGTCTCCATGAAGCAGGCGTCGTCAATGGCCGTGCCTAAGCCTTCAAAGATTTGCTCGCAGAGCTTCTTCTCGCTGGCGAAGACGATCCTGATACAGGCCTTGGCGGCGCGTATCCACCGTCTGATCTTCGTCTCCAGCTGGTCCCACTCCAGCCTCTGGATATCGCCGATGCTGAGCTTCTCGATCCCAAGCTTCCTGAAACTCGAATCGACGGCCGATTTCCTCACGCTGCCGTAGACCTGAATGCACTCGCGCAAGTATCCGGCGGAGATCATGCGCTCGGCGATGCTCCCGAGGTCAATCACCGCATCGGACGGTATCAGATCGATCTCGCGGATGCTACTGGTGGACCTGTAGCTTACGCTGTTACTCGAATCTCCCCGCCGGAGAATCTCCTCCTCGTCCTTGTCCTCGTCCGGATCGTCCTCAAAGTCGGCGGAGGCGGCGCCGCCACTGCTAGTGGCGGCGGAGTGAGTCGAAGAGCTCGGATCGGAAAGGGAATCGGCCTCGATAGGGGTCGTGTGGATCAACAAGATGTTGCGGAACTCATCCTCGAGTCTGGCCATGGCGATCTGGATGGCGGAGTTGACTTTCGCCTGGTCGTCGGAGATCGAAACGGAGGACATGGAGCGTTGGATTCGATCGACGGCGTTGAGGTAACGATCGACCTCGAGACGATCGCCGCCGAATATCATATTGTCCCTGGCCTCCTCCGACGTCGTCGAGTCCCACCGCAAGACTATCTCCTCCGCCTCCTCCAACCCTATCTTACTCTCCTCCGGCGGCTCCATAGCCAATTATACTCCAGACCCAGAAAACAAATTCCAAACTTTCAACAAAAAAGAATCCTCCTTTTTTCTTCAGAAACCAAATTGACGACCGAATAGAATCTGAATCTGTGGAATGAAGTTCGTCGTCTTCGTGGTAAAATATTTAAGAAGCGAAAAAAAAAAAAAAAAAAAAAAAAGTTTCTTGGGAAGGTCTAGAAAGGCAACCGTGAAGATGTGGAATTGTCTTTTTTTTTTTTTTTTTCTAAATTGTAGAGAGAGAGAGAGAGAGAGGGGGTGGCGTCTGGAGCTGTGAAATTGTGGAAAACGAAGGAGAGAGAAGGTGGAGAATGAAAGGATGGCGTATGGAAAAGAAATTGGACTCTTTTTCTTTCTTTCTTTCCATTTCTTTTCTTTTTTTTTTCCTTTCTTTTTAACAGCTTTGACTTAATTTACCTTACTTACCCGGCGTTTGGAATCTTTACGGTATATGCCGGTGATTTTGCCGCTGTTTTTTACATTTGGATAAGTTTGAAAAAAAAATAAAAATTAGAGCAAAAGAAAAAAAGTGAATCTTTTTATTCTTTCTTTTTTATATTTATTTCATTTGGTGTGATAAAGAGGAATCAATTTATGAATCTGGGTGATAAAAAGAAAAGTTGAATTTAAAAAGACAAAAGGAAAAAAAAGTAGTCCTTTTTTTTTTTTTTCCCTGGTGTTTCCGAGTTCCCGGGTTGGGTTGTCTGATTGTGTAGTGTAGGATTTGTCACTTGGTGGTCGTAGGAAGGAGTGTCTTTTTTGTGTTTGTGCTTTTTCTGTGGCTTATCAAGTTAAAGTGAATATTCACTATTCACCGTTTGTTCAGTTAAAAGTATTTTTCGAACATAGACAAGGGAGAATTCTAACTTAAAATTCAAATATAATATTATCATTAAATAAAATCAAATATGATATTATGATTATATTATAAATCATTTGTTGAGTTAAAATATTACCTCTTATTTTTTTTAGAGTTAAAATATTACCTCTTTAGGAAAAAGTAATAATAATTCCTCAAAAAATTTGAAACATTATCTTATATTATCTTTAAAAGATTTAAGTAAATTTACTTAGAAATATAATAAATTTACTAAGGTATACAAGATGTAAATATTCCATTTATCTGATAAATTTATTATTATTATTATTATTTATTTTAAGTATTTTAAAATATATTACTTATTTTAATTATTTTTTAAAAATTAATATTTATTTCTTTATCTTAATTGAATCTTTCATTATTTCACAACTATTCAAATTAAGTCCAAATCTGTATTTTCATTATTTTTCTACCTTTGCACAATTCAAGCATGCTTTTGACTAGGGAGTAGTTTTTGTCTTTTTATGAAAAATTAACAAAACTTATAACTAGTTTTTCAAAAATTAATCAACTTTAACATAAAAATTACATTTCAAAACAGTACACCAAATTCATTTTATTTTTAATAAAAACTATCCGGACACACATTTAATTTAAACACGGAATTCATATCCTGCATTTGGATTTAAACATTCAAATTCTATTCATGATCCACATGGACACTTAGTTTGAATCATTTAATGATTTTGACAAAACATGCATTGATTAATTTAACTTGATCCTTATATGTTCCAATTATTGGTTTGTTAAAAAAAGCTTCAAGTCTCAAGTTTGTTTACCATCTTTATGTGCAACTCTAGAAAAGCTCTTTGATTTTTTGTTTTCTTTTGTTTTCTTTTTTTGTTAAAAAAACAAAAAAATAAAAAATAAATCTGTCATTTTCATTTCCTATTTTTTTTAAGGAGAAAAATATCTGCCCTTTAGAAGTTTGAATTTCTGAAGCCACTTTCAATAGGAAAGGTCAAACATTAGAACAAGAAAAATGATCTTCATTATTTTTTCAAACCAAGGCAGCTAATATATTGTCTCCTTAGACGCTTTGACAAGCAACCCGCACAAAAATGTTTACAAGTAATTTGAACACAAAAAAAAAAAAAAAAAAAATTTCCATCTTTTCCAATTTTTTTAATAATATCTTTTCCATTTTTGTTAATATCGTTTAAAATAAATATTTGTTAATACCTTTGTTATCCCCTTAATAGTATGGTTACACCATTTTATTTTTGGTTTATTAATGACCCAACTTCAGTTGTATAATATTATTACTAGTACTGTAATTTTTTTTTTTTTTGGTTCCCTGTTATGGAAAAATGTGGAAAAAAACATAAGACAGATTAATGTGGTGGGGTCTGTGTTGTGTAAAGCATTGGAATTTTGGAGACAAATTATCATTTAATCAACATCTCCATCATCTTTCAACGATGGGTACTGGTTAACACCCTTATGCTTTTTGTGGGAACTTGGACACTGCCCATGAAAGTTCGGATAATAAGAGCCATTTATAAAAAATTATTATTATTATTATTATATTGATGATGATAATAGGTTAATATTTATGGCTCTCTTTTACTCTTATAATTTGAGTCACAATGATACCTTTTGTATTCATGGCTCGAACTTGAGCTGTAGGCCAGCCCAGACCTCTTGGGAATGGCTTAACGCATTTTCAAGTGCTCTGTGACCCATGTTAACGGCCTGTTTGACAAAACGTTCTAAAAGCTGCTTTTAGTTTCTTAAGTTCAAAAACAGTAAAAAAAAAACATTCAATCTTTAGAAGAATTTGTTGTCAAAGGAAAAAAAATATGACTTCAGATAAAATTTGTAATAAAGTTTAACTTCAATATCATAAACTTTATTTTATTATTTTTTATTTATTGTACAACTTTAAAAATCATTTCGATCTCATAAAATCTTTAATTCTAAACGCTTATTTTGAAGTCACAATTTTTGTTTCTTTTCTTCTATTAGTTAAAGTTAAAAGTAAAAATTCTTCTAAACATGCCCTAAGTCCTTCAAAACAAGGCTTTATCTGGTTTGCTGATGTGATTTGAACATTTTTTTTTTTTTGTGTTTTTTTTTAAACTGCACCAAATTGAAGGGGAGGCTAAATCATATATTTAAGGACTTAAACCGGATTTTTTAATCCAAAAAAAGTCTAAATTTGTTAAACTGATGATTGTTCATAAGTTTTTAATAAGATTGAGATGATGTGTTTCGTTTATAATATATGTAATTATAACTTAATACGGACAATCTTCTATGTGTGGGAGCTCTTATAATCAAGCTCAATAAAAATAGCTACGACTAATTGCAAACTCAACCTTTTTTTTAATTTATTTTTGTTATAAAAAAAAAAAAAAAAAGTCCAAGGAAACGCAGCCACATCCATAAGCCAACAGACTAAACTGGGTCAGTTGCAAACCCAAGTATTGACTCTTTCACTTACTCTCAAAGTACAATAGTACTTATTTTTCTCTCTCTCTTTGATTTTTATTTCCTTTTATTTTTTGTCTCTCTCTTTGATTTTTATTTCCTTTACTGATTGCTATTGGGGATTTTTTTTTTTTTTCCCCTGTCCAATTATGTTCTTCTTTCGATTAAAAAAATGTTTTTTTTTAGTCTAAATAATTGATGATCACTAGAAGAAATTGAGAAAGAGTTCCTCCCGAAATATTTATTAAAAAAAAAAAGTCAGGAACAGAAAGAACTAAACTTTAAGTCCAATAACATTGTTAGAAACAGTCATGTTTCCAACAAAAATAAAAGTATGGCAACAGTGTAAATGGCCTCTACAAACATGTGTTGGAATATTCGCCATGTACTTTCACAAATGTGTTGGGTCAGGTTCCATCGATAAATATATTTGAATTTTGAAAACCATATAGTATATATGATCCTATGACAAATAATTATAAAAAAAAAAGAGAAAAAATTACCAAAATAACCTCATTTTTTTAATCTATTGATCAACATGATACAAATGCTCTCATCTTAACCAACTTAACACAAATTTTAGTTTACGTTTGTTTAATTTTGTGTTATATTAATCTAATATTATTTTTTTTATGTTATGTTGGTATAGTAATTTTTAAATTTGTATTAGAAAAATACTAACGGTACCAACTCTAATCCTAACTTTTGAGTATCAACCTATGTAGCATAACAATTATCATATTTTTATTAGTAAGTGTTTAAAGTATTGTCACATCAATTGATTACATTTACCAATGAAAATATAACACATGAGTTGGTACTCAAAAAATTAGAATTGGAGTTGTTGTCCTTAACATTACTCTTTGTATTATTCAGATACTTTTCCTAATAAAATTAATGGTAATTTTAGAAAATATTAGTACTATAATTACTACAGATAATTAATAACAAAATAATAAACAGCAATAATAATAACAATGATGTTTTTGTTGTCTTTCAAATTCCCTAACCAAAAAAACAAACAATTTACTTTCTCTAAAATCAAAGGACAGGCTGATTCTTATCATGAAATTATGATTTACCTAATGATGCATCGTGAATCTACCAAAAACTCTAATTAAGTCTAAAGGTTTAATTAATTGTATCTAAAGGTAATTTATAAGTAACTTGGTGTTCAAGGATATATTAATTATGCATGGAAAAATGTGTCTCCTAAATAATTATGTAATTATATTCCATATGATTGTCCATCTAGGGAAACAATTAATTAGAGCAAAATGAGCTGCCTTTTGCCTGGCTGGCCTCGCACACTCTGACAACCCTTCTCTATGTAATACAAATCACAAGTAATCAGCTAATTATAATTAGCATATATTCCTGTTCACCTTAATTTGCTGCCTCGGCCAGTTACAAAATTAGAAAAAATTAATTATCAAAATCAACAAGCTTTATTTAATTTTCAAAACTAATTATCAAGTCAACCAACCGACTGTCAAATTAGGCCAACATTCACGTGCATGCATGCTTGCACGTATGCATAAGATTTACACAAGTATTATCATATCTTGATTCTGAATAAAATTTGTAATTATTTAAATAAAGATTGATTGTGAAGGCATTTTATGTGCAGTACTCCTTACCAAAACCAAGGCACATTGTGTGCAGCACTATTCATATATATATATATATATTCAGTATTATCTATAGATGTATATATATGTATATAATATTTAGGAATCTTTTTGTGTGGTGGGTGCCTGAAGGCAACATTAAGTGTACTGCTTATTATCAAATGATAAAGAACAATCTAGAGAAGAGAGAATTAAATATATATATATATATATATATATATTGTAGATTCATAGTTGCACGAGTGGTGCATTAAAATAAATGATTCTACGATGCTCACTGTAAAGAGTACAAATTATTTGCTGGAATTGTCTGATAAAATATGAAAAGATATTTTATCAGTGAAACACTAGTTTTAATCGTTACATTTTCACAAATTATTAAAAAATCATCCTTTAATTTATCTAATTATATGATTATGATATTTGATCTAATGATTGTAAATTGTATCTAAATTTGATTATACGGTTAAAAATAGTATTCTAATGTATATGTAATTTTCCAAAGACAAAAGGATTATTAGAGCCTGAAAGGAAACTATTCCAATAAAAATGATATCAAATTAGAAAAAATATGATAATGATAAGTTTTTTTTTTTTTCATATTCTACAATAATAATCTACTTTTTCCTTTTATAGTATATCTGTCTCTCACGATATTACTTTATTTCAAAGATTTTAAAGCATTGAGCTTAGTGAAGTATGTAAAATTTCAATAAAACATAGATTAAATGGTGTTAGTACGAAAGTGTGGAGAAGTTTCCTAGTTTGAATGTGTTTTCAGTAATTATGAGAAAATATAGAGATGTCAATTTTTATGGACACGATGTTAATTGTCCCTAAAATTTTTACAATGGCACATTTTCTAAGCTTTTTTTTTTTAATGTTCTTTATAATTTAAGAACCTATTTTTCCATCTAATTTTGATGTTCTAAATGGTGTTTAACTAATTATATATTGATATATCATAAAATGAAATTAGATTTTAATATATAAAAATTTAATTTTAAATGTATTTTAAATTTTTTAAAATAACATGATATAATATTATTAATTAGACATTATTTGAGATATTAAAAATTAGATCGAATATTTGAATTCATAATTTTTCTAGCTGACATTTGTTGTTTATTTAAAAAAAAGACTTACATTAGTACGGTAAGCATTGAGGTGGCAAATTAGGGTCTTGGTTCAATGTTTTTGTACGGGCAAATAGGGCAAAAAATATTTATTCATATATTAATGAAGATTAATAAGTTCTAATTTAATGTTTTGTATTCTAGTGGGAAACTTTTGAGTGCAAAGTGTGAGGAAATTGCTATGTGCCAGGTTAGAGGCCTATGAATCTGAGCCTATTTTGAAAAAAATATATGCGTGTTTTAAGTTATTATATGTCCAGCTGTATAGAGCTTTTATTTTATTGTTATTCTCATAAACAAATTATTAATATTGTTTTCATTTTTGGTCGTTTCCAGCTGTATGACCCATGATCTAGAAAAGGGTTGACTTATACGATCAATCAAAATTATGTTCTCTCTAAAAAAAAATCAAAATAAAAAATTTTTACCTAAATAACTTTTATTTTCATCTATTAATCTACACGATACAAATTATTTATTTTTAATTAATATAATATAAATTTAATTAATTTTAATTTAATTTTATATCATATTGATCTATTTTTTATTTTGTGTATTATAATAATACAATACTCTTTAAATTTATGCCATTTAAATACTTTTTTCTAAAATCAAAACCACAATTATGTTCATTTTCGCATGTGAATTATTTTGTGCTTTAAAAATCCCGAATACGCCAGTCCAGTGACAAGTGTCCAGCCCAGAAAATCTTCTCCTCAGAGACTCTGTAATCCTTGTAGTAAATATAGCAGTAAATTAAAAAATAAAAATAAAAATTGATGCAACGAAAGATTTTGGAAAATAGGATGAACCTTCAAATGCCAGAACTTCATAAAACGACAACTAAAACACTACCATACTTGAAAGCAAGATGGAGCAATAGAAAGACACCCTATAAATCATATAAACGGCAATAAAAAAAAAGGCAAAATATCGAGATTGAGGATTAATTAGTACACATATCCATATGTAATTATGTGTATATGATTCAATATTTTAAAACACCACTATGTAGAAGACACCTCTAATTAATTGCCTATAAAACGGATCTCATTGCAAACGAAACCGGATAAACTGTAAAACGACAAACGATAGAAACTTAACAAAACGACAAGATTCCGAAAAAATAAAACTATACTTGAGTTCGAGATTTAAAGTATTACAAGAGCTATAATTTTGAGAGAATTTTTGTAATTAGCTAAAAGCTACATCGCCCACAATTAAAAGGCAAAAAAGAAAATAGAAAAGAAAAGAAAACCCAATGGTCGATGAGTTCACTGGACAACGACGTAAATTTAAAAACAACATTAAGATTTTAAAACGACAATCAGTGAAAACGACAATTCACATTAAACGACATAATGGCTACAAAGCGACATATTATCGTCCTTAAATGAAAATAGAACAATGAAAAGTCAGAGTAAATGTGTGTGTACGTATAACGTATTTATATGAAAAGGGCATGCTATTAGGCACGAGAATCTTAAGGACCAATATCTCCACTTTAGACGTCAACTTTAAAACGACATAAGCATGGCAAACGACATTAATCTTAAATCAGATAAGCTTTGTAAACGACAATTAAATATAAAAAAAAAAAAAGCCATATAAATCATAATCACAAAAGAAGACATTAATATTTAAAAACGAGAGTACTACATATGTGTAAGAAAACGACATCGTATTTAAAAACAACAAATATATATTTTATAGTATGGGTTTATGGCTCTAACCGAAAACATTTTAAAATTAGGATAAAAACAACAATACGTCGTAATTTGAAACTTTGTCACTGCCATCAACTTTTTCGCTTTTGTAAGTTTATCAACCAGTTTTGGAGACATGGATATAATGAGAAGGAAAATGTTATATAATCTCATTTCTAATCAAAGCCTACTTTTTTGTTTAAGTTGACATTTATATATGGGACTAATTGTTCTTATACAAAATCAAAAATAAACACTTTTAACTAATAAGATTGTGGTAAATTAGGAATAAATAAAAGTACTCTAATGAGAATAATGAAGTTGAAAAATCAAACCAAAAGTTTAAAGAACTTCGTAATTTGAAAGGTCGAGTTAATTACTCTACTAATTGAAGTATATCACTGGTGGGGGAAAAAAAACCACATCATATTGTACAAGTTCAAAATGGTTCAATACCATAACTTAAACAAGCAATCTAAATAGCCTTTAAAAGAGTGTAAAAAGTTGACTTTAGACAACATAGTGCATCTTTTTTTTTTTTTTTTGCCCCCTTCTCTTCTCTTGGGACAGAATGAACTCACATAAAATTTCCCCATAAAAGCTCAAAATTTTCCCCACCTTGAACACAAATGTGTATGCAAACAATTTAGGAGATTGCAAGGGCAAAACTCTCACCATTCCGAAGTTTCCTCCTCTCCGAAATCTCATCATGCTCGTCTCCGAAACCCGATTCATTGTCAACCTGTGGCACGATGTCCGCATAACCATCTCGGAGTGATGGCAACACCTGCATTGTTCTACTAGTATCCTCTTGGCCACCCTCGACTCGAATCTCATCAATTCTACGAATGGCATCCGCGGTGCTGAGCCGCAGCTCAGGGTTGCTCTCGGTGCAGGCGGCACCGATGTGGAGCAGCCTCAGCATCTCCTCAAGTGAAGTCCTTGAAGTGAGGTTTGAGATTTCCGGGTCCAACAACTCTGCCAGCTCTCTGCCTTCGGAGATCGCCGAGGTAACCAAGTGGGCTACATCAGTCCCTCCTTTGCCGGTGTTGAGATATTGAGCCGGGAATTTCCCCGTTAGGATCTCGAGAATGATGATTCCGAGGCAGTAGACGTCGGATTTGGGGGAAACTTGGCCAGATTGTGCAAATTCCGGAGCCTTGTAGGCAAACAATGCTTGTGATACACTTGAAGGGTTGATAAGAGGGCTAAAACCAAAGTCGGAAATCAAGGGCTCGTAGTTAGGGCCAAGAAGAACATTGCTTGACTTGAGATTTCCATGAGGTAGATCAAAAGAAGAGAGTTCTGTGTGTAGATATCCCAACCCTTTGGCAATTCCTTGAACAATTTTCAAACGGGCAGGCCAATTGAGCTCTACATAAGAAGAGCCACGCTCACCTAGAAAGATTTTATGACCTTTTCAGTAGGAAATACATATTTTCCTTTTATATGAAATTTATAGAAAGATGAAAAGAGAAATACTATGTAATGGCGTTAATATATACTATATGTGATAACTACAATACTAGTTGTATATTTAATGACTTTTTAGAGGGATAACAGCTACAATTTCTAATGTAAATTTTATCGCCTTTCTATGTTTTCGATAATATTGTATTTATTCCTTTTGTTTTGTAAATTTTATCGCCTTTTTATGTTTTTAAAAATGTTGTATTTATTCCTTTTGTTTTGTAAATCATCTCAAAGTTTTTTCAGAGAATAAGTTTTGAAAACGATTTACAAGAGACGCTTTTAACACAATCTGTAAAAATAAAAAATATATATGATATTTTTTAGAATATTAAGATCAGTTTTGAGCACAAAGTTCGAACCCTTTAGAAACGGAACGTAACATTTCGATTAAAAGAATGAAGTTTCATACTTGGAAATATCACCAATTTTGCTTATAATTATGTCACATTATGTTATGGAAAGTACGTGCTATGTTTTATACAAAAAAAAAATTATTAAAAAAAAAGTATGTGTTGTGTGAAAACTTTGATGTATGCTTGGCACTTCTAAAAAAAAATAAATAAATAAGGAAGAAAGTTTCAAACCATGAAGTAGATAAAGCAAGCTTCCATTAGGAAGATACTCAAGAACCACCAATTTCTCTTCCTTCCTGTAATGGTAAGCCAAAGGGGACAGGACATTCCAATGTCTGAGCTTTCCAAGCCTCCTAATCTCTTCATCAAATTGGTCTTTCCCTTTCACATTCATATCCTTTATCCTCTTCACCACAACAGCTATCCCATTCGCCATCACCGCCTTGTACGACGACCCCGTGCCTCCATTTCCGAGCATCTCCGCCGACGCCTTCATCAAATCCGACATCCCGAACACACCTTTCTCGTCGTTCACCATCACTATATCCGCCGCATTCCAGCCGCCTTTGGTAATCGAGTGGTTTACCGACCCTTTTCTAACCAAATCCATTTCCTTCTTGTTAAGCGAACTCACATGTACGTCGAACCGGGTCTCTTTCTCCCCCTCTTTTCGAAGCTTGTCGAATTTCTCCTCTCGCCTCCGCTTCGATCTCAAGATCAACAACACGGTGACGGAGAGAATCAGCACCGCGGAAGTTATAGCCCCCGCGACAATCTTCTTCGAATCCACCACGGTGATCCCACACATTCTGCCTAGCTTCTCCCCGCAAAGTCCCCCGTTGCCCGCGAACGAGCTCTTGTTGAATTTCGACAGGCTCTCCGGGATTTCCCCTTCCAATTTGTTGTTGGACATGTTGAGAGACACCAGATTCGGCATGTCAAGAGACGGAATGCTTCCTCGGAACCGGTTATTTTCGAGGTGCAATTCGACGAGGCGAGAGAGTTGGGACAAGGAGAAAGGTATGTTGCCAACAAACTTGTTATTGGAAAGCCACAATTTCTTCAAGAACACCATTTTTGAGAAATAGTCCCGCGGAACATCGCCCGAAAACTGATTATCCGACAAGTAGATGGCTCTCAAAGCACCAAAACTACTCAAATCCGGGATTGAACCAGAAAATGAATTGTTGGCAAGGCTGATTATCCGAAGACCCCGAATCCCGCGAAGCGTGGAAACATCGATTTTCCCGGACAATCCCAATCCCTGAAGGCTAATCCCTGTGACATTGCCATTGTAGCATAAAATTCCTCTCCATGGAGCTGTTCCAGTGCAAGGAAGAGAACCAGGAATCCAGGAATCAAGAACATCGGATTTGGTAAACGAATCTTTGAGCTTAAGCAGAGATTCGGATTCGGTTATCGAATGTGCCAAAGGAGATAGACCCAACAGAGTGATTGTGGAGATGAAAAGATATGGTCGGAGAAGAATCCGATGATCCGCGGCCATTTCAGCTTTTTCGCCGCCGTATGGAATTGTTGATTTGCAAACTTTTTTTTTTTTTGGCTTTTGGTTTGCAGATTTTTCGGTTATGCTGAGGAAACAGAGATTCGGAATGAGAGATAGATAAAGAAGGGTGGGTGTCCTAGCCTCGGATTTGAAAAACAGTTACAACGGTTGGTGTTGATTAACTGTTTTGGGCATTCTTAGGTGGTGTTTTTGGTTAGTTATTTTAGAGAGAAATTTTGACCTTTTTGCATAAGATATCAGTAACTCCTATGATTACTCTGTAAGAAACCGGTAATAAAATTTGAAAAAATAAATTACTTATGACCTTATTAAAAAGTAAACATATTTTTTTCCTAAAAAGATATGTGTTTACACAGGGCATTTGACACATATGCATCTGCTTCTCTCTCTCTCTCTCTCTCTCTCTCTCTCTCTCTTTTTTTTTTTTTTAGTGGAAAAGGGGCTTCTGAATTTTTTTATGGCTGCCAAACTATTTTCTGTCTCTGAGTTTGATAGCATTAAATTTTTTGTAACATGTCATGTGATGTAGATAAAGACATTTCTTTCAACGTAAAATCATATACATCAATATGAGGACTATTCGTATATGTATGTTGTTATTATATTTTTATGACGTGGAATTTGAGTTTTTTTTTTTCTTCTTAACACGTCCTATAAGATGTTGCTCTTTTTAGAATTATCAATCTTGTATTAAATGGATCGAGTCACTCGTTTGAGGTTGTTGGCTCTTATACCATGTGGAATTTAAGACTTCTAAAAAATAGAAATTTCATATTAAAAAATCAATTTATTAAGTGAAATAATCTACTATCCTTATATATATTATTGTTGTTATTTTTTCACTATGTGGATTTCGGCTTCTTTTTACCATTAATCAGAGTCTATACTATGATTTAAGAATATTTTATCATGATAGACGACAACTTGTGGACTGAGCGCAAAAATTATAACCCAACGGTTACAAAGTTTGGCCCATTAATCAACCATGGAGAATTAGAAGGACCCTTTCTTGGCAACCCTGGTTCATGATGTCGATCAGCCCAAAAAAAAAAAGGCCTATAAAAGAGTATTTATTTACACCTACTCTGTCCATAATGATTAGTTGGAAAATCTAATCTACTTAACTTTATCTAAAAAAAATAAATCTAAAATGATATTTATCCCAAAGTAATGAATTTAAATTCAATATATTATATGTCAAAAGTCAAATATAAAATTATCGTTATATTATACTAACACGTTATTCCACATGACAAAGATAAAAAAAAACGTTAGGGGTCTTTTTCTTTTCTACCAACCCCACTTCAGCAAAAAAAAAAAAAAAAAAAAAAGAAAACCCCCCCCCCCCCCCCGACTTTAGGGTTGCTTCTTTACAATCTTCTTTTAACTTCTTGTTCTACTTTGTTCTTGTAGGACCAATTATCAACAGAAGAGATGTAACTTTTTATTTTCTTCTCTAGTCTGTTTCGTTAACTTTTTATTTTATTTTATTTTATTTGTATGTGGTGTCATTTTCCTAGTACTGTATTTCCCGGTACCATGTTTCGGTCAATTCATCATATATACCCCACGCGTTTTGCTTTTAGAGCTAAGCTATGGATGAGATTAATTTGGAATTGTTTCTAAGAAATCAAATTAAAAATAGCGTTTTCACACGAAATATGTTAGAATATTTATTTTTTTGGAATCATTTCTTTGTCAATATAAATTTACACTGTCATCCTTACTTTGTTTGTAAAAAAAAAATTAAATAAAAAAAAAGATAAATAAAGGCTAATTATTGATGAGGTTAAAAGTTTAAGGGAAAATGACATAGTAAACAGAAAATCAAGTGCTAGATCATTGAAACAGAAATACACAACCATATCTAGATCTAAAGTAGCTTTCACACGTTTTTCTTTTATTTATTGATTTAAATGTAAAACGTTGGTGAAGACTCTAGTTCAACTTTACTGACTCTTATTGCAAATAATTTAGTAATTTTCTCAAAGCTTAAGGTTAACTCTCTCGACTATATCTCCTAAAAAAAATAAAAAAATAATCTACTTCTTTCTCTCTCATCACCATCTTCTTCAACTTTCTGGTTTCTTTCCCGTAGAAGAACAAGATCGTTAAAAATTTAAATTTATGTTATTTATTGAGAGAAAGAAGCAAATAGTAGTTTTTAGAAAATAATTAAAGTAAATAATAAGATTTGTAAAACATTTAGAGTAAATAACAGATTTATCAGGTATATAATTTATTAATTATTTACGTTAGATTTATCAAGTAAATATTTTTTTTACATCTTATAAATATGTCATTTATTACTTAGTAAACTTTTCATTTATATGATAAATTTGTTATTTATTTCAAATATTTTAAAGACCTGTTATTTATTTCAATTGTTTTTATAAAAATATTATTTACTATAATTTTCCTCGTGCATGGACTGTTCGACCCTAATCTATATTAGAATATTGTTAGATGCATTGGATGTGTTTTGGATCATGTTGTCTATATTAAGCTTGCTCTATGTGTTTTTTTTTTTTTTCTTTTTTGGGTTGGAATAATTTTTTTGTTTCATAAAAACAATTAAGCTATAAAACAACGTTAGTTATCAAGGCCTACGTCCATAACCTCGTATTTCTCATGATTAAGATGTGATTAGGTTGATTATTAACTTTACTCTATGTGGAAAAATTAGAATGCAACAGTAATCGACTACTTGATCAAGGACTTATTTGGTAGAAGTTCTTAGAAACTATTTTTGGTTTCTTGAGTCTAAAAACTGCTGCCGAAAATATTGGATAATTTGTTAAAAAAGCTTATAATCTCCATAAAAGCTTGCTATTAAAGTCACAAAAATATAGCTTCCTGAAAAAGCTCTTTTGGATAAATGTTAAAATTTATATCAGATATTAAAGTGAGGCATTTTAAATTTTATTTTAACAATTGAATTATTTTTGGAAACTTTGACATAATTTTGATTTCAAATGCTTTTAAAAAAATGAGGTTCTAAATACCTACCGAAAAATTATGCTTTTTATTTTCTTCTTTAACTGACTAAAAGTAAAAGTAAAAAAACACATTAAATAGGTCCTAAATAACATGACAAAAGATAAAGTGGGGCTTGAGTTTTAGAGGGTACGAATTTGATCCCATGTTGTATTAAAGGAATTATTGTCACCTTTTGTTTTTTTCTTCTTCAAAGTCTTTGATACAATAGTGGAACTGGTTTTGGCCGACCATTGCCCGCCGGTCTAGACTCTAGATAGATATTTATCAAAATGCAAAAGCCAAAAACATTGAATGGAACTAATTTTTTCCAAAGTAATCATAATAATCCCTTTTCCCAGTTTGACATTTATTGTCACGACATTGGCCCTCAACTCTACAGTTCCTTTTTTTTTTTTTTTTTTAAGAACTTTATAGTCCACTTATTTTTATTCATTTTTGCAATTTTATTAGTACATATTTTTATTAATTTTCTATTTTATATATTATGTTGATTAAAGTTAAAGAGTAAAGAAGTAGTTTAAAACATCCCACGTTGTTCTTACTCTATTCTTTTGGCTTTTTCATGCTTAATTTTTAAATTTTTTTTCCGCTTTAGTATCTGGCTACCACAAGTCCACCATCTCGTAGTCTATAAACGATCGACTGTGCATGCCTCAAATAATTATTAATATTTCTATTCACCAAAATGAAAAAAAGAATTATTATTGTTTCTGCACATTTGTACCCATATATACGAAATGATGATGGTTGAAATAATAATTGTATGTATATTCATATGCCAAATGAAGTCCATTTGGTTTTAGGGGGGAAAAAAAGATAACCCGTCAATTCAAGAGCTTCCATGTAACATACAAAATTTTTATTTACAAATTTGATACAAAAATTACATTTTATTTTTTTGTTTAAACTGACATAATTTCTTCAAGGGGGCGTTTGATATGTAGTAATCAATATAAATCATATGGATAGGAAAGTGATAAAAGTTAATATGATTCTCATGAAATATATATTAATATGTTTGGTTGATGATGTGAATGTTTTATCATATTCCCGAGAATGTTCTTTTACTGTGTTTGGTTGTACACGATAACGTAATATTTTTATTATTTTTTAAAAAAATTAACAATTTTTAGTATTTTAAGATTATGCATAACTTACTTTCAAAAAAGAAAATTATGCATACTTATCAAAAAAAAAAAAATAATCATGCATATCTTCCATGTATGGTTTTTCAAATATTAAAAAAATTTCAAATACCTAATCAATATATATATATATATATATATTTTAATGAAAATACCTTATAAATTTTGAAAATTGTTGAGGTCAAAATTCGCACCTCATTTTTCACCATCCACGTGTCAACTCGGATCACTCGAAGATCAAGAATCAGCCCGAAAATGACCTAAAAGACTTCATTAGCTGATAAGGAAGCTCGACTCCCAAGTCAATGGGCATCGACCTCCAGTCGATTGACATCACTTCTAGGTCAATCAGAGTACAGGAATTAGCTTGAAGACAACTCAGATCAGATCGAGACCCAAATCAACCTAAGAACCTGTCAGGTCGAGCTGAGACCAGCGACCCAAGAAATCGACTCCAAGAGTCGACCAAAGCACCTATCCGAGGTCAATGCACAGAAAAGATCAGGAAACTTCCCAAAGTCATTCCTACATAGGAATCATACGAAGATCATGCTTAATCAAGTCAAGAATCAACCAAGTACTATCCCTTTTTGGAAAAGCTCTCTAAATAAGGAAAGTCAACCCATATCAAAAAGTTGCAACTTCCCATAAGTAAATAGGGCAAGTTCAGCACCAAATAGATCAGCAATCATCATCTATAAATAGAGGGCATCATCATATGCCCAGGGGATTCAATTCTCATCTCATATGATTCAATCTTATATTCAAGATCGTCTCATCTTCACGATAATCAAGCCCAAAAAAGAGATTTTCGCCCAAGGCAAAAGAGAAATCATTGGAGATCCTCCTAGTTCATCGGACATCATCTCCACCCACATCAAAATCATCCCATAAGAGGCGAATCATCTCAGAATTTTCCCAGAATTCCTGCATCTTCACTCGATTCTCTCTACTCCCTGCTATCTCTTTCTATTTCCTACAATCCCCTTCTCTTTTCTTCTCATTCTTATTGCTACGGCATTCACTGTACTTTTTATCAACTATAGTGAAATTCTCAGAATTATTATAGAGGACTAGCTCTCACATTGAGAGTGAACATCCATAAATCTCTGGTATTCTATGTCTCATTTTCTTTACTTTACTATTCTTTTGCAGCTAACATACTTGATTAATTCAACACATGCTTAGTCAGCTCAACAATACAGTCATAGGTTCTAAACCAACTCGATCCGATTCGATTGTAGATTTTACCCTCTACAAAAGTTGAATTCAAAAATTAAAATTCAAGCAAATGAATTTTTAAAATAAAATTTTGAAATTTAAAAAACAAAAGAAAAAGATAAAATCTCCTCCATAATTATCACTTTTCCTTTCTCCCCAAAATGAAAGTGTGACAAGTAGCTACGTTGAAGCTTGGCTGGGGTGGAAGGATCTGGGGACTTAGGCAAGGCTGGCGAGAGGTTGGGCAGTGGGGCGAAAAACAGATCTCAGTAATGAGCATATCGAAAGTTCATGGTTGCAACGATGGGGGCTGCAACGATAGGCTTTAACGATGGTGGGATTGGTGATGACGAGGCTATGATAGTGGACTATGACGGTGGTGGGCTGTGACAATGGTGATGGGATTGGCGACGGCAGGGCTATGATAGACATGGTGGTATGCCAGTGGTAGGATTGGCGACGGAAGGCCTGCGACAAAGATGGTGGTCTACAGGTGGTGGGATTGACGATAGCGGGGGTACGTGAGCTGCAGTGATGGTGGTGGGATTGGCAATGATGGGGCCATGACGGTGGGCTACAAGGTGCTGCTATGGTAATGGAGAGGAGAACTTTTAAATTTTCTTAATATATTTTTCACAGTATTAAGATTCCCAAAAATATGAATGTCACCATGGTGGATTAGTTTTAGATTACCTCATTTTGGGGTAAAGTGAATCTCATGGTATTGAGTTTCCTGAGAATGTAAAATTTTTAATTATTGTACCAAATAAGGGAATGTGAGAAGATTCTCATTCCCATCTAAATATTATTGCATACCAAATGCCCCCAAAAGATTTCCCCCCGAAAAATGGAAAGCATTATTACTTATCAATAGATGAAAGGAATAAAAAAAGAGAGGAAGTCAATACACTAAAAAAAATACATATGTATACTGAGCAAAAATAAATAAATAAAATGAAATCAAAATAAAACATAAGCTACAAAAAAGGAGCTGGCCCTAAGAAAAAGATAGGGTGAGTGGGAAGATAGAGCGTTTCTATTGGAGCCTCAGTGCATTGCCAAGCATTTGGCCATTAAATTTGATTTACAAATTTAATGTTTAATGCTGAGTTTAGGAAGATATATAATCGTAATTATAGATGATAGGTTAGATCACCGTCGGTCTTAAGGTGTTTTTCAAGTATGTTGGTCGTTGTCTTGACCTGACCTTTGGAGGTTTTGATCCGTAGAAGAAGATAGTGTGCATGTTGGCCTTTGCTCCCATTAGAGACTCGTGTTCGCCAACTGCTTGTCCTTTTTATTCATTTTCTTCCACTGTTGTTGAAGGACCTCGTTTTCTTTGATGTTTTAATATATGCTTGATATTTACTGTATCTTTTTAAGTTTCTTCAATTTATATAGTCTAATATATTTGACTTTTTCATTCGAATTTATTAGATGTATGTACTGATGATTTTTTTTGTTTTTCATCTAATATCATTTTTAGAGTAATGCTAGGAATATCAGTTATAATTCTAATTTATTGAGTATAAATTTACATATTATATTTTTATTAATAGATACAATTTATTGATATGACAATACTTTAAATATTTATTAATTAAACAATGATAACTTATATGTCACATAGATTAATATTTAAAAATTGATATTAGAATTAATGTTTCTAATTTTTTTTTATAATAAAACGAAAAAAAAGGAACAGAAGGTGAGACCATGTGAAACTCATTTTTGCACAAAGTAATAATCGCTCACACCAACTGTTATATTTAAAAATTTTGGTTTGTTTGATATTTCAACTCAATTCGAACTAAATTATAATTTTTCATCTCGATTTTTATATTTTTATAAAAAATCAATAAAAATTATAACTAATTTTTAAAAAATTAATCAATATCAATTTAAAAATTTTATTTCCAACCAGTAATGAAATGTAAGTTTATTTTTATTGCTCTCGAATTAATTATATAATTCAAAATTTTTTTATTTTTGGCTTGGAATCACCCACCTCCCTTTGCATTGGTCCATTTGGAGTTGCCACCTCGGGACAGAAAGATGCGACATCCTGGAATTTGATTGGCTGTCTATATGGACGAAAGGACGATACTACCCCTGGATATTGGACAATGTTTATCACGTGCAAGTGCGAAACTACACACAAAAAGTCTTAAAACAAAAGAGTCAGTCAGACTGTCTGCCCCCATCACACGGAAGAAACGTGAACGTCAAGACTCCCATAGCTCGCTGGGATCGGCTCGGCTCGGCTTTGCTTGGCTCCGATTTAACGCACGTGGGCCTCGCTTCGCTGTCGGCACCCATATGGTCCAAACTCCATACCTAACACACAACTCTCTCTCTCTCTCTCTCTCTCTCTCTTTTAAGCAAATCGAAATGAAGAAATTACACAACTATTGCACGTTTTTTGGAAAATTAGAAGAAAATTACTTTACTGATATTACATGTTTTTCAATATCAATTTGCATTCAAATCAAACAGTTAAAAAATAGAATATATATGAATTAATAGGATTTTTATTACAATCTAATGGTCAATATAAGGCCATTTCGATACTAATTCTTGAGATTTTTCGATACAATCTAATGGTTAATATTTTGGACTATCAAGCAAAGAAAATACAAGGTTCATTTTCTTCGTTTATGGTCGAGTGTCATGCTCTCAAGGGCGGTCTCTTATTTGCCGAGGATTGCACAATTTGTATCCAGATTGCTGAGATTGATGCGACACAAGTTATCCAAAAGGTTAATTATAGTGATTCGTTTGTAGAAGAAGGAACTGTGATCAATGATATTCTTGAGTTGTTCTATATTTCACCCTAGTGATCTTACTCTGCTATATGCTGTGAAGCTAATAGAGTAGCTCATTGTCTTACTGCTTCTGTATTTATTCTAGAAAATGAGGTTTATAGTTGAGATAAAGTTCTAAAATTTGTAACTCTTATGATTTTGACTAATTTAACCTATTAATTGCAAGAAAGTTTTACTTCAATATATATATATAAGGTCATTTCCGTACTAATTCTCCACATTTTTCCCCCTTTACATGACATAAATGCACTTTTGCACCTTTTTTTAAAATTAATTATTGCTTTAATGTTACTCTTTTTGTAAGTAAAATAACATTTATTTTTAAGCAGAACAATTCTAAACTAAAATTCTAAGAAAAAAAATCCTATATTACTTTAAAGAATTATTTTTGTACTGGTTTATTTCTTATAACTATTTTCTTATTTTTGTGGTCAAATTTTTCTCAAGTATTTCTCTCATGTCTCTTTTTATTAGTCAGAGAAAATACTGTAGGGGGGTTTTTCTTTCTTTCTTTCTTTATTTAATTATTATTATTATTTGTCTATAGATTTTCTCTAAGCCGAGTGTTTATAAATAGCTAAAATGAAAAGATAAGAATTTAATCTGAATAAATAATACGTGAATTAGAAGATTAGCATTTCGAAAAATTATTATATTTTCCTTGAGGAAATGTTTTTTTTTTTTTGAAGTATTACTAGTGCCCATGTGTTTACAAGTCACTTTATATAATCAATGGTACAATTTCAAAAAGAAAAATAAATAAATAAATGGTACGACTGACCACAATTTAAAACGATTTTAAATATTCAACATGAATAACGTGTTCATATGTGTGACAACTACAAAAACCTAATTTACTTAAAAAAAAAAACAACTACAAAAACCTAAATTCAACAAAAACGATTTAGGCGAATTGACCAAAACTAGTAAAACAGGACAAACTCATCATTCTAACACATGAAAATGACAATTCGGGAAAATCCACGCACCTACATAATGACTTTTTTTTTTTTTTTTAACCTCACCAAAGAAAATTACCCTAGTCAGTTCCTGTACAGTTTATGTAGAATTTTCATCAAAATTTCAGAATAAATAAATAATTGACCAAAGTTGTTTATCCGATTGATAAGGAATGAATATTAAGATATATTTGGTACACCATATTAATACTCTGTATTATATTATTTAAAATAATACAATATTCGACAATATCTTTGTATCATATAGTTTAGTACGAAATCAAAAATTAATACAATACGTAATGTGATATCTTATATAATAAAAAAAATCTGTGTTTGGCTGTCCAAAGATTACATCCAAAAACAAAATATAATGAATTTCAATATGGAGGTCGAGTCGAGGTTGGGTTTCGGGACAGAGCTCGAGATATTTCAGAGTTGGGGTCAGGTTTCAGGACGGGGGTCGGGGTCGAGTTTCAGGACATGGGTTGAGGTCGAGTTTTGGGATGGAGGTCGGGATTGAGATTCGGGACGGGGGTCAAGGTTGGATTACAGGGTCGAAGTTGGCTTTCAGGATGGAGGTCAGGGTCGAGTTTCGAGACTTGGGTCCGGGTCAGGTTTAGGGAGGTTGGGATCAAGTTTAGAAACAGGGGTTAGGGTCGGATTTTAGGACAGAGATTGGGGTTGGGTTTCCGAACAAAGATTGGGGTCGGGTTCTTGGGTCGACGTTGAGGTCAAGGTCGGTGTCGGGTTTCGAGATGGGGATCGAGGTCCGGTTTCGGGGTCGGGGTCGGGGTCGGGGTCGTGATTCGGGACAAGGGTTGTGGTCTTGTTACAGGGTCGAGATCCAGTTTTGGGATGGAGGTCGTGGTCGGGGTTCCGGACGGTGATCGGGGACGGGGTGGGTCGAGGTCAGGGTGAATTTCGAGACGTGAGTCAGGGTCGGGTTTCGAGACGTGGGTCGAGTTGGGTTTCGAGGTCTAGATAGGTTTCGGGACAGGGGTCAAAATCGAGTTTCTGGGTCCGGGTTGGGTTTCATGATGGAGGTCGGGGTCAGGTTTCGAGGTCGGGGTTGAGTTTCGAGACGTGGGTCAGGGTCGAGGTCTGGTTTCAGACCCCGACCCCAACCCCGAAACCAGACTCTAACTCCTGTCCTAAAACCTGACCCTGGCTGACCTCGAAACCTGACCTAGACCCAGTTCCAAAACTTGACCCGATCACGACCTCGAAACATGACCCCGAAACTTGTCTTAAAACCCGACCCCAAACCCCGTCTCGAAACCCGACTCTGACCCTCGTTCCGAAACCTGACATTAATCCAGATCATGAAACCCGGCCCAAATCTCGTCCCGAAACCCGACCCTGATCCTGAAACCCAACACAGACCCACATCTCAAAACCCAACCTCGACCCCGATACCCATCTCAAATCCCGACCCCAACCCTTGTTTCGAAACCCAACCCTCCCGATCACAAAACCCGACCCCGATCTTGACCCCGATCCCAAAACATGACCCTGACCCTGACCCCTGTCTTGAATCCCGATCTAGACCCTGAAACCCGACCCGATCCTAACCCTGAAACTCGACCCTGACCCCGACCCCATCCCGGAACCCAACACCGACCCCCACCTTAAAATGGGACCCTGACCCTATTTCCGAAACTCGACTCCGACTCCGACCCTGACCCCGACCCCGACCCCGACTCCGACCCTGACCCCCATCCCGAAACCGAACCCCGACCTCATTCCAAAACCCAACTCTGGTCTTGGGGTCATAGCATAAATTTTATTTTTTGAAAGCTCTATTCTTAATACGATACAGTATGGTGAAAAATGAATAATGTATTGTGTTGTATAATATTGTAATACAATATTAAACTAGACATCGTATTGTATAATAACCATACAATGCATATAATACAATACAATATAATACATTGCGCCAAACATGTCCTTTTTTTTGTCGAATCCTTGTATTATTGACGGTTAGAGGCATAAGTATGTTCAACCCATTTGACATTATCTCTTGAATGATAATTTTTGGAGAAAGATTGTTGATTTATATGAAACCTATTATTTTTGTACTTTTTACTGGTGAATGCGGCAAGGCATTTGGGAGATTTTAGGTAATTTACACATGTATTTATCTGTCATGTTTTAGATATATGATTAACATAAATTTTATGTGCCCATGTACTTCTTTTTGTCATTAACGAAAAAATTCATATCACAAAAAATGGACATAGCTTCATATAAAAACGGAACAACTACAATGATCCATTTGGTTGGCCAATTTGAGTTGTAATTTTTAGATGTAGTTTGTTGACTTTTCAAAAACTAGTTAAGAAATTAATTGACATTTTCGGAGGGAAAAAACAAAATTAAGTTAAAATTTTTAAATTGGAACTGGCCAACCAAATAAAACATTAAATTCTTTAATGTGTTCTATTTATCCATTGTTCTAGGGATTCTCGTAAATCTGAATTAGAGTTAATTTATGAGGAAAATTATTTTGAAAAAAAAATATATTTTTTCTACATAATATATTAGCATTTTCTTTAACGATCATAATTAGCAATAATATAAGAAGAATTGGCTCTGTTAACACATCACACTTAAATGTTTGGAACAACATGTCCTGATGAAATTTTGTCACTTAATTTTAAAACTCCTAAATTTACGTCTCATTTTCTCTTTCTCTCTTAAAATTTTCATGAAACTCAAACTTCAAATATCCATAACTTTATTCTTCTAAGTTGAAAGAAGATGATTTAAAAAAATAAATAAATCGTACATAATAATAAGGGGGACGTAACAAGATACATATTACATATTTTCTCCAAACATATCAACTTTTTACCATATTTCTTATTTTACAGTTCATTTTAAATAAAAATCCATACTTTAACCAAACATACATTTTAATTTCAACTTACAAAACTTCAACTACAATCATTATTCCAAATTGGCCCTTAACTCTTCGCGTATTTATTCTAAACGCGTACATTAGTACTTAATTTAAAAGGATTAAATCTACACACTAGTAAACATAATAACTAAGAGTAATAAAATGAAAAGGAAAAAGAAAAAAAAAAACCGTTTAGAATAGAGATATTTTTCCCCTGTAAAACATAATAAAAGCACGCATAGATAACTTTTATGGGACAGATTGACCATAAGAACATTTAGGATGAGGAATTAGTCCTATGTGTGGATGACATATCTAATTTTTGAAATTGAAAAATTTAAAAAAAAAAAACGTTTTTCTCAACTTTTTTCATCATTCTCTCATTTTAAAAAAGAAAATTTATCTAATTTTCAAACTTATTTTGTACAGTACCCTTTTTGGGGAAAAAAAAATGATTTTTTTTTTTAAATCTTCTCATAATACACTATTTCTAACACAATTTTTTCTCATTCCAATCAACTTTTTGTTTTCAAAAAGAAAATTTTTTACACATTTAAAAACTATATCATTCTCAAAATAAAAAGACTTTCTCATTTAAAAAAAAAAATTTCCTTTTTGAAAATGAACACATGATCCAAACGAAGCCTAGGTTCACCCATAAGAATATAGATTTTTCTTTTGGCAAACATTTAGGGGGTGTTTGGGGTACATTTAAAAACAATGTTTACAAACAAATTTTTTGTTATTTTCCTTCAATTTTACTATTTACTTTTCCAAATATTTTCAAAATACACAAACTTTAAAAAGTTCATAAGTTAATTGTTTTAAGTCGATATGAGTTTTTTTTTTTAAATTGCATATAATTTCGAGAGAAACGAGACAAGATCCATATTACTAAATTTTTTCCGAACACGTTTCAAGTTTTTATACTTTTTCACTCTAAACAATTTATTTTTACCAAACGCATATTTTCAAAACTCAAATAATCTATAACATCTAAAACACCATTTTTAAATGTGTCCCAAACGAGCCCTTGAATAGAGATGATGTCACTGTTCATGATGCAGAAAATGAGAGCAATAAAAAGCGGAAGGGGCTGCTCAGAAAAATGTAGAAGCAAAATGCAAAGAAAACGAGGGTGATGTCGACGTGAGCCAGCCGTGAGAAGGAGCTCAGCTCAGCTCGTCTGTATTATTAGTAGTGGAGTCGTGTGAGTCGAAGACCAGGTCCATCGTATTCTGTGGTGGAGAGAGAGAGAGAGAGAGAGAGAGAAAGGACATTAGCGTAATTATGTGGTGGAAAGTCCCGGTTTACCTTTCCTCCACTTGACTTCACGAGTTTGATTCAGTTTTTATCATCTCCTCTTTCATTATTATATTAATATTTAAATAATATTATCTTCTTTTTCTTTTTCCCCCAATATTCTGAACAAAAAATAATCTTCCCTTCCACACCTGCAAAAAACACGTGCTTTAAAAAGACCAGATATATATTATTTTTAAATTGCATTATTGTCCATTTTTATATAAAAATATATTCAAAGGGGTTAGCGGAAAGACACAGACGGAGACGATTCAGTGCCATTTAACATGCGCAGCAGCAGATAGCAGATCTTTGGTATCCCCGTACCACCACCTCAATACACCCACCCAATCTCCAGAAGTATCCATTTCAATTTTTCAAACGCAAAAGATAAGATTTTGACTCCGAAAAACCTCTCAATTTCCTCTCTTTCCCACTTTGGCCAAGAATTGTAGGGTTTTCAGCGACAAAGAAGTGAAGAAAGGAACAAGAAGAAGAGAATATATATATATATTTTATAATTTTTTTTTCGTCAGTCGAGGATATGTCGGAGAAGTTCAATCTGAACCGGAAGGCCGGTAAGGCGCTGGAGAAGTCGAATTTCGCTCAGGCATGTACTCTGCTGAGCCAGTTCTTGAAGGAGAAGCGAACTCTGGGCGTCGGGATATCTGGAAATTCGGAAATTCCCAAAGGTACTTTTTAATTTCTTTTTTATCTGTCTAATTGAATTGAATAGGAAGAAAAATAGCTTGATTTTTTTTTTTATTTGCTTTCGTGTTGATAGAGAAAGTAGTGCCGGAGACGTCGTCGTTTCGGCCTCCGCTGCCGATGAAGAACTTCCTGACGAACATGGGAAGCCAAGCTGGGCCTCCGGTGAAATCCGCCGATTTCTTTCAGCAGTTTAAGGGTTTTGGTACTCCAACTACTACTCCAACTGCTTCTCCTAGTCCTCCCTCTGCTCCAAATAATGTTGAAGACGCTCATAAGCCTGATCTAAGGTTTGCTCTCTTAGCAAAAAATAGAATTCTCAAAAAGAGAGCATGTGTGAAATTACTGGAATGCCCTCCCGTTGGATAACAAGAACGATTGAAGCAGGTCTTTTTTTTTTTTTTTGGATGATAATATGAGGGAAAATGAAAAATCATGCACGTATAGCTATGATTATGTTCTTAAAAATTGCTTTAATAAAACCTTTAATTATTTTTTTCCCTAAAAAAAAGACCTAAATTATTATTATTTTCCTTATTTTAATGTTAGGAAACCGGCAACTACAAGTGCTGTTGTTAAGCCTGAAACTTCACAGATGACGATATTCTACGGCGGCCAAGTTTTGGTGTTCAACGATCTCCCGGCCGACAAGGCGGAGGAGGTCGTGGCGTTGGCTAGAAAAAGAAGCTCAAACATTAGCGGATCTGTTTCTGCTACACCACCGGTAGCAGTTGTGGAGAAAATTGATTTGACCAAGCTGCCTCCGTCTCCTGAACCAGATCATAACATTTCCCCAATTCCCAAACCTGATAATAACATTATCAATAACAATAATGTTAATAACAAACATGAAAACCTTCAACCACGACCAGCTGATCAAGCCGCTAATGGATCTGGTAATTATCCCTTAATTTTGAATTTATTATCTGTTGAATTTGTTAAATCGCGAGCTTCAAATATTGATCGTTTGATCGATCTATGATTCTACAGATTTGCCGATTGCGAGAAGAAACTCACTTCATCGGTTCTTAGAGAAGAGGAAAGACAGGTAAATTTTAATTAAACATGATTAGAGGATGAATCACGAATGTAATTATTCCATTTGTGTTTGTCCTAAATTCTTTTTGGTAATATAATTTTTTTTTTTTTTGGGGGGTTGTTTTTTAGGGTGGCGGCAAAAGCACCGTACCAAGTAGAAAACCACCGGCGCCCGGTGGCGGCTCCTCCTAAGCCTGATGGAGAATGTTCGGATCAGCATCTAGAGCTCAAGTTATAGTAACACTGACTTTAGCTGATGATCATTTATCGTTGATCTTTGTTAAACTTTAGAGGCTAGCTTATTATTCGATATATACATACTTTTTGTTTCCTTGAACAGCTTAAAAAATCCTAACTTTATACTTGCTGGGCTTCTGTGCCTGTGCCTGTGCCCATTTTCTATCTGTATTTTTACTGTAATTATTCATTTGTAACGATTACAATTGAGATGTTATATCCAAGTAGCTCTCTTGATTAACGTTAAAAACGACTTGTTTGTTTCACTGAATTATAGAGTTCATGTTTCCAATCTCGAGAAACTTTGAGGAAACGAATATAAGCATGTGAAAGGAATGAGTGCATGTGTTGAAAAGCGAAGAGAAATTATTTGGTATGACGAATTTTTATTTTATTTATTTTTTGAATACAAAATGATGAAATCATTTAATTTAGTGACTTGATTGATTGGAAAGCACCTTCATTGTATGTTCTATTTTAATGTCGTATAATGTGTATTTGGATATCTCATATATTTCATTTAAATACAAATATAGATATCTCATATATTTCATTTAAATATAAATATATTTTAACAATATATCTGCTTATTTTATTATTTATTCATTTATTTTTTTTTTATTTTTATCAATCACGTATTATCTCTCTTTTCAATACACATTAAAATAATTATAGCTTGAGATTAGATATCCGAATACTCCCTGACTTGCAATGTTATGAATTTCTGCACAAACAAATACATCAACCGCCAACTGCCAACTGTTTCGATTACTTTTAGTTCATTTCTCTTTTGCATTTGTCGGTGCCAAATCGGCTAATTATGGAGCTGAATGTTGCTTCTTATTTTTTTGAACCAAATTTAAAAGAAATTTTTTTGACCTGGTTAACTTTTAATATTATGTTTTGGCAATTATGAGAAAATCTCTCCTATCTGTAAAATGCTATTACGAACATTTCATATACCTTGTTTAACTTTAACGGTTAAAACTGTTTACTGTTTGCAATACAAAAAGATAGGGGAAAAGCAAAAAGAAAATAAAAAATAGAAACAGTTTAGTCCTTTTTTACGGGGGGAGGAAAAAAGCTGTTTACTTTTTTAGTATATATTTTCCAGTCTAATGTCCGAATGGTACCCTAAAATGCCAAAGTGAAATTTTCCTTACCCCACCTTTGAATAATTGATACCCTATACTTCTATTTTGTTGTAAATTTTATCCTTCAATTTCGCCTATAAAGGTTGTCCTTCAATAATTAGTACACGCATCTAACTATCTCACTATGTATTAGAAAAGTCAAAGATCTAACTATAGATTAGAACTCAGGGATGTTTGGACCAACAACTCTAATCCAAAAGACTTCAATTCATTTTTTTTTTCCGTGAAAATTTAACAAAAAATTTTAATCAATTTTTAAAAAGTTAAATAATTCCAACTCAAAAAAAATTTCACTCCAACCTACTTCTTTCTTTCGTTTTTCTTTTGTCTTTACTACTCTACCTTTTTTTTCCCCCTTAAAAATCCTTCCTTCTTTAACTTTTTACTTATTTAGACCTCTCTTATTATTTCTTTCAATTTTTTTGCTCTCTTTTTTTTCAATTGTTTCCACCCCTAATACCTAATATTTTTAAAACGATCTATTAAATTGCTTATTTCTTTTATAATTTTTCTTTAATAATATAATACTTGAATATATTCTTGCTTCAAAAACAAAATGTTTAAATATATTTCTACTTAAATATTTATCCTATAATCTTTTTAAAAATGTGACCTCCATATATTTAGGTGTCAATAAATGGTTGGATACTTTCATCTTCAACCAAAACAGTTCAATTTAAAAACAAAATTCCTTTTTATCTATTGTAAATAGATTATAACAAACTTCATTTTTACCCAACACATGCGACTCAAAACTAATATATATATATATATATATGCATATTAATATTTTCGTACTTATTCCATATAAAAATTATTAGTAAGATTATTCATTCTTACTAAGAATGTAAAATATCTGTCGATGTAAACCGAAGTTAAAAGCTAAACATGTTTCGTTCAAATAATTTATTTAAAAAAAACTTAACTCTAACATCATCTTTCAATTGTCGTGTCTTTTTTTTTTTTTTTTGGGTCCTAGATTAATCCTCTTTTTTAATTTGTCCTAAACTAAGCTTAGGCATTTAAACAACCAAACGTTACAAATTATCATTAAAAATAAGGGTATATCACACCCAAACCCCTTGAACTTTTCATCACTAATTGCAAACCGAATGAAAAACTTTTAGTTTTGACATTTTTGGCTCTAAAATTGACAATACCTGGCAATGTTCAATCGATAACGAACAAAAATTTAATGGATTGAAGTTACCAAATGTCAAAATTTAAAAAGTTTAGCGTCCAACTTGGCAATCAACAAAAATATTGGCAGTGCATTTGTGTAAAAATATGGGGAATTTCTATCCATGAATTGACGTTCCTTAGTTGTACTATTGGGCCACAATAAAAAAATTTCAAATTCAAAGTCCAAATCGCTAACACATGATAAATTTAATGTGCACTGATGCAACTAATCCAAAAAATAACTTATGTATTCAAAAGTCGAATTACTGTTATACTATATTTGTAACTATAAAATAGTTTTTGTACTGGAGAATCGTTATTCATTACTATTATTTGTACCTAAATGTGAAATTTTATATTGATTAGAGATACTTTGACTTTTCGCTTATGAATACAAAAACTTCACTGTTAAACCCTCTTTCGAGAAAATTCAATTGAAATTTGAACATCCTAAATGCAGGTACAAATGAGGTTTTTTCAATGCATGTTGAACATTAAAAAAAAAAAAAATTCCACACTCTGGAAAAAATGAATAAAAAAATATTGTAGCTGTGCAAATTTAAAAATAAATAAATAAAACTATCATCAGAAAGGCCAACCAAACCATTGTATTTCTTGAAGAAACACCTGATATTATTTTGCTTCTAGTATGGAAAGTACAGGTCCTATCTACTACAAAATAGGAAAAATAGAACAAAACAGGACTTCAATTGGAAAATGCCCAAAAAATCTCACTTCTTTAATGGTAAATTTATTGTGCAGATCTTCTAATCCTTTGTGCCATCCCGTTTCAAAAAGTATTCAAAAAGGTTTCTTAAAAATAGATTTTTTTTTTTTTGAAAAGGCGCTTATTAGAGAGAGTAAGAGCCGGAGAGAGATTTTTTTTTTTTATACTTTTTTGCATCAATACACCCAAAACTGATTATAAAGTTATAATTTATATCCTAAATTTTTAATTTTAGTAATTTGCACCCTAAATTTATAAATTTATGGCAATTTACCCCCCATTGATAAACAATATGTATTTTTTTAATAAAAATTAATACTTCACTTGAATATAGATTGTTAATTAACAAAGATAAAAATGATTATTTATGTCATGAATTAATAACTCATATACAAATCACATATCAATTTTCTTCAAAAGATTAATATTTTTGTCAATGAGGTACAATTTGCTATATATTTATAAGTTCAGGGTGTAAATTATCAAAATTAAAAGTTCAGGGTGTAAAAAATTACAATTTTATGATAAATTTAGGGTGTACCAATACAAAAAAGCTTTAAAAAAAAAATCTCCTTTATAATTGACTTGGTACCTTCACTGGATCTCCCTAATAAGTGAAATGTGTACAACTAAAGTTATTAATTAGGATGTACAAATCTCGGTTTGGCAATTAATTTAGGGGAGAACTAGAATTGTCCCTTTAGTGAAAGCGTGTAAAGTATGTCCATTTTATTTTATTTTTTCCTTCTGAAGTTTTATGTTAATTTCTTTTAGGTTTAAAGAGTGTAAATATTTCCTAATTTTCTCTTAATAATTTTAGAACTTCATTGGATTTGTTAGTGAGCTTCACTGGTATGGCAAATTATTTAGGACGAAGGGGTTCAATATTTAGATATTGAAAATGTTGAAAATAATAATTTTAAAAAAATTTTAGAATTGGCCCGTACCCTAAAATTTTAGCTATTTTGATATATACTAGTTCTATAGTACGCGTGTGTGGAATAGATAAATAAAACAAAAACAAAAGAAAAAAAAACGTGACAATGATGTGATTACCACGTGATGGCATGATCAAAAGAGCCATTAACTCTTTTAAATATACATATATATGTATATATAGATAGATATAGATAGATAGATATAGGTAAGAGGTTTACTATTGTACCAATTAAGGGTCACTTAGATTGTTAATTGGAAAAATTAGGTTAATACACAGGTTTTTCATACTTAAATAAAATGAACAATTTTTTTTTTAATTTATAAAAATGATAGTTGATAAGTCATTGACCATAGTCAATTGGTGAAAAATACATATTTATTATAGTTAATCATTGATTGACTGGTTAATCATTTTTTAAAAACGCTCATTTTTCTAGTTTTACAAAACTTTGGTCATTTATTAAAAAACTTATTAAAAAAACCATTTACCCATATATATGTTTTTAACATAAATTAGTATAAATAATTGTTTTAACATCTATCCAAACATACATTAAAAAATTTCCATTGTGTTCCGATGGTAAATTATATCTAAACGTCAGAGTAGATGTAATTCAATTGCTTGTGTACAAAATTATTAACTGCTAACCAAACGGAGCCTTAGAATTTCACCTACTCAAGCCTGGGCCTTTAGAAAAGTTTGGGCCTGAATATAGTTGTGCCATGAGTTCGACCACCTGGACTCCTCCATTAGATCGTGTTTGCTGGTTAAATCTTTTAATTTTTTTTTTTGGTGAATAATCTTTTATAATTTTTTTGGGTTTGTTTGACATGACAACTTAAATTTTTTTTTTGTTTTTTTCTCAAAAAGTTTTTAACTTTTTTCCAAATTTTTTTTTATCTTTTCTGAAAATTCAAAAAAATTTACTATTAAAATTTAAAAATTTCAACTCAAACCATTTCACCAAACAAACTATTAGACTTTACTTGATCCAAACCTTCTATATCTATTTTCATTTTATTTTTTTTAAAGAAATAGTCTTTTAAAAAAAAATTAGAAAGAACATGGGAGCATTTATAATACAGTAATATGTCGACCTACCACATAAATACAATAAAGTTTTTACATAATATAGTATTATGAAAATTACAATACTTTTTTGAATAACTACTTTGATAATTAGAAAAGTGATTTATCAAAATTGATAGAAAAAACTATTAGGAAGGGGAAGAAAAAAAAAGCACAGATGATCAATAAAACTATAAAGTTTTCTACCAAAAAAAAAAAAATCTATTAAAGTGCTTACGTATAAAATTGTCAGACCATAAAAAGAACTTACATTTCACAGACAGAAACTACAATAAAAAGGACATATTTCCCACAGAAAAAAAAAAAGATGACAAATTTAAAAAAGTATGTTTCAATTATGTTTCCTCGTTATCTTATTTGCATAATATAAACACTGACGGTTTCTTTATGACTTTATCTCTTTCTTCTTCTTTTTTCCCTCTCTTTTTCCTTTTTCTTTTTCTTTTTTTATCGTTAATTAAATCTGACTGTAATTTTATTTTTCTTCAATGTGACAGAAAGTTAAAAGGATTATATTCTATTAAATAGATTAGTCGAATACAGAATCAGTGTGAGTAACACCGTAACCTTATCATGACTCTTGATTAAAGAAAGTAAAGATCCTTCTTTTTATACCCCCTTGAAGTCATTTAAAACATTTTTGGATTAATTTCATAAACACCCCCTGGACTATGTACCATATTTCATTTTACCTCATATATTATCAAAATTGTTTATCATGCCCCTATAATATATAAAACCATTCATTTTACCCCCTCCATCAACTTCCGTTTTAATAACTCTAACGGAATTGTTGACGTGACATGGATATCAAGTGTTTTTTATTTGAGAAATAAGTATTAAAAAGTAAAAAAAAGAAGAAGATATTATTAAAAATAAATCATAATTATTGAAAAAATTAATTGATAACCTGATTTGAATTTTAAAAAAATAATCCTAAAATTAAAGCACTTCCGAAAAACTTTTTTTTTCATCCTTCTTCACACCATTATTTGCTCAGCGAAGGAATTTTCACCTTCTGAAATCCTTCTCGAACCTAAACCCATTTATCTGGCACCCAATCTCTCTCCTCCTAATTTTACCTCCGGCGGCCGACAATCACTGTCCAAAATCTGCTTAATTTTTTGACAGATTGAAGCCGATCGAAGCAGCGAAAAAGGTCTTGAACGCTTACCCTTACCCATGGCTTGACTTCGACTCTCTCACTCACTTATGCGTGAAAGGCTGATCTGATTTTGGAAGCGATTAAGCTTTTAGTAGCTCTAATGGATCAATGCCATTTTTTTTTTCATTTTCATTTTAATTTTTCTTTATTGTTTTATTTCACCTGCAAACTTCCTCAACTTTCTATGGAATCCAAATGGCAATTAAGGAGCCTTTGGAAAGAACATTTTATTTTCGATTTTTTAATTTTTAGACTTTCCACTTTATCTTAAAGCCAGATCTGGTTTGCTTTTTGACTCAACACTCGACTTCTCTCTCTCTCTCTCATGTTTTTGGTTTAAGGAATATGTGAAATAACATGTTTTTCTTGGAGACGATAATTGAAAAAATAGGCAGTGACGATTTTGGGATCTTATAGATCTGCAATATCTAGTTTTTGGGTTTCCTCATATTCGATCTGTACAACAAGAAGTTTTAAAAGATGTTAGTGATCTGATATATGTTTGGTTGCCAAGAAAATAAATGTTTGTAGGGTGATTTGTGAAAAAGTTGAGAAAAGGGTTAAGAAAGATTTTTGGACTTTTTTAACATTCAAATATGATTTTATAATTTTTTTTTAATAATTATGACTTATCCATTAAAATATCTATTATCAGGATATAATACTTATTATCAAACAAAAAAAACCCTCAATACTACATCACATCAACAGTGACGTTAATTTTATAGACGGAAGCAAATAAAGGGGCCTTTAACTTATTTTGAGTATTTAAAAGGGCATAATAAATAATTTTGATAATTTAAAAGACAAAGTGAAATAAGATACAATGGTTCAGGGCATTTGTAAAATTAGTCCAACATTTTTTCTCTCTCTCATTCTGAGGCCTCTTCCGTCACGCGCATCTCCCTCTCTCTCTCTCTCTCTCTTCCCTCCCCCCCTTTCTGTTTCATTTTCCCCGAGGCACTTCCTTATTCGAACCCTAACCTCAAACTTTCTCGGAAAATTCTTGATTTTTTTCTCGGGAAATCGCCGAGGAAATGCAGCACCAGAGGTTGAAGCAGCAGCAGCAGCAGCAGCAGCAAGCTCTGATGCAACAAGCTCTCCTCCAGCAACATTCTCTCTACCACCCTGGCCTCTTAGCTCCCCCTCAGGTTCCAGCTCTTTTCCTCTCGCTGCGATTTCGATTCGATTTTCATTATTATTTTTTTTTCTGTTTGTTTGTCTGGATTTCCTTTGCTTGCTTTCTTGGGCTCGGATTGTGAGTGCTAGGGTTAGTTCGTTCTCTTTTTCGTTTGGACGGACGTCTCGATAGCTAGGAATTTGAATGTTTGTTTCAGTAAAGATTTTGGGTATTTAATAATCGTAAGTTCTAGATTGTTTTCTTGGCATTGGATTCTGGATTTTGATATTGATCGTTTTGTTTTCGTTTAACATTTTGTTGCTGGCAACGTTTTCAAATTTAGAAACTTGTGTGTTGCATGTTGTCTTGCTGTTACAGAATGAAGTTATAGTGTATGACAAACATGTGTTAGTTATAGGAAGGTCTAGGAGTGTTTTTTCAACGTTTTGTTCTCTTCACAAAGCTTGTTTTGGCTGCTTCAGTTTTCCGAGAGTTCTCAATCGAATGATTTGGGAACTGTCTGTTTAGATTTGACTATAAAATTGCTCAGGCCATTACAGAAATGGAATGGTAGAGTGAAGCATCGTATTCGTCCGAGTGGTTTTTCTTCTGCTTCAGTAACTTAAATTGAAGAAGCCTAGATCCTTTTTATTTATTTATTTATTTATTATTTTTTGATGTTATATCTTTGTTATAGTTCCTATTTTTGGGATATAATTTTGGGAATTTGGTGGACCGGGGATTTGATGTTGCAAACGATCCCTCTTCATTAATATGTTCATGTAGTAAAGTTGATAGCAATTTGCAAAAAGTTTTCATCATTCGTTGTGTTTTTTTCCTTCTTTTTGACAATAAGGCCGATTTTAAATAGTTTTAAATGTGTTTACAGAACAAGTTTCAAACTTGAGAGAAAAGCAACTGCAGATTTGGCCTGTGTTAGAATTTTCATTGTGTGCAAATTGTCCTGTCTTTGTCGACCACCCTCGATTTGGTTGAGTGATTTTACCTTTTACTTTATCTTAAAACGGTAGTATTTTATCTCTTTACTTTCTGGGCTTGGTTTTTAGTTTTAGGCTGAAAGATAGGACCTGATTGGATTAGATGAAGTGGGAACCTTTTTATTCTATTTGCTAGTTTTCTTTTCTTTTATTTTCCTTTTACATTTTTATTTTTGCAGATTGAGCCAATCCCAAGTGGAAATCTGCCTCCTGGTTTTGATCCCAGTACTTGCCGCAGTGTGTGAGTGTTTGTTTGGACCTTTTTTTTTTTTCCCCTCTCTCTCTCTCTCTCTCTCTTTTTCCCTCCTTCTTTTCGTTTTTGTGTCCTTTTCTTTTGTTGCATGTTTGTTCATCCATCTGCATGCTTATGTTATTACTTTTTGTGTTTTATATCTGTTATTTGATTTTCTTTACTTTTACTTCTCTTGAATTACGTTAGTTATAATGATATTTTCCATTTTTATTCATCTTCTTAGCTACATTGTTTCTAGAATTACCTTCCATATGGTGCTAAGTGATTAATTGCATTTTAGTCTTTTGACTTTCACTGCTAAGTGCAGTTACTTATGGCTTAATCTATCTTGTTTGTTCTCTTCTTTTTTTTTAAAAAATTCCAGTTCCTTTTTTTTTTTGGAGAAATTGCAGGTACGTGGGAAACATTCATTCACAGGTCACAGAACCACTTCTTCAAGAGGTTTTTGCAAGTACTGGTGCTGTTGAAGGCTGCAAACTTATAAGAAAGGAAAAGGTAAGTTCATAACTGTGTACCTAGTCCGTGCTTCCGTCCTTCCTTTTCAGGTTTCCTCCGTTTTCTTGCTTTCTTCCTGAGGAAGTCTGATTGTTGTAGAGGGTCTAACTTTTTTTAAAACTAATTTTTTGACTTTGTTTTTCCTGTGTTCCGTTTTAAAAAATGTTATTTCATGGTTCTTCTTCCTTTTCATGCAGTCATCCTACGGCTTTGTTCATTATTTTGATCGTAGATCAGCTGCCCTAGCCATATTGTCTCTCAATGGAAGGCATCTGTAAGTAGAACTTTCGATGATTCGTTTGGTTTGTTTGGTGAGTATTTGTTCTTACATCTTAAAATGTGATTTCAGGTTTGGGCAGCCCATCAAAGTAAACTGGGCATACGCTAGCGGTCAGAGGGAGGATACATCAGGTTTGTTTATTTGTATTTCAACTCTTGATAGTCAAAATTGTTTGTTGAATGCTCTAGCATTTATCACCCTGTCTTCTTTATGACATTGTTTGTTATGATGTGCAGGTCATTTCAACATTTTTGTTGGTGATCTCAGCCCTGAGGTTACTGATGCTACATTGTTTGCATGCTTTTCTGTTTATCCCAGTTGTTCGTAAGCTTCAACACTGTGATTCCGTTTCCATTGTTTGATGATTGCTTCGTTTAGTGCTTTTGGAATTGCAGTGCACTAATTCACTAATTTAAATAATGATAATAATTTATAGATTCTCTCGCAAAACCCTCTACATATCTCTACCTGGTTCACAATGACCTCTAATTTGATCATTTTTATGTTTTAGAGATGCAAGGGTTATGTGGGATCAGAAGACTGGGCGATCAAGAGGGTTTGGGTTTGTTTCATTCCGAAACCAACAGGTAATGTCTTCATTTTGGGCCTTCTTATCAGTATTAACTTTTATGCTAGACTTTAGTCCTCATCAAATTGTTGAAATTGCTTTTCAGGATGCTCAAAGTGCAATAAATGACTTAACTGGTGAGAATTAATGCTCTTATCTAATATTAAATTATACCGCATTGAACATAGTTTTTTTTATGTTAAATTTCAATTCACGAAAGGATTTCTGTGAATGTTTCTAATGCTAATTTTAAGCTTATTTTCTTTGGCTTAATTTCTAGGTAAATGGCTTGGCAGTAGACAGATAAGATGTAACTGGGCGACAAAAGGTGCGGTTAATAATGATGACAAGCAGAGCTCGGATGCAAAAAGTGTGGTAGAACTAACAAATGGCTCATCAGGTGAGTCATTGTGGTTCAGAACTTGAATGAGGGCAGCTGAGTTTGTTTTACTAGCTTCATGTTAGTTTTATTCTTGAAAGTGTGTACATTACCGGTATTTTGCTCGATAAACGTGGAAGATATCCATTATATGTTCTATCTAGAAGATGCATCATCGCCTTCAAGCTACAGTGCAAGAATTGATTACTTTTTTCAATTTATAAAAATTTTTACTTTATGGCTATGGAACAAAAGTAGTTAGTTTTTCGCGAGATTCAAAATGTTGTGTCCTTTGTCTTATTGGTGGAGAGATTTCTGTGCTTTCAAGAATTGAACCCATTCTTTTTCATGTTGGATTATGCAGAGGATGGTAAGGAGACAATAAATAGTGAGGCTCCAGAAAACAACCCTCAATATACCACTGTGTATGTTGGCAATCTTGCTCCGGAGGCAAGTGACTTCTTCCAGTTTTTCTCCTTTTCCTTTGTTTTATTATTGCAGACCTGCACCAGCACACTCAGTCTACTTTATTTATGATGTGTGTGGAAATTGGAAGAGTGTGCACGCCTTTTTCAGTAACGGAACTGAATGGCTTTTTCATACAGCCAATATTGCTTGCACCTTTAAGGAAATATCTGAGTTGTATGTTTTGTACCGTTTGATTATAATGTTCCTACATAAGCAGTCTATTTAATTACCTTTTTGTTTTTAATTTACAGGTCACCCAGCTTGATCTGCATCGTCACTTTCATATGCTTGGAGCTGGGGTGATCGAGGAGGTCCGAGTCCAGCGTGACAAGGGTTTTGGTTTTGTGAGGTACAGCACTCATGCTGAGGCAGCTACGGCTATTCAGGTGGGAAACACCCAGTCACTTCTATGCGGACGACAAATTAAGGTGTGATTTTACTCATTTCTGGTTTTCTGATAAAGGATCATGTATATTTTCACTCAACTTTCTACTTTGATTTGAGAAGTGATTTGTAGTTTTAACTGTAACTCTAATTATCCTTTTGGATCATTGGATGCATCAAATATCTGCTGTAGACTATACTTGCTTTAAGTTGCATATACTGAAATGCTGAAAGGAAATCTGGAAAATGGCTTTGTTGGGGACTGTTTAGTAGTAGTAGAGCATTCTTTTGATCTGCCATTCCTTGTAAAAATCTATAGAATAGTCTGTCTCAGGTTGTGCGTTTTGTGGACGTATTTACGAAAGAAGATGCATCAGCTTGAATCTGAAGATTTCTTGTGTGGTTTAAATCTTTATTTACAAACCGCCCGTGTGTTGTTTCTGTGGTTTTAGTGCTCCTGGGGAAGCAAGCCCACTCCACCAGGGACAGCTTCGAACCCGCTTCCTCCTCCGGCTGCTGCTCCCATACCTGGCATCTCTGCTACCGACCTCTTGGCCTATGAGCGGCAACTAGCAATGAGCAAGATGGGAGGGGTCCATGCCCTAATGCATCCACAGGGACAGCATCCTCTAAAGCAGCCCACCATGGGAATGGGTGCTGCTGGAGCGAGCCAGGCCATATACGACGGGGGATTCCAGAATGTTGCTGCTGCTCAGCAGCTCATGTACTACCAGTAATACGTAATTATAATGTTGTATTTCTCTACTTTTATTTCCTGTCTTATGCAGGTTTTCTCCTGAGAGTTCTAAACCCCCCCACCCACTTTAGGAAACCTCTTTTTCTCTCTCTCTCTTCTTCTTTTTTTTTTTTTCTTTCTTTTTTCAGGCGGGGGTTGTTGCCCCACCTTATGTGATTGCTATTTCTATGGGATGTGTATCATGTTTGATTTTGTGGTTCTAACTTTGTTATGATGAGTGGTTATGATAATCAGAGGGAGTTGGCTATATTGTATGAACAGCAGTTAATTTCTTCTTCTTCTTCCTTTTTTTTTTTTTTTTTTTTTTTTTGGGGGACAAATTTCAACTATCTGGTTGTTTTAAGGTAAATGTGGGATTCTATGGCCAAATAAATTAACAAATCGGTTCATTGATTCTCTGACATAAATTGCTGTCCGTATTTAAAATTCTTGTTCGACCTGCGTATAAGAAAAACTTGAAAGAGAACTCCAAGGCGGGCAATTAAAAAAATACCCTACCTATAAAGGTTTTTATTTTAAACCGTTGGATTCATTTAAGATTTCATCAATTTCACACATTTATTTTATTTAATTGTGATTTTGGTTAGGGCTAAAGGCTCGAAAAAAATTCATCCCAGAAGGAAAAGGTTCATACATTGCTACATGTTTAAGCAACCAAAAGCAAAACAGAAATGATCCGCATGCCAGTGTGTTGGCAAAAGTCATCTGCACCCTCTATGCCGATTGGAGTGGTCTCTAATACATACACTAAAATGGAGTACAACTACTACTACTGTCTGTTGGATAATTAAGTGGATCTGATTATATCAGATCAGTCCTCGTCCAATCTTGCAATATAAGTATCGTAGAATTTTGCTGCCCGCTCAAGATCTCCAATCTCAGCATAACAATCAGCAATTGCTCCAAAAGCTTCTGTGTTTCCTGAATCTTCTTTTTCCCGTTCGGAGATATCCAAAACCATCGAATGGTATTTGATTGCCTCGCGGTACTTACCCTGTCGTTGAAGCGAGGCTCCTGAGAAGCGAAACAAACAAGGAAACATTAGAGATAACATCAGTATTGGCAAATTCACTCGCAAGAACAGATAAAAATGTAGAGAAACATTAGTTTAATAAAGAGCATAAAGTGAATAAGAACAAACCTAAGCCTCTTGCAGCTTTTTTCTCCTCAATAGGATCCTTCAAATTTTTAGCAAGCTCAAGGGCCGTCTTAAACTCCAAGAATGCTTTCTCTGGTTCTTGGTTCCTCAGAAAATTCTTCCCAGCCTTCAAATGAGAAATCAATTCATGCTTCTTCGAATCCACTATTACTTCACTCTCTGGTATTCTTCCACCAATAGGAGCATAACTTAAGGTGGGAGCATAAGACTCGATCTTCGCCTGCCTTCTTAGAGCTGCATTTATCTGGCGCAGCTGTTCATTCAATCGTTGTAACTCTCCTCTCCTTTGTCGAGCGAGCAATCCTATCATACAACTAGATCATCAAGAACAATAATACACATAACATAGCTTCAAATATCACATCTCTCTCTCTCTCTCTCTCTCTCTCTCTATACATTTCTTTGGCTTCTCACACCAAAACCCGTACATTGCATATTCTCCAATCCACCCGATATTGAGAGCTACCATCAAAACAAAGCAGACATCGCATACGGATTAAGCAACTTCTACCTCCAATTCGACGTAAACGTACATAATCACACAAGTAATGTCTTACCTCCAACAGTAGCACCTACAAGGGCAACAGCTAGCAACAGAGGCATGTTCATGTTGAACAAAGAGTTATCAGCCTCACATGTTTCTGCCAAAGCTTTAAAAGGTGTGGAGAACATCAAGGCATTACTGACCAAAAATGTCACTGCCGGGAAATTGATCTGTATGTTTCCCTGCCGGAGCAAATAATTCTAAAATTACTAAAGACGCGCTCTAATTCCTCATTAAGAGAGTTTCAAAATAAAAGAAGAACTTTAACTCTGCATTTTTCTTGACAATTATTAACACCCCAACTATTCCCCCCCAAAAAAAAAAAAAAAAACAGAACGGCTTAAGGGGGACTCACCATCATACCTGACAATTTGCGCTTGGTGATATATGGTATGTGTTAAGTAGTCCATTATGAGTGTCTTTTGATGATGGTATTAGCTTTTCCACTTTAAATGAAAAGGAAGCTAACTTTCCTGATTCAAAGGAAAAATGTCATCGAAAATCATTACAAACATAAATTCATATTCGATGGAAGCATATTAATCTTAAAAAAATTTTTGATGAAAAATATGCATTTTAATATGCTTTTCTAATGTATATTTTTAAATTCGTTATACCCTACTGATTCTTTTACCCACCCTCCCATTAACGCTTCGCAGATCAACTATACCGTTCTGAACCTATAAAGTAGAACTCACTCTTCAAAACTGACCGACACAGGGAGGGGAGCCAAGTGCTTATAGACTCACTAATTACCTTATTTTTATTCTCAAACGACAGGATACTTTTTGGTAAGTACTGTTCCACCACGCCATGCAACTGCCGTCCACGGCAGCCCATTTTTCTTGTTAGGTGACTTAGCGGATCCCGTCTTGTATAGGGAGCAACCCTCCTCAAGTTGCCCCATCTGTGGTAACAGTCAAACAAGTGTAGTCTATACTATGTTCCATCATACCAATGCACCTTAATTTAGTCTACCACATGACCGCCTCGACTCATACTCATGATGTGGTGGACTGACTCTGATACCAATTCTCCTCGAAACCGACAAGGAGAGGTAACCTAAAGGTTAATTATTTCACTAATTATCTTATTCCATTTTAATCAAAAACATATTATCACTCCCCAAAGTTATCCATTCATCTCATCTCAATACAAAAGGCAAGGCAATAGTTTATACGCAAAAAAGCCACATTTCTCTTTTGGGTAATAAAAAAAGACTTGCCAAAGTACAACAACTATATGAACATCAATATTTTATTAGAAAAGACATAAAAACCAACGGTAAGTAACAGAAGAGAAAAACGGAGGAAACTTGGAGAAACTACAAACGAACATGAAATTTTAAAGGGAAAAAAAAAAAAAAACGTAAATCTTTGTCGAACAAAAACTTCTGTTAAAAAAAAAAAGAGTATCATATTTATTAATCTAGGACTGACCGGGAAGATGGGAATGGAGGGAGAGTTGAGGGGAGAAAGGAGATCGGCGGGAGTTGATGATAGGTTGAGAGAGGAAGCAACGGACCAACACCGCCATAGGTAGGCCTTCGGAGTTGGGAGGTGGGAGTTGGGAGTTTGGGGATAAAAAACACACGGATTTCCCCGGCTGCCCACTGGCCACTGCCCTTCCCTTTTGGCCTTTCCACGGATAAAGTTACATATATGAGTCTCTATCTGAATCTGCTTGCTAAATCTAATAAATCAGCCTTGATTTTTGTTGAAACTACGTAGTTGCCATTCATTCAGAGAATCAAATCATTTGTTATAAAAACTTCGGAGATTAGGGATTGCACTCTTCATTTTTCTTGGCTAATCCTTCAAATTGCACTCTAGATTAGATTAGGGATTTATATCTAAATAATCTTTTTTCAAGAAAATTTTTTTAATCAATAACCGAAATTTTAAAAAATAATTAAAAGGTTATTTTTTTTTTCTAAAGTAATAAATTAATTTTTTTAAAATAATCAATTATTGATTGATTATATAATATTTTGATTATAATTAATGATTGATTGACTAGATTTAGAAAAATGACAGACGGTTATTTTGCTAAATAAAAAAAGTTCAACCACTAATAGATTGGGTGATAAAAAAAGCTACTCAAGCCTAATTTTTCTATGGATTATTGTCTCATTTATTATAATAGCTTCATTTTCATTTTCCAAGTTATTTATTTTTCTTGGGTGATCGGTAGGATTACTTTTCAAATTGTACACGTATGGATTGTTGTCACAGTATAATAATTCCAATTCTTTGGACCTCCAATTAAATAAATATAGAGAGTCAAAAATCCAAGTAAAAGGGAAAAAACATAAACATATCTACATGTTGTTTTTACTTTTTTTTTTAAAATTTTTTTTTTTAGCCATTGTTAAACCATACTCACATCATAATATACAAAAATGAAAAGCTTAACAAAACAGCTATTCAACATAATACATATGTTGGAAATATATACCAGTGAGATAATTAAATTTTTTGGTGTTACCTCTTTTAAAATTTCATGTTAAGTTAAGTTACCAATGGATGCATAATCCCCACTAAATTTTAACTCATTCATGCTTAAGAAAAATAAGACAAAATCAACATATCAGTAACTTTCTTTTCTTCTATTTTCTCTTACTCCCTTTCCAGGAAATCAATCATCCAATTGCATCTGCTTGTGCAACGATGTTTTGAAATCCAGAAGGTCCTAACCTCTCTTGTCTTTTTATTACTTGAAACCACAAATCTTGGCTTCGGAAAATTGTAAGTAAAATTCGGAATGTGTGTTGGTTTTTGTGCCAATTTTTGAGCTGCTTTGGACTAACGTACTTGTGGAGCGGTCATCTTCTGATGTTCAAAATTTCTGATAAGAATATTGTCTGAAAAATGTGTGTAGTTGTACGCAATGCCAATCAGTATGAAGATTTGTTGAACTTTTTTCTTAAGCAGAATGAAAAAAAAAAAATTTAGAAATGGATTATACAAAAATACATTTTGTAAAACAAAAACTGTAGGTGACATCAATGCACCATGTTTCCGGCTATTTCGAAAAGCTGGAATTTGTATTCTGTAGCTTTTGCTTTTCCTTTTGTTTTAAGTAGACGCAGTGCTGTTATCCAAAGCAAAAGCACAACAACCCCAAACTAGACATTAGGAATATTGAATGGAGAAATCTATTGATCAGTGTGGTACACAAACATTTACAACATTAGCCATATCAGACTATCTCTCTGTTTATTTCAACCATTTAATAACATTTTTAATATTTTCATTTCCCACTATTTTAAATAGGCGTTTGAGAAGTAACATTTGAAATGGAATAAAATGTTGTAAAATGTTGTCATTTACAACTTTTAGGCAAAAGACTAAATGTTAGATGGAGGCAACATTTTGATCATTTGGATGTTTTTCTACAGTGCTAAACGTTTTCATCCAAAAATGATTACATTCAACTGTTTTTATGCTAAATGTTTTCATCTAAACGTTTCTCTCAAACGGAGCCATATACAACACTAAAAGGGAGTTTGGCAAACAAGTTTAAACTCACATTTTTCATCTCAGTTTTTGTCTTTTTCTGAAAAGTCAACAAAAATTATAACTAGTTTTTAAAAAGTCAACCAACTCAAACTTAAAAATCTTAACTCAAACTCATTCACCAGACACCCTATAAATAGCACCTATCGGTAGTGTTAGTGCAGCAATGTAGCTTAAAGAAAGCCTTACTAAATTATTCAACAGGAAACAGGGGCAATTGGAAGGTTGACAAAATTCAACAAATTAGGGGCAAGGCAAGAACACTTAACTTCAATAAGCAATTTTTTCCTTTGCTACTTTGAATCAACAAAGAGGGTACACGTCGAAACGTTTTCCTCCGTCACGCTTGTAGTAAAAACGGACATCCGGTATGTGCTGAATGACACTGTAGTGATGGCCTCCATTTGGCACCATACTGAGTCCAAAGTCATCTGGCATGTCGTAAAATTTAAGTGTTTTAAGGGCTCTTAGGTGTTTGATCCCAGAGGGAACCTCCTTTAGTTTTGGTGCTTCCCCAATTGCAAACTCTTCAAGAGAAGGCAATGTCCAGTTGCCTATAAGCAATGAACTTATATTAGGCAAGCCTCTCAGACTAAGCACCTTTACGTTTTGAAATCCGCCATTCTGAAAGTGCAATCGCTCGCCATCATATGCCTCGTAGAGTTCGAGTTGGATCAAGGAAACTAAATATTGAATTTCTTCTAGTGGATCTTCTGTTAACTTTGAGAAACACAGAGTTAGTCTTACAAGTGTTTGAAGGTGGGAGATGAAGTCAGGCAACATCTCGAGACGCCCCTCCAAGCTGAGACACCGAAGAAGCGAGGGAAACCCGAGTGATTGTAAATCTAGAATCTCATCCGCAGTTGCAGAAAACAGCTGCAAGTTTTCAAGTTGGCACATAGTCTCGAGTGAAGTACGGAGAGCTCTTGAAGTCTCTCTTGTCAGATTTGTGATGCCCAACTTTCTTAACTGACTAAACTTTCTCAGCTCTTTCATAAGACCAACATCATTGTTTGCATCTATGTGATAGAGCTTCTTCAACCCTTTTGAAAGCCCAAACCCCTCGTTTATCTTCACGCCTTGTACGTCGTTCAGACGGTGGTGATCTCTTCTTTTGCCAGTATAATATGCTAGAACATGTTGCAGCTCGGGGAGTGTACTTATCCCTAATGGCAGCTCACAAACAAGGGAATATTTCAAATCCAAAGTTTGCAGCTTCTGCAGCTGACCTATGGACTTCGGGAGCATCACTACCTTCGTATTTCTCACACTTAGGTATGTCAAAAAGATTAGGCTTCCCACTTCTTCAGGAACACAAATAAGATCGCGAGTGCCTTCGAAATCCAGCATTTTCAAGTGCTTGTAATTCGCGAACCATCTGGAACTCCCGAAAGGCAAAGGCTCATCGTCAACCCTGAAAGGAAAACGAGGGCGAATGTGCAAGTCACTGAAATTTTCACCCTCCAACTTCTTCGCAAACCAAGGATACTCGTAATTAGTCTCAATATCGCGTTGAAAACCCGATGTCTTGGTAGATAGTGAATGGATAACATCGTGCATCACTTTGTGAACTCGACATCGTCTAGGCTTCCCGTTAACAAGATCTGTATGTGAGACCTGAACCAAGCTTAGACTCACAAGCTCAGTCAAGTAGTCATCTCCGATCTCTTCACTCTCAACAAAACCCTCGGCTACCCATTGCCGAATCAATCTTGCGCACCTTATTGAGTAGCCCTTGGGATAAATGCCAAAGTAGAGGAAGCAAGCTTCGAGAGCGGGAGGTAGATAGCTACACCGCGGTAGTAAAATGTCTGCCATTTCTAGTAGGACAGGATTGGAGTTTAACATTGAGTGAAAGTTAGAAAGGAACCTATTGACTTCATTCCCATCGGCTGTCATGCTTTTTACCATATCCGACAGAACTTCCCCGGCGACAGCAAGAGCGAGCGGCAATCCCCCGCATCTCTCAACGATTCTCTCAAACGATTCGTTCCGCAATTCAAGAAACACATTCTTGTGAAACAGTTTCATGGCCAGCTCTGGAACCAGAGGCTGCAGCTCCTGTACGCGAACGAAGAACGATGGTGGCCATGAAACGTCGAGAATCTTAGAAACCCGAGTTGTGATCACGATCGCGCAGCCTCTTTTGCTTTCCGGTAGAGCGCTCTTTATGCCTTCGAAGAAACTCACATCCCAGACATCATCAAACACAACCATGTACCTTTCTTCTTCCAAATGTGGTAAAAAATCATTGTGCTTTTCGGCAGTAGAAGAACAACCAGTCCTCGTTGCCTGGCGAAACTGGTTTTTCATATCACGTAGCAGATTCCGCGGTCTGAATGACCGAGACACCGTGACCCAAGCTCGGCAGCTGAAGTTTCCGCTAACTACAGGCTTGTCATAGACCAACTCAGCCAGGGTGGTTTTGCCAACACCTCCCATGCCGACCAAGTATATCACTTTGTTCTTGAATTCGTTGTCCAACAACCAACTCTCCAATTCAGCTTCATAAGACTCAAAACCGACAACCTCGGAAGGTACCGGCCATGGTCTGGTGTATCCAGTAAAACTAGTACTAGGTCCTTGCTCGCTCGAGCCCGAATCATACGACTCTTGGATTGCTTCCATGAATTATATGTTGCCTGAATTAATGGGCTATTTCAAGAGTAGCTTTCTTCTTTCTTATGTGAATCTACGTAGTTGAGATATGTTCTTTTTTTCTTTCTCGTAAACTGTTTCTCTGTCTCTCTCTGCGACTGGTATTTGAGGTCGTTTTACATGTTGATAAAGGAAGTTTTTGTTTATTAAATCATTCATTCACTTTGCAGTTTAGGCCCAAATTGTGTTCAATGTATCTTTTCATGCTATTTAACATACAGCGCCCATACCAAATTGACAAATAAAGTCAAGTAAAAAGAGAAAAAAAATTCATGTCACCAATATTGAAAGTGTTTGGTGGAGATCTAATAAATGTGGACAAAGATACTGTAAAAGTATCATTTGCACAAAAATAAGAAAGATAATAGGATTTAAAATGAAATGAAAAAAAAAAGACTCAATGACAGCTAACTAGGTCCACAGTCAGTCTTTACGAAGGCTCAACTAAGGCTCCAAATTGTCATATTATTAATTCCCTTAAGAAAGGAAAAAAAATAAAAAAAAAATAAAAAAAAAGAAAGAGGAGGAGGTTTTTACTTGAATGGTTGAGCTTTATCTGTCATGACAGCAATCATTCATCCACCCATTGTCAAATTTTACTTTTCTTTTCTGTAGAATATGACTTTGAGAGGGATCTTTTGGCTTTTGTGCATTACTGGTTTATTATTATCATCGTCCTCGTCGTCATCTAAGAAATTTATGCGGATCAGTGGGAATCTACGAAAGTTGGGGATGGAATATCCGATTCTAAATTTTTATTTTTTTATTTTTTTTTCAAGTCTCTGTCATTAAGTGAGTGTTATGGTGGTTGCTGGACTTTTCTATAGTAGTAATAATTATTTGGTTATTAAAAAAAAAAAAAAAAAAAAGTCTCGCACCAATTATTAATGGTGATGTGCATTAATCTTTGCAGGAAAAAAATGCATAAATTTATGATGGAGACTGCAAGGTTTAGTATTCTTTCCTACCAGATCAACGGTCCAGTATTTGCATACTGTTCTTCCGTTCAATAATGGAGTGGGAATCTTAGGGGGTGTTTGGGTGATGAGTTTAAACTCATCATTATCAACTTAATTTTTATCTTTTTTCTCAAAAGTTTTTTATCTTTTCTGAAAAAGTCAACCAAAATTACTATTTAAACTTATAAATCTTAACTCAAATTTACACACCAAACACCCCCTTAGTAATTTTTTTCCTTTTTTTTTTTTAACCAAGTGGGAGGAAGGGTGGGCCTCTCTATGGCTAGCTCCATGCCAAGTCTCACAACAACTATTGTTGGATACTTCATTGGGTTATTTGTATTTTCATATCCTACATTTTATTTTTATTCAGAATAAAAATTTGTCACTTTGAATATAGTCCTATACTTCCAGAAAAAAAAAAAATATATATATATATATATATATACATATATAACATCAAACCATATTTAACATAGAAATAACACTTGATTTCGATCTCAACAATATAAGTTATTCTTAAATAAAAAAAATTGAAAAGTAAAATAAAAAAAAAAAGTTTTTTTCTTTGTTTTTTGTTTTATTTATGGGTATTTTGGGTAAAAGTCAAAATGGGTGTTGACTACGAAATTATATGTATTTGTGTGTGTGTGTGCGCGTGTATGAATATATATATATATATATATATTTAATATGATGACATAAAAATGCATTAGTCAAGATATGAGGATATTTTCAAAACAAAAATATCCGTTTGCTTCTCCATCTCATTTTAAACTAAACTGTATTTTTTTCATCATGTTTTTTATTTTTTTTAAAAAAGTTTTTTGTCTTTTCTGAAAAAGTCAACAAAAATTACTATTCAAACTTAAAAATCTCAACTCAACTCAAACTCAATTTATACACCAAACACCCCCTTAACTCTTTAAGAGATGGTAGTTTGGTCTCTTTTTTTTTTAATCATATTGACCTTTAAATTCTTTAAAAAGGTGATGATTTCGTTATTTTTGTCTAATTCCGTTAAATTTTTAATGTGCATTACATGTGATTTAATTTGAGAGGATGTTTCAGTAATTTAATAATAATTGCTATAAAAAATTAAAAAATCATAAAAAATTAAAATTCTCTCTCTCTCTCTCTCTCTCTCCATTTCTCAAACTCCAATTGACGACATCGGCGGGGGTGCAGGAGGGGGGGCAACTCTCTCTACTTTGGGTTTTCAGAATTTGGTTTGGGGGGGGGGGGGGGGGGGGGGGGGGCGCCAGATGCGGCACTAGGTTTGAGTTTGGTGGGGTGGGTTTGAGTTTGGTGGGGGAGGAGGGGACCTGGGTTTGAGTTCTCAGTTGGATCTGGGTTGTGTAATGTTCATATTTGTTGGCGAAGGTGGGGGCCAGGAGACGGAAAAGACGAGGGTGGTCTTCGGCATCTGGCGTCGGATATGTTTTGGGGAGGGAGGGGAGGGGAGGGAAGGACGAGAGAGAGAGAGATGGTCTCTCAGTCTTCGACGTCGGATCTGGGTGGGGAGGTAGGGAGAGACGGCCAGCGTCAGACATGTGGGAGAGGGGGAGGGGAGGGGAGGAGAGAGAGACTCTCTCTCTGTGTTTTTATTTTCCTTCAAAAAGCATAAAACGTTCTTCTCACATGATCATTCCGTGAGTTTTTTAACGGAACCAGGTGAAAAGGACTAAACTGTCACTTTTTTAGAGAGTAGGGTCAACATGGCAAAAAAAAAAAGGTCACCGACCAAAGTGTCACCTCCTAAATAATTCAAAAATTATTTAGATCAATTACTCAATAAGATATAAAGACAAAAGGGTAACTATATCCTAAGAAATAAGGGTTTACTAATTCAAATGTTCAGCATTTACACACTGGTGGCTCCAATGCACTTTTTTTTTTTTTTTTTTGAAAGGATCATTCTATGATATATTATATATATATAAAAAATCCTCTCACTAAAGCATAATATTAAATAGTCAAAATTCACCCTAAAAAAAAAATCAAATAGTCAAATATTCATAATTTAGCCTCCCCCCTTCTTCCCCCTCTCTGAAGGCCCATTACGAACTGTATCTCGTTGTTGATATATATATATATATATTTTTTTTTTGAACCTATGGTAGAATTGTTTAAAAAAAAAAAAAATAAATAAAAAGAGAGAAAAAATAAAAGAGAGAGAAAAAACTTTTGATTCTTCTCTCTGGAACATTATCATTCTCTGGAGGTCGTCAGAACCTTATCCTTTAGAACATTAAGAGAGAAATGATAAAAAAAGTTTTCTCCAAATTGGGTTCTTCACCATCCAATCTTTGGAGGGAAGGAGAACAGCATATAGATCAACAGTCCTCGGATGTAGACATACAAGTTTCAGCAGTGACAGAGAAACTGGGAGAATTGTTAGCTCGAGAAGTAGTATTTGTTCACCCGAGATTAAGACGTGAAATTAGGTGGGCTACGAATGATCTCCATGACTACTTGAGACGCTTCAGAGACGCAGCTCACAAGCATAAAAGTGTGATTCCCAACTTTGAGGCCAAGGTTCTTCATCATGGTCATTTGGTGGAAGATATCACGGACACCTTCCTCATTCGGAGAGAATTGCTAAAGCAGCGCCGGAACGGCCTGATCGCGAAGTCGATTCGTCCTCTGATCAGATTGAGCTCCTTTTGGAGCCAAGACTTCCTGATAAATGAGATGAAAGACGTCAGGCTTTCTTTCACCACTTTTTGGAAGAATTCCTTGCACAAGCTCGATTCTCTCGTCGGTGACGGTGACGGTGACGGCGACACTGACACCCTCAAGGTGGAAACTTATAGTCATAATTACTTGTTTAACAACGCATCAAAAGATGTTGTTGGCCTTGAGAAATTAGAAGAGGCTATAGTCGTAGAGATGTTCCGAGACAACGAGTTTGACCGGGGCGTTCGTGTCATTCCAATCGTTGGTATAGCTGGCTCTGGCAAGACGACTTTGGCTAGTATCGTATACAATAGAAGAGATGTTGGTGAAAATTTCCAAGTCCGGGCTTGGATTCGTGTATCGACAGGGTACAATGTTAGAGATCTCTTAATAGACATGTGGAGACAAATTGCAGGGAAGAACGGGGCAAAGATCGCGACGGAGAAGGACTATTATGTTCTGCGGAAGGAGCTGGATACCTTGTTGAGGACGAACCGATATCTGGTAGTCATTGATGGTGTCTGGTCACCTCATTTCTGGGATGAAGTTGGACATGCCTTTCCTGACACAGAGAGCGGTAGCAGGATTTTGTTGACGACTTGCGATAGTGAAATAGCGCGGCAGGCGAGTGCGTGGAATAACCGGAATGGCGATATTTTTCAACTTCATCGATTAAATGATGAGCTTATGTGGGCATTGTTCTTGAAAGAGATGAGATGGGACGAAAGCCAGATGAACGATTTGGAGTTGGCTTTTCTCAAGAACAATGTGTTGAGAAAATGTGACGGTTCGCCTCTAGCAGTCATCAAACTATGTCGTTCGGTATCTACCAGAACCGCTCGTTATCAAGAATCGTTGAGATTGATTGTTGAGCAAGTAAGTTCGGGCGAAGATAGATCGAGTAATGTCTCCAACAGGTTGACTCTGAGCTATCAAAATCTACCTCCAAGGATTAGGCCGTGTTATCTTTATATGGGGCTGTTTCCGAGAGCATTTGAGATTCCCATCAGAAGATTGTTCCGGCTGTGGATCGCAGAGGGATTGGTGAAACCAGATTTTCAGTCTTCTGATAAAACACCTGAAGACTTGGCAGAGGATTATTTCAAAGAACTTGTGGATAGAAACATGATAGAGGTGACAAAGCGAAAGTCCGACGGACGTCCCAAGACGTGTCGGATTCCTGGTATATTGTACGATGTATTCTCGGCAAAAGCCATGGATCTTGGACTTTTTTTTGTCCATAGGTGCTCGGAGTATACATCGGTCACACAACCGAAATTTAACGTTCGTCGGCTTGCAGAATACTTTGACATCAAGAACTATCCTTCTTCAAGTGTCTACAACCAACATCTCCGTTCTTACATATCTTTCAATACCCGAAAACGAGATACACCAGCTCATGAAGTAGGTATCTTTCTCGACAAGCTTACAGCCAAGCGAGGCTTCGGGTTGCTCAGAGTGCTCGATCTAGAAGGTGTCTACAAACCTACACTAACGGAGTCCCTCGGTAAACTCCTGCAGTTAAGATATGTAGGCTTGAGATGGACTTTCCTAGATTCGCTTACGGATGTTGTTGGTGATCTGATGTACTTGGAGACTTTGGATGTGAAGCACACCAATATAACCACTTTGCCTGCTTCAATTTGGAAGGCAAAGAACTTGAGACATCTATACATGAACGAAGTTCACTTCGATATGTCGATTCAGAAGCGGCCTAGTGAGTCTCTAACCAACCTGCAGACCTTGTGGGGGCTGTCTATAGACAACAGAAGCCTTGTTGTGAATTGGCTGAGCAAATTGATTGGCCTCAGGAAACTGGGATTGACATGCCATTCATCAAGAGTACAGGCAATAGCCGACTGGATTTCGAAACTTACCGATCTTCAATCGTTGAAGTTGAGATCGATCGACGAGTTTGGTCAACCTTCACACCTTAAGTTGGCCAACTTGACACTGCACCACAAGCTCTCCGACTTGTATTTGCTCGGAGTTCTACCAAAAGCAGTTGACGAAGCGCTTCAGCTCCCGCCAAACTTAAAAATCCTCACCTTGTCAGGCTCACAACTAGGTGAAGATTCGATAAGATTGCTTGGAAAACTGCCCCAACTTAACATCCTTCGGCTCTATGGCCGCTCATTCTCCGGTAGACAAATTTCATGTCTTGATGGCGACTTTCCTGAACTTCTTGTTATGAAATTGTGGATGCTTGATGAACTAGAGGAATGGAAAGTAGAGAGAGGAGCAATGCCTCGCCTCGGAGAAGTAGAGATCAGAGGTTGCCGAAACTTGAAAAATGTAGAGGGATTGGAGCACATAACGACCTTGAACGATTTGACCTTAACAAATATGCCAGAGGATTTTGTTCAAAGTGTTAAAGCAAGCATGAGCAAGGATTTGACTATCACAGTAAATGAATGGAAATTTCCCTCTCTACAGGTTAGTCTTCTCTTTCCATCTCCAAAAAAAAAAAAAAAAAAAAAAATGTAGTTGTATGGAATCTGGTACTTAACAATAAGTGTTTGTGTCTTGAATGCAGGGGTGATTCACTTGGAAACCAGAATCCACAAAAAAATCTCATCTTCGACTGCTCTTCGACTATGATGGCCATGTGTTTCCTGTTCTAAAGCAGCCGAATGCTGTACCGGTGACCCCAACATAGCCCGGCGAATTGTAGTTTCCATGGTCATAAGTTGGGGCTATACTAATCGTCATGTTCATCTGATCTTTACCATCTGTATTATTTGAAAATTAGACATCTAAGTCATGACTTATTCTCTGAAAAAAAATTAGCAAATCCTCGGTCATGTTGCATATAATTATATATATATATATATAAGGTCAATAATTTTGAGAATAAAAACCTGATGTACAAGTTCAATATTTGTCAAAACCAGCAACTGAACCAACTTTAACTTGCTTATACTTAAATCAGCAATGGAACCGAGACACGCTTTGTTTTCTAGAAAGAATTGTAAAATGACCATAAAAAGAAGGAAAAAAAAAGAAAGAAAGAAAGAAAAAGAGACTAATAAATAAACTAGACTGACGACAAGCCTGCAGAATTGAAAAACAATGTCCTTTCAAATACGTGGCCCACATCAGATAACTTATTGTAAAATACATTATAAGCAAAGACTTTCATTAAAAAAAAAAAAAAGAAGCAAAGACTTATAAAAAAAAAAAAAAAAAAAACGGGCAAAGACTTTCATGACTTTTAAGTCGCTTTAAAGGATAGATGCGAATCGCTGAAACGAACTTTAACTTGCACACACATGATGAGCACTATACATACATATATATATATATTTATATGTATGTATGAAAGAGTTTTAAAAGAAGCTGCAAATTCAGATTCAGTTTGGCATCTTTATATTGCGTTTTAGAATTGTTCTCAAAACACTGCTTGGATCTCCAATTTAAAGCCATAAATGATACCCACAAGTAAGTAATTAATTTACTTCGACTGTGTTTATTCCAAAGGTAGTTCATAAGTTTATGAGTTTACCTCTATCTATTGGCTATACTGTTTTAGAGATGATTTTTTTTACAGTTTTAGGCAGCTTGGTCTACGTAAAGGGGAGAAGAGCTATGGAGCTATTTCCTCCGGCGTTGCGGAAACTATGGAAAGACTGGGAACTGCGAGTTCTGGTCTTGGTTAGCCTCGTCTTGCAGATAGTTCTCATTTTCTACGGTGATCGCAGGAAGTACTCAAGCAGGATTTGGGTGAGAATTGTGTTGTGGTGTGCCTATTTGATGGCTGACTGGGTCGCAACCGTTGCGCTTGGCGTCATTTCCAACAATCTTGGAGATGCTATCGACAGCACTGGCAAAGACGGTTCTTTGGATACTGATGCTCAGCTGACCGCGTTTTGGGCGCCATTTCTTCTGCTGCACTTGGGAGGTCCAGACACCATCACTGCTTATTCCTTGGAAGACAATGAGTTGTGGTTAAGGCACTTACTTGGGTTAGGAGTACAAACAGGAGTGGCTTTGTACATCTTTCTTATGGCTTGGACAGGGTCAAGACTCTCCGTCTTGTCCATTCCGATGTTTGTTGCAGGAATTATCAAGTATGGAGAGAGAACTTGGGTTCTCAGGTCGGCGAGCAATGAGAATTTCAGAGACTCCATGCTCACTCCTGCTGATCCAGGACCGAACTACTCCAAGTTCATGCAGGAATACACTCTGAAACAGTTTGAGGGATTCCATGTCACAGCTGATGAGGTGATCGAGGCTCAGGTCCCCGTGAATCCCTCCGGCATCACAGATAGCTCCGTCAGTGATGCTGCGGAATTGCTCATGGCACATGACTTGTTACAAGTTTTCAAGCGCCTTTTCGTAGAACTCATCCTGGGTTTTGATGACCGGGAAAAGAGTCGATCTTTATTCGAAGAGATTTCCTTGGATAAAGCTTTCAAAGTAATAGAGATTGAACTGGGATTTGTGTTTGACATGATCTATACTAAAGCAACAATGATATATTCACTCCAAGGATTTGTTCTCCGCTTCATCAGTTTGGCTTGTACCTGTGCCGTATTGGTTTTCTTCTCCTTGGCGGATCATAAACACTCGAATGTCGACTTGGTCATCACATATCTACTGCTGTGTGTTGCTGTACTTTTAGAGGTATATGCAATTTTCCTGCTAATCTCATCCGACTGGACCGATCTTTGGTTGAGCAAGCATACCAACACTTCGATTCGTCGAGCCATCACTTGTTTACAGCTTCCTAAACATCCTAGGTGGTCTAACTCCGTGGCGCAGTTCAATGCATTGAGCTTTTACCTTAAAGTCCACAAATCCACATTCTCTTATGGAATCCAGAAGCTCCTCTGCCTTGATAAGGTGCTAGAAAAACATCGCTACACGGAGTATAAGCAAGTGTCCATCGATTTGAGACAACTGGTTTTTGACCATCTCAAGGAGAAATTTGAGCATCTGACAGTAGCATCGAACAATGTCGCGACAGATATCAGAACCATGTGTACCTGCCGAGGGGAGCGAGTACTAGAAAAATATAATTGTACCGAGCAACTTGATTGGAGTATAAAGGTCGAGTTCGATCAAAGCATTCTGATATGGCACATCGCTACACATCTCTGTTACTATAAGGATCATACTGAAATCCCAAGCGCCAACACGCTAAAAAGTAAACTGAGCAAACGAATATCGCAGTACATGTTATATCTCCTAGTGATACGTCCTTTCATGTTGCCGGTTGGGATTGGGATGATCCGATTTCGAGATACTCAAGCGGAGGTCACCAAGTTCTTTGAAGAGCACCAGACCATACCAGGTGGCGACACTCAATTACATAGTCATAGACTTATGAACCTTCTCACTCGGGCGATGAAGCGTCTAAAAATAAGGAACAAGTCCAAGTTGGAAATACCCCAAGCCTGCAATATGTTGCTGAAGGTTAACACCGCAGTTCCACCGGTGAAAGTGAAAGGGGACAGAAGCAAATCTGTTCTGTTCGAGGCGTGTAGACTCGCATCGCAATTGCAAATGTTGTCGGATAAAGGTAAGAAATGGGAAATGGTGAGTGAAGTTTGGGTAGAGATGCTTGCTTATGCCGCGAGCCAATGCAGAGGGAACTACCATGCTCAGCAGCTGAGAAGGGGTGGAGAGCTTCTCACTCACGTCTGGCTTCTGATGGCCCATTTCGGATTAACCGAACAGTTCCAAATTTCGCAAGGCCACGCCAGAGTTAAGCTTGTTGTGAAATGAGAAATGCTGCTAACCAAGCACTTTTTCTCCTATTTTTTATTTCCCACTTTGCCTTCTATATGTCTCCCCAAGTGACTGTAAATGCATGTAGTTTCTTCAATGCGTAAGAACTGTAAAGTGGGATTTTTGCAGTTGAATTCTTATTCATTTGTCTAACACTTGCACGTCTAAAGTATATAACTATAATTTTTATTTTTTCTAAGACCTAAATTTCTTTAAAAAAAATTTAGTTATGTCCTTATATTATGAGAAATCTTCTACTCGTGTATCTACTTAACTTTTGAAACTTAATTTTATACTTAAAATTTTTTTAAAGCATCTCAGTTGTACCCAATGTCATGAGAAGAATTCTATTCGTGTTCCCACTTAATTATTGAAAATTTATATATAACCGCGTGTCATCTTTTATTATTTATTTTTTCGCAGTGAAGAAATTGTCTAACTTCACCGTTAGACCTAATTGACAAAAAAAAAAAAAAAAAATCATAATTCTTGTTAGTTTTTTTAGAATATCTTATCAGTTATATATATTTTAGAAGTTAAACTTATTCAAAATCATATTAAAATAAAAAAATTATATTAACAAAATTTGATAGAGATATACTGATGGTTTAAAATGAAGCTCTTCTAAGATAATACTTTTCTCTATGTCGAATTCTCAATTTGCTATTGTTCTAATTAGTGTTCAACCAAATGAGAGATAGATTGCATTTCTTTAAAAAAAAAAAATAATAATAATAAATAAAGAAATAGACTGGATTGAATTTTCTTTCTTTACTTATTCATTGGGAACTATACACCATATCACATGTAAACTGTACTTTTATTAAAAATATGTAATGTTATTATAGATCTTTTAGAAATACAATTTTCATCTAAAAACATGTAATTACGATTTTAATCTTAATTAAAATTCATGTGATTTAAATGTGTTTAACTTACATTCAATTTATTTTTTTACGAAATATCGATAGAGGACCGTTAGCATAAGATCGTAGTAAAGTTTAAGAAGTATGAAATGTAAAATTAAAAGTTAAATAACCGAGCCCTGTGTAAATAACCCTTTATTTTTCGTTTTTTATATTTTTTTTGGAATAAAATGCCCCGAACGCGTGTCGTTTTTCGTCTTCGTAACCTATAAAGGATGCGTTTCGTCCGAACTCACAGCATTACAGTCTTCCGCTTCCATGTCTCTTGTCCAAGTTGAGCTTCCCGCGCTCGAAGCTCCTAGGGTTTAAGCTTCTGCAAGTTCTTAGTTACTCAGATTTTAGGGTTTATCAGTCCTGAATTTCTTTCATTATCGGATATGGACGTTGAAATGGACTCTTCTCCCAAGTACTTCGATCCAGAAGACCTCACAATCAGAGAGCAATTTCGCCGATATGGGTACGCCTCCAATTATATATATATATATATATAACTTTTTCTTACCTTTTTTTTTCTTTTTTTTTTTTCAATTAACGGTGATCATTTTTTTCCTTAAAAAAAATTTAAATTTCACCGCATTTTTAGTTTGAAATGCGTCTCTTACTAAGAATTGAACTAATTTTTATATGCGTAAAAAGTTTGTGGGTAAAGCTTAAAACTTTGGTTGTTAGGGTTTGGAGATTTTGAATTTGATCAATGACGAATTTTGATCTTATTCTTTTATGGGTTTTTGTTCCTTTTTGGATTCTGGCGAACATGTTTTTTATGGGGGGTTTTGGAGTTCTGACTCGGTGACTAAAATTTATCAGTTCTGATTATGTACATTAAAACCCATTCTTTTGTCAGTTAATGGAGTATTTTATGCAGGAAAAGACACCCGGGTTCGAGCTTATCGCCTCATCGAGAAAACTCGCCATCGAAATTCGGTGAAGCGAGGTTGCTATACGATGGGCAGAATATCCATAGCCCGACTAATGCTGCACTTATTCTAGAAAATATCAAACAAGAGGTTGAAGGCATAGATGCTTCTTACTCAGGAGGAACACCTTTAAAGGCGCATTCAGCTTTGAAAAGGAATTTGTCTGATGATGGTGATGGAATCCCAGAAGCAGATTTTGGTTTTGATTCGGTGCGCTCTTTGCTAAAAGCTTGCAAACGCGAGGATGAGACGCTGGCTGATGGTGGAGATACAACATTTACTTTTTTCGCTTCTCTACTTGATTCTGCTCTTCAAGGTATTTGAAGCAGACTTATATTTAAGTGCTCCTAAAGCTTGCATTTCTCTTACTATTTTCCCGCACCTGTTTCTTTTGTTCATTGGATTTCTATATTTTCCTTCAGATCATTATGCAAACTTCTGTTACATAGGATTTAGGGTTTGGGCATTACGTTGATGGAAGATAACTGGCGTGATATTAGGTGACTTGGCTGTTCAGTAGCAATGTCTTTAGAAATATATTTCTTATGATATAAAATTTCTCTTCATTGTTACGAATGGTATTGCAATCTCCTCTTGCTCAAGATTGGTATATATGGCTTTTACCTATCCACGCCATTTATTTTTCTGTAAACTTGGTTTGCAGGGTTGATTCCAATTCCCGACCTAATACTAAGATTCGAGAAATCCTGTCGGAACGTCTCCGAGTCAATTAGGTATATCCCCATTCCTGCTATTACTTTAGCATCATATGCTTGTAAATTGACATCTTATATTTAACTGGCAGTACTCCTTATAATCTGAGTGTCGATTTGATTAATATAGAATTTTCAATAACAAAAATTGTTTTCGTGAAACTTTGTCATGTAGTTTGATCTAATTCCCTCATGTCTCGTCGCTGTTGAATAAAAATATTTATAATTTTGGTAACTACCTGATTGCCTATCTTGGTATTGCTGCTATAGGTATGGATCCAATGTCCGTCATCGTGTTGTAGAGGACAAGCTAATGAGGCAAAAGGCCCGGCTCCTGCTTGACGAGGCTGCTTCCTGGTCCCTCCTGTGGTACCTCTATGGGAAAGGAAATGAACTCCAACCTTGTATATTGTACTAGAAATGATGTTTTCACACACAATCAGACACAAATGAAACTGAGGATACAAGCATTGCCAGTTTATATTCTGAGATTGTTTCAAACTCTTTGACGTGACACTTATGTTGCCTTTGATGTCTTGTGTGTTCCATTGTCTTAAAGTTGATGAGAAACATGTCAACATGAAGTAAAGGCAAGCAAACTTATAAATGTATGGGAAAAAAAATGTGGTGCAAAGTGCCCGATCTTATTACACCCATCACCCATGCATCGTTGTATGTGATTTTGAAAGTATTACTTAGTTGCTGGAATTATAAATCAGTTCTTGGCTGTTGTGAACGTGAGCTCTTGGTCTTGTACCTGACATTTGTTATTCTTCTTGCAGGAACCGAAGATATCCCAAAAGAGCTCATCTTGGTGATGCTTTTATTTTATTCTATTATTATTTTTTAATCTTTTAAATGCTGTACCGTTTAATTGGAAAAATATGTCTGCTTCTGTTGCTTTTTTTAAGGCCGAACACGTTAGTACTTCATGGAATGGTTTGTTCTTGTCTAAATACATTCACTCGTGACAGTTACCCCCAACTTCACACATGGAAGCTTGCCAGTTTGTAGCAGAGGACCATTCAGCACAGTTGTGCTTGCGGATTGTTCAATGGCTAGAAGGTTTAGCTTCCAAAGCCCTTGACCTGGAAAGCAAGGTTTAACCTTCATTTCAGTCTTTATTATGGGCCCTCTTTGGCATAACGAGTGTCATCTTGAAGCTTCAGTTTTGTGGCCTTTTTTGTACTAGAATTTTTCACATGGAAATTGACGAAAACTAATAGGTGCGAGGATCACATGTTGGGACCCATCTCCCAACTTCCGGAATTTGGCATCATACCCAACGGTATCTGAAAAAAGGAGCCTCCAATGCAAGCACTATTCATCACTTAGATTTTGATGCTCCGACACGAGAACATGCTCATCAGCTACCTGATGACAAGGTACTCTTTATGTCTTTGTTTTGAAGATTTCTTTTAAGCTAGTTTGTTTTTGAAATTTCATCACTCCCTAATATCATTCTTCTTGGTTATGGTATGCTCTGTATATCTATATATTAGTAATAGTAGGATTGTCAGTGGGTAACTGAAACAAAATGCAGGTTCTGTCTTCTTAAAATTGATGTATAAATGCAGCCCTCAAAAAGCTGTATATGTGAAACTTAGGCGGTTTGGTGGAAGTTATCATCTGGCTCCTTTATTGTACTAACTTAATGGCATTGCTTTTTACGTGTAACAGATTAGCAAAACATGACATGCAAAATTTGCAAATATAGAATTAATTTTCTGTCATATTGTTTTGTTTTCTTAAAGTGAGACTGTATGATTTTAAAAGTTCCATTTTATGATTTCCTATGAACAGAAGCAAGATGAATCTCTTTTAGAAGATCTATGGACTCTTCTGAGAGCTGGGAGACTCGGGGAGGCGTGTAACCTTTGTAGATCTGCAGGACAAGTAAGCAAAGTTATAAAAATCATGCAGTTTCATTAGCTTATTTATGTCTTGGGCTGCCCTCCTGATGCCTGCTAATATTTTGGCAGCCATGGAGAGCTGCAACTTTGTGTCCATTTGGGGGGCTGGACCAATTTCCTTCTGTTGAAGCTCTCGTAAAAAATGGGAAGGACAGAGCTTTACAAGCCATTGAACTGGAAAGTGGCATAGGTCACCAATGGCGTCTTTGGAGATGGGCTTCATATTGTGCCTCGGAGGTTGAGTCCAAAGAATCCTGTCAAGCCAATTTATATTCCAGTAGAATAAGTTCATGCATGTTCAGTTCTGAAATCTATTACCTGCTTACGTTTGGTAAACTGGACATGCATTTTGCAGCAAAAGCTAATTCCAAACTATATATTTTACCTTTGTGCTGGTTGTAAATATGATATGTGTCCTTAAGCAGATTTCCTTGTTTTTAGGTTTGCATATATGCAGTTTTCTTTTATATATTTTGTATGTGATGTGCGCGTGTCTGCTTGAATTGGTAATTACTGTATGCTCACATCATTCTTTTGTGAATTAATGTAATTTTTTCTTTTTATCTCGGTAGAAAATTGCTCAACAAGATGGTGGGAAGTTTGAAGCAGCTGTATATGCAGCCCAATGCAGCAACTTACAGCGCATGCTTCCAATCTGCACTGACTGGGAGGTATATTTCTTCCTATCTTCGCAGACTGATACAAGTTACTGGCTAATGCTTTCTGTTTATAGCTTAATTTTTTGAAGATCTTTAGCTATTAGGTTTAATTCCTTGCTTTATGTAAGATTACTTTCCCATGATCTAGATACCCCATTGGGTCAGAGGCATGCTTTTGTTTTGGAAACTTTGTTATTTTCTTCTACCACTACTTATTCCCATCATATTTGTCGTAGTCAGCGTGCTGGGCAATGGCAAAGTCATGGCTAGAAGTTCAGGTGGATTTGGAGTTCGCTAATGTGCAACCAGGGAGCCTCGATCAATTTAGAAACTCTGGTGATTTAATTGATGGAAGTCCTGGAAGTAGTGTTCATGCTTCTCAGCGTTCAAATAGACCAGAAAATTGGCCGCTCCAAGTTTTGAACCAGCAACCACGGCAACTGCCTGATCTTCTTCAGAAGCTACATTCAGGGTATGCTATGGATTATTTCTCTCGTAAAGTGTAATTTTTTGCTCCTTCCTCAAGAACTTCCTTACTAACTTAATATTGAATCTGAATTAGGGAAATGGTACATGAAAGTGTTACCCGAGCATGCAAGGATCAACAACGGCAAATTGAGGTATAATGATGAAGCTTGTTTTCAATTTCATGTTCGTTGAATACTGGTATACATTAAATAAGAGTGAGAACGTTTTGCTTAGAGTAATCATGTTTGCGGCTGCACGCCTATAGTTGGGAACCACTTTTTTTTCTTCTGTTTATAGATATGCACATAAATTAATGTTTCCTTGTCGTGAGTGACGAGTCATTGTTTATCTGAAGGTAACAAATATCTTTTGCTAACGTTTCTATTCTACATAGTTTGACCTCTCTTCAAACCTTGTTCGACAGATGGTTCTCATGTCAGGTGATATACCGCATCTGCTGGACCTTATATGGTTGTGGATTGCACCTTCAGAAGATGATCAGAGTGTATTCAGGTAATGTTGTTCTAGTTGCTTTGTCTGAATTCTATGTTCGTTGATTTTTCTTTCATTGTGGAATGCCATATCAAGCGAAATAGCTATAAAGCTGTCCAGCGTTAATGCAAATATGTATTGCCTTGACTATACATGATTGTTCAAATTTGTATTCTTTTTAGGGAACCAATTTGCTTTTCCTCTTATATCCCTAAGAAAAAACGCTTAAGTTGGTTTTCTACTTGTTTAGAAGCAGTTTATTTGACGAGCATTACTCTTTATGTCAGGCTTCATGGTGATCCTCAAATGATTCGTTTTGGAGCTCACTTGGTTCTCGTGCTTAGATACTTACTTGATGATGAAACAAAGGATGCTTTTAAGGAAAAAATTACAAATGTTGGTGACCTTATTTTAAACATGTAAGTAGCTTCAAGTCTAGGATCCCTTATGGTACTATGTTTTCTCGGTTAATATCTAGAAAGTTGGATACACTAGCAAAGATATTGCTGCAAATATCTACCCCCCTTTCATTTCTTTTTTTTTTTTTTTTTTTTTTTTTTTTTTTTTTTCCGGGTGTAATTTCTCCCTGCCGGTCTTTTCACTGTGGTGTACGAAGGAAGCCAGATTTGATTGCCTAGCATATTTTTGGAGAATAACAGCAGATAATCTGATTAAGAAGTGATGATTATAGCGAGTTAGATTTGTGAACGGACTTTACAAATCTTCTTTTCTTCATTGCATGGCATTATTTCTCTTATTGTTTAAACATCAGATTTGACTCACAAGACCATTATTATTTTGTTTAGTTTAAGTGATTGCATTTATTCAACGATTTGACAGTGTCGTTGTTAGATTGATATTCGTGAGCTATGGTGAAATTCTAGTTGGGATGCACAATTTCTTTGTTGCTCGTTAATGTAATTGGTCAATTTGATTTTAGGTATGCCATGTTTCTATTTTCAAAGCAACATGAGGAGTTGGTGGGTATATATGCTTCTCAACTTGCACGTCACCGTTGCATAGACCTCTTCGTGCATATGATGGAACTAAGGCTGAACAGCAGGTAACGATGACCATTGAGGTTATGTTTTCTTATGCAACTTCTCCTTTTCTTTTGAGTTTGTAATCATGGAAGTTCGATATAATGCATGATAACTCTTTACTTTGCGGGATATTTAATATTACGAATAGTCTTCTATAGTTCTATATCATGGTTTGCTATTATACTCGTTTTTCAGAGGGAAGAGACTTGTTATACCCATTGTTTAAAATTGCGCAATTTGAGGTGTGCCTCAGTGAATTGGGGAAAAAAATAGTAATGAGGCCTAAGTTTCAATCGCCCTCTAAATTGCGTACGCCTCTACGAATTGAGGCGTACTCAGAAACGCATGCAAGTTGCGCAATATTGAGGCAATAGCCTCAATTTTTCTGAAGTTTTTTTCAGTCCAAAGAAATCGCTTGGCTACCATAAAGATGAACACATTGGTTTACATAATGTTCAACAAGAGGCTGAAAGATAGACATTTGAAGAAAAAAATTTTGATGTTATGTTATGATTTCTTACTACTATATGATTTTTCATATATTTTCGACTTATTTTATGGTTTCATTTTGAGGCTTATGCCTCAAACTGCCTTAAGGCTTACGCCTTAACTTGCAAACAAAAAACACCTTAATACCCGATTGCGCAATTTTAAACCTTGGTTATACCTAGAACTTTCTGATTTGTGTTGCTCGGGCATCATTATAAATGAATGTAAAACAGCTGACTGCTAGAAGTAATTGAATAAATTTACATGAAGAGTAAAATTGGCGATTTTGTTTCTTCATTTTTTTGATTTGCTCTATAGCTTATTTACTTCAATAACCACTCGTAAATGGTGCAGTTACTGCATGTACCCAATTGATATTTGCATGCATGCTACCATGACTTAGCATACACCTTCCCCTAGTTTGCATGGATGTTTTGTTCACTGTGTTGATATGTTTTTGTTACCATTGTTTTTCTCCTCCGAAAGTGTTCATGTCAAGCACAAAATATTCCTTTCTGCGATGGAGTACTTACCATTCTCTGCCGGGGATGATTCAAAAGGCAGCTTTGAAGAAATCATTGAGAGGTACTTGTGTTTCTTCTTGGGCATACTTTGACTTTCCCATAGGATGCAACTTACGGGATTCTATGTGAAGTCATTTTGTTTGTGCTGATACACTTAAACAGGGTTTTGTCAAGATCTCGGGAAATAAAATCTAGTAAGCATGACAAGTTATCAGATGTTGCCGAGCAGCATCGACTGCAGAGTCTTCAAAAAGCTCTGGTTACCCAATGGCTCTGCTTTACACCCCCGTCCACAATTAGTAATGTCAAAGAAGTTGGTACGAAACTTCTTCTGCGAGCACTGATACATAGGTAATTGATATGCTATGCTTTACAGCTTTTTGGTAGAATTCTGGAAGATGACGCTGCTTTCTTGTCAAGTTGTTCTTCTAGAATTGACTAAAACGATGATTTAGAACTTTGGAGAGAATTCTGTTGCTCGGACGTGAGTTTTACACTTTGGACGTCATAATTGTAAACTTTGAAAATCTTTTGTGCTTGATAATTAGACGGCTGTTTCTACAGGGATATAGCCACATATGATGCTTGATTTGTGGTTTTCCAATTTGCACGCTACTGATACACTCTCTGGTTGACTTTCAACTTTTTTGTGCATGATCATCAAGTTTACTCAAATCACACATTCAAGTTTTATCTTTTTCCTTTCGCTTTCTTTCTATTTGTTTGTTCTGACCTTCAATTTATTTTACTCTCTCTTTAGCAACATATTGTTCAGGGAGTTTGCCCTGATCTCCATGTGGAGGGTTCCGGCAATGCCCATAGGTGCCCATAAATTACTCAGTTTTCTGGCTGAACCTCTGAAGCAACTATCAGAATCTTCTGATACATTAGAGAGTTATAACGTCTCTGAAAATCTGAGGGAGTTCCAGGATTGGGTATGCTTATCCCCTATCTCTTGTCTTTTTGGTAACTAAACCTTTCAGAATATTAATATCTTTTCTCATTCAAAATAGAGCGAATATTATTCCTGTGACGCTACATATCGCAATTGGCTCAAAATTGAATTAGAGACTGCCGATGTTTCTCCTCTTGAGCTCTCATTAGAGGAAAAGCAAAGAGCCATTTCGGCAGCGAAGGAGACTTTGGATTCGTCTCTGTTATTACTATTGAGTGAGTTCAGTCAACTTTTACTTCAAATGTATTTTAAAAAAAAAAAAGGACATTGAGAATATCTTGATTGGCTAGCGCTTGATTTATCATTCAAGTTTTGGCAGACTATGGTGGATTTTCCTTATGCAGAGTCTTTTGTTTGAACCTTTTTGGGTTGAAATTTAATGCTTTTTCAATAATTTAAATTCTTTTTAATAGGGAAAGAAAATCCGTGGCTAGTATTTGCCGAGGACCATAACGACGAAATGTTGGAGCCTGTATTCCTCGAATTGCATGCCACTGCAATGCTCTGCCTTCCTTCTGGTGAATGTATGTGTCCAGACGCAACCATATGCACTACATCAATGAGTGCACTTTACTCCTCAGTGAGTGAGGAAACTGTGACAGATCGGCAAGTCAAGGTATGATATTTTCCCTTCCCCGTATCACTTAGTGTGGAAACTCATGAAGACCAAGAATGATACACAGATATTCTACTAGCGCTGCCTAGGCACCAGCCATCAATGAAAGATTGTTCATTTTTAATTATGCAGCGACTCTTTTGTTACACTTTGCTTTACTAACTATAAAAAAATTTCTTCGGCCAGGTAAATGTTTCCATACCATCGACGGACAATTACTGCATTGAGGTAGTGCTTCGCTGTTTGGCAGTGGCAGGCGATGGCATTGGACCACATGATCTCAATGATGGCGGTATCCTTGCTGCCATTATGGCTGCTGGTTTCAAAGGCAAGAAATTCCACAATTTGTACTCTGACTACCGACAATTTGTAGACTTTGGATATAATTCTTTGCTTGTTGGAGAAAACATAAATATGGTATTCAGAAAATAGTTTGAGAAAAATCAAGATGACTGAATCGAATGATTTCTGATGCAGGCGAGCTTCCTCGATTTCAACCCGGGGTTACAATGGATATTTCTCGGTTAGATGCTTGGTATTCAACCAAAGATGGTTCTTTAGCAGGCCCAGCAATGTATATAGTGAGGGGACTTTGCCGTAGGTGTTGCCTTCCAGAACTCATTCTTCGATCCATGCAGGTAAGCTTCTTTGATCCATATTCCAGGCACTAAATATATAACACCGGTGCAGAACTTTTCGTCCTATTTTCTATGTAAGATGAGATGATTCTTTGATATCTCCCTGAATTTGTACTTCTCATGTCGTCATGAATGTTTCACACACAGGTCTCTGTTTCGCTCATGGAGTCGGGTGTCATGCCTGAAAGCCATGATGAGTTGATTGAGCTAGTGGGGAGCCCTGAAACGGGATTTCTCCATTTGTTTAGTCAGCAACAATTACAGGTACGTTAATAAGTTAAGCCTATTTATTCACAGAGAAACCAGATTTATACCATTTGCTCTAGACCTCATCAACCATCCCTTTATCGTCCAAAGGAATGAAACATGTCATGTTTGGAAATTGCCTTGTACGTTTTCCTTTTGTATAAAATGTTCATCATGCCATCCACAAAAATATAAAATATAAATATAAATAAATAAATGAAATCAATATTCTTCATTGTGAGTGGAGGATTCGAACTATACATCTTTTTTGTAGTCAGGTGTGGAATTATTGCTAGATTATGCCTGTAACACGGGAAGTGCCTACTTTTAGAATCATGAGCGTTCTCAATTTTTTCGAAACATTTATCTGGAAATGCTGATTTATCATCACATGCTTTTATCATGTCATTTGTAGGAATTTCTATTAAATGTGAGGGAATACTCAATATTCCAAATGGAGCATCAAGAGGAACAACTTTCTTGATTATTTTGCTGCTGAAGATTTTTTGCAAGTTTTGTGGTCTACTCAAAGCCCGTTGATGAAGTTGTAAAGTTGGGGATTATTATTATTATTATTTTTGTCTCGATATTAAGCTTAACTGTTTACGTCAACACGACTTGTCGTCTGTTAGAAAGACAGGCTGGGGGTTGGCGGACAGCAGAACTGTTTAAAAGACGACTTGCGATTTAAAAAAAAAAAAAAAAAAGAAGAGAGAGAGACGACTTGCGAAATTTCCTAAATACGACAGCAAACTCTTAAAACGAGACCATACGTTTTTAAATTTTTTTTTTTTTTTTTTTGGTATAATTTTTTATTTTACACCTGAACGGTAGTAATCAATAAGCTACATTTTTTTTTGGTTCCCCTCCGGTTCAAACGACAACAGGATTCTAAAGTAAGAAAGACATGTTTCAGTAATATTAAGACAGAAAAAAGAGTATAGTATGTATAAAAGACATTTGTTTACATGAGCTACAAACTTGTTAAAAACGAATATACGATTCAAATGAAAATTGACACCTTGTTATGTACTTAAATTGGTAGAAAGCTAATCTACAAATAATGTGTATTTTTAAAACACATAGACGGTAGTGAACAATCTAGTAAACATTACAATATTAGCAACAAATCTGTTAAACATTAAATGTTGAATAATATTAATCTAAGATTGATAAATATTAATATGTATTTTTTATTGACTGATAAAGGTCGATTACATGTGTTTTTCACTGATTGATTATAATTAATCATAGATTAATTGTGGACGATTAATGGACATTGATATTTTTAAATAAAAAATTTCTGTCATTTTTTAAAATAAGGATTTAAAAATTGTATATTTACTTAATTTCTCTAGATTTTTTTTTTCAAGAAACATCTTATTAGTTTTTATTGAGAAAACAAATTAGATTTTAATTTTAAATCATTGAATCTGAATCATATAATGTCATTTTATAGATATTTTTGTTTTTTTATCTATATTAAACCTAGTTTAATCTGACAGATTTCACTTTAACATAAAGTCCTAAACTTGAATTTACTTTTTCTTAATTAGTTTTATATATGATTATACCAATCAATTTTTATTTTCCACATTGATTGTTATATTTTCTCCATTATTAACACGTATTATTTGTCTTATTTCTTATTTCAAATTGTTTGATTAGCTATGTTTTAGCTATCTTGTTAAAGGCTGATGATTTAGCTTGACTATCTTTGGAGAGAAATAAAAATCTTGTGATTGGAATTATTTTCCCACCATTAATATAAAAAAAAAATCTAGCTTACAAATGTACACTAGATATCTTAATGGGTGTTTGGTGAAACCATTCAGACCAAAAAATAATTTATTAATATTATTATTTTTTTCAAAAAGTCAATTAATTTAACTGTTACCTGTTTCAATTATAATTTAAAAACTAATAACTTTCATATACAAGTTACATGAGATAGAATTTTAAAAGTAACGAAATAAAATCTATAATGATAATTTATTTAAACACAAATAAAGTTTTTATATTTTTAAATTCTAATTAGTCAAACGTATAATTCAACTCCAACTTTTAACTCAAATTAAAAATTTTCAACTTCAATAGTCACTCTAATCACAAGCTTAATGTGGATGGATCCATAGAAATAATAATAAACAACTATAAAACCACATACAAGTGCAAAGAGGGGAAAAGTATTACTTATCAGGAGTAGGGAATGAGAGTAGAGAATGAGAATCAATCTCTTGTTTACTTGCTCATTTTTTTTTTGAATGAGAGTGAGAATGGTGGGTCCCATACTAATTTGAGATTGAGGAATGAGATTGGCAATCCCATGCCCCCCTCCGGATTGTGACTCCCATTCCTACTATTAACATTAAATTACCATTTTATCCTTAGTTCATTTATAAAAAATTATATTAAAAAATAACAACCTATATTAATTATTTTTATTAACTAAATATAATATATCTTTATTAACTTAATATTATATAACTATCCTAATTATTATTAACATTATTAGAGTAAATAAAGAACTTTTTTTTGTCATAATATATTATTATGTTTGTATTTTTATATTTTATTTATTTTAATTTATTTATTTTACTCTTTTTAATTTTTTAAACAAAAAATTACATAATTTAATTTTATTGCCTTAATATCATAATGATTATTTTACTTTTGATTAATAATATGATAATAAATAAAAAATAATAATCATTTATTTAATTTTTGAAAATACAATAAATAAAAGGATATAGAAGTAAATTTATAGTAACTAATTCCGATTCCTGTTCTAAGTAAACGCATGAATGAGATTGACAGTGATTCCGATTTCAATTCCTGAAATATAAGTAAGCAGTATATTCTGACTCCAAATTCTAATTTTGAATCTAGCCCACTCTAAATTCTACTTACTCTGATTCATGCTCACTAGAATTAGACGTAAGGAAACATGTCACAATAGTCTTAAAAACCACAAAAAATATGAAACAAAAGAAGAAACTTTCTTTACACTTGTCTTGGAAAAATACAAGTGTAATAATACTTTTGCCGAATAAAGTCCCGACTAAAAACCTCCCACCCTTTTACCCTGCAAAGGCGTTCAGAATTCTTGGTCTCCGTTCTCTCTCATGGTTTTCTGTTAATTCTACATCGGAAACTTGCTTAAAGCATTATTTTTTAGGGTTTTATTTCTTCTACGTATTTGTATGTCATTTTCCTCCCTGTTTTCCCGCGATCCAAACACCTTGTTAGGGCCGTAACAAGTATCAGATTTCTCTAAATTCCAAAACTCCATTATGGGTGTGTCGTTTAAAGTGTCGAAGACCGGTAGCAGGTTCCGGCCCAAGCCGTCTCTTCAATCTGAGACCAACGTTTCTGTCGACGATGTGTCGGAGAATTCTAGAGAAAGCTCGCGAATTGTACGCGGAGACGAATCGAGTGCTCGGAAGCTCGAGGTAAAGTATTCAGTAGTTGTAAAAAAATCTCCTTTGTAGTTGGAAGAAACGTATAAAAATCTGAGGCGAATTGAAATCGGTGTGAAGGAAGGGAATTGAAATGATAAATTCTGGGTCTTATTCGAAATTGGTCATCAAAATTACCTGGAAAATTCTGGGATATGAAATTGAAGTTAAGTTGAATTTTATCTCGTTTTTTCTTTTTCTTTTTCTGAAAAAAAAAAAAACACTCAGAAACCATTAGTGGACACACTATTTATTTCTTTATTTAGCTGCTCCACGTTTATCTGACAGAGGAGAGATATAAAGTTCAATTTTTAGATCTTCTGGGGGTTTTTTTTTTAATGCAAAATAATGACACTTTGGACTGAAATTGGCTTATTATGGTGATATTTTCTTCTCAGAATTTTAATGATGGGAACTTGGATCGGACACTCTCAAAAAGTGTTTATTTTTTTTATTTTTATTTTTAAATGTTGTAAACTCTTTGGTATTTTACCTTTAGATATGACTGAACTCTGATTCATGGGGTAGCCTGATTCAACAGATATTTAGTGTTGTTGTTGTTGTTTTTTTTTTTTTTTTTTCATCAATAATAAAATTGTACTCTGTAGAAGTCGAGGTCTGCAAAATTGTGTTTTTAATTTCATCAGGATTCCATTATGTTACATTTGACAGCGACTTAAATCTTGATTTAAAAGCTGATGATCCTTGCATTTATGATTTTTTCTTTTTTCGGTTTAATTTGGTGCCTGGGAAAAATACCCTTTCCAATTTCGGTTAACTGGTTGATGTAGCTAATCAACCCCTGAAGTTTTACTTCCAAGAAAGAAAGGAAGAAGCTTTTTTTCTGCCTGGAAATGAGATTAAAAAAACACTAAACATATTTCTATACTTTCTCCTGGAAACTTGGTAGATGGTAACCGCTATTTGTTCTCAAAGAAGCTCTGGCTTTTAGTTTGCTCCGTAGCCATGAGTATAAGCAGAATGAGGCGGTGGTTTGATATGAAATTTCTCTTCTCCGATAATTTGGAGTAACTTCACTCTCTTAGATGTATTATGATTTCTTATAATTATTATTAGTATTATTATTGCTCATGTGGTTAACTTGTGTTACAGAGTGGTGTGGTTGAGGGGGGTGACAAAGTTGCTCGGGTGTCTGGTTCAGCCCAGTCTTCTGAAGAGCAGCACACATTAACAGGTTAGTCTCAATTAGTCTTGTTCGTTATTTTTGTCTTAGATCCTTACTGTCGTGACTAATTGTTTTCGTTGTTGTTGCAGAGGGTGAAGCTTCCTTCACGTTGAAACTCTTTGTAGATGGATATTCTATCGGAAAACCTTCTGAGGTTCGTTGAAAAGAACTTTTAGAATATAATCAATTGAAAAGAGTTAGTTATAAGGATTTAGGGAATCCCTGTATAATCATTTTTGTTGTTTTTAACTTTAATTATGATTTTCCAGACTGATAATATGCATCAGTCAACCGTTCAAGAAGTTCCAAAGTTACTACATCCCTATGACAGGACATCTGAAAGTCTCTTCTCAGTAAGAATCTAGTAATTAAGTTTTTCTCTAAGAACGTTCTCGTCTAGTTGTGTTTGCAGTGCACTTTCTATATTTCTTAGCTTGTTTCAATCGTCTGCTGCAAGCTTTTCTTCTACTAATTTATTCCACTCTGTTTAAAATCTTTTCTGGAGGCAATTGAATCAGGTCGGTTGCCAGGTGACATTCTGGATGACATACCTTGCAAGTTCATTGATGGATCACTTGTTTGTGAGGTGAGTTATTTTGGTTATTTCTATAAAGTTTTTCCAAAATTAGGGAATGATTCGTTCACTGAATATGAAAAAGTTGATAATGTTACAATAATATCCTGATATATAAATGTCGCAAATGTTTTTTCAAATGTGGACAAAATATAAATTCCTGGAAAAATTCTAATCTCTGCACTTCTGCAAAATGTTGGAAATTAGATATACCACTACTTATTTTTGCTCATTGCAGAAAGATAAACGATAGGTTTCCTATTTTTGGATCTTCTTGTCTGGTAGAAAGTAAACATGGGAACTATAGGATTCACTTTTATGGCACTGTTTGAATATTCTGGTTAGATGTTAGGTTATTACTGTCTAGATCTGTAATCATGATGCTTTTGCAGGTTCAAGATTATCGTAAATGTGCTGCTGAACCAGGAACTGGTTCACAGCTAACTGATGGGCGCCCTATCGTGAGTAAAGTACGCCTTAGAATGTCATTGGAGAATGTTGTAAAGGATATTCCACTTATCTCAGATAGTTCTTGGACATATGGGGATTTAATGGTAAGTGTTTCACTTGTGTCATCCTTTGCAAAGAAATGTCATGCATTGGCTTAATGACACATCTAATTGCAGGAAATGGAGTCTCAGATATTGAAAGCATTACAGCCAAAACTTCATTTAGATCCTACGCCCAAGTTGGATAGGCTCTGTAAGAATCCGGTTCCCACAAAGGTAATCAACTTTGACGCTGATTTCAAGTTCTTTACACAGAGAACTGATATCATTTACTTATGTTGCACAAAAATTGCAGCTCGATTTGGCTCTTTGCAGTTTGCGGAGAAAGAGATTAAGGCAGATACCAGAAGTTACCGTCACATCTAAAAGCCCAACACATGGGAGGAAAATTTGCATTGATAGGGTTCCAGAAAGCTCTAACTTCAGAGTGGGAGAATCAGTAAGCATTCCAGGCAACTTAATGGCAGAGCATGTTCAGGAGAATCTGAATAGCAACATGATGGCCTTAAGAGCAAGTAGCGTTGTGTCAGATGCTTCTGTCACGGCACCACATTTGATGTCTAATCAATTAGGGTATCAAATGGGGATCAGCACCCCACGAAGTGCTCAGGATCATGTGGCAGGACCAATAGTTAATACATCAGGGGCATCTCCTGCTGTGCAGGATGTTATGATTTCGTACGGTGACAGTATAAACTCTAGCTCCTCTTTTCAGAGAAAGAGGGAGAACCAAGATGGACAAATGTCGCCATTAGCCAGTTTTAATAAAAGAGCTAGGCCTATGCCAGTGGGTCTTGAGGGAATGCCACAGCAGCATATCGGGCCACATATGGACAGCCTCCGTGGTTCAGAATTGAACTGGAGGAATACGTTGTTGCAGCAGCAAGCAATTACTGGCAATCAAAAGTTTTCCCAGCAAGTGTTTGAAGGGGCAACACCTTTTTCTGCTGGACAGCAGGGCATGAGATTCACTCCCAAGGAAGAACAATTTGAGACAGCTAAGTTAGATGGGCCAGAGCTCACTGGGGGTAGAAACGATATGCAGATGGTGGAAACAGAAACAAGCCATCTTGATCCACAACGAGCTAGGCTTCAGCAAAGACTACCCCAGAGTACTTTCATGAGATCTAATTTTCCACAGAGCCATTGGAATGATCTTGGTCAGCAGACTGAGAAAGATGCTAGAAAGGAGGATCAACTCCAGAGAAGAAAACCAGTGCAAAGTCCCCGGTTGTCTGGACCTCTGGTCCAATCTCCATTGCCATCCAAATCTGGGGAGTTTTCTAGTGGTTCAGCAGGACACCACTTTGGAACAGTAACAACATCTGCAACTGTTGGACTATCACAAAAGGAGAAGGCTGCAATTTCCTCAATTAATGCTGTTAGTGGCACCCCATCTTTGACTTCCAGTGGCAATGATTCCCTGCAAAGGCAACATCCCCAAGTTTCTACAAAACGGAAACCTCCCAAGACCCAAGCAGTTAGTGGTGTTGGCTCCCCTGCTAGTGTTAGTAATATCAGTGTCCCACCAAATGTTACCAGCCCATCAGTTGTAACGCAACCTTCAGTTGATAAAGACATGCTTGACAGGTTCTCAAAGATTGAAATGGTGACCCTGAGGTATAATCTTATTTGTCTTACCCTTGCATTAAAGTTTATTCATTCATTTGATAGCAATATTTGTCTATTTATTTGCTTATTTATGTATCTGCCCATCTTAGTACTTGCTTTTATTACAAGCTCATAGTTTTTTGTTGTTAGCCAAAGTACAAAAGAGCATAAATCACTATATAGAAATGATTATTTGACGAGAAAAGTGGTTCAATAAATACATTAAGTGGTGAAACAAACATAATATGTAAATATTTTTCCTTTTTTTCCAACATTTGTTGTTTGAAGTTCATGTTACACGCCTTTTCCTTTTAACTTGCTCTGTTTCTTTGATTGTATCTTTATTTATTCTCTCTGTTGGTGTACGACTTTGTTTGGTGTATGCATTATAACAATGTAAGAACATTGGATCTTTTCACATCTTACATTCTCAACTGGTAGATTCATAGTAGAGGTTTTATCAGTAGCGCTACAATTAATTTCTTTCATAAATATGGATGCTTCTCTGTTTCAGGCATCAACTCAACTGCAAAAAGAATAAGGTTGATAATTACACCCCCAGAAAGCCTAATGCACACTTGGCTCAAAGACTTAACGCTGCTCTTTCCAGTCCTCCAAATAATGAGGATTTCAAAGACGACTCTGAAAAACCCTTATCAAAGTCGCTTATAGGTGGCAACATGAATGTCCGCAAGACTATGGTTATAGCTTTAGGGCATCAGGAGCGTGTAGTTCAAGGTTTGTTGTGTCGGCACAAGTCGTATCTGCTCTCGTGTTGTATTTATATGTTTCTTTTCTGAATTCCTTATGTTATTGGTTGATTCTCGCCCTTGTCTGAAATCTCATATAGCTTCTGCAGGAAATTGCATAACTAGTGTTCCTAAGTTACGAACTAGGATGATAATGTCAGAGAAGCAAAATGATGGAACTGTTGCAATGCTTTACGGGGATGTAGAAGATGGTAATTTTCATGCTGTGGAGGATCATCTTCCTACACTGCCCAATACTGTAAGTTTTACAAGACGAAATACAGTTTGCTTTGGGATCACCCTTTTTTTTTTTTTTTTTATAACTTAAGATAAAGGGTATCAGCCTGTTGAATGACCGAAGTGGGCCTATGTCCAGTTATTAGGGATTGTCAATAGAAAATGTCCCGTTCAAGCCATCTCCTCAAAATATTATAAAAACTAAGTTCTAACTTCCAGGACTTCCAAACTTTGTCTGATCTTCATGGAGACAACACTCATTTACATTTTTTTTTTTTAAATTGTCTTTCTGATGCTGTTTTGTCTTATTATGTCCATAACATTCTGCCTAAAAGTTTCACCATTGATGGATCATAGCCTTCTGGAAAGTCCTATAGCTTTAACAACATCATGCTTTTGGTTGGTTATTTCCTGCCGTACGGCATTTTAACTAGTGATTGGTTAAACAGTTACTTGAAGGGAAGTTGGCTGAAAATATCATAGTACCGTTTTAAGTGTTACGCTTTTCCTGCTTTTGAAGTGTCATATTTAGTATTTTTATCCTTTCAGATATCTGCCTAGTGTTTTTCTGACCTGTGAATCTGATGGATTTCTGTTGCAGCATTTTGCAGATTTGCTTGCACAACAGTTTCGTGCATTGGTAAGTTTTTGCGGCGATAGTTTCAAAGTCCTTCTATGTCACCTTTCCCTACTGTGTTTTAATTAACTGCTATCTGCTTTTGCAGATGCAACGTGAAGGATACGAGGTGCAACAACATGTCCAACCTAAGCCTCCCATCAATGTTGCTCTCGGCAATCAATCAAATATTGCTGGGGTGCATCCTAATAATTCAGCGGTTGAGATGCAACAATATACAGAAGCAGTTTCTGGCCAACCGTCCAATGAGGTTGTGAGGCCGACTAATAGTGGTAATACATCTCTAAACTCACCCCAGAATCTTCTGGCAAACACGAGGATGTTGCCGCCTGGAACCACTCAGGCCTTACAGATGTCTCAAGGGCTCTTAGCTGGGGCTTCAATGCCCCCGCGGCCACAGCTTCCTGAATCACAGTCATCACTTCCTCAGCAGCAGCAGCAACAACAGCAGCAGCAGCAGCAACAACAAAAGCAACCGAGCCAATTGATTCAGCAGCATCTTCCTCAGTTTCAAAGATCAATGATGCTTGCAACAAACCCTCTTTCGAACTTGAATGCGATTGGGCAGAACTCGAATATACCGTTGGGTAATCACATGGCGAACAAGCCTCTCCAGCTCCAGCTTTTACAACAGCAGCAACAGCAGCAACAGCAGCAACAACAACAGCAGCAACAACAACAGCAGCAGCAGCAGCAGCCTCAAATGCAGAGGAAAATGATGATGGGTCTTGGAACGGCTGTGGGTATGGGAAGCGTAGGCAATAACATGGTTGGAATTGCCGGCCTTGGAAATGCAATAGGAATTGGAAATGCTAGGGGAATAAGTGGAACAGGAATCTCAGCACCTATGACACCTATTTCTGGAATGGGAAACGTCGGGCAGAACCAAATGAATATAAGCCAGGCTTCGAACATTAGCAATGCAATAAGCCAGCATATTCGATCTGGAACATTAGCACCAGCTGTTATCATGACATCAAAATTTAGGATGGCACAAAACCGAGCAACCATGTTAGGCAGTCCTCAGTCAGGCATAGCTGGAATTTCAGGAGCTAGACAGATGCATCCAGGCTCTGCCAGTCTCTCTATGATTGGCCCGACTTTGAACCGAGCTAACATGAACCCGATGCAACGGGCACAGATTCAACCTATGGGTCCTCCAAAGTTGATGGCGGGAATGAATCTCTATGTGAACCAGCAGCACCAACAACAGCAACAGTTGCAACTACAGCAGCAATTACAGCAACAACAACAATTACAACAGCAGCAGCAGCAGCAGCAGCAATTGCAGCAGCAACAGCAACAGCAACTGCAACAACAACAACAATTGCAGCAGCAACAACAGTTGCAGCAGTTGCAGCAACAGCAGCATCAAGAAACAACCTCATCGCTACAGGCTGTCGTTTCTCCACAACAGGTGGGCTCACCCTCAACGATGGGAATTCCACAAATGAACCAGCAAACCCAGCAGCAGCAGCCGCCGCCGCAGCAACAGGCCAGTCCACAGCAAATGAGCCAACGAACTCCAATGAGCCCACAGATGAATGCGGGGGCTATTCATGCCATGAGTGCCGGTAACCCAGAGGCATGTCCAGCCAGCCCACAGTTGAGTTCTCAAACCCTTGGCTCAGTTGGTAGTATCACTAATTCTCCTATGGAACTTCAAGGTGTGAACAAGAGTAACTCTGTCAATAATGCATAGAGGAAATCACTCTCCTCTCATTCCTTAGACTAGGTTCGAAGGTCATTGGAGAGGGGAAAGAGAGAGAAGAATGCATAACGACGACAATTCATGAAGTCTGGAAATAATGCTACTGCTGTTCCAGTCCAGATCATTATAGGTGTGGCAATAAGTCGCATGTATAAATAATGTCTACCGAAGTGAAGCATAAATTATTGTTAAGCCTGTCAAATAATAGCAGGCATTAGATTTCTCGTACAGTAGGATAACTGTATCATCCCCATCGAGTCTCAGTTTTGGCTCCTTGTTCTTGTGTTGGGGGGGCCGAGGTAGGGTTCGTGATGCTACTGCTGGAATTTTGAATTTATCGTTGATTTGTCGAAAGTCCCTTGACATCTGTTAGGAAGACCTTTCTCATGTATCTATATCGGAATTTCTATTGGCTTCACACTAGGTCAATTCCTCGTCTCCAATTTGTGACAAGTGGCATTTAATTATAGTGTAGGATAAACAGAGAGCAAGTTTCATGTTTGTAATTATGTTTTCATGGTGTAACAATATCGAGTGACGCTTCGAATGTATGATTGATATATTCTAGTGTTTAAATTTTGCTTGCTTACTGTTTACAGTTTCGAAAATACTTTTCTTCGTTGCATTTGTGACTTGACACTGAAGATTCCTTGGAACTTTATGTCTCATTTACTCTTTAGGTGCTAGTGTTTTAACTGTGAGGTATCTGCTGGTCCTTATCAGTCATAGCCACAGCAACTTCAACATATTGCCTGAAACTGTTTGGCATTCGACTGAGTTCTGTTATTTTGTTGGAAAAATATTACTGGAACGGATATCCTTGCAGTACTAGTTTTCGTATGAATTGGTGAATTCATTGAAAACCAAAACGGAGATTTTGCCAAAACCAAAAAGGAGGAAACATGTTAATTAGAAAAGGAAGATATGGTCGATAAATGTTTTGAAACCGGTGACATCCCAAGTATGAGTTTTCATGCATATTTTCCGGCTTAAAAAAAAAAGAGGAAAAAATAAAAATTCCAGTATTGTATGCATAGACAATGATATTTCTGTAATGCAATAGTTGAATCTCAAAAAGGAAACTAAAGCTTTGAGTGGAAACTATCATGGTCTGTCTGTGTCCTCACATGGCTCCTCGTGATATTGCTAAGTGTAGGACTGCCGGAAAGGGCCATGGTGAGTTCAAGCTCATTCTTCAGCATTTCAATGACACTTCTCACCCCATTTTGCCCCTTTGCTGCCAGGCCATAGATAACTGGTCTTCCAACCTGCATTTTTCAACTTCGAAAGTGAAGACGGGTACAAAAGTTTAATATGTTTTATTCGCATTTTATGGATCGGTTTTTTTTATTTTTTATTTTATTTTTTAACTATTAAAACGAGGAAGAGCTTACGAGTACGGCTTGGGCACCAAGGGCTAACGCCTTGAAGACATCTGTTCCTCGTCGGACTCCGCCGTCCAAAAGAACAGGAACTTTCCCTCCAACGGCATGAACCACCTGCAAATGACAGTTCGCAACTTGTTTAACAATGAAGACCTTACTCAATGACTTTCCATAACAGGAGAGCTTGGGAGAATTTTCATTCAGAAGAACAACTGCTGGTCACCTCTTCTACGACAGAAATAGAGGCCGGAGAAAAATCTAGCTGGCGGCCTCCGTGATTGGAGACGACAATCCCAGCAACGCCTGCTTCGACAGCTTTTCTTGCTGAAAGTGGTTTGGACATCCGATATTGAAAGGGTTTATCAAATTTTAATGCAGGCAAAAGATATATGTTTCGACTTCTAGTATTGAGACTGATTTATGCACTGTTACAGAACATGACTGAAGGAAAAATTTTGTAATATGGAAGCCATGGAATTACCATCTTCGCGAGTAAGAACCCCCTTGAGAAGGATTGGCAATTTCGTGATTGATCTTAACCACTCAATGTCCTGTAAATGTCATCGACGATCAAATGAAGAAACAATCAGCTAGGAAACCCTGACCGAGGCAGTACTCGAGAGACTACCCAGCTCTCCCACTTCGTGGTTTCCCACGAGTTGGTAACCTCCTATTACCACTAATAACAGAACTTCTAACCAACTTGTAACCTTGCTAACTAACCAAGTAACCCAGATCCTATCACATTCCAACCAAAACCACGAATAAAGAGTTCAAAATGAGGAATTTCTGTTAAAAAAATAATAAGAAAAAAAAAAAATCTTCAGGCCTCATGTTGCAGATATCAAATAAAAAAAAAAAACTCTGGTTTTTCCATGCATCTTTATGGTGCCTTTTCATGCAAGAAAGGAGAGGTAAAATCAGAATTAAAGAACAAAAAAAAAGAAAAAAAGAAAAAAAGAAAAAAGAGTAAAACCTTGCATAAGATATTATAGCCTACAGCTCATGAAAAGGTAACAACTGGCTGATTTCTACCTTCCAACACAGAGAATCATCCAAAGTCCACTTGGCATAAGCCTCTAAGTTTGAGCCATCACCCTGCATATATGCATTTTTCATCTCTCTTAAAAAGACATGCTCGCAAATATAAGCGTATAAACGATGGTAATCTGAGGGTCTTCTTTTCTTATGTTTTTATTTAAGTGAGCCTATTTAAAACATAAGAGGAAGAAACATATTCTCCTAGTGGTTTTGCAGCCGTGTTGAAAGCTAATGTCTCAGGGCTAGTACAGCAGTAATGCTCGAGTTCGTCATTTTTTTTGTGGATTTTCTCACTAATTGAATGAAGCTTTCAGTAAATAGTAAATTTCTCGAGTTACAGCTTAACCTGTTTGATGAGGAAATGATTTGTCATAGAATACCCTAATAAAACTGCGAGCAAAATCGAAGAAATGAACCATATTCCACTCACAAAGTTTACTTCAGTCGGCATAAGGCCTTCAAGATTCTTCAATTTAGGTGCAATCATTCTGCAGAAGTCGTCAAAATCATGTTTCAAAATGAGACACTTTCTGAACTAACATGACAGATCACAAACTATGAACGTAACAATGTCAAACACAGAAAATTTGTGCTCCATAATTCTATTAAAATGAAATGATTAGATATAAACATATCAATATTTGGTATGAGGAAGAGGAATCAAACAGAAAGTGAACATCACCCTACTTGTTTCTTATGTCCGCCTCTCTTCTACCAAGTCTAGGAGTATCAATTGTCAATACAATAGCCTTGAATCCATTTCTTTCAGCTCTCTGTACCAACTGAGCCGACACTTCTCTTCTCTTGAAAACCTACTCAAAACAGGACACGAAGTTACTTGCCGTCCTAGTTTTCACCGCAAAGATAGCTGCAACAACTAGACGGCACTAAATAAAGTGCTTGAGAAGGACAGTACATATAATTGAAAGAACCGAATGGCATTGCAGCTTGCAGCAACTTCCTCTATGGTGCATGTAGACGAGAAGGACAACACCATGATGGTGTTGCATGCAGCCGCAGCTCTAGCCGTGGCAACCTCTCCTGCGGGTACTTTGGAGCAAAATTTAATATCATGCAAGTAAAATATAGAGTTTTGAAATCAATATCTTTCGGAGAATTCATATACTGAATTTGGACCTTCAGGATGAGCTAATTGATGCATAGCAGTTGGAGCAATCATGATAGGTGCAGAGATTTTGAAACCCAATAATGTTGTCGCCATATCAATTCTACTTACATCTACGAGAACTCTCGGTCGTAGGCTGGAAAGCCACAAAAAGTACCGCATGAGAAGTAAGTTTCAAAGGATTAGATCGTTTTAAAGCCTCATTCGATGACTGAGATTCGGGCTGCTGCGTATCCCAAAGACGTGAAATGTATCATGGCCTTACTAATGACTTAACAACTTGCATTGAAGTAGGCCTAAGACTTACATGATTCTTTGAAATGCCTCAACATTCTGCTTTAGTGTGTGCTGGTCCTCAGCTCCTCCGGTGTAGAAATCATAGTACATCTTTGGAAGGACCTTCCTAGCCAATTCTTGGAACTCGTTCACATTGACGGGTTCTGATACCATTTTTACCTGGTTATAACAAATGTCTGTATATCATTAATTCCTTATTCTCCAATCCAGTCAATTGTGCTATATTTTCCAAGAACAATCCAGTTTTTTTTTTTTGTTTTTAACTTCCTCCACAAAAAGCACATGGATACTTAAGAGTACAATTTAGCCATAAAAATTTGCTGGAAACATGATAGACCCATTAGAACACATCACGCATTAGAATTCGACTCTAGGGTCACTTGTTCCCGTCCCTTTTCATATCCCTCCAATGATATCTTATCACATAAATTAACATGTCATATACATTAAAATATTCATATCAAAAAAATCAAAACACTATGCCAGTTACACATTTTTATTAATGTGGTGTAATATTATTGAGAGGATATGAAAGGAAATAGGAAAAATAGAACGTGTCAGCCGAATCTCATGTGTTAGAAATTAAGTAGCAGAAGAAAACTGATGTTCTTTAACCAGAAACAAGTTAGAGATATATATATATATATATATATGTACCTATAGTGATGAGCTTGGAAAATCCGGTCTCTTCTTGTAGGAGCTGCAAAACTGCTCTGATCCGTATGAAAGTTTAGTGTGATTGATTTTAGTTCACGACTTGGATGAGTAAATTGCGTGAAGGTCAAATAGCACCTTCCCTATATGTGGACAAAATTAGTGCCTCATTTTTTATCTGATATGAAAGAGACTGGCTTTGGATAATATAAAATTAGTGCCTCATTTTTTATCTGATGTGAAAGAGACTGGCTTTGGATAATATAAACAACAAGAAAACAAACAATTCAAGCAAAAAAATAATAAAAAATAAAAATAGAATAAAGTAAAAGCGTCCAATGACAAGCCATTTGGAAAAAAAGAAACACCCTCCAAAGTTTGCATACGTAGCTCTCTTTAAAAGGAAAAAAAAAAAAAGAGGGGGGGGGGGGGGGGGGGGGGGGGGAAATCAGAGCAATATCCTAACGTTTTTAAAATGATTGCTTTTGAAAAACTTTGAACAAGTTTGTGGTGAAGCTGTTCTGTACTATATATCCAGAATTTTCACATTAAATTCAGAGCCAATGATTATATTTTAGACTTATATATAGCCTTGAAAAGTTATTGATTAGTAATCATTTTTGTAAATTAAATAGATTCTGTTGGTAATAAAAAAAGAAAAAAGATGAGTTATTCTTTCTTTTATCACTTAAAAACCGTGTGAGATGAACATGTCCCACATGATTTTGAAATGAGAGAAAAAAAAGTGAGAAATCCTTTTTTCGACTCTACTCTCCCACTTCATTTACTATTTTTGGTAAAAAAAAATATTATATTAATAGTATATTCAAATGTGACATAAATATTATATGAATAGAGTAAAAAATAAAAATAAAAATAAAAAACATAAAAATTCTACTACCATCATCAAATAGAGTTTGGACCTTTGATGAACAATTAGTAAACTAGCATATATTATCAGCTTCTTAATATTATGAGTAACAATTACTATTTCTTTTCACTCCCTTAAATTAACCTTCAAAGGCTCAAACTACCCATCGAGAGAGGAAATGACTATTTGCTTGTTTTATTAATGGATTCAAACTAAAGTTTTGGTTTAAATTTAATTTAATTTTTTTAAAAAATTCTTGTGAAAGAAAACACTAATATAAAAAGGTCTTGGAATCAAAACTTTTGGATTCATGCACTTGAAACAATCACCCTCTAAGGAGGTAACTACTTTCATTGCAGTCAAAGTGGGTCCTCATGGTTGAGGTATGTTCCCGGTTTGTTGAGAACATTTAGGGTTCGTTTGACTTTCAGGTTTGATCCTAAAATTTTCATATTAGTTTTTGTTTTGTTTTGTTTTTTTTTTTCCTTGAAATGTTAATAAAAATTATAACAAGTTTTTGAAAAATCAACCAATTTCAATCTAAAAATTTCATTCCAAACCCGTACACAAACGCAAGCATATCCCCTTCTCTTCACATCCCTTGAACCTTTGGCCTTGTGAAAGAGAGACAACACACCTAACCACCAAGGCACAAAGAGGGTTGTTAATAACATAAAAAATTGAATAATATAATAATAACAGCTTCAAAATGTTAATCAATAACAATAATTTAGAGCTTAAATAGTTTTAATAGCAAAGTGGGGTACTATTTGAGTATGGATCGAGGGAAAATGGTTTGACTAGTTATAATACTGCTGGAATTTCTATTTTATTGGCAATTTGTTGAAAGTCCCTCAGAATTGGAATTTCTATTGGCCCCATACTTGTAGGTCAATTTCTTGTCTCCAATTTGTGATGAGTGACATTTAATTGTAGTGTAGGATGAACAGAAAGCAAGGTTCATGTTTGTAATTAAGTTTTCATGGTGTAACAATATCGAGTAACGCTTCGAATGTATGATTGATTTATTTTCGTGTTTTAATTTTGCTTGCTGATATTGGTTACGGTTTACAAATTACTTGTTTCTTCACTGCATTTGTGAACTTTATTTTTCATTTACTATTTAACTGCTGCTTAGTTACCTGTGAGGTATCTGCTAGTCCTAGTAGTCCAATCAGTTATTTTACATAACTGAGTTCTCTACATTATAACCGGAAACAGATATCAGTACTAGTTTTTGTATAAATTGGCGAATTCATTGAAAACAAAACCGGATTTTAACTTGATTTTGCCAAAACCAAAAAGGAGGAAACAAGTTAATAAGAATAGGAAGATTTCATAGATATATACATATATATTTTTTTCCCGAAATTGGGGATGAGGGGATTTGAACTCTACATCTTTTGATCGAGTTAGATATGAAATTACCACTATTTGATAAATGTTTTGAGACCCGAGACATCCGAAATATGAGTTTTCATGCATATTTTCAGACGTTAAAAAAATTTCCGTTATTGTATTTACAGACGACGATCTTTCTGCAATGCAATAGTTGAATCTTGAAAGGAAACTAAAGCTTTGAGTGGAAACTCTCATGATCTGTCTGTGTCCTCACATGGCTCCTCGTGATATCGCTAAGAGTAGGACAGCCAGAAAGGGCCATGGTGAGCTCAAGCTCATTCTTCAGCATTTCAATGACGCTTCTCACCCCATTTTGCCCCTTTGCCGCAAGGCCATAGATAACTGGCCTTCCAACCTGCATTTTTCAACTTCGAAAGTGAAGACAGGCACAGAAGTTTAATCTGTTTTTGTACTATTGTTTGCTTTTGTGCTATTAAAATGAGGAAAAGTGCTTACGAGTACAGCTCGGGCACCAAGGGCTAACGCCTTGAAGACATCTGTTCCTCGTCGCACTCCGCCGTCCAAAAGAACAGGAACTTTCCCTCCAACAGCATGAACCACCTGCATATCACGGTTCACAACTTGTTTAATGTTGAAGACCTTTCTCAATCACTTTCCATAACAGGAGAGCTTGGGAGAATATTCATTCGGAAGAAAAACTGAACGTCACCTCTTCTACTACAGAAATAGAGGCGGGAGAGAAATCTAGCTGGCGGCCTCCGTGATTAGAGACGACAATCCCAGCAATGCCTGCTTCGACTGCTTTCCTTGCTGAAAGTGGTATTGACATCGGATATTGAAAAGGGTTGATCAAATTTTATTGTAGGCAAAAGAAATATGTTTTCACTTCTAGTCTTGGGACTGATTTATAGACTGTTACAGAAAATGACTGAAGGAAAAATTTCGTAATATGAAGCCGTGGAACTACCATCTTCACGAGTAAGTACCCCCTTGAGAAGGATTGGCAATTTCGTGATTGATCTTAACCACTCGATGTCCTGTGAATGTCATGATGCACTAAATAAGCTGATGGAAGCATTATAAAACAACAGGTTATCTGCATTTTTGATACAACATTCGCAGAAAAGACGAATTGAATGACAAAATCAACTTTTATTGAGGAACAAACGAAGATACAACCGGCTAGGAAACGCTAACCGAGGCAGTATTCGAGAGACTACCAAATTCTCCCACTGCTTAGTTTTATTTATACTCGGGGGAAAAAAAAAAAAAAAAAACTCTCACTAGTAACAGAACTTCTAACCAACTTGTGACCTTGCTAACTAACAAACTAACCCAGATCCTATCACATTCCAACCAAAAACACGAATAAAGAAGAGTACAAAATAAGGAGTTTCTGTAAAAAAAAAAAATATATATATATATATATATATATTGTTGAATTTAACTTAATGATCTAAACATGCTACCAACAATCCTAAATAGCAATTAGATCAATGCGGAATAAAATTTGGATCGAAAACATACCTCCCGCCATTGTTGTTTTCAACGCTCAAGGTTATGGGTAAATGTGTTTCTTTTGGGTTTATGGTTCTTCTAAACCTTTACTCTCTCTCGACAGATGGTGTAATTCAATTCTTAATGAGAAAGCAGGCTTAGGGTACCAAAACCGAATTGCTACGTCCCTTTTATGCACTCTACCCATCATAGAGCCATTCTCGGACGTGCACGCTTAGTGGGCAGTGAATGGGCGAGAATCTCGCTTTTGAACGTTGCTGAATGTTCCTAAGATTGTGGGTTGAACCTATGCTGAATATGGACCACATTCGGAACTCAATTTTCTCGAGAGAAATGAGGAAACAATCCAAGAGTTACCAAAAATAAAAACAGAGCATTTAAGACTCGGGAAAATTTCCAACATTCTCCCACTTGGTCCATATAGTTCAACATCCATCATACAGAAAAACCAAATATATGAATCATGGTGATAAGTCCTCTTATAGCGAGTATTATCTCCCATGTATTACAATATATCAAGTTTCTCAACTTGAGCCCTTAAACTTAATGAATAAACCCTATGTTTATTCTTGGTACAAACTTTAATGATATTTCTCAAAAATAAATAAATGAATTTGTGCACAAAAACCAAATGAGAAAACATCACAATTAGAGTTTCATTGAAATAACATCGTTCTTACAACGAAAATCACATAAAGGAACCAAGTCCCATTCTATCTACATGATCCTTAAATTTTAACGGTGGCATGCCTTTAGTCAAAGGATCAGCAATCATCAATTCAGTGCTAATGTGTTCAATAACCACTATATTATCTTTAACACGTTCTCTTATGGCTAAATATTTGATGTCGATGTGCTTACTTCGACTACCACTTTTGTTGTTCTTAGCCATAAAAACAGCAGCTGAATTATCACAATATATCCTCAATGGCCTAGAAATCGAATCCATAACTCTAAGCCCAGAAATGAAACTCTTCATCCATACACCATGTGAGGTAGCCTCAAAACAAGATACGAACTCAGCCTCCATAGTAGAAGTAGCAGTCAAAGTCTGCTTTGCGCTTCTCCAAGATACAGCTCCACCGGCTAGCATAAAAACATAACCTGAAGTCGACTTTCGTGAATCAATGCAGCCAGCGTAGTCTGAATCAGAGTAGCCAATCACTTCCAAATTATCAGTCCGTCTGTACATAAGCATGTAATCTTTGGTCCCTTGAAGGTACCTCATTACTTTCTTTGCAGCTCTCCAGTGGTCCATACCTGGATTACTCTGATATCTTCCTAACATCCCAACAGCAAATGCAATGTCAGGTCTTGTGTAGACCTGAGCATACATTAGGCTTCCTATGGCAGAAGCATAAGGAATGTTTTTCATTTGTTCCCTTTCAAGATTGTTTCTCGGGCACTGATTCAAATTGAACCTGTCACCCTTCACAATGGGAGCTATACTTGGTGAACAATCTTTCATCCGAAATCTCTCTAAAACTTTGTTAATATAGGTTTCTTGAGATAGACCCAGAATTCCTCGAATTTTGTCTCTATGTATCTTTATGCCAATAACATAAGACGCATCACCCATATCCTTCATTTCAAAGTTGTCAGAGAGAAATTGTTTCACTTCATATAACAAACCCTTATCATTGGTTGCAAGTAAAATGTCATCCACATATAGAACAAGGAAACAAATCTTACTCCCACTGACCTTCTGGTATATACATTGATCCATAATGTTCTCTACAAATCCAAATGAAGAGATAACATCATGAAATTTCAAATACCATTGACGGGAAGCTTGTTTCAGTCCATATATGGATTTCTTAAGCTTGCACACCAAATGCTCACCATCACTAGAGGAAAATCCTTCTGGTTGTTTCATATAAACCTCTTCCTCTAGACTTCCATTGAGAAAAGCCGTTTTCACATCCATTTGTTGCAACTCCAAGTCAAAATGTGCAACTAATGCTAGAATGATACGAAGAGAATCTTTCTTAGATACAGGAGAAAAAGTCTCCTTGTAGTCGATTCCTTCCCTTTGAGTGAATCCTTTAGCAACGAGTCTTGCTTTATATCTCTCAATGTTGCCTAATGAGTCTTTCTTTGTTTTGAAAACCCATTTACATCCAATGGCTTTTGCACCATTAGGCAACTCGACAAGATCCCAGACTCCGTTAGATGCCATAGAATTCATCTCATCTTTCATAGCATCATACCATAAGGTTGATTCTATACAACTCATAGCTTGTGAAAACGTTTCAGGATCATTTTCGGCTCCAATGTTATAGTCCGATTCTTCTAGATACACAACATAATCACTAGGTATCGCCGATTTCCTTATTCTAGTAGATTTCCTTAAAGTTGTATCAACATTTCCCAGAGGATCATGTTGTTCAACTGGTTGTTCAATAATTTCTGGCAATTCTTGAACATCTTGATCTACTAGATTGTCATTAGTGGCTTGTGGAACTTCAATGATTGGTTGTCTAACACCTGTTTGAACTTGAGGGGTGTTATGAATGACAATCAATCTGTCACTTGAAATGGAAGGTTGAGCATCATCATGATTCTTATCAGAAATAATATCTTGGAATCGATCACTCCCACTAATCAAGTCATTCTCAAGAAACTTCGCATTTCTTGACTCCACAATCCTAGTGCTATGAGATGGACAATAGAATCTGTATCCTTTAGACCTCTCGGCATATCCAATGAAATACCCACTAATGGTCCTTGGGTCCAACTTCTTTTCTTGTGGGTTGTAAACTCTTACTTCAGACGGGCATCCCCAAACGCGTATATGTCGCAAACTCGGTTTCCAACCCTTCCAAAGCTCAAATGGCGTCTTTGGGACAGCCTTGGTTGGAACTCGGTTTAATATATACACTGCCGTTTTAAGAGCTTCAGTCCACAAGGATTCAGGAAGTTTGGAGTTACTTCGCATACTCCTCACCATGTCCATTAAAGTTCGGTTTCTTCTTTCTGCTACACCATTTTGGTCCGGAGAACCAGGCATAGTGTATTGGGCAACAATCCCATGCTCTTGAAGAAACTTCGCAAATGAACCAGGTGCTTGTCCATTCTCAGTGTATCTACCATAGTATTCTCCACCTCTATCCGTTCTCACGATCTTAATATGCTTTCCACATTGTTTCTCTACTTCAGCCTTAAAAACCTTAAAGGCGTCCAGTGCTTCGTTCTTATTATGAAGCAAGTAGATATACATGTATCGTGAGTAATCATCTATGAAAGAGATGAAATATTTCGGACCACTTATGTCCATGTCTGGACAACAAATATCTGAATGTATGATCTCTAATAAGTCCGAACTCCTCTTTGCACCTTTCTTAGACTTGTTAGTCTGCTTTCCTTTAATGCAGTCCACACAAGTCTCGAAATCAGTAAAATCTAGAGTACTAAGTACTCCATCATTTATTAATCTCTTAATTCTCTGTATGGAGATATGTCCCAATCTCCGGTGCCACAACATAGAGGATTCTTCATTTATAACACATCGTTTCATACCAGTATGAACATGCATAGCATCATAAGTAGTATTATTTTGTAAATTAATAGAGAAAAGACCATCAGACAATGTACCATTCCCAACAAGATCAGATTTATAAAATAAACTGAAAGATGTCTTACAAAAATTAAAGGAATAACCTAAAGGTACAAGTCTTGAAACTGAAATCAAATTCCTAGAGAAACTTGGAATATAAAATGTCTTTTCTAGATTCAAAATAAAACCACTACTTAAAACTAAAGTGCATGTTCCAACAGCCTCCACATGTGAGCGCATCTTGTTTCCTGAATAAATGCATTGCTCACTTTCCATTGGCTTCCTTAGGTTTCGCATACCCTGCAAGGTATTCGAAATATGGATTGTAGAACCAGAATCAATCCACCATGTGTTATAAATAACATCAACCATATTAGATTCATAACAGACAAGTGAGATTGGTTTACCTTTCTTCTCAAGCCATTTCTGGAATTTAGTGCAATCCTTCTTCATGTGCCCTTTCTTCTTGCAGAAAAAACACTTGGATTCCTTCTTGATTCCACCTTGGGGCGGTATTTTACCTTTCCCTTTCTTTTTGGCTTGGTTTTCATCTTTTCCTTGCGTTGCCATAAATGCACTTTCACCCATTTCCATCATCAATCTCCCTTCTTCCTGAACACACATGGCCATAAGTTCATTAATTGACCACTTATCCTTATGTGTGTTATAGGATATCTTGAAGGGTCCATACTGAAGTGGAAGAGTGTTCAAAATATAGTGCACAAGAAAAGACTCAGATATATCAACCTCAAGTATCTTCAATTGGGCCGCAATATCCCTCATCTGCATGATGTGTTCACGCACACCTTTGACATTCGTGAGCCTCATGGATGAAAACTTCATAATTAAGGTGCTAGCAAGTGCTTTGTCCGAAGACTCAAACTGCTCATCAATAGCCTTCAGTAGTGGCTTGACTTTATCATGCTGCTCGACAGAACCACGAATACCAGCAGAAATTTTAGTCTTTATGAACATAACTGAGAGGCGATTAGATCGCTCCCACTTTTCATATCGATCAACTTCATCTGGAGTGCTGGTCTCAATGATAGGAGGTGGTTCGTCTTTCCTAATAGCATAATCAATGTCCATCCACCCTAAATGAAGAAGAATTCTCTACTTCCACACCTTATAGTTATCACCCTTTAGTTCGGGAATATCACACTTAATATCAGAAAAATTCGCAGGTTGCATAACTACATAAATAAAATTCACATGCTTATAATTAAAATTGAGACTAATAAACATAAATCATGTTTTACCAATGTAAACCATATCTCAAAATATGAATCTAGTGACATAAAACTTGCCTGTGGGCTAAAGTCCTACTCAATTAGATCCATCTATAACTTTATGACAAAACTATCAAATTATGTTCCTTTTCCTAATTCCTGTGGGTAAGTTAGGAAATATAATTTGATATTCTATCCTAATTAATCATATAAATATAATAAAAATTCCTGTGGGATAAAATCTATCATATTACATATGATTAACTACAACTAATGTTATAATGTGATCCTAAAAGACTTAATATATAATTTCAATTAATTAAAGATGCTGTGGCTACTCTCTAATTAATTAAAATTATATGGATCACTCAACATTAAATAAATCTCAATAAAGGCTCATATAGTTGTATAAAAACCATAAGCAATATTTTTATTTTAAAATTTTTTTTTTTTTTTTTTTTTTTGGCGAAAAAATTGTCCCTTAAACGACATGTCGTTTATAAAAACGACACAAAATTTCCCACAAAAAAAACGACAGGTCGTTTCTTTAATGTTGAAGTTTCATCTGCCAACTAAAACGACATGTCGTTTTTAACTTCATAAAACGACTTGTCGTTTTAAGCAAACGGCAGCATTCCTCCATGACAAAAACGACATGTCGTTTTTGTCGTCTTCAACCTTCAGCCGGGTCGAAACGACCCGGTTCGGACCCGAAGTGAAACCCGACGGTTTCTTAGCCTTCCAGACACCAAAATTGACGTTTCAAATCACAGAAATTCTAGAAATCTAATTTCTAAACGATTCCTAATAATATTTCGCATCAAAAACGTCAGAAATTCAAATTTGAAATCTAAAAAAAATTTCTATCAGAACACGGCAGAACAACAAGGCAGAGGCAAAAACTCGCTCTGATACCAACTGTTGAATTTAAATTAATGATCTAAACATGCTACCAACAATCCTAAATAGCAATTAGATCAATGCGGAATAAAATTTGGATCGAAAACATACCTCCCGCCATTGTTGTTTTCAACGCTCAAGGTTATGGGTAAATGTGTTTCTTTTGGGTTTATGGTTCTTCTAAACCTTTACTCTCTCTCGACAGATGGTGTAATTCAATTCTTAATGAGAAAGCAGGCTTAGGGTACCAAAACCGAATTGCTACGTCCCTTTTATGCACTCTACCCATCATAGAGCCATTCTCGGACGTGCACGCTTAGTGGGCAGTGAATGGGCGAGAATCTCGCTTTTGAACGTTGCTGAATGTTCCTAAGATTGTGGGTTGAACCTATGCTGAATATGGACCACATTCGGAACTCAATTTTCTCGAGAGAAATGAGGAAACAATCCAAGAGTTACCAAAAATAAAAACAGAGCATTTAAGACTCGGGAAAATTTCCAACATATATATCTTCAGGCCTCAAGTTGCAGATATCAAATAAAAAAACTCTGGTTTTTCCATGCATCTTAATGATGCCTTTTCATGCAAGAAAGAACAGGTAGAATAAGAATAATAATAAGAAGAAAAAATCACAGTAAAGCTTTGCATAAGATATTATAGCCTACAGCTCAAGAGAAGGTAACAATCGGCTGATTTCTACCTTCCAACACAGAGAAGCATCAATAGTCCAATTGCAATAAGCCTCTAGGTTTGAGCCATCACCCTGCATATATGCATTTTTTCAGCACTCTTAAAAAGACATGCTCGCAAATATAAGCGTATAAACGGCGGTAATCTGAGGGTCTTATTTTCTTTTGTTTTTATTTAAGTGGTTTTTGTTAGCCTACTTAAAAAATAAGCGGCAGAATCATATGATCCTAGTGGTTTTGCAACCGTGTTGAATGCTAATGTCTCAGGGCTAGTACTGCACTAGTATTTGAGTTTGTCACATTTTCTATAGATCTCTTAACTAGTTGAATGAGTCTTTCAGTAAAGAGTGCTTTTTTTAGTTCTGGCTTATCCTATCGATGAGGAAATGATTTGTCATAGTATAATCTGATAAAACTATGAGCGAAAATGAAGAAATGAACCATATCTCACTCACAAAGTTCACTTCAGTCGGCATAAGGCCTTCAAGATTCTTCAGTTTAGGTGCAATCATTCTGCACAAATTGTCACAACCGTGTTTCAAAATGAGACGCTTTCTGAACTATGAATTTAACAATGTCAGACTCAGAAATGAAGGGTCTATATATAATCACATCGTATTTAACACGAGAAAGCAGAATCAAACAGAAAGGAATCAACACCCTACTTGTTTCTTATGTCTGCTTCTCTTCTACCAATTCTAGGAGTATCAACGGTCAATACAATAGCCTTGAATCCATTTCTTTCAGCTCTACGTACCAACTCAGCTGACACTTCTCGTTTCTTGTAAACCTACTCGAAACAGGACGTGAAGTTCATCACTGTCCAGCTACTGTTTTGCTGCGAAAGAAAACTACAACAACTAGACAACGCTAAATAAAGTGCTTGAAGTTGAGAAGGACAGAGTACATATAATTGAAAGAACCGAACGGCATTGCAGCTTGCAGCAACTTCCTCTATGGTGCAGGTAGACGAGAAGGACAACACCATGATGGTGTTGCATGCAGCCGCAGCTCTAGCCGTGGCAACCTCTCCTGCAGGTAATTTGGAGCAAAATTTTACATCATGCAAGTAAAATATAGAGTTTTGAAATCAATATCTTTGGGAGAATTCATCTATTGAATTTGGACCTTGAGGATGAGCTAATTGATGCATAGAAGTTGGAGCAATCACGATAGGTGCGGAGATTTTGAAACCCGATACGGTTGTTGCCATATCTATTCTGCTTACATCCACGAGAACTCTCGGTCGTAGCCTGGAAAGCCTCAAAAAGTACCGCGTGAGAAGTAAGTTTCAAAGGATTAGATCTTTTTTAAGCCTCATTCGATGACTGAGATTCGGGCTGCACGCACGTCCCAAAAGACGTGAAATGTATCGTAGCCTTACATATAACTTAATAACTGGCATTGAAATAGGCCTAAGACTCACATGATTCTTTGGAATGCCTCAATATTCTGCTTTAGTGTGTGCTGGTCCTCAGCTCCTCCAGTGAAGAAATCATAGAACATTTTTGGAAGGACCTTCCTAGCCAATTCTTGGAACTCGTTCACATTGACAGGTTCCGATGCCATTTTAACCTGGTTAAACAACTGTCTGTAAATCATGAGTCCCTTGTACTCCAATCAAGTCAATTGTGCTAAATTTTCCAAGAACAATCCGGGTTTTTTTTTTTTTTTCCCACAACTTACTCCACAAAAAGCACATGGATACCTAAGAGTTCAATTTAGCCATAACAATTCGATGGAAACATGATAGACCCATTACAACACATCAAGTATTAGGATTCGATGGTGTCTCTTGTTCTCGTTCCTTTTCATATTTATCTAATAATATCTCGGATAAATTAAAATGTTGCATCAATTAAAATACTCATATTAGATCAATGCGCCGTGATTTTGTCGTTAGGACACGAAAGGAAGTAGGTAAAAGGGACGTGTCAATCGAATCCCATGTGTTAGATATCAAGTAGCAGAAGAAAACTGATATTCTTAACCAAGAACAAGTTATATATATATGTGTGTGTGTGTGTATATATATATATATGTATGTATGTACCTAAAGCGATGAGCTTTGGAAAATCCGGTTTCTTCTGGAGGAGCTGCAAAACTGCTGTGGTGAGTGAGAAAGATGGAGTGATTGATTTTAGTTTATGGCGGGATAGCACCTTCCCTATATGTGGACAAAATTAGTGCCTCGGATGATTAAATAATTGTTTTCCTATTTTGTCTATTGTGAAAGATACTGGCTTTGGATAATATAGACAACAAGAAACAAACAATTCCAGCAAATAAAATAAGGTAAAAGCGTCCAGTGACAAGCCATTTGGAAAAAAGAAACACCCTCTAAAGTTTGCACATGTGGCTCTCTATTGAATTAAACGTCATAAAACTTTCAACTTGGTATGTAAGTTTACTGAAACATCTTATAAGTTTTTATGTTTTCAAATATATAATAAGAAATCTTAAACATATTAAAAACTTAACAGGTGAATAATAATAAAGAGTTAAGATATCTTATTAGTTTATCAATCCATCTCTAAAATTTAATCTGATCGAAACAATAGTTTTACATTTTAAAATGTTAAAAAAAAGGCAAATCAGAGAAATATTATAAGGGTTTTAAAATGATTTGCATTTTGAATGTTAAGTTATAAAAAAAAAAAAAAAAGATTGCTTTTGAAAAACTTGGAACCAGTATGCGGTACAGCTGTTCTATATTATCCAGAGTTATTACATTCAGTTCAGAGCTAATGGTTAAATTTTAGAGTTATATAATCTCGAAATGTTAAAAATTAGCCATATCTTTTAGAAATTAAATAGATTCGGTGGGTAAAAAAAAAAATAAAATAAAATAAAAATAAAAAAGATAGAGAGAGAGAAGAAGAAGAAGAAGAGTTATTCTTTTCTTTTTTCATTCAAGAGTCGTGAGAGATGAAAAATATCATGTATGATTTTAAATGTATGATTTTAAATGAGAGAAAAAAAGTAAGGAATCTTTTTTTCGACTATATTCTCCGACATCAGTTATTGTTTTTACGTGAAAAAAAATATTAAAATAACATATATTCAAATGCGATATAAATATTACACGAATAGAGTAAAAAATAAAATTAAAAATTAAAAACAGAAAAATTTAGTATCATCATCAATTAGAGTTTGGACCTTTGGTGAGCAATTAGTAACATAGCAAATATTATCAGCTTCTAAATTATATGAGTAACAATTGATATTTCCTTTTCACTTGCTTAAATTAACTTTTAAAGGCTCAAACTACCTATCGCAAGAATCTAAGGCCTATAAGTAGGGTAAAATTCTGAGTCATATTATTTCTAGAGATATCAAACGGATCGGCCCAACCCTTTTATTTTGATCCTATTAGTGTTTCATGCCATAACGTGCCGTGTCGTGCTCATAAAAATTTATAACGTTAAGCTTGGTCTATGACCCATTTATAAACGTGTCACGTGCTTTAATCGTGCCCAACAACCAAAATTTTAGATAAATAAGAAAAGTAAGTTTTGAATATCATAGAAAAAATGGATTTCTAATAAAAACAGAGTATATTATTAAAAATAAATTATAATATTGAAAACCTATACAGTAAAAAACTCAAAATAGATGAAATTTTCCTAATAAAAAAAAACACCATAAGTCTTATATGAAAATTATAAAAAATATAATAAAAAGAGTAATATTATTGTGTTATTTTCACTCATCTTATCATGACCGTTCCCGTACTCGTGCCGTGCCCTTAACGTGCCCATGGTCTTAGTGTGCTTCGTGCCTAAAAATTGCGTCAAGCATGACCCATTTAAGTAAACGTGCCAGGCTGGATCTATGTAATAATCGTGATATATCATGTCCATTTTTTAACCTGCTGTATTGGTACTGACTCACTAAGCCCGGCCCATTTTAACATCTCTAATAATTTCTCACTAGCTGTGTTATGTGTACCATGTAGCACATTGAATCACTTCAATCCATCTTCAAATATTTCCAAACGGATTGTAGGTCATTATCCTCATAAATAAGGTCTAATGTAGTTTTCGGTTTAGTTGAGACCGTCATTTTATTTCCTAGTATAAAATTTTAGAATGATTTTATTCACACATCTCATTTAATTTTTGACGCCTCTTTTCTCTAAATTTAAATTTACTGATTATACACCATTATGAATGGTGGTTATATGGCTAATTCTCTTAGGTGATTAGGTGTGTGAATGTGGACTATGTTAAAAAAATAATAAAAAATCTATAATGTCATTTAAGTCTTTAAATTACTAAAAAAAAATAAAGGTCAAATAAAATATGTGAATAGAATGACCCGTAAGGTTATTGTCATGCAAAAAAAAAAAAAAAAAGAGACCATTATGGGTCATATTTACCCTGAAAAGGGTAACATATTTCAAGTACTTTATTGGCTTGCCGATTGTATTTTGCTCAATTATCTTACGATTCTGAAGAAAGGCTTATATATTAAAGATTAATGCAGAGTGAAAACTATGATGATTGAGTTTGTTCTATTCTAATTAGTAATAATTGGGCTTAGGCAACTTCGGCTTTTTTTTTTGGTAGTTCTTTGTTATGTCAATATGTTATTTCCGCCAAAATCTTGGTTTATTGTTAATTATTTATTAATAATTTAGAATAAATAATTTTGTTAATTATTTATTTTTAAATTTTAGGTTCTGATATTTATATTCTCTCTCTCTTTATTCACCTTTATGACCTTGAAATATGCATGTGACAAGCTACCAGGTCTCTTTGAAGTGCAAATGTGTATTGAAAACATTCCTCCTTAACCTAAATATATATATATATATATATATATATATATCTCCCTATAGAATTACTCTTTAATTTGTCATATCTACTTTGTGGAGATCCTGAGAATGATGTAGACCGAGGAGAGATAAAATTGAATTAAATGTTTTTTTCTTAATTTTTTTTAACATTAAAAAAAAAATATATAAATATAGTAAGGAGTTTTTTTTTCTCAATAACTCTTTTAAGTTCCTTTTCATTTGTTTTCAACCACAAAAAAATGGGTTATATATCTATATATATATAATAATTAAAAGAAAAAATAACGTTAGTCAGCTAGAGAGGACAGGCCAAACTCCAAAGGAGCAGATAAGCTGCACCTTTAGACCAGAGGAATGGAAAAAGTGAAGTTTCCCATGTATATTTTGTGGGTTGTTTGTGCAATAATTGTTGTGGGTATTGCAGGCAGCTGCGGCGGCCACTGGATCCTGGAAAAACCCGTGGCCTTGTTCGTCTTTGGCGATTCAATTTTCGATGCCGGTAACAACAATTACATTAGAACTAGCCGTGAGTTTCAAGCTAATTTCTGGCCCTATGGAGAAACCTTTTTCGATACCCCAACCGGCAGAGCTACCGATGGCCGTACAATCCCTGATTTCATCAGTAAGCATGTTATGCATACAGTACGGTTATGTGTTGTTATGAGTACGTTCACTTGAAATATCAATTACTCAATATTAGTTTTTATGTTTGTGTTGTAGGTGAGTACGCGAAATTGCCACTGATTCCACCCTATTTACAACCTAACCTTCACAATTATGATTTCGGGGTAAACTTTGCGTCTCTCGGGGCCGGTGCGCTAGTTGAAACACACCAAGGTCTTGTAAGTGATCCTCTAATACATAGTATGCAATGCATATGGTCAAGAAAACAAAGAACAATATCCATTACTGTTTATTTATTTATTTATTTATTTTTTACAGGTTATAGACCTTAAAACTCAGCTGAGTAATTTCAAGAACGTAGGGAAACAATTGAGGCACAAACTAGGCGGCGAAGAAGCCACGGCATTGTTTTCCAGAGCCGTTTACTTATGTAGCATTGGAGGCAACGATTATCTTGACCCAATTTTGAGAAACTCCAGTTTCTTCGAGTCACAAAACGTTCGGCACGAGTATGTAGGCATGGTGATCGGCAATTTGACAAATGCTATCCAAGTAATGACGTCGACATAGACAACCTTAGATTTTGTTCATGATGATTTCATTTTAGATTTTGCAAAATGTTCTGTTTTGGCAAGTGGGGTTATGGTTAAGTAATGGATTTTGATTGGCCAGGAAATATACAAGGAAGGAGGAAGGAAATTCGGGTTTCTAAACATGCCGCCTTTAGGTTGTGCTCCTTCTGTAAAAGCACTTGAACCATTAAAAACAGATGGCTGTGTGGAAAATTTCATTGAATTTGCAAAGCTACACAATAGAGTACTTTCTGAAGCCCTCCAAAAGCTAGAGAGCCAGCTCACTGGTTTCAAGTACTCGTTGCTCGACTTCTTCACTTCTTTAAGATATAGATTTGAGGAACCTTCAAAATACGGTAATGAAATTAGTCATATCGAAAAAATTGGCAATATTATGCTATACTCTGTCCTTTTGTTTTGTTATGGTTTTTGGCCGACATTATAAGTCGAATCATCTCTGTTGTTTTAAGGTTTCAAGGAAGTGAATATGGCTTGTTGCGGGAGCGGTCCGTACAGAGGATTTGCTAGTTGCGGATCGGTGACGGAAGAGTATGAGTTATGTCAGAATCCAAGTGATTATCTCTACTTTGACCCTTCTCATCTCACTGAGAAGGCCTACGAGCAAATTGCCAAGCTACTTTGGAGTGGAAACTCTGATATCACAGGGCCTTACAATTTCAAATCTTTGTTTGAACTTGACAACATCATGAGAATGAGATAGTCTGAGGTGAGAGTAAGTGAGAACATATAGTGAGGAGAGAAAAGAAGACAAAAATTTTTTTGAAATTTAATATAATGATATATTTTTGACATCGTTAAATTGAATCATCTCTGGTTTTTTATGTTTAAAGGAAGTGAATATGGCTTGTTGCGGCAGTGGTCCGTACAGAGGAATTCATAGCTGTCGATCGGTGACGAAAGAGTATTGAGTTATGTGAGAATCCAAGTGATTTCCTCTACTTTGACAGTTTTCATCCCACTGAGAAGGTCAACGAGCAAATTGCCAAGCTATTATGGAGTGGAAATTCTGATATCGCAGGGCCTTACAATCTTAAATCTTTGTTTGAACTTGACAACAAATGTAGATCAACTAGTCTCATCAGTAATTAGCAAGATATTAAGGCTTGAATTATCGTCATCAGCTTTGTAATATTGAAGTGCTTGAGGATGATATAAATATAAATAAATATATATATATATATATATATCATGAAAACTTTCTATGTTCCTTTTTTTTAGTCAAGATTTAACGTGTTTAAGATTCCTTTTTGCACGATAAAATATACAAGTGAGATTTCTGAAGTTCAAGTGAATATCCTTTTAGGTAAGTACTGCATGTCGTTTTATGCTTTATTTTTATACCGTTCTACAGTATTGGTTTTTCCTCAATTGATTGTTTTGTTGTAAATGCAAATTACTTGTTCCAGTTGGGTGTAACTACAATTAATTTTGCTCAAAAATAAAAAAATAAAAATGAAAATAAAAATTCCACGTATTTCTTGTTTTAGCTGCACCACCCCCATTCAGCAGATATGCATACACGACAATGTCATGGAAACATTTGGACCCACATATTTTAAATGTCATTAAAGGCCTTAGTATTTTTCTCCATATATAGATTAATTGTTAAGACAAGGACAGCTAATACAGTTACGTACAATTTTGTTTTGTGAGAAGTCATATATATATATATATATATATTTTTCCAAAGTTTAATTATGCCAATCAAATTCTAATTTTATATAAATCACAATATCCAAGATCTTAAGGCATAATGATTTTCATTTCATAATTTAAGAAAAAACATACGTCATTGATTCATGATTACTCTCATTAAGAGAAATTCAAGAGGAAAAAAAAAACTAAATTTCTCTCGCATGCTTCATCAAAGAGTGTAATTATTTGAAAATATCTCTCTAAAATTGATCATTTAATTTTAGTACATGATTATGGATATAAACTCATAATTATCTTTTAAATAAAATAAAATATATCTACCCAAAATAGGACCACTAAAATATATAATAACACCTTTTTCTACAACCCAACCTACACCTCAAATTTTCTCCCTAATGTTTTTGTTCACATGCTTATATGCCCACTGGCCAGGACCACAGTCATTAATAATTTGTCCAGAGAATTACACTGATACCCCTTATGTTTTTCAAAATTACAAAGACATCCGCTTGATCAAAACCAATAACGTCAACACCCCCTGACTTTTAATCACAGAGACACCCCCTCTGTTAGTTGACTGTGAGTTTGACCGTTAATTATATAAAAAATATCAGAAATGCCCTTCTCATGTTTAGCTATACATAAATGCAGGAAAATGACCTTTTTACTATCATTTAAGACCAAAAATGAGTTTAATTAGCTTTGATACATTTGTTATCACAATTTACCCTCTAATTAAATTTTTGTTTATTTAATCAAGCTACATATTATCAATATGAAATTCTAAGAAATTCTAACAAAAAAGACAAGACAGAGGCTCACAAAATTAGATTGCTCTTATCAAAGAACAAATTAATTCAAAAAAATTCTCACAAAAAATGAGCTACTCTTTATCAAGATCAAAAAACAAACTACTCAATATGAAATTATAACAAAAACTCAGATATTCTCCAATTATCCAATGTTTAATTTTAATACAAATCTAACGGGGAAAAAAATGAAAAAAATTTCCTAATTCACAAGTTTAATATTTTACACATCACACAAATATAATTGGAAAAAAAAAATTTCTATCTTATCAAGATTATTTTCAATAAAATTCTAACAAAAATATATATAGCTAGTTATATATATATATATATATATAAGAAAGCATTCATATATGTATGCTATTTAGTTCATGAATAGCATTGCAGGCCAAAGGAGCAGATAAGCTGCAGATTTTGGTTGAATTGAACCAGATCAGGCATATGGAAAGAGTTCTAATGTTTCCCTCGTGTATCTTGTGGGCTGTTTATGCTCTGTTTCTTGTAGGCGTTGCAAGTGGCTGCCGAGACCACTGGCTCCTCGAAAAACCCGTGGCCTTGTTCCTCTTCGGTGATTCAATCTTCGACGCCGGAAACAACAATTACATTAAAACTACCCACCGAGCTAATTTCTGGCCCTATGGAGAAACCTTTTTTGGTACCCCCACCGGCAGAGCTACCAATGGCCGTACAATCCCTGATTTCATCAGTAAGCTTGTTATACGTGCATTATAGTACGTGTCGTTGTGAGTATGTTTGTGATTATTACTCGATTAGTTAGTATATGTTTTGTGTCGTAGGTGAGTACGCAAAATTGCCATTGATTCCTCCATTTTTAAAACCAAACCTTAACAACTACGATTATGGTGTAAACTTTGCGTCTATTGGGGCCGGTGCTCTGGTCGAAACATATCAAGGTTTTGTAAGTGATCGTTCTCTAATACAATAAATAGTATGCAATGCATCTGATGTTTATATTGGCTGTCAGATATGGTTAAGAAAACCAAGAACATATCCCACTCCGGTTTTTTTTTTTTTTTTTTTTTCTTTTGTGTACAGGTTATAGACCTTAAGACTCAGTTGAAAAATTTCAAGACGGTAGAGAAGCAATTGAGACACAAACTAGGCAGCGACGAAGCCACGACATTGTTGTCCACAGCTGTCTACTTATTTAGCGTTGGAGGCAACGATTACATTGGCCCCTTACTGAAAAACTCAAGTTTCTTTGAGTTGCAGAACTTTCGGAAAGAGTATGGAGGCATGGTGATCGGGAATTTGACAAATGTTATCCAGGTAAATTGTTGTTATTATTATTATTATTATTATTTTTGTTTCACAGAAAAAATTGTTTATGCATCTAAAGTGTGTTCTGTTTTGCAAGTATGATGATGGTTAAGTAATAATGGATTTTGATTGGTCAGGAAATATACAAGCAAGGAGGAAGGAAATTCGGGCTTGTAAACATGACGCCCATAGGTTGTCTTCCTTCAATGAAAGCGCTTAAAAAAATAAAAACAAATGGCAGCTGTGTGGAAGAGTTCACAGAACTTGCAAAGCAACACAACAGAGGTCTTTCCGAAGCCCTGCAAAAGCTAGAGAGTCAGCTCACTGGTTTCAAATACGCATTGCACGACTTCTTCCCTTCTTTCAATGAAAGATCGGAGGAGCCTTCAAAATACGGTAATTAAATCAAAGCCATGGAAAAAGTGGCAATATTGTGCTTTACTCTTTCTTTCTGTTCTTTTGTTTCTAAATTTTCGACATCGTTAAATTGAATCATCTCTGGTTTTTAAGGTTTCAAGGAAGTGAATATGGCTTGTTGCGGCAGCGGTCCGTACAGAGGAATTCATAGCTGTGGATCGGTGATGAAAGAGTACGAGTTATGTGAGAATCCAAATGATTTCCTCTACTTTGACAGTTTTCATCCCACTGAGAAGGTCAATGAGCAAATTGCCAAGCTATTCTGGAGTGGAAATTTCGACATCACAGGGCCTAATTACAATCTTAAATCTCTGTTTCAACTTGACAACAAATGTAGATCAACTAGTCTCGTCAGTAATTAGTATGCCCTGTATGATTATAAGGCTTGAATTTATGGTCATCAGCTTTGTAATAATGAGGTGCTTGAAGATGATATAGATATAAATACATCTATATATATAAATCAAGAAAACTTTCTACTTCTTTTCCACTATGAAAAATACTAGTGAAATTTCTAAAGTTCAAAATGTATATCATATTTAGGTATCTGCATGTCGTTTCATGCTTTACTTTTATCCCCTTCTACAGCTCTGGTTTTTTTTTTTTTTTTTTTCAATTGATTTTTTTGTGGTAAAAGTAGATAACGTGTTCCAGTTGGATATAACTAAGTAATTTTCTCCACCAAAAAAAAAAAAAAAAATCCCATGTGTTTATAGTTTTTGCCGCACTCCCATTCAACGACATATACAAAAACGCTGTGGAAACACTTGGAGCCACATTTTTTAAATGTCATTTCAGATCTTATTTCTTATATACAGTCTTGTTTTGTGAGAAGTCATAGTTTAACTTTTTCTTTCCAAAGTTCGATTATGCCATTCAAATTCTGATTTTACATAAATCATAATATCCAAGATCTTAAGGCACAATAATTGTCATTTCATAATTTTGAAAAAGACAAACATAACTGATTCGTGTATGTTTAATCGAAGCATGAAATTATTTGAAAATATCTCTCTAAAATTGATCAATATATTTTTAGTACATGAGTATAAATATAAACCCATAAAAAAAAAAAACCCCAGCATGATGAAATTATTATCAAAAAAAAAAAACCCATCATTATCATTTAAATAAAAATAATTATATCTATTCAAAATAGGGCCACTAAAATATTTAATAACACCTTTTTCAACAACACAACCTACACCACAACTTTTCTCGTAATACTTTTCGTCACATGCTTATATACCCACTGGCCAAGACCACAGTCATAAATAATCAGTAGGCCTCTAAAACTCAACCACTCATTTTCTCTCTTCTTGTATCTTCATATCATTAATGTATAACTAATCCGACCGACAGAATCCAAAATTCACCCCCAAAAAGAAAAAAGGTTATAGTAAGTAAGCTAGAGATCAAGATGTTTTATTTCATGAATAGTTTTGCAGGCCAAAGGAGCATAGAAGCTGCAGCTGCACAAGAGTAATGTTTCCCTCCTCGTACATTTGGGCTGTACTTTGTGCAATATTTCTTGTGGGCACTACAAGTAGCTGCCGACACCACTGGCTCCTCGAAAAACCAGTGGCCTTGTTCGTCTTTGGCGATTCGATCTTCGATGTCGGAAACAACAATTACATTAGAACCACCCGGGCCTGACAAGCTAATTATTGGCCCTATGGAGAATCCTTTTTTGATACCCCCACCGGTCGGCGGACCAATGGCCGTACAATCCCCGATTTCATTAGTGAGTTTGTACGCATACATGATGGAGTGTGTCCTTGTGAGTATGTTCACTTGAAATATCATTACTCAATTAGTAAGTATTATATGCGCTTGTGTTGCAGGTGAGTACGCAAAATTGCCATTGATTCCACCATATTTACAACCTAACCTAATCAACTACGATTACGGGGTAAACTTTGCGTCTGTGGGGGCCGGTTCTCTAGTTGAAACACATCAAGGTCTTGTAAGTGATCGTCCAATACGTTAGTAAATACATCAGATATTTTTATTGCCTGTCACATAAGGTTTAAAAAAAAAAAAAACAATATATCCATAACTGTTTATTTGTAACAGGTTATAGACCTTGAGACTCAGCTGACTAATTTCAAGAACATAAAAATGAATTTGAGGCGGAAACTAGGTCGCAAAGAAGTCACGACGTTGTTGTCCACGGCTGTTTACTTATTTAGCATTGGAGGCAACGATTATTTTGTTCCCTTCCAGAAAAACTCGAGTTTCTTCGAGTTGCAAAACGTTAAGAAAGAGTATGTAGGCATGGTGATCGGCAATATAACAAATGTCATCCAAGTAATAACATGGTCGACTTTTTTTTTTTTTCATTTTTTTTAATCTCCATATCAAAATTGTTTAGGCATCTTTTTTTTTTTTTTTTGGGGATAATTGGTCAGGAAATATACAAGGAAGGAGGAAGGAAATTTGGGTTTATAAACTTGTCGCCTATAGGTTGTCTTCCTTTCACGAAAGCGGTTAAACAAATAAAAACATATGGCAGCTGTGTGGAAGTGTTCACAGAAGTTGCAAAGCTACACAACAGAGCTCTTTCTGAAACCCTCACCAGAGCTAGAAAGTCAGCTCACCGGTTTCAAATACACATTGCACGACTTCTTCGCTTCAATCAGTGAAAGATCGGAGGAACCTTCAAAATACGGTAAATTAAATTAGAGCCATGGAAAAATTGGCTACATGCTAGCTATATTTCTTGTTCTTTAATTTGTTTCTCGATCGACATCATAAGTTGAATAATCTCTGCTGTTGTTTAAGGTTTCAAGGAAGTGAATATGGCTTGCTGCGGCAGTGGGAAATACAGAGGAATTCCGAGCTGTGGATCGGTGACGAAAGAGTACGAGTTATGTGATAATCCAAGTGATTTCCTCTACTTTGACTTTTCTCATTTCACTGAGAAGACATACGAGCAAATTGCCAAGCTATTCTGGAGTGGAAATTCTGACATCACTGGGCCTTATAATCTTAAATCTTTGTTTGAACGTGACATCAAATGTAATTCAATTACTCTCGTCAGTAATTAGTTATGTATATAATGCAAGTATCATGATCAGCTTTGTAACAATGAAGTGATTTAAGGCTTCGTGTGTGTGTGTGTGTGTATTTGCTAGAAAACACGATATAACTATAGTGTTTGGTTAAAGTGTAAAAAAATAATTTACATGGGATTTTCAAATGGATGTTTGTTTCACCCACTATGAAACATTTGGTTGGCACCATTCGAATGGGCCATTCATATCTCCGTTTGGCAATTAGAAAAAGGGCTCGGCATTTGGATGGTGAAAATGCTGAAGATGATCATTTTAGACCAAATTTGGAATTTTTTAATACGATACCATTTAGAAGCCACTCAAATTTTCTATATGAATTATGACTGTTTTTAAATATCTATCCAAACATCTATTGAAATGTTCATGTTCAAATGACTTGAAATATCTATCCATGTCATTGATTCATTGCTTTGGGCCAATGGTTGAAGACGTTGTTATGGCTGCTCTTGACTCCTGAGAGCCTTACGGACAAACCTGTAGTTTTAGCTCAATTAATTGACACTGACGTTAATTACATAAGTGGGACTTTTCCCTAACTTCTTTTTCTTTTTATTCAAAGAGAAATTGCAACAAATAATATTGTTACGATGATAATTAAAGTAAAAATAACAAGCTATTAAGATATTTCAAGTAAAAAATAAATTTTATTAGGTAAATAAAAAATTTACTAAATAAACAGTATATATTAGGCAAATAAACTATTTATGTAAGAAGTAAATAAATTATTTAGGTGGTAAATTTATTTTTACTTCTACTTACTCTAAATTAAAACATACTATTATTTTCTTAGAAATGTTATTTACTTCTCTCTCCCTATTTATTTTTTTAATTGTTTTTTTTATTATTTATGCTGTACTGAGTTTAAAATATTGTTTTACAAATTATTAAAAATAGACAAGTAACTTAAAAAACATCCAATTTGAGATACAAATAGTTTTGCTAGCTAGTGCAATAATGAAACAACAAGCACATCAACATTCAACACCACTGCAATAGTTTTTTGGTTTTTTTTTTGGATAAAATACTGCAATAGTATTGTTGCTGATAAGTTTGGGATCCTAAATATAGTATCGTTACTACTATACATAGCGATATTGTTATTTTTAAGGGAGAGTAGGCTGAAAATCCTAATAAAAGTCTCAAGTAAAGCTGCTATCTTTATCTAGTACTTGACGTGGCACCAACTTTCGACTCCAGTTTGCATATACTTCTCATATACCAAAACCGACAGCTATGGCCACGCGGTTTCTCATTCCACTTTTTCAAAACCGTCGAATTTGGACTCAACTTTTGTACACACACACACACACACGCACACACACAGACACACACACACACACATATATATATATATATATTTTATAAGACGTGTAGTATATATAGTGCTGAATCAGAATAGTGCTGAATATTATAAGACGTGTAGTATAGTGCTGAATCAGAATAAGAAGAACATGGCAAGTACCGGAATATATCTGTTGGCTGTTTGTATAGTCATTCTCGACACGGCAATCGCCGGCGGTGCACACTACCGGTCACCGGAAAGACATGCGGCACTGTTCGTCTTCGGTGACTCGTTGTATGATCCAGGAAACAACAATTACATCAACACCACCACGGCGTATCAAGCCAATTTCTCCCCTTATGGGGAAACATTTTTTGGTTTTCCCACCGGAAGATTCTCCAATGGCCGTCTAATCCCTGATTTCATCAGTAAGATAATCGTATAATTAAACATATATCCAAGTGTGTTACTTTCTTTAACAACTGGGTTATTTAGATTATTGATCTTCTTTTTTTTTTATTTTAATTATAGGTGAGTATGCAAAATTACCCTTAATTGAACCGTATTTAAAGCCAGGGGTTCACAATTATGCAAATGGTGTCAACTTTGCGTCCGGTGGGGCTGGTGCTCTTGTTGAAAGTCATCATGGTTTTGTAAGTAAATCTTGCTTATTCCGTGGTTGTGTAGCCTAATAATAATTCCACTCATTACTTCACTAAAAGTTGCAGAATTCAAAACCCATGCTCCTAACAAAAAAACAAAAATAAAAATTCTGATTCATTCCAAGCAAAAATTTAAGAAAGAAAAATTTTTTTTTTTTTTGATCTCTCTCATTGGATATGCTTCTTAAGCTGATGACTGTTTGTTGAACAATTTATTTCTGTGCTTTTAGGTGGTAGACCTTAAAACTCAGTTCGGTTATTACAAAAAAGTGGAAAAGCAATTGAGGCACAATCTAGGCGCTCGAAAAGCCAAGAAATTGATCTCTCAATCTGTTTACTTGTTTAGTGTGGGAATCAACGACTATTCTTCTCCTTCCACGTCAAACTCCGGTTTCTTTGACAAGTACTCTACTAAAGAATACGTTGGAATGGTGCTTGGAAATTTGACCCAAATTCTCAAGGTAACAAGTAATAACAGATTGCTTTTTTTTTTTTTTTTTTTTTTTAATGTATGTGGGTTTGTATTTTATGCGCATTTTGATGGGTGATCAGGGAATATACAATATTGGAGGAAGGAAATTTGGGTTTGTGAATTTGCCACCTTCAAGTTGTTTTCCAGGGATAAAAATTCGTCAACCAGGAAATACAGGTGCATGCTCTGAAGAAGTTAATAATTCACTGGTGAAACTACACAACAGAGAACTTTCTAAGACCCTCCGAGAAATACATAGTCAGCTCAAAGGTTTTATCTATTCGAAGCACGATTTGTACTTTTCTTTTAGTGAAATAATGGAGAACCCATCAAAATACGGTAAAAGCCTTAGCAGTATTCTTCTTTGTCGTTCCTTTTTCTCTTCGATTCGTTGGTGAAATCTGTTAGAAAATTGTCCCACATCTTCAAATTATTGAGTTGTTATGATATTTACATGTGCATTGGGCCTCGTCTTACTTTGGATTAGTTTCTGAAGGTCCATTTGACAAGATATCAGATGTAGGCTTTTGTCAGATGAGTTCTATCCAAGTCCGTTTAACAAAATCATCTATGTTTTCGTATTTTCTTTTTGTGAAGGTTTCAAAGAAGCTGAGACGGCATGTTGTGGGAGCGGTCGGTACAGAGGAAATCCTAGCTGTGGAGGGAAAGGAGAAGTGAAAGAGTTTGGATTGTGTGATAATGTAAGTGACTACTTCTTCTTCGACTCTTTTCATCCGACTGAGAAAGCCTACAAGCAACTTGCGCAGCTAATGTGGAGTGGAGACTCTGGTATCACAGAGCCATACAACCTTAAAGAACTATTTGAATTTTAGAAAACTATATCATGAAGACTTAATCTTAATTAGCAGCAATATTTTGGCATTAAGAAGACATGTTCCGTTTCTGACTTCCTTCATCGGGCTAGATCACACTATCCGTACGATTTAAGAATGCTTATGCAACTTTCTAAAATAATATTATTTTAGAATTCGCATGTCCCTATTTTTTTTTTCATGAATGTTGTATGCAAGTGTATCGGTCATCATGAAGTAGCTAGTCCTCATCATACTTTAAAAAACGGTCATTTTATTTTACAAGGAGATCCAACTCACCACCAATTACATATGCCATCACCTAAAACATATATATGTATGTATGTGTGTGTGTTTATATATAGGAAAGGTCTTTCCTTTGCCTATCGGAGTCGAATGGTAAACATTTTCTGGTTGATAGCAGTGGGGAAACATTTTAGTATGAATTAAAAATGGATGCTCCTGACAACTTCAATAAATTGTAGTCCATTGCTAATTCTTTCTTGACAAATTGTTTGGTATAAATTTCTTTTCTTTTCTTTTTTTTTTTTTAAGGAGAGAGAGGGAGGGAGAGGGAGAGGGAGGGAGAGGGAGAGGGACAGAGAGAGGGAGAGACAGAGAGATCAAACTTATTTAAAAGTTCTTGTTATTCTATATTTTCTTGAAAAAGGGGCTCCGCCTACAGGAACTGTTTATAATATTTCAAAGAAGGCGATGGTTTTGGGCGTTCATAAAATGGGAACTATCGGGTCAGATGAATTCAATAATAGACGCATGTTGGTATTCTAGCCTCCCTTCTCCTTTCAGGACTTATCCAAAAGAGAATCTGGTACTTTTTGGTCGTGAATTCTGTCCAGGTGCAGGTAGTCCGCATCTTCACAAACATGTATATTTCACCGAACCTCTCTCTGAGACAAAGTCGACTTTAGAGAGAGAGAGTTTCAAAAGAAAAAATGTGGAGAGAAGAGGAAACAACCAAAACCAGTGGCTTTGTCCTTTTTGCAAAACGATTCTAACAGCAATGATGGAAAAAAAATCCTCCAGATTGAGCTCGTTTTCCCGTTAATGCATGATCTGACTTTTCCTCGGTATAATTCAGAACTTTAAAATATGATTTATCTATTTCAAAAGTTTCGTCAATGAGGAAAAGTAGGTGTCTTGTGGTAGAAGTGTCCTACTATTTTTAATTTGTTTGAAGTTTCTTAAAAAAGAAAAAAAGAAAAAAAGAACGGACCTATGTATTCTACATTTATTAGCATGCTCAACCAAATCTAGCCATCTAAATTCCATGCAACAGCCTCAAAAATATGTTGTTCCTGTCCGGTAAATAATACTAATTGCTAAGAGATTCAATATCCCTATTTACATATCAATTATATCTATATATAAGCGATGGCGTGTGGATCTTCTATATAAATAGTTATATTTTCTTATCTGACGCCATATTTTATAAAACGTTACTTGTAGTTTTTATGCACATTATTAAAACAACATGTTGATTCAAATGTAATATTTTTTAATAAAACTTGTCATTTACCAAAAACTGTAAAAATCTAAAAAACAACCTTCGAAAAATAAATACCATATGACTCCTAATAAGGTAACTCCTTTGATCTAATGTGGCTATATAACTTGTCCCACTACCACAAGTATACTTTCTGGTTACCAACGGTTTTTTTTTTTTTTTTTAATTTAAGACAACGTAGTTTGACTTACATACATATATAATACCCATTTGAAGGTACTCAATCGACTTACCAAAGAGGAACGAGACTAACAACTAGATTGAAGGGATAAGCATTCGGGGGGGGCTTAGCTGTCGTTTAATGTGTGTGTATATATATATTATATCTTTCATTTTTATCTTTACAAGAAAGAAACGAAATGTCAACGAAAGACGTGGATGATACGCAACAAAGTTGTGTTATATTGGTAGCTTATTCCAAAAACATGAAGTAAGTTGTTGGACAAGAGAGAAGCCAAGAGAGGAAACACCACCGAAATGAGTCCCAAGTTAAGGTTGTCTGTTTTTGCAATTTTGCTGGTGAACATTGCAAGTGGCTGCCGGCCGGGCAATTACTTGGCCGTGCCAAAACATTCGGCGTTGTTCGTGTTTGGAGACTCTTTATTCGATGCCGGAAACAACCATTACTTCAATACTCTCCTCAGATTCAAAGCCGACCATCCACCCTATGGCGAAACCTTTTTTGGTTACCCCACTGGCAGAGCTACCAACGGCCGTATAATCCCTGATTTCATCAGTAAGCTTCTAATTTTCTTTTTCTTTTTTACGATTATGACGCCTATGACTTCCACTTATTATAAACAATATAAAAACACTCTCAGATTTCAAACATGTGACCTCCTATCCAAACCCTTTTCCTCCCACCCGCTGAGCTAGTCCCAGTAGGGGAAAGCTAGTACATGTGTGCTTATATATATATGTATATATATATATATATATATTATTTTGGTTAATAAGGTCAGTTGATTATATTTTCGTGTTTGTATAGGTGAGTATGCAGGATTGCCATTGATTCCACCATACTTACAACCAGGTCAAGACTGGGATTATGGGGTAAATTTTGCGTCTATTGGAGGTGGTGTTCTTGACGAAACTCATCCGGGTTATGTAAGCGATCGCATACTTAATTACCTTCTTAATTCATAACCGTTTGTGATCATTTTGCTTGGTGATATATCAGGTTATAAACCTCAGAGGCCAGTTGAGAAATTTCATGAACGTAGAAAAGCATTTGAGGCACAAGCTTGGTAGTGAAGAAGCCGAGACTTTGTTGTCTGCGGCAGTTTACTTGTTTAACATTGGAAGCAACGATTATTTTGCGCGTGTTCAAGAAGACTACAATTTCTTTGATTCGCAGGACGTTCAGAAAGAATATGTCGATATGGTTGTTGGCAATTTGACAACTGCTATCCAAGTAATGACATACTCTACTCATCTTATTCAAAGACAGGAATTTTTATTTTTAATTTTTTTATAAATACATGAGATATAAAATTTTTTTTTTTTTTGAGACCCGGGCCCGACATGAATGAATTTTTTTTTTAATTATGAGAAAAATGAAGTTTCAATGGAGATATGGAAGATAAGAACAAAAATGAGTTGTTTGGATTGAGTTAAGATCACATAGTTTAGTTGAATTTTTGTTTTTCTTATTCTCATTTATAATGTCCTCAGAACTAAATGTTTATTCTCATTTTGCCTCCTGAATTTTAAAAACTCTCACTTTATCTGTTGAACTTTTTGAATTTGTTCCACTTTATCCCATCCGTTAGAATTTATGTTAAAAATAAACGGAAAAAATGGAGTTAAGTGATGTCATGTAGTCATTTTCCATTTGTTACTAACAGAAATCCTAACCGTATTCAGTTTAGTAAGACTCAATTCGTTTTTTTCCCGTCAGTTTTTAACTAAAATTCTAATAAAAGATGTAAGTTGGGAAGCAAACTAAACAATCAGGGATGTATAAGCATAATCTTTTAAAAAAAGAAATAATCGGTTTCTGTTGGTAATTGGTTAATACTTACAACTTACATATAAACATTTTGATGAGAGTGATCAGGAAATATACAACAAAGGAGGAAGGAAATTTGCGTTTCTAAGCCTGTCGCCTATAGGTTATCTTCCTTGGGTTAGAGCATCTGATTCGTCAAGTACATATTCCTTCGTTGAAGAACTCATAGAAATTGCAAAGCAACAGAATAGGGAACTTTCTCAAGTCCTCCGAAGACTAGAACGCAATCTCAAAGGCTTCAAACACTCAACACATGACTTCTACACTTCTTTAAGTGAAAGATCGGAGTACCCATCAAAATATGGTAACTAAAAGAACGCCCTTGCCGTGTGTTATTCTTTACACACACACACACACATATGTATATTTTCTTTCTTTTGGTTTTGCCCACATTATTGGTTGATTCTTTTTTTTTGTTTTTTTTGTTTTTTTGTTTTTTTGTTTTTTGTTTTTTGTTTTTTGTTTTTAAAGGTTTCAAGGAAGGGGAGGCGGCGTGTTGCGGCACTGGTCCCTACAGAGGAATTTTCACGTGTGGAAAAGTGATCAACGGCTATGATTTATGTGAGGATCCAAGTGACTTCCTCTTCTTCGACTCGGCTCATCCTACTGAGAAGGCCAACGAGCAATTTGCCAAGTTGTTTTGGAGTGGAGACTTGGATTTCACATGGCCTTACAATCTTAAATCGTTGTTTGAACTTGACAGCAACTGTACATCTAATGTCCCCCGCGAATAAGTATGCATTCGGTCGTTCGCAAAAATATTGTTTCATGAGTTCCTAATAAAAAAGGACTATATGAAAATGTCATATAAAGATTCTTCTAAAGTGCTTCAAGTGTTCATTGAGAATTAGTAGATTGCATGTTTTAATTTTTCTTCCCGTGTGGAATTTAGTTGCTCCAGTTATTACCTTTTTCTAGCTGGCTGTTTGCCCTAGTGAAATGAGACTTCACTTCAAAGTTCAAAGTGCATATGAGAAGCCATTTTCTAGTGAATTGGAAGCTACCGAAGACAACTTGTTTTCTGAATACAATTCTTACGTACGGTAGTCCTTGAACAAACAGCTTCGGAAAAGTTTTTTTTTTTTTTTTTTTAAAAAGAGAGAGAAAGAAGAAGAAGAACTAATAATCCGTGTAGAGGATAAAACCATCGCAAAACCTGGCATGCATGGAGATAAAAATATTGATTAGTATCACTACTACATTCTGGGGCTTTCTCGATGTCTATACAATGTCGGTCGGGCCATTAACCGACGAGATATACCTTGCGAAGTCTTTCACGTCCGTTGCTTAGCAATCGGCAAGAAAGGTCCCAAAAAATGCAAAAATAAAATAAAAATATAGAGTTGTTTGAAATTTAAATTTTAAACAAGATCCTTGTTTCACACATTTTTTTGAATTTATTTTTTTCAACCCCGCCTCAAATTTCACCAACCGCCACTTACACACTCTCCCATCTCAATATGCCTTTGTCAGTTTTTAACTTTTTTCCAACTTTTCCACTTTTTTCCATACCTTCTTATTCTTTCCAAAGCTTCCCAAAACCGCTTCCGAAAGCCCGAACACAACCCTCTCTCTCTCTCTCTCTCTCTCTCTCTCACAGATGGAAATGATGTTGCTGTATTGAAATATCATAAACACTTTTTTGTTTCATCTCTATCTCCTTCCCTCTCTCAAATGGAAAGTATACAGTGGTACTATGAGCATCCCAAGCAACACCGGCGAGATCTAATTGGAGGGGCGTTGTGACCATATCGGAAGGGCGGAGATATCTGGGCTGATCTGACGAAGGGGTCTCGAGCATTGATGTTGCGATTGGCAACGAGGGTTGCGTTCCGATCTCGCAAGGGGATCTTGAGCGGCGGCGATGGGATTGACAAGGGGGCTCGAGCAGATCCTGTGAAGGGGACTTGAATGGTGGTAGTGGCGCTGTGATCTGGTGAAGGGGATTTGTTTGTGTTTATATCTTTGGATTTTTGCAATATATTGTCTATGTGTTTGAGTTTGATTCAAGTCTAAAACTTTTTATTATGTTGTTATGATCTTGTACTAGATATAAAAAGTGATGACTTCACTCATCTTCTCTATGATCTCTCTTTCTTTTTCTCTCTCTCTCTCTCTCTTTTTGTGCTGAATACCCTCTGATCTCTCTTTCTCTCTGTCTTTCACGTCTCTTAGTTGAGAGTTGCTTGATAATGTCTAGTGATGGCAGTGGTTTTGAGCCTTATATGTGTTTGTGTTCATGGCTATGAGAGAGAGAGATTAAAAAAAAAAGTGGGGGACAAATGAATTGATTGGCCAAGATTTCTGGGATGAAGTAAGGCCAGATCTAAGCGCAATGTACGGCAGTGTCACCGGTAACATTGCGAGGATCTAGCTTTTTTTTTTTTTTTTTCTTACAGTTTACTTTCACCGTCGATCATTATAGGACTGACATGAAAAGTCACTTTCCTCGTCGGTTCAAGGCCGACAAAAAATCTAATGCCCTTTTTCGTTGTTGGATTCCTCGTCAGTTTTCCAACCGACAAGGAAATGATTTCATGTCGGTTTAGAACCGACGTGAAAAGTGCAAATTTTTGTAGTGTATGAGTACTCAGATAATCAATACAGAAAATGAAAGATCCTAAGTTTAGAACTTATGTTGGAACAAAAGCAACTGAATAGGAGGAAGAAAGTTTTGAAAATTTACTTTTTTTTTTTTTGGAACTTGAGGTAAGAAGATTCGAATTCTATACCTTTAGGTAGAGTCGGGTATGGTATTACTGCTAGATTATATCTGCAATTACTGAAATTTATTTAAGGGTTAGTTTGGTTGATAAGCTCAAACTAACATTTTCAAACTTTTTTTTGTTTTTTTCTCCAAAAGTTTTTGTTTTTTTTCCAAAAAATTTTTTGTATTTTCTGAAAAGTCAACATAATTTACTATATAAACTTAAAAATCTTAACTCAAACTTACACACCAAATTTACATTTAAATAATGAAACTTTTACAAAGAGAGACTAATAAAAATAACTTTTGAAACTCTTGTAAAAAGAAATTAACATTCAAATTTAAAACTCTCATTAAAAAAATTTCCTCATTTATATATATTTTATATATTGTGAATTATCCCCAAACTACGTACAATTTAAAAAATACTATAACTATTAGCAAACTATTTAGAATCAAATCGTAACTATAATAACTTATTTATGTTAAAACACAAAAATGTAGATAATCAGATTTTATCAGTCTCTGCTTTTCCTACTATAGAATAATCCATATCACTGTTGCACGTGGTAGAGATTCTATAAAAAATAAATAAATAAATAAATATCTATAGAGGTAAATGATCGTTTTTCAAAATTAGGGAATTGATCATTTTAAGAAAATGATCAATTAATATAATACTCAGGATTGATCGATTTCGATATATATTTTTATCAAAATAGTTAATTAATATCTTAACAGTCATTGAACATTTTTCTAAATTAAAAAAATATATATGTCATTTTTTATACAAGCATCCAAAAACTACCTATTTACTTTTTTTTTTCCAAGTAATAAATGGATTTCTAAAGCATTATAAAGTTGAGATTACTCCCAGTTTCCAAGATGTAATACTGCTATATTTAAACACCACTGCCATTGCAGTATTTATAATGAATATATAGTATTATCACTGCTATATATAGCAATATTATTATTTTTACGGGGAGAGTAGGCTGAAAATCCTAATAAAAGTCTCAAGAAAAAGCTTTTATCTTATCAAGGCACTAACTTTCAACTCCATTTTGCCTATCTGACATTCTCATACCCAAAAAAAAAAAAAAAAAAGGGATAGCTAGCTGAGGCAGTTTCTAATTCCATATTCTCAAAACCGTCGGGTAAATGGACTCTCAACTTTACTGTGTTTGTCCAGTACTCCGGATTTTTATTTTCCTTTTAAAGATCGTTGCAAACCAAGGACAACACAAAACATAGAGAATAGTATTATATAAATAAGAATAAGGACATGGCAATTAGATTTTCCGATCCATATCGCTAGGTGTAAATTCTCTGAACAATCAACGGCTCCAATCACTTCTGGTCACCGGAAAGACGCGCAGCGCTCTTCGTCTTCAGTGACTCGTTGTTTGATCCAGGAAACAATAAATATACGTCAACACCACCTCGGAGAACCAAGCGAATTTCTGGCCTTGTGGGGATACATTTTTCGGTTTTCCCACCGGAAGATTCTCCAATGGCCTTCTAATCCCTGATTTCATCAGTTAGATAATCCTATGATTAAACATGTCTATGGTAAGTGTGTTACTTTCTTTAACAACTGGGTTTTTTAGATTTTTTTTTTTTAATGTCCTTTTGCTCTTTTCATCGTAGGTGATGAGTACGCAGAATTAGCCTTGATTCCACCGTATTTAAAGCCAGGGATTCACAATTATGCAAATGGTGTCAACTTTGCTTCTGGTGGGGCTGGTGCTCTTGTTCGAAGTCATCAAGGTTCAAAATCATCAAGGTTCTGTAAGTAAGTGCGGTTTGGTTCGCTGGTTGGAGATGAAATTTTTAAATTGGAGTTGATTGACTTTTCAAAAATTAGTTATAAATTTTGTTAACTTTTTAGAAAAAGACAAAAATTGAGATGAAAAAGTACAAATTAGTTTGAGTTAAACTTAACTGGTAAACGAAGTAAATCTTGCTCATTTTGTGATTGTATAGCCTAACGGTAATTTCACACATGATTTCATAAAAATATAGAGTTCGAATTTTTCATCTCTAAATTTAAAAAAAAAATTATCTTGTACATTTTTCCAAGCAAAAAATTAAAAAATTAAAAAACAGAAGTGATCTTTTTCATTGGTTGTGCTTCTTAAGGTTATGGTTGTTTGCTGAACATTTTTTTTTTTTTTTTAGGTAGTAAACCATAAAACTCAGTTGAGTTATTTCAAGAAAGTGGAAAAGCAATTGAGCCATAAACTAGGCGCTCGAGAAGCCAAGGAATTGATCTCTCATGTCGAACTCCGGTTTCTACGACAAGTATGCTAATAAAGAATTCGTTGGCAAGGTGCTTGGCAATTTGACCCAAGTTCTCAAAGTAATAACATATTGCTATACATATATAATTTTTATCAATATGATTTGGGTTTTTTTTTTTTTTTTTAATGCATGTGGATTTGTAATTATGTGCATTTGATGGGTGACCAGGGGAATATACAAAATTGGAGGCAGGAAATTAGGGTTTGCGAATCTGCCACCTTTCGGTTGTTTTCCGGGACAATATTCTTCAACCTGGAAATACAGGTTCATGCTTTGAAGAAGTTAATTCACTGGCGAAACTACACGACAGAGAACTTTCTAAGACCCTCCAAGCAATACAGAGTCAGCTCAAAGGTTTCATCTACTAAAGGCACGATTTCTACACTTGTTTTAGTGAAACAATGGAGGACCTATCAAAATATAATAAAAGCTACGGCTTTTACTTCTCTGTGGTTCCTTTTTTATTCTTTGTGTTGTTGGTGAAATCATATCCAGGTTATTTTTTCCTGTTTTATGATCTTTTTGTGAAGGTTTCAAAGATACCGAGATTGCATGTTGCGGGACCAGTCGAGTAAATAAAAAATGCTACGATCACTGACTCTAATCCTAACTTTTGAATATTAATCCTAACTTTTAGATATGCGAGTTGTCAAATTTTTTTATTGATAAGTGTTTAAATTATATCTAACAATAATAAAATGACAATTCACCGACATATGAGTTGATACTAAAAAATTATGATTAGAGTTGATGTCACCAGCATTATTTGTACTAATTATAGTGGCATAATGTTATTTAAATGGATAGAAATAAGCCAAATCCATGATAGATCATTGTGTTTACCTGTCACTTGCTCTTCTTTTTCTTATTCGTTTTTTTTTTTTTTTTTGGGTGAAGAAGGTCGCAAGCTGTTTTTGCCTTACATGCAGCTTTTTCCCATAATAATTTTATTTCAATCTGCTTCTACTTTTTCCAGAATTTTTTTCCCCCGGTTACGAAGAGGCTCATCTTTTCCATGTCCATCGTGGTCATTCATTTCTTTCGGTTTCGTTTCTCACTTTATTGTCGTTTTCTCGTTAATTTTTATTTTCATGTTTCTGTCGTTTTATTCTTTGCATTTTTCTTTTTTGTTGTTATTTATATTGTTGTGTTGTCGTTTTTCAACATGTACGCATTCTGCAACATGTTTACTCGTTTCTAGGGTTGTTTATCTGTCAATTATTTATTTTTATTTTTTTGTTGTGTCTATTGCACGTCATTATAAAATTGCGTTATTTTGTTATTTTAAAATTTGTCGTTTTTCTTTTATCTTCTTCTTTAGTGTGCTCTTCATTGCTGTTATTTTAAGTTTGTCGTTGTCGCTTCCCATTTCGTGTCGTTTGTCCTCTTTAATGTCGCATAGTACTTGGTTTACGTCCTCAATGTAAAAGCTATTTATTTCTTAACTTTTGGTGTCTTTTCCACACTGTCGTTTCTTCGTTTGTAGTGTGCTTGCCATTTTCTTAGTTCTCGTCATTTGTTTTCCAGGTGTCGTTTATTTCATTTGAAGACATTCTTGTTTTTTTTTTTTTTTTTTTCAAATGTATCGTCGTTTATTGTTTTCGTGCTGTCTTACTTCTTTATTTATATATATATATATATATATATATAGGCTATGGCTAGTGTCCTTCTCGAAGGACCATCCTTCGCTTAGATATTATATTTATGTCTCAAATTGTAATATAAATCATGGTAATGGGGTTCACATGGCATTGGGTTTAAGTTGCATTTTATATATGTATTTTATCTTGTTATCGGCTGTAGTGGGTATAGGTGAGGGGATGATAGGCTATCTTTGTAATTTACAATCCAGTTGAGATCTACAAATGTAATTTCATTATTTTTTATTTTTTTTCTTTAACGTGAATGTCCATTTTTATGATTTTTGCAGACAACCTCATAACATACAATTTGGTAGAAAATAACATCAACATAGAACAAATATAACATGAGTTTTTTTTTTTTTTTTTGGGAAAAGGTCCAACATCCCTCTTAACATACGATTTGGTAGAAAATAACATCAACATAGAACAAATATAACATGAGTTTTTTTTTTTTGGAAAAGATCTAATGTCATTAATCCGAGTAGAGGATAACCATTGATCTATTTAATAGAAACAATTATTCACTTACTTAACAATAAACAAAATGAGTGATTTGTATTTTTTGTTTTAACATGCTTAATAAATACAACTATAATTTAAATAAAAATTTTATTTTATCCTTGTATATGAATGTCATGTCCGAAATATATGATATATCAGACGATGTGAAAACATATAGTTAGTTTGAAAATAATATTAAGATAGAACAAATATAACCCAAGCCTTTTTTTTTTAATTTTTCAAAAACGTCCAACATGGTTAATCCCACTAGAGAATAATCAAGTCTATTTAGTAAATAGAGATATTCCCATACTTAACAATAAACAAAATGAGTGGTTCATATTTTATTTTTCACCTGATTAATAAATACAACTATAATTTCATTAGAAATTTTATTTTTTCTTTAACGTAAATATCGTGTTCATTGTTCTGATATTTCAAACGACATCATAACATTTAGCTAGCTAGAAAATAATATTAAGTTAGAACAAATATAACCCAAGTTATTTTTAATTAGTTTTTTTAAAAAATATAGAACATAATTAATCCGACTAGAGGATAATCATGGATCAATTGAATAAATACAAGTACTCACATAATTAACAATCAATTAAATGAGTGGTTCATTTTTTTTTCACATTCTAAATAAATACAACTGTAATTCTATCATTATTCAGACGACGTCATAACATATAATTAGATAAAAAAAATAATATTAATATAGAACAAATATAACCCTATGACATTAGATTCAGCCTTCCTTCACTAGGTACAAGATCTATTCTGATACATTGAGAAAAGATAGCTACAAACCCAGAACACAGTCATGCATTCTTTTCCACAGTCTCAGCGACAAAACGAATTGTCGTTTTTTGAGCTGAGATTAACCGGTTGGACAAGAAGGTCCGGTTTCGTGCGAACCCATATACCCTTCAATAGATCTCAGGCATTGATTTTCTTCTCAACGGTTTATATCTATTTTGAAGGATGATCCTTCAATTTTGGGGGTGAAGGTTGGTAGACATCCCCTATAAATATATATATATATATATATATATATATATATTACTTTCTTACTGTTATATTTTACATGTTTTATAAATGAAAAATACTAAAATCACCAACTCTGATATCCTAACTTTTGAGTACCAAATTTATGTGGCATGTAAGTTGTCAATTTTTTTATTGATAAGAATTTAAAACATTGTTACATCAATTTATTACATGTAACAATAAAAAAATGAGAATTCACTTACATGAGTTGGTACTCAAAAATTAAGATCAAAATTGGTGTAATACTTCCTTGTTTTGTGAGAAAGTAGAGAATTTCTTGTGGTGTTTCATTTTGTTTACAAATGTTTTTTCATATTTTCACACATCTTTCAATATACGAAACTAAAATGTTTTCGAAATAGTGTTTGTTTTAAAATATTTAAAAAATGAAAACAAAAACAAAAAATGATAAAAATGATTTTGTGAAGGAAATGAAAAATAGTTAGAAATTGCTTTCTCACTTTCGTTTTCATACTATATAAATTGGTGCATGTTTTAAAAAACATACCAAATACAATTCCTTTTTTTTTTCCTTGTATCCAAACTAATCTATCTAAACATATAACCAAACATGATTTTCAAAAACAATCTCAGCATCATTACTAAGATATTCTCAATTATATTTTCATACAAAAAAACATAAAAAATTTTCAAAATAAATAAAAACGATACCAAAACCACTTTAATTTCTGACTTATTTATACAGATATCCCATGAACTTTTTAAATTTGACAATTTAATCTCTAAACTTTTTTTCTTGACAATTAGCCCCCTGACTTTATAATTTTTGAAATTTCAGTTTTTTTTTTTTTTTTTGCTCAAATTCGTAAAAATTTGAATATTTTTTACGCATAACTTGCACATTATAGTCCAAGAAGAGCATTGTTGATCATTTTTGCGTAACTTCAATACAATTTCCTTTGAAATTTTGAACTTTAATTCAATTATATTCAAACTTAAACTTAAACTTTAAAAGAAATTTGTATTGAAATTAAGCAAAAATTATCAACATTGTCCCTTCTGAGCTATAATGTGCAAGTATTGTGCAAATAATTGTCTTAATTTTACTAAATTTAAGTAAAAATGACTGAATTGCAATGTGAAAATGACAAAAAATTAACACTTGATCAATATGATAAAAATAAATTAAAGTTTGTATCGTGCTAATCAAAAGAGGAAAATTTGTGTCATATTGATCAATAAATTGAAAAAAAAAATGTGACTATTTAGGTCATTTTTTTTCAAAAAATATGTTGGAATTGTAGAATTAGCCATTTTTCAAAATAACAGTAGTTCAAAAAATATTTATTACTATTTCTTAATAACTTAGTTAGTTGACAACCTCAACTCAAGATCCAACATATCTACTTCCTCGACCTCAAATCTTCTTGATTCGATATTACACCAGGAGCAGAATAAACAATTTCTGAGCTTCAGAAACGTGCAGCCAAATGGGAGAGTAAATAACTATATAAACATCATGAACTTGAGACAAAATTTCAGCACGTTCTACCATGTTACAAGGGGTGTCTTCTAATATTCAATCAAAAAAAAAAAGTGGTGTCTTCTAATAAATTAAACATGCACCCATTATTTTTATGAAGAATGTTATTCTACAAATAAATCTTTCTATTAAAGTTATTTTTCAAAGATACTCGTGAAAGTATCAATAAAAAATTTCGATTTTTTTTTTTATCTTTTCATTGTCCGATTGGAATAAGTATTTATATTGCTAGCTCATTAGTAAATAGGAATCAGGATACGTTTTGCATGTTAAGCTCAAAGAGCATTTATTTATGTATCTTTACTTTCTAATTAACGCTCAAGAGCATTAATCGATGGATTATATAGGCTATGTCGGTGTAGTAGGTATGATCTCCGTTTGTTTTTATTCTCTTTATTATAAAAGACAAGAGACTTTTTCTATTTCTTTTTTTTTTTTTTTTTAAACGAAAGCATGTGATGGTGTAGGTATACTCAAGTACAAGCAAATAAAGCTTCGAGTTAGGTAGTTTATACGATCAATTGGAAGTAAACAAACTCAAATTTAATTAGCTTCCGTTTAGATCGTTTGCTAGAGATGAAATTTTTATATTGAAATTTGTTGATTTTTCAAAAATTAGTTATAAATTTTATTGACTTTTCAGAAAAAGATAAAAATTGATATGAAAAGGTACAGTTTAGTTAGAATTAAACTTAAATACCAAACAAAGTCTTAATTAATATAACAATTCTAGACGACACTGTGATATTAAACATCAAATGTAGAATGGAATTCACAGGATCCACATCCTCTGTCCAATTTTTAGTATTTTAAATTATATCTAACTAATAATAGTATGTCATATCATCTTAAAAAGTTGAAAATGCTTTATAACTGATTTTTAATATCTTAAAATCTGACTTCTTTCAATGATGTGTCAAAATATAATTAGTTAGACATTATTTAAGATATCAAAATTAGACAAGAGATTTCAATCCGAATTCACAAGACTCGCTCTTTATTCATTTCTAATATCAAGGATAATTGCCTAAGTAATTGTAATACATGTTTTTAAGAGGTTGTTTGGAAGAGTTTATTAGAAGTTGCTTTTAGTTTCCTAACTTTAAAAGCTGTTTTTAAAAGTATTTAGATGATTTGACTGAAGTGTTTCTTCTATCAGTAAGAGCTTTTAGTCAGAAACTTAAAGTTACAATTACATAACTTCTAAAAAAAGTTGTTATAAGTAGGCTTTAAAACTTGTAATTAAAAATTTTAGTTAAACATTAAAAACTCTGTTATAGCATTTTTACTTACTATTTGAAGTTTTTTAAATAGTTTTGACTTGGTAAAACTTTTTTTTTAAAATGTCTTTTTCTACTGATTAAAAAAACAAATTAAGTTCTGTTAAATAGATCCTAAAAATTAAATATAATTACACAAAACAAATAGTACTTAAAATATATTTAATGAATTTATACAGTCTTATTATAAGTAGGATATATATTTAATTATTAATTAAATTGAATCAGATCGCATCAGCGATATTAACTGCATGCATGCTTTTAACACAACTCAGAGGTGGAAAGACCACCCCCACTTGTCTGCTGTGTTGGACACGTGAATAGCTATCTTTTTTATTTTAGAGATCAGCAACGCTAGCTGCTTATATACATGTATATTTATGAATATATATAGATATATATATATATATATCAAGCCCAACCATTTACTTTTTTAGATTAGAGAACAACGTCTTGGTCTTGGAGTTCATATGTATGAGATCCGCTCAAGGACTTACCGGTTTAGGTATATCTAGTTTTGAAGCAGGTGCGTGGTACATGTGAATCATTACATTTTTAAATATGTGAATGTAAAATTTAATTGGGAATGCATTTGAAAAAAACTTAATTTTACTAAAATAAATTAGGTGAAAAAATCTTTCAATGAGACATTTAAAAAGGTACAAAACTTTGAGGAAATAAAAAAACAAAAAGGGGACAGGAAAAAAAAAAAAAGTTTTCAACCCAATATGTAAATAGTGCCACGTTTGGCACGTCTATATATTGTATCAAGTATGTAGACACATGATAGGAGATATAATAAGATCAAAAGTAAGTCATTGGACAAGAGAGAGCAGATATTAGGGCTCATCTCACAATGACTACTTCCATGTTCGTGTCGTGGGCTGTTTTTGCAGTTTTGCTCTTACCCAACAATGCCGCCTGTGGCTGCCGCGACAACCTGGCCGTGGCAAAACACTCGGCGTTGTTCGTCTTCGGCGATTCCTTATTCGATGCCGGAAACAACAACTACTTCAACACTCTCCTTAGATTCCAAGCCAACTTTTCCCCCTACGGAGAAAAATTTTTTGGTCACCCCACTGGGAGAGCTACCGATGGCCGTATCATCCCTGATTTCATCAGTAAGCTTCTCGTTTATTATTCATGTCTTGAATATATATATATATATATGTATGTATGTGTGTGTGTATATATATATTCTTTCCTTAACAAGGTCACTTGAATATAATTTGTGTGTTTGTATAGGTGAGTATGCAGGATTGCCATTGATTCCACCATACTATCAACCAGATAAAAAATGGGAATATGGGGTTAATTTTGCGTCCATTGGGGGTGGTGTTCTAGATGACACTCATCCGGGTTATGTAAGTGATTCTTCCACTAACATTAAATTGACATTTACTATTCTATTAACTGCTCAAATCTGAACTCGTGATGTGTCTCTATCTAATCTTTGTGATAGGCGTCGGAGTCAGAAAATTTTTTTTTCGGAGTGTAAATTAAAGCAAATCTTAAGCTAGTTAAACGAAATAAAGACTATAATCTCCTAACTTTGTTAATCTATTTGTATGTTTTTATTTTCTTTTTCCCCGAACTTGTAACAACGTTTAATTCAATTTTTTAAAGTTAGAGTAGTGAATTTATAGAGCAATTAATCTAGTTGGTTTTTAGTTTTTCCATATTTCTGATTTGAAGTATGATTACTTTAAAACTCAGAACTTGGGATATAATTGATTTTTTTTAATTATGTAATTATTGTAATTAAAATACTTCAAGATCGCAAATAAAGGAAAGAATTGCAAAACAGTTTTGTTAAAGAAGAAACTTGGAAAAATGTCAATTGGCTTTGTTTGGTATACAAGTTTAACTCCAACTAAACTGCACTTTTTTTGTTGGATTTTTATCATTTTTTGAAAAATCAATAAAAATTTTAACTAATTATTGAAAAGTCAATCAACTCCAACTGGCGGTCCAAACGAAAGCTTAAATAGTGTTTATTTGCTTGATGCTGATCTACAGGTTATAAACCTCAGAGGTCAGTTGGAAAATTTCATGAACGTAGAGAAGCATTTGAGGGACAAGTTAGGTGATGAAGACGCCAATGCACTATTGTCCGCAGCTGTTTTCTTATTGAACATTGGAAGCAATGATTATTTTGCTCCTTTTCAAGTAAACTCCAGTTTCTTTGAGTCTCTGAATGTTCAGAGAGAATATGTTAACAGGGTCGTTGGCAACTTGACAAGCGTTATCCAAGTAAATGACATATATTTTATCTTTCATAAGAATATACTACTGATACAACAAGAGTTTTATTTTATTTTCTATTTTTTGGAAAAGAAATTTCAAATCTATCTTTCAAACGTAGGCGTAATTTAGATGTCTGAATAATAAGGATGCATATGGAAAATCATATAATTTTTTGCTTAAACCAACTAAGGGAAAAGACATTTTCTTAATTTTTCTATCTATGAGGGTATATATAACAACAAAATAAAATACAAGAAATATGTTTATTTTCTGTTTTGCAAATGGCTAATAGTTATAAATACATTTTTTATGAGTCAGGAAATATACGACAAAGGAGGAAGAAAATTTGCGTTCCTAAGCCTGTCGCCTATTGGTTGTCTTCCTTGGGTTAGAGCATTTGATTCACCAAGAACAAATGACTGCGCCAAAGATCTCGTAGAAATTGCGAAGCAGCATAACATTGCATTATCTCAAGTCCTCCAACGGCTAGAGAGCCAGCTCAAAGATTTCAAATACTCGACGCATGACTTCTTCACTTCTTTAAGTGACAGATCAGAGAACCCATCAAAATATGGTAATTAAAAAAAATGTCAATGCGTTAATTAACTATCTAATTTATAAATTTGTGTGATCATCTTTCGATTTTGCTCGCATTATAGATTTAATCGTATCTGTTTCTTTTTTTTTTTTTTTTTAATCTCGAAGGTTTCACGGCGGGGAAAACAGCGTGTTGTGGCTCGGGCATCTTCAGAGGACTCCCTACCTGTGGAAAAGTGGTGAATGGCTATGATTTATGTGAGAATTCCGGTGAGTTCGTCTTCTTCGACTCTGGCCATGCCACTGAGAAGGCCAACGAGCAATTTGCCAAGCTGTTTTGGAGTGGAGACTCAAATGTCACATGGCCTATCAATCTTAAATCATTGTTTGAAATTGACGATAAATGTGGATCTAAATCTAATGCCAGCAGTGAATAGTAGTAGAAGAATAGCAAAAACAAAAACAAAAAAAGACTTTAAAATTGTGACTGTTCTTCTAAAGTTGAAGTACTACTGGTCATTCTGAATAATTGGTTGATGTAGCATTTTTTTTCCTTTAATAAAATAATTTTTCTGAAAACAAAAATGTATCAGTTTGCTGAACGTTGGCTCCAAAAACAATGTCTAGTTGCGCCAATAATTTTTGCAAGCTACCCTTTTTTCCAAAAAAAAAAAAAAAAGAAAATAAAAGAAAATGACAGTTCAAACTTCAAATCACATCTTCATCAAAAAAAAAAATTTAATAATAAACTTCAAAGTACATCTAAAAAAAATGGGAGAAACTGTGGTAGAGTCTCTTTCCATGACTCTATCGGTAGAGTCAGTTTTTTAACCGTTCGATTTAAATTGAACGGTTGACATATCAGAGATGTACCATATTATCATACACCTTACCTCATTTAAATTTTTTCACCCAAAACCTTCTCCGTCACCGGCGCCGGACGCCGGCGAAGCACCCCGACGCCGGCGACTCACCCCCAACTCCGGCGACCCACCCCGGCCCCCCACCGCCGGCGACCCCACCCCTCTCTCTCTCTTCCCCTTTCTCTCTCTTCCCCTCTCTCTCTTCCCCTTTCTCTCTCTTCTCCTCTCTCCTGCGGCAGCCCATCCCCGGCCCCCCCCACCGCCGGCCCCAGCCCGGCCGCCCCCCACCCAGCCCCGGCCGCCGGCGACCCCACCCCTCTCTCTCTCTTCCCCTTTCTCTCTCTTCTCTTCTCTCTCTCTCTTCCCCTTTCTCTCTCTTCTCCCGCGACCACCCCAGCCCCGGCCCCCCACCCAGACCAGGCCCCAGCCCCGGCCAACCCCCACCCACCCCGGCCCCCCCCACCCCCGGCCCCAGCCCCAGCCCCGGCCCCCGGCAACCCCCCCAGCCCGCCCCAGCCACCCCGACGAAACGGGAAGAGAAAGAGAAGAGAAGAGAGAGAGGGGGGGTGGGGGGCGGCCGGGGCTGGGGCTGGGGCCGGTGGTGGGGGGGGCCGGGGCTGGGTGGGGGTTGGCCGGGGCTGGGGCCTGGTCTGGGTGGGGGGCCGGGGCTGGGGTGTCGCGGGAGAAGAGAGAGAAAGGGGAAGAGAGAGAGAGAGAAGAGAAGAGAGAGAAAGGGGAGGAGAGAGAGGGGGGTGGGGTCGCCGGCGGCCGGGGCTGGGTGGGGGCGGCCGGGCTGGGGCCGGAGGTGGGGGGGGCCGGGGGTGGGCTGCCGCCGGAGAGAGGAGAAGAGAGAGAAAGGGGAAGAGAGAGAGGGGAAGAGAGAGAAAGGGGAAGAGAGAGAGAGGGGTGGGGTCGCCGGCGGTGGGGGGGGCCGGGGTGGGTCGCCGGAGTTGGGGGTGAGTTGCCGGCGTCGGGGTGGGTCGCCGGCGTCCGGCGCCGGGGACAGAGAAAATTTTTGGTGAAAAAATTTAAATAAGGTAAGGTGTATGATAATATGATACATTCATGATATGTCAACCGTTCGATTTAAATCGAACGGTTAAAAAACTGACTCTACCGATAGAGTCATGGGGAGAGGCTCTACCACAGCCTCTCCCAAAAAAAATATTAATAATAATAATAACAAATTGAATTTCAAAGTGCACCATGTGGATGAATTTTTTTTTTTTTTTTTTGACTTTAAGGATGAAGAGATTTAAATTCTGCACCTTTAAATATAATTATATATAAAATTATCATTAAATTATATATGTAACAACTATATGAATGAATTTCGACCAAGTGAAATGAAGATTTTTTTTTTTTTTTTTGGGTTGAAAAGTTGAATAAAGATTGACAGCTACTATAATGATTCATACAAGAAACAACCAAAAAGTGACGTTTTCACATTTATGGTGTATGCTTTTTTTTCTACTGTAAGTTTATATCTTCTTTGTCGGCCAAATTCGCCACTATAATTAATTATTTGGTTGATACGAAATCTAGAATTTTTTTTTACTCTTTTTTTTTTTTTTGAAGGAATATTTTTTACTTTTTCGGTAAGCAAGACCGTAGAGATTTTTTTTTTTTTTTTTTTTTTGGTGAATAAGACCGTAGAGAATATTGAATTGCGCCAAATGGTCCTACATTATTTAAATTGATTCTTAATAGATTTATTGATTTGTTGTTGATACTGGTCATGTCATGCTTGTGGACATATTTCAAGATATATTTTTAAAAAATAATACTATAAATATCAATTCTAATATTAATTATTTTGTATCAACTATCAATTCATATGATAATGAGTTATCATCAATAAATTAGTAGATACAATCTTTTAATTTTAGTTGATATGATAATCTTTAAAACACCTATCAGAAATAAAATTTCAACTCATATAACATCTAGATGGATAATAAAAAGTTGATTTTTCTTTTTTAAAAACCAAATAGATCTTTCAAGGACACATTTATGACTTAATTTTGAATCTGAAGATTTGGGTTGTAGTCAATTATGCCACCATCATCGCTAGCCAAAGTGGTTGGTATCATCAGTGATGAAATCTTTTTTTTTTTTTTTTATCAAGGAAGCTAATAATTACAATAAAATTTTGGTTAAACATAATAAAACTATTCCAACAAAAATAAAAAATAATAAAGAGAACCTATGTACTAATCTAGTCAAGACATGTATGGTCCTTACCAAATTTTAAATACAAAATTAACTCTATCCTCTAATCTTTACTATTTTGTATTTGCAAGGGATTACTAATACGATGCTTTTTGAGACTGAGATTACCAATAATTTTTTAAGGTATTAGGCATGTAATTGCTATGAGGGGGAAAAAAAAATCTAGCTTTAGTGAGAAAGAAAATAGAGACAAAAATGCTTATAATTATTGATTTTAGTAGAGAACAAAGGTGGAAAAGAGAAACTACTTATTGGGGTTTTAGACCAATATGTGAAGGAGGAATTAATTACGAGTAACTAGAAGGCTATTATGATTAAATTTTCATTTAGAAGGGAGAGATGGGCTATTATGAAATTTAATTCAATAATTACAGGCTAAAAAAAAACAGTTAAGCCCCTCAAGCCTTCACTCCCTCCATCTCTTGAGTATCATGCACAGAGTCACATACACAGTTGTGAGGGACATGCTCCTACTTAGAATTAATATATACATATATATATATATATATATATACACACACACACACATATACACACATACAATATCTACATGTTGATACAACTTTTTAAAATATGCCCAATTGAGTTTCAACTTTTTTTGTTGTTCTTTTTTGTTTACAATCACTCCACATTCCAAATGTTTCTGCCCTCCCCTTATCTCGGTTTCACTTTTTCGAACACCTTTTGATCACATTCTTTTTTGTTGTTCTTTTAATAGATTATCTTATTTATCTCTCTATTCTTTTCCCTTCACGAATCAACAATACTCTATTCTCAGTTTTTTTTTTTTTTTTTTCAACTGATTGTGTTTGTGTACTTTGAGGTGTAAGTATTTTATAATATTGATAATCATGAGAACTCATGAGAACAGTTGTAATACGTTGCTTTATTAAAATAATATATATTAGAAGTTTTATTTGATTTCTTTACTATTTTAGCTCATAAATTTTATTTTATCTATTTGAATCTCCCTCCGTCTCCTTGGCTCTGGTCATCCATAATTCTCAGAAGTCACTGATCACCTCACAGAACTCCTAAATATTTTGTAAATTTATGTCGTTTTCCGCCAATACGACATCTCATTCATCCTTTAAAGTCCGAAGCCGTGCATGTGTTAAAATTTACATTGGATTTCATTTCTTTAATTTTATGTCGTCTAAACGTTTTGTTCTAAATTTCGAAGACGTTTGCAAAGTAACAGACGGCATCTCTTGTTTACTTTCTTTCTTTTTAATGTCGGATGTCGTTGGTTGTAATAAACGACACGCTGTTATTATGAACCCATATGTGGTTCAATTATAAAAAAAAGTGAACATCTGTTAATTTTTTTTTTCAATAATAACATATTTGGATTTGAAATGGATATCTCTATATATATATATATATATATATATGATTGTGTCATAACTCTTTATTATATATTCTCTCCTCGATATCACACATACCTAGACTTTTTCCTCATGAATACAAATTTTTTCCCAGGTTTTATACTCTAGAAGTTACATAAGTAGAAAACTTAAAACATACATATGTTATATATACATCTAAAAATATATATACATATATATATTTATTTACCTTAAATTTAGACATCTATTGGCAGTGTATACGAGTAAGAGATGTTATTGTCTTCGAGTTTTTATGTAATAGGCCTCAAACATTCAGCTTTACTTACGTTCGAGAAGGTGGTGAAACTGTAGGGAAACAATCAGAAACTCTTACTTAATTATCATTGGAAGCAACGAGTGCTAAATATATTTGACCCTTTAACGACAAACTCCAGTTCTTTTAGAGTTCCAGTATTCTCAAGACTAATATGTTAATTTTTATAAATTGAATTTATCTCACACTTCAAGTTATTGAGCTTTTATATACATATAGTAGAAAAAGGGTTATAGGCATAGAAGATGGCGTATCCAGATAATTTCAGGAGAATGAGAACTCTCAGTGTTATATATGTGGATTTTTCTCGAAGTGAATTATCCATATACCCCGAACATCACAGGGGTGATGATTTAAACTCAAAATCTCTAGTCGAGATAGTAAGTGCCTTATCGCCCCGTCTAATCACTCGGTAGTAGTTAGTGAGCTGTTAACTAACATAATGATTGGAAATTCGACGACTTGGTTATCAGATATTTCACAATTTTCCTCTAATTGTAACTAAATATTTTTCAGCTTTTCTGTTGTTTTTTCTTACACTTAAAACATGTCTTTATTTTTTTTTAATTACTATTTTTGCTTGTTATATGCATTTTCATGGCTCAAGGAAGGAAAAAAAAAAAAAAAAAAAAGGAGAAAGGACAAAAAATACGTCAACGTTTCATGTGCGCTGAAGTCTAGACCTCAACCTCAAAAGAAGCAAATTGGAATAGATGCGGTTTAGATAGACCATATGAATATTATCTCGTCGGCAGTTCCACTTTGGCCGTGATGTTACTGCCATAATATGTCTGGTCATTTTCTATCACTATTTATTCTTTTGTTATTTTCTAATGCCTACTGACTTCACTTCATGCTGTACAATATATATCTATATAGATATAGCTTGAGCCCAAGTATATCAGGACCAACAAAAAAAAAATGGTTTTGAAGAATTATGGACCAAGAAAGTAGTTGTGGTCCTTGTGTACAAGGATGAGTCCAAATATTCTCCTTTGATCTTGTTTTTCACGTTTGTTAATTTCCCTGTCGTTTTAATCGATGTTGTAGTTATTTCCACTCTCTTTATCATTTTAGCTTTTTTTTTTTTTTTTAACTAAAAAAACATATGAATTTCCTCTAAATTTTATCTCTAATGTCAATATGTCCCTATGAACTCACATACCTATTGTGCTCTCTAAATTATACTACATCTTTAGGTTCACCAACCAAACTATGAAACATGCTATTTTTTTGGACGGAATTATTGAGTTATTGATTGGCTTAAGGTTAGGCACAATATTTAAGGATTAATGAATGCTCTCGCTTCATAATAAATTAGTTATATGTCCCTACGTCTAAAACACACATACTTCTTGGAGTAGTTGTTTCGAAGCAAGAAAAGAAGGTTAAAAAAAGGTAAAAAATAATTGAATTGAATGTTAGTTCAATTCAGTTAGTTAAGGGTTCAAAAAAGATGATGAGTGTTAGTTCAATTCAATTAGTTACGGGTTCAAAAAACATGTGCATCGCATGTGTTCTTTCGTAATAAAATAACATGTTTTGTGGGTGAATCTAGATATATGTTATAATTCTTCCTGCAAAAAAGATATATGTTATAAATTCTAACGAAATTCAAACACAAAATACGTTTCAAAATTAAGGGGATAATAAATTAATACTAATGATATAAGAGAATTCTTAAAATTTATCCCTTTTTACCAGTTTGGTTGTCGTTCTTTAATGTTACTCTTGTCCTCTTCTCCATTAATGACTTCAACATCGTTTCACTTTAGTGCCGTTTTCCCAGTGGCCATCTTTTTGTTATTCAGGTTATGGTTTTCACTTGTTGTCGTTCCATTTGTACATTTATTGTTTTCTCAATTGTTGTTGTTTGTTTCTTCGATGTCGTTTCTACTTTTCCGTCGTCAAATTGTTGCCAATCGCTATTTTTTTATTTGTTTATTCCCTTTTTGTTATTTATATAGTAATCTATCGTTTAATTTCAGCTTCCCTTTCATTATGGTGTCGTTTTTCTTATTTCTTGTAGTTTGTAACTATAGTGTTGCATTCTATGTTCTTGTCGTTTTTTTATTTTTCATAATCCTCTTCATTTGCCATGGTATCATTTTATTGCCATATTTCTTATGGTTTTCTCAATTTTTGTGGCTCTTTTTTTAATGTCGTTTACACCTGGCGTCATTTTCCCCGATGTTATTTTCATTTTTGGGTCTTTTCTTGTTTTGTCGTCGTTTCATGTTTAATTGTCGTTGTTCGTTCTTGTCATTAGTCATTTTTTTCTTTCTTGTCGTTTTCGAAATTAATAACTGTAGCCATTTGCTTTTGCCCAGCTCATTTATTTTCCAAAAAAAAAAAAAAAAATGTATTTGAAGATAACATTTACATCGGCGGACAAGAAAATAAAAGAAGCAAAGGCTTTATAACTTGAGTCATTGCACTTGACTTGTCAAGATTAAATCCAATCAACGATTATGAAAATTATTTGTGCATTCAATTAAAAAAATACTTTACCTATCTTCATTGTGCTATTTTTCCTTTACAAATACATTTTTCTTTTCCTCCACCACAAAAAATTGTTTAGCATACAAACATAGTCATCAAAATCCAAAAGTTATTTCAACCAAAAAAAATCCAAAAAATATTAATTGACTAAGCTTAGCATAGCCAACTGGCAGAAGCATCAATGCAAGAAAAGCATGCTAAATTCATACCTTCACTCATAAGCTAAGAAAATGTCTTATTATTAATCTTGAAGATTGCATCTTCTTTTCTTTATATATATATATATATATATATATATTATTGACCAATGTTAAAATTAAATATGTCATTGATGTAACATGAATAATTTCTTTGCATCTTACCAACTTTGCTGACACAAAATAATAAGTATATAACTATCAAAATCAAATCAAATAAAAAAAAATATATATATATATAGCAATTTTTTGCTCTTCCATTATTTGTGATTAGAATAATCAATTATGGCAAATAGATTTCTATGACTTTTTTTTTTATAAGAAGGTACTTTATGAATTTTTGTTTGGCCATTATTCAACAGTACTATTCAACAGTACTAGAAAAGAAGGTTCAATGAAAATGATATATAAATATATATATATATATATATATAGGAATTGTTTATATACAGTACACTTGCGAAAATTTTTAGAGGAAATAATAAATGAAAGCGACAACAAATCATATATTGCGTGTATAAAGCACACATCTCTAAGTTATTTTATCTTTATTTCCCATTATTCTTAACAGGTTTTGGAAAACACAGATAACACAGGGAATAATTGATAAAGAACAAAATGAGGAAATTAAAATTTAGCCCCCAAAAAAAATGAGGGAAATAAAAAGTATTACATCTGTGTACAAGACAAATATGGAGAAAATAATTGCTCAATAATCACAACAGCCCAACTGTGAAAAATTCCGCTTGAAAGGCCACTTTTGTTAGTATTTGGATGAAAGGGTCTGGGAGACATGGAAGATAAGGAATACGAATATGAATTGGCAGAATTTAGACCACCAGTTGATGATTTAAAAAAAGACAAAGACGACGACTAGTGTCTGATTGAGATTGCTTGTCCTCACTTCATTTTAGAAAACTTTAATTAATTCCAAAAATTCAGTGATGGAGCGTAAAAACAGTGACGATGTCAAAAAATTTTATTAGCAGGTTAATAATGATATAGATAAATTCTAAAAGATATAGATTAAAATTTTAACTTGAGAGGTGTTATGCAATTTTTTATTTATATGCTTTCATGTATACATATGTTCGTAAATTATTAAAAAAAAAAAAAAAAGTTAAACAAGTTGTCTGTCCATGTATAAATATATGTATATACTTTAGTTATATATTGATAGGATGTGGTTTTAAATTGTTAGATTTTTGTCAAATTTTGATCCATTATTATATATTTTTATTAGTTTTGATATGTAAACTAATGCTTTATATTGTATCTCATTAATATACTGTTTTTTTTTTCACATTTTGCTATTTAATTTAATAAAATCACTCCCCCCCCCCCCCCGGGCTAAAATCCGTATTCCAAATCCAAACATACCCTAAGGAAAAAGAAGAAAAGTTAGATGCTGAAAAAAGGGTGAGCTAGAGAATCCAAGAACTTGGATCCAATATAAAAAGCTTTTTTTTTTTTTTTTTTTTTACCACTCACCCAAAAAAAAAAAAAAAAAATCTTTCTTTTGCAGAACTCCGCTGTCACAATTCACACACCTTGTGATAATCCCACGTTTTAATCCAATCTATCTGCTCAATTATTGTCGTCTCTCTCTCTCTCTCTCTCTCTCTCTCTATATATATATATATATTTATAATACATATAGATGGGGTCTTTTTCATAGTTGTCCCACTACAACATACCCACCATGGCTGCCTAGCCACATTCAGAAAACAACTGGCTGCCAAACAGGGCACGTTTCACACTTGGCTCACTTTTTTTTTTTTTTTTTTGCCCACGTGGCACAATATTATGTCCAAAGTGCTAGACTATAAGATTGTAACTCATTTTCAAACGAGCATGGAAGGAAAATGTTATAAATAACATTTTTTGACTAACTTTTTTTCTTTTCAAAACCTACTTTAATTTCACACTTACAAAGCGTTTTCAAATCCAATTGTTTTTTTTTTTTTTTTTTCTAAAACCAAAATAGTAGAAGTAAGCTCTTTAATCAATGAAAAATTAACACATTATCATGCAGTTAAAATCCTCTTTTGAAGATTATTACTAACTAACAATAAGAATCAATTTTTTTTTTTATACATAGGAAGTCACTGTCACTTCTTGTATATTAGTATTAATTATGTTTTTTTTTTTTTGCTCATTAAATAGTATATATTAATTATATCTTTTAGCAAATATATATATATATATATAGTATTAACGATATTATATTTCAAATTTTACATTGCTTATAAATTAAATGAGGAGATGTTATATATGTGTGTTGATTATTTTATCTAGTTTAGTTATCACATACAAAGTGTTTAAAAACGTGATATCACTCTAAAACAAAGCTCTAAAAATGTTTTCATTGTTTGTCTTTGTGAATAGTCAAAAGTATGCTAGTTTGGCAGTTGCTTCAGTATCACTTACTCAATACCATGTTCTGATAATTACAATTATTATCGTTTTTTTTTTAAGACATATTCGAATTATTTTTAAGACTCGTATATGATTACATATAAGAAGTTGGTTCCAGTAATCAATTAAATTTCAATAGATGCAACTAGCAAAAAAAAAAAAAAATCAATGGATGCATTAGTAATTTCTCTTAAATTAAATAGATTATTCAATTATTCAAAAGGTATCCTAAATTTTATAAAAAAATAAAAAAAAATACAGCAAGTACCCCAAAACAACTTAATCCAAGAAGTTTCTCCTGTAACCAATTAATCTTGACCCATAACTTCTATCGAAGACCAAGAAACTATAGAAAACTAAACATCACCCATCTTCAACAATATTTTTTTGAGCTGTTCATATCCATACCCCCCAAATTTTTATAGTTTGATACTTTAATTCCTGAGACCATGCTTTCAAAGTGATCATAAAATGAGAAGTATGATATGAAATTTATTCAACGTAATACTGATATTAAAAATATATAATTATAGTTAGGAATAAAAATAATTTATTGGTGATACACATTTCCTACGTCAATACAAATTTCTTAGTATTGCCTTCTTTCTGATTTCAATGTTATGTTGAATACATAATTATGCTGTGTTTCTATATGTCACGTTGGAGGTATAGAAGACCATAACAAAAGTGTATAAATGTTAGAAGAATTTGACTGAAAAAATATATATCTTACCCGTATTATACTGTTTATAGAAGTGACAATTCATGTTAAGGATTGGCATTTCTGTCAACTTTTTTATCTTAATTGTGGCACAAAACATTAACCCAATTACGACATATTAAATTAAATTTTTTAGAAAGTTTCAACTCAAATATGATTCCTTTATTAATTATGTTAATTATATCAACCCACATGCCCTATTCAAACCAATAATTCAGATTGTGATATTTTTTAGCATGTTTGTTGGTCCACCAATCTTTTCTTACAAGAAAAACAATTGAAGTTTTCTTAACAAATTTTGAAATTCTCATTCATCATAAATAATTAATTATGTAAAATATATTTTAATATTGTGAAAGACATATATAGTGTTACTCTGTATTCTGTAGGTCAATTCAAATCCGATCCATTTATAATTCATGTTAATCGTATCAATTTTTTATTGATGACTTTTTATTTATAGAGAACTCAAACTCTCTAACTTCATGTTATGTCCTAACCCAATTTGCCATATTTTTTAGACTTTTTTACATCAATGCATCATGAACTTACTGCGCAGTTGTAATTTGCACCCTAAACTTTTAGTTCTGACAATTTACATCTTAAACTTACAAATCTGTATCAATCAACCCAATATTGATTTTTTATGAAAATTGATACTTGACTTGTATAGAGGTTGTTAATTAATAATATAAAAGGTATTTTTCAATCAATACGAAACAAAGTTCATTTAAAATTTTATATTTTGATAATACTTAATTAAGCTTCCATTTGGTTTACCAGTTTTTAAGTTAAAGTTTGTTAACTTTTCAAAAACTAATTATAATTTTTGTTGACTTTTCATAAAAAGACAAATAAATTAAATAAATTTTTGAGTTGAAACCTGAGTTCCAAACGCACCCTAGATATCTTCACCTTAATATATTTGAGTTAAAATGAGAAATTACATATCATTTTTTTTTTAAAAGAATAACGTTGAGGTAAATCATATAATTTAGGATGCACCGGTGCATAACAAAAAGGCTTTTTTGGGTTTTTAATTAAACGTTAATTGTCGGAGAGCTCATGGAAGAAGAAACTGATTGGAAATCAAGACTTCATCAATATTATTTTGTGACCCGAATTTCTTCCTTTTTTTCTTATTTGAATTTAAATATATTTAAAACAAAAAAAAATTAGGTAGAAAAAAAAAAGAAATTGGTTGAATATTTGGCAAAGTTACTGGAAGCGTGTCAGCAAGCAAAAACTGTACAATTACGTATCCTCCGCTGGTACGCAGAGTAACAGACCCGCGTTTGGTGATTCCTCTTAATATTTGCTAAATGATTGCTTTGACCAACTCCAGAAATGACACGTGCTTGTCCCTATCATCCTCATCGTCAAACAAATTGCCTCTTTCCACATATTCACGTGCTTCAGAAATGATACGTCCGTTGCATTTATTTCCATTGTCATATGCATAATAACTATTACTATTTTTAAAATAATAACAATGCCACGTCACTCCCCCAGCTATCTCCATCTAAGATCTTGCCACGTTCCCCATCTACTAGACCTGCTCCTCCTCCGTTTCCGTCTCTTTATGTTAATTAAAAAATAAAGAAACTTTTTATAATACGATAATTTTATTTTAATTAAAATATAGTGTTAATTAATTACGTCTTGTAATATTATTGAGTAAATACAAAAGGAGTCATAAATAATAGATATAGGGGTGTTTGGAAAATCATTTTAAACTAAAATTTTTATCTCAGTTTTTATGTTTTTTTGAAAAAAAATTTTATCTTTTTTAAAAAAATAATAAAAATTACTATTGAAACTTAAAATTTCTAACTCAAACTCATTTATCAAACGGACTCATATATTTTTGACTTGATCTTTTCTAAAGTACAGTAGAATTTTTCGATTTTTTAAGGAAATGAAATGAAATATATATATGTATATGTATATGTATGTATATGTTTATATTACAGGCAAGATATATAGATTAAAGTGCGAAAGCACTTGGAAGTGGTCAGGGTGGATCCAGCTAACCCCATCTTAGGGGGCTATATAAATTCATGTGTAAATGGGTTGTCCACCCCCCAACCAAAGTCATTCATGTTTGGTAGGTTGAATTATTATGGCGATTTGGCAAGTAAACTAATAAATTGCCGTCCTTTTATTTATTTATTTATTTTATTTATATTTACCTAGAAACTTCTTCATCTTTTGTTTGACCTTTTGGGGGGACTAGAAAAATTGCTCCAAATTCATGTTTTATCATTATACAATACTTTTATCTTCAAAATTCATGTTTTATCCGGAGATGGTTTTTTTTTTTTCTTTTTTAAGACCATGAATGTATAGACAGATTGAAAAGGAGATAATGAGCCAATTTTAATCGGATCATTTAGGCAGAACAAAACGAATTACCAATTTTCAAGGATTATGATTGCCTTTGATTATGATTTTTGTGATTATAAGTTGACAAATATATGTGAAGGATAAACAAGCTAAAAAAAAATACTGCATGGTGATTGAAAGACTCGTCACATGACGGTTCAGAAAAAATGAAGGTGCGTTCATGCTTTTTATATTATTACTAGGAAATGGATATAGTAAATGATGGACCCAGCAGGAGGAGCCACTTGAGCTTTTTAACTTTTTTTACTTTTTTTTTAACATATTTATAAATTCAATTACGTTTCTATTGTATCTAACTAAAATTTTTACGTTTTACGTATATATTTTCTTTTTCAGTTACTTTTTTTAAAATTCATAACGTGTCCCCATTGAGATTTTTATCCTTTTTTATTTTTTATTTATTATTCTACGTATATATGCATGTCGATCAATTGAACCTTAATTTTCTCCCACTAAAATCTTCTAATGTAAAAGTTTATATCTCATATTTACTTAAGTTTTTAGTTATATCCATTTAGTAACATAAGTTTTAAGTTCTCATTGTCCCAAATTAAAATCTAAAATAAACAAAGGCTTATATTAGTTTTGAAGTTGATAAAAATTTTTTAGGGAACAAATTTTTTTTTTTTTTGAAAGGGTTGAAGTTGATAAATTTATTTATGCATAAGCTTTAAAACTCAATTAAATTTACCTGGTATATTTTGAGAAACAAAAATATATAAAAGAGAAATTAAAAAAAAAAGTAAAAAAGTATCACATTGAGATAAAACTCATGGATGGACGAGTAGCTTTTCACCACCAAGTTCAACTACCGTACTCTTTCCTTTTGCCCTTTTGGTGCAAAGCTAGACTTTTTTCAATGCAAGCATGTTTTTCGTGTAATGTAAATACCTCCTTTTTTTTTTTCAAATATCTAAAAGAAAAATTTTTTATCAAGAATTTTTTTTTAATAAGACCGTTACGTTACACATAAAAATGATATTTAAAGGGCAAAAAAAAAAAAAAGAAAAAGGAGCTGTAAAAGTGGTTTTCATTTTTTAGTGGGACTGTTATATAGTGGAATGTACTTATAGAATTCCAGATTCAAGCTTGACAAGATAAATAGGCCAACACACTCAACTCTCCGACCACTCACCTTATATTTTTTTAATTTTTTTCTCTTTTTGCTTTTTATTTTTATTTTTATTTTTTTGATAAATCAAGACCATGTCTTTTTCAACAACCTATATTATGAGGGTCAACTAGATAGCTTAACGTGGGTGCTTCAATCATTTCTTTTCCCTATTATAAAAATGACTCCAAATACTTATAACAAACACGCTGATTATCATAGATGTCGATATAATCTAACGATAATTTCAAGTTGATTTTATTATAAGGTATAGCATTCAACCTTCATCCTCAATTTAAATAAATCTATAGGCTATCATTTTTTTTTTAATGTAGGCCCTGGGTCTTTTTTACTAGGAAAATAGAAATAATTTTTCTTTTTTTTTTCTTTCTAAATAAACATACAATTTTTTCTCCTTGCGACTAATATCTTGACTTAAAATATCGATCTCCAAATAAGAAAGAAGAAGGAAAAAAAAAAAGATTATAATGTTATGAATTCAAAATCATCCATATTTTTTAAAGGTGAGATTTCATTAAATTCAATAAGAAAATACAAAAATACCAAACATAAAAAAATGATCTCCTATTATCTTAAACATAAATTTCATCCCTTTGTTTTAAGTTAAAAAGGAAAAGGTGAGATTTTGTGTTATTTATGGTCTTGTAAATTCGGATCAACATGTAGAAATTCTGGGGCTATTTTAAATTAAAAGGATTTGGATCTCGAAGACAACCAACAAAATAGGAGAACGGAAAAAGTAAGTCAAAATGCACATCACACCCATTTGAAAGCAATAATATTCATTCATTAAAAGAAAAAAAATTCGGAATATGTTTTTTTTTGTTGGTTGAATAAGTCACTGATTTAGCATTAAATTTGGCTTGGAAAATTTGGGCCAACTTTTGTATCCTTTATCATTACAAACTTATTAAAGTTTGATACGAAGTGTTTAAAAAAGAAATATTCCAATCAAAATAGTTGGATGTAAATTGTAGTACTTATCACACAAATAGAAATTAGATAATAACGATCAGAAATTCAACATCACAAATAAATGGATAATATTCGAACACTAATTTAAATCTCAATTTTCGAAAGCTAATTTACTTTAACAGTGTGTTGTTAATCGTTTGTTGTCTCTAACATTACCCTAAATATATATATATATATATATATATATATATCTCTCCATAATTCATCACTTTCTAATTTTTTTTCCTGTAATATATTACTCCAAAATTCCAAATAGATTAGGACCAATAATGATGGCTTGCGAACAAGCTAGCAAGTTGAGCGAAGAAAGGTATATTAGCATATTCCCACTCACCATATCCCGTGTATCTTGTTTGGTATTACTTTATATTTTATTTAATTTGTGAAATCAATAGTTTGTTGGAAAAGTTCCCATTAATAGTGGAGAAATAGTTGATTTAGAGAAAGAAAATCCTAAAACAGCATAAAAAAACTTATAGACATTAAATAGAATATATATATATATATTTTAACTTTGTCAAGTATATAATATATATAAAAAAACTTAGAATACAATATCATATTTTACCTCAAACTATTTGGAAAGTCACCCAATTTTGGGAAGGATACAAATATTTCTTAATGCACCTTATTAACTCGATTAGCATCAATTGACAACAGATACATATGACTGATTAGTAGCCTTGTAAAATATTTATTATTAGTATTATTTTTTTAAATGTTATTATTGTTATTGGTTTGAAATGATTTTTTTGAATTTTTTAAAGCAATATCTTTTGATTTTTTTTATTATGAATATAGATTGAAATTCTAAATCTTATAAATTTGGTTTATCCCTAAAAAATTAAATTCGGTTTTTATGTTCACTTATTTATGTTTTATTTTATATTCTTGTAATAATATCATGACTTATATTTAACTAACATGATTTTACAAGAGAAAAAAAAACCTATCATAACTTTTTATAATTGATATAATATTTATTTTATATTCTTGTAATAATATCATGACTTATATTTAAGTAACATGATTTTACAAGAGAAAAAAAAACCTATCATAACTTTTTATAATTGATATAATATGATATTTTTTTGTTGGAAATTTTTTTTTTATAATTAACATGTCATAATATTATCAATGTAACATATATAAAAAAAAAACATGAATAAAATGAGACGTAAGTGAAATACACATCTTGCAGTGGAATATGAAAAGAAATTAGTGGATTATGGAAAGAAATTACCGTTAATATATTTTTATCCAAAATTCACTTGTTAAAATTAGTTATAACCAATTTAACGCCAAACTCCGAGTAACTTATGGATTATTTGATGCCGTCAAACACTGGATAATTATAATTCAAAAAAAAAAAAGAAACAAAAAAGAAAAAAAAGGTTCTAGAGAGAATAATCTTTTGATTCGATTTACATAAATCGCATTAGGAATATAATGCAATTTGGTATGTGCCTCAATATAGATACTCATATTTTTTTCTTTCTTTTTATTTATTTATATATTTATTTATATTTTTGTGTGGATACGGAAGCCAAAGCTGTCGATGCCGTTCTCAGCTACCCGGCCGACGATCTGAACTTTCTCTCTCCTCTCTTTCTCTGCAACCAAGCAAAAATCCAGGAAAAGCTTTTTGATCTTCCTCTGGTCATTCTCCGAGCTTTTTTCGCTTCTCGTTTTCTTGATTCACTTCCAAAACTGTTTCGTTCCTCCGTGAATTGCTGTATCTGTTTGTTTGTTTTTTGTTTTGTTTTGTTTTGTTTTTTTGTTTTTTTTTTTTGTTTTTTTTTTTTTGTTTTTTTTGTGATTTGGAGTTTCTCTCTCATTGTTGTTGTTTGTATATGTTTGTGTATAGATATAGGTGGTGTGTATGTATAGATTCAGGATTTTCGGAGGTTCTGTGCTTGACAGAGTTGTGTAATTTATAAGAATTTATAAGATTTTCATAAGCGTAGCACCCCCGAGCACCTCGAGAGCTCGGGTGATCCGAAATCATGGCGTCTGAGGAGAAACTCCATGGTTGCGTCAACCAGAAGCCGAACCAGGATTCCGACCTCCATAGCTGTCTCGACGAGACGCCGAATCAGAATTCCGACCTCCATAGCTGTCTCGACGAGACGCCGAAGCAGAACACTTTCAATTTGAAGAAATTCAGACTATACGAAACTCTCTCGGTACTTTCATCTCTCTCTCGTCGTGTGTATATTCGTATTTCCTTGTTAAGTGTGCTGTCAGATTGTCTTCAATTTTTTTTTCTTTTTTGTCTGAATTATGAGACCTTAATATTGGTTTTATTGGAATTTTCTGTTTTATTGATTGGAGTTGACATGACTGAATCTAATTGATTTTCAATTTTCATGTCGTGTTTCTGCTGAATTCATTTGATTTTAAATCAGATGGTTTTTTCTCAATCTTGATGAGAGTTCTTTTTTTTTTTTTTTTTTTTTTAAATACAAATATAAATCAAACGAGTTTAAGAAACTAACGAAACACAGTTTGTAGAAATTTTTATCAGTACTACGTGGATGGTACAGTCCTATAAATGACAAAATTTTGAACTTTTTGATGATTTTTAACTTGAATATGATTATTGTATCCCATGGTGTTAAAAGCCAGCTAAAAGCAAAACTTTCCTTTTTTCTTTTTCTTCGTTTGGGTCATTTTCCTATCTTTCCATAAAGATTGTTTAGATCATCGCTGTTACGGAACTTGTGGTGTAATACTAACGAATTGGTCAATGTCAAACAGAACTATTATTTGATTGGAAGAGACAAGAACAGGACATTTTGGCGAGTGTTGAAAATCGACAGGACAGAGCCTTGTGAGCTAAACATTGTCGAAGATCCGACAACATATTCAGAGCAAGAATGCTATGAGCTTCTGAGGCGGATACATGAAGGAAACAAGGCCGTGGGTGGACTTAAACTTATCACTGTTTGTTATGGAATCATTGGTACGAGCCGTTGAATGTTTCAAACCTACACAATTTTTTTTTCTTCCCTTCATTTTGGACTAAAGCTGTTATCTTATGGTTCTAGGCTTTGTGAGATTTTTGGGACCTTATTACATGCTTATTATCACTCAAAGACGGAAGCTCGGATCAATTTGTGGCCATACAATATATGGCATTTCAAAGAGCAAGATGATTCCAGTACCAAATTCTACAGTGCGGTCAAAATTGCCTTATTCTAAGGATGAGAACAGGTCTTTTGTCCATTCTGCATGTAAATGTAATGTGTATATGGTACTTTTATTGAGAAACAAGAGAGTAGCATCTAGAACTAGACATTCTCTAAATGTACTTAGAACTGTGTCATGGCGTGGTATACTTTTAGTTCGAACTAAATTTTCTGGGGCAAATAGTTTTGTTTCGTATCATCATTCAGCAGTAGACAGCTTCTATGCTGAGGAGGTAAACTTTGTACTGTATTTGTTGATACACCTTAAATGTGAAAGTGCCGATGTGGGCTTCCCCATTCTTACTGGCTCATGTTACTCTGATAATTTAGTTATTCTTCCTAAGACGAAACACATAGGAGATCTTCCAGATCTTAATCAAGTCGATTGTGACTTCATTACTAGATCCTTGATTGTTAATAATATATCATTATTAGGCTATTTCCGTTTTCCAGTTCATTTCCTGCTAATTTACAGGGACAAACTCCATTGCTGTTGTGATGTAAAAATAACATGTGTTGAATGAGACAAGGTATTGTGAGGGTTTTGCTGGGGAAAGTCGCTTTCTTTCTGTTCTTTCTGGTTATTTTTTCCATTTTTAAATTTAGTTCATACGGTTGCTTCATCATCATTGTTTCCTTTTTATTACATTATTCAATTCCTTTTGCTAATATTTTTCTCTCTCTGTTTTCCCCTTGTTGGTTTAGATACAAGAAGCTTCTATGCTCAGTGGATCTCACAAAAGATTTCTATTTTAGCTACGCATACCATGTCATGCGTAGTCTTCAAAAGAATATGAAAGATTATAAGACAGGAGATTTCGTTTATGAAACAATGTTTGTTTGGAATGAGTTCTTGACTCGAGAAATCCGAAGCAGTCTCAAGAATACTTTGTGGACAGTTGCCTTAGTGTATGGCTTCTTTAAACAGGTATCACAACGAATAATTCTATTGTACTGATTATTTGGGGTTTTAACAAGGGAAAGTTGCTGATATAAACTAGAGGAAGATGCTATTTTTTAACTGTAACTTCTAGTTTTTATATTACTATATGCTGGTTACTCATTTTCATAAACTATCTAAGAGATATTAGCATCTTTGATATTTCCCTATGTTTCATAATATAATATGTGATTCATCTTTTATAATTCACAGAAAGTGAAAAGATGATTCTCAACTATTTGCAGTCAAATTAACTTTGACAGGGTAGTGATGAAGCTGGCGTTGTACACTCCTTAGTATATCCAGGATACGATGTTTCATTTTTCTACAGCAAACTAAAAATGTTTTAAATGGTTTTTATGTTTTTGTTTTCCACTATATGTAGGTTGATCTATCTGTATCTGGTAGGGAGTTCAAGTTTACCCTCATTGCCAGACGCTCACGTCATTATGCAGGCACCAGGTTTGGCTGCATTCTTCCTCCCTACAGATTTGTGATGGTTTATATTCTGCATTCTTCAAATTATGTGCATCTAGTACGTTTGACTTCCCCACTGTTGAACTATCCATACATTTGGACCTACAAATGGGGTTTAATGGATGAAGTAATTAATTTTGAACTGATCTTCCCGATATCATCTTGGCTAGAGAATTTTGTTTTTACTTCCTGTCTAAGTTAGCTAATGCTTTCGATTTTTTTTTTTTTTATTGGAAATGATGTTTCAAAAAGATTGCATACTTTTTGTAGACTACTTTCTTTTGCATTGTAATTTCTAATTTAATTTTCATTTTGCTGGAGCAGATTCTTAAAAAGAGGTGTAAACGAGAAGGGTAGAGTAGCTAATGATGTTGAGACGGAACAGATTGTATGTGAGAATGCTTCCGAAGGAGGTCCAATGCAAATAAGTTCTGTTGTACAGATTCGGGGTTCAATTCCCCTTTTCTGGTCCCAAGACACGTCACCTCTTATTGTTAGACCTGATATTCAAAGTATGAACTTTCAAAAACCTTTTCTTTTTCCTTTTTGGTGGTAGTTTTTTACATATTTTTCTGAACGTTGTGCTTTTTGTGCCCTTCAGTATCAAAAGATGACCCTAACTATCAGGCCACAAGACTTCATTTCGAGAATCTTGTGAGGAGATATGGAAATCCAATTCTTATTTTGAATTTGATCAAGGTAATTTTTTTACTGTGCTTGAAGAATCAAACATTAAACTTCCACCAGCCTTTGCTGTTTTACGTTCTTGGACATGAATTTTGTCAACCTCTCATTTGCCCTTTTTGTGGTTAACATTGATCGTGATAAACAGATTCGTGAGAAGCAGCCGAGAGAGACAATTCTGCGTGCAGAGTTTGCAAATGCTGTTAGAGTTATAAATAGCACTTTGAAAAAGGAGAACCAACTTAGGCTTTTCCAGTGGGATTTACACAAACATTCCAGATGGTACTTTCTTTTTTCCTTTTCCTTTTTCTTTAAAGACAATTAGTACAACTTCTGTTGTTTTAGTTTGTGAATGGGATGACAGAAGCTGTACTTTTTGCAGCAAAGCAACCAGTGTCTTGGTAGAGCTAGCGAAGATAACTGCACAAGCGTTAAACTTAACTGGAGTCTTCTATTGTCAAGTAGCACCAAATTCAAGGCCTCTGGAATCTCCATACGCTCCATTATTTGAGTAAGTTCTAGTCAAAGCATGCCACCTAATTGCATAATTTCTTTTCATTTTCATTTTTTTATTTTTTTTACATTCGTCTACATATAAATTTGTTTATGGCTGAGTCAGTTTACTCTAGAAGCGTACCATAACCTGTTCAGAACATCTCTTTGAAGTCCATATTGAATAACTGTTGCTTCATTTTGATTTTTTTTTTTTGTTTTTTTGTTTTTTGTTTTTGTTTTTGTTTTTGTTTTTGTTTTTTTTTTTTTGTTTGTTTTGTTTTTAAATGCGGTGTGATTCTGGAACAAAAGTAGCAGTGACTTCTCTTCAGAGAACCTGTCCAGTCGAAATGAGAGTTCTGATAACCTGGAAATAGAAATTTGCAATCACGGTTGCAATGGTGATGCAAGTGGAATTTGCAGTGAAAAACCCTTAATGCTTCAGAAAGGGGTTCTACGGACCAACTGTATTGACTGTTTAGACCGCACAAATGTTGCCCAATATTCCTATGGGCTAGTTGCCCTAGCAAGTCAGCTACGTACTTTGGGACTTATAAAATCCCGAAGAATTGATCTTGATAATCCTTTAGCTGATCAGCTAATGAGACTTTATGAGACCATGGGTGACACCCTCTCATTTCAATATGGTGGTTCTGCAGCGCACAATAAGGTGATTTTTCTAGACTTTCTTGCAAGTTGTTTTTGATTTTACGATTCGTTAGATCCTCAGAACATACGACAGTCAAGAAATGCCACGCAACAACCCACAGACAATTTAAGGAGGTTTTCTTTTATTATTTTCTTGTTTCTGGAAAATTACTATTCAGTCATCATAGGTTCTGGATGTAAACTTTAGTGTCTAAGCATTTTGAGATCTTATTGTGAAGTCTAGATTCCGACCGACGGATTCACATTTGCCTCACTGAGGAGATATTAGACCATAACCTTAATTTGATCCAGGATGTTGGAAGCTCTCTTTTTTGTCTTCCAACCCACGCACTCCAAAATCCAACTTATCTTCATTTTAGTTGCTCGATATTATGTTTTTCTTTCTAGCTTCAAAGATTTGTTCTGTTACATTAATCATCCTGTATTATTTTTTCATTCTTGATGCCAAACAGATATTTTCCGAGAGAAGAGGTCAATGGAAGCCAGCAACTCAGTCTCAGGAGTTTTTTAGAACTTTTCAACGGTATTGTAACAATACCTACTGGGATGGTGAAAAACAAAATGCTATTAATTTGTAAGTCAAATATGTCCTTGAATCGATGAACTCATTGAGACCTCTGGTATCAGCTAAAGTGATGCTAAGTGCATTGACGAGGAAGTGAATTCATCTAATACTTTGTTTGTGGATGTTGTCAGATTTTTGGGGCACTTTCAACCCCAACCCGGAAAACCTGCGATATGGGAATTGGGTTCAGACCAGCATCATAATGTTGGGAAGCATGACTTCATTGCTGACGAGATTGCTAGGTATGCAATTTGGTCTTGCCAGTTATCATTAAAACTTATGGTAACTGTGGCTGGGTTTGATGAGATAATTGTTTTTTGTAGGTGTAGAAATTTAATGTCCCTTTTTTAGTTCATATTTTTCAAATTAGTATTATTGTGTAAACGTAGAACTCCTTTAATCTCTGGTTGAAAAGTATATTCCTTTAAGTATAAAAGGAGAATACAAGAGAAAAGACAAACTTTGGCACTTTCTCTACATTTGTAGGTTTTAAATAACCATCTACATTTGTAGGTTGGTTATGAAAAGATCACTATCGGATGGCAATATTCAAAATGACTCGCCTATGGCAAGCGTAGTTGCTAGACATGATCAGCCTTTGTCTGAAAAAGAACAAGGATTAAAAGGTCTTTCAGACTCAACCCCGGTTCTTTCAGTTTGTGGGAATGATTTATCTTATTGCAGGTCAGTATTTAAGCACTTTCATTTGATTGCGACCTTAATTAAAATTCCAGAATTTACCTCTCAATAGAGTTTAGTACTATGGTTAATGCCTTGGTGGTGAAATCAGAGTCCTATTGTGGTATGATCTTTTGTAGTTGTCACGTGTTTGTCTGATATGTAAACTGTCTTTCAGTAGGTATTACCCTTCAATGTCTCGAAAGCAGTTTTTTAGATTAATGCAAGAGGAACAATCTGCTGAATGTGATCTGATCTCCTACGATGAAGACGATGAATGCAACTTATCAAGTTTCATGGATGCCGACTGGTTGTCTTCATCTGGAAATTCTTGTGAAGAAGAAACATGCAACGGGTAATCTCGTGATTCATTTAGGTTGCCTACATTTTGACACACAGAAAAACAGCAATGTTCTCTTCATTCTAATATAGTCATGCGGAATTTCATTATTTCAAATGTCTAATTGCACTTTTGTATGACTAAAGGTCTCCTGCAAGCCTTTCAACAGAAAATGTTGTGAAGGGACCGAATATTGATCTTACTAGAACTGCAAGTACAAGTGGCTCCATTGCGCAGGTGAGCATTTTCGTATAACAATTCAGTAGGCTGCAATGACCCTGTTAGTTGTGTGCGCCGACAGTAGAATTGTTAAAGACTTTTTACTGAAATTTGAAAATCCAATGACCGAAGAAACGATTTCACTGGGGTAACATATTTCAGTTTCATAATCTTGACTTGTATGCTCGTGGGGGATTTTGCAGGGAATGGAGGAAACAGAGCCCAAGCTTGGTCGCGAGGTGGGCGTAGGTGAATCGTCGGAGAGCTTTGTAAGCTGGGTATACGATGGAGGTTTGATCTTTCGTTGAAGTTAACTAGAAGAGCTCCTTTATAACAATAATAATCCCCACATCATCTGATTCATCCCCCATCCGAAGGATTTGGGGGGGTTCCTGTACAGCAAAATAAACAACGGTAAAAGAAGAATAATTGGACTTTCCCTAAAAGTGCTTTCCCGGGCTGAAATTTGAGTCTTGATTCAATATGAGATTCCGCTCGCGACGGTCATTTGAGTCTTGTTTCAATATGAGATTCCGCTCGCGACGGTCCTTTCATTCTTTGTTTAGAAGTACCAGAGTAGATATATACGTAGACGTCAAGTCTACAATTCTTTCAGTTTGCTCTCTAGTCTTCTTCTGGGACTATACCCTTTTAAGTTTTTGACCTTGTAAATATTTTTTATATACTAGTTTAAAACATGTGTGATGCACGTGACTGGATATATTTAAAAAAATTTATCTAAATAGGTAAAAACATATTAGTACAAAATAGGCACAAGAAACCAAATAAATAAATAAATAAATAAATCAAGCAACAAGTACCTAAAACTTTAAAAAATATATATATATCAAAAAGATAAAAGGACTAAAATGAAAAAATAAAAAAATTTGGGCCAAAAGAAAAAAAAAGAAAACAAAAAAGGACTAAAATGGAAAAATAAAAAAATGAGCCAAAAGAAAAAAAAATGAAGGACAAATAAAAAAGGTTTTTGTTTTGGACACTTACAATAGGTTTTTTTTTCACCTTTCTATGTGCCAAGTGCATGTTGGATATATTTGAGAAAATTTTTATACATAAGGAAAAAATTAAAATAATAAATTAAAAAAGTAAACCCACAAAATTAAAAAATAATAATAACAAAGGACTTAAAAAGAAAAAAAGAGAGACATAAAAAAAAAGGATGAAAAGATTAAAATAAAAAAAAATTGATCAATTAAAAAAAAGACTAAATTGTATTAAAAAAATGCTCTAACAATAATCTTTTTTTTTTCTTTCTATATATAGCTATAGATATAGAAGGGCTAGACAAACAAAGCAAATTAATAGCAAAAGTGTAAAAGAAGAAATCCAAAAAATAATAAAAAAATTTTAAAAAAAAGAACCAAAAAGATAAAAGGACTAAAATGAAAAAAAACCAACATGAGGGACTAAAATGAAAAATGGATAAATTTTATGGCGAAAATGAAAAAAAATATATGAAGGACTAAAAAAGAAAAACTTATTTAAAAGGGACCAAAATGAAAAATATTTAAGTTGAAAAAAAAAAAAGAATTAAAGGACCAACAAAAAGAGAAATACTGTTTTCGTCGAAACGAATACAATGGATTGACATTTCTTAATAATGTATAGATACATATGTTAGAGCCGTGAGAAATGGTTCTCCATTGACAGCTTTAGATTCAATTTCATTTTTTTTTTTTTCATGGTTCCATGTTAGTCAAGTGGAGATGGGTTTTTCAGTCAACTGGTTTTCGACCATACAAGGATGGAGTTTTACGCCGTTCAAATTTTAGCAACCTTGCACGTTCATTAACTTGCATTGAAAAAAATAATAATAATAACAATTTTACTATTCCCAAGTGGACGTCAATGATTAATTTCGGAAATTACAGAGATCTGCAATGCCCAAAATCAACTGAAATGTTGTGAAATTGAAAAGAATTATGTTCGGGATATTAAATTTTAAAATCAACTTTGAAATATTAATTTAAATTTTGAAGTACTATTTTATGTGGTAAGTTGTCATTTTTTTTTAATTATTGAGTCTTTTAATAATTGTGTCTAGTAGTGAAAAGATAACAACATATTGTATTTATGAGATTTGGTGTCCCTAGTTCTAGTCAATCAAACTGTGTTATAAAGTTGAAGTTCCCACTTTAGAGTAATTTTCATTTACGCAAGTAAAGTATACTTTTCTATGTCGTATTTGTAGTTTGTACCAAGCCCGTGGCTTTATTATAAAGCTCCCATTTTCAGCATTCTCGTAAAAATATCGTGAAGACATTTTTGAATTGACCTTTTTTTTTTCTCCTAAGATTCTTATTTTATCTTTCTTTTTAAAGAATACATATGGTAAAGTATAGAACAAGTAGCTACGATAAAAATCAAAAATTAAATGAGAAATTAGGTTGGGTGTCACTTTTTAAACACTTAATTTAATAGAAATCCGACTTTTTTTTTTTATTGAGTTAAAAGGTCTAATGATTAGTTTTTGGTCAAACAATCTCTTTCTTTTCTCATGAAACTTCGTGATCTCATGGTCTTTCTGGCAAAATCGTGGTTGTTGGTGCTTGAGCTCCTCTTCTTCTCCAATTGCAGTGGGTTTCATTGGAGGGGAGAGAAAAAAGGATTCATGTATATGGGTTGGTGAGTTTGAGTTTAGAATATTATTATATATCAATTAATGATTGATCATATGAAAATTTATTATTTATATTATGATCAAAATTAACTATGAAAAATGATTATTTATATTGTGGTACGATCAATCCTTGACTAACTAAATTGACTTATACTACATGGTCAGTGACTGATCATTTGCCAAAATTGATTTACCACTTTAAGAAAAATGATATTTTAACTAATTTTTGAAAACTTCGATAAATTATTTAAAAACTAAAAAAAAGACTATTTACCTCTAAAAAATTACATCTAATACATGTAAAATTGTAAGAAAAAATCTATTAAAACATTTTAAATTAATGAAAATATACAGTACAGTTTGATTAATTATGGCTCAGAAAAATTCAAACCACAAGTCACACTCCCATTTGCAATTAGGTATTATTTAATCCTCAGACTATACCTCCAAAATAAAAACCCCCCACGCATTTTTAAGGTCAAGTGATTATATCGCTCAATCCTACTTAAAACATTTAACACTCGACGTAATTTTTTTTAAAAAAATTCAGTTATAATGTGATAAAAAGATGATCATCTCTACTAAATTAAGAAATCCTTGTCAAGTTCAATGTCAAAGACAACTACCAAAAAGATAAAATTCAGAACCATTCGATCAAAATAGTGAATTTAAGGACTAAAATAACACAATATCAAAATACTTGTTAGTTCATGAACTAACAAGTAATGGGAGGTCTCAAAAGAGTGATTTGCAAGCATTCTCCTTTGCACCACACATCGTTCAAAGCGTGATTTTGGTAAACATATTGAAGAACTCTTTCCAAGTTTTCAGAAAACTTCCTCATTTTATAGATTTAGTCCTCTTTATATTGAATTTGATTCAGATAACAATTTAGAGAAAAAAGAAAGGAAAAAAAAAAACCAACTTTAAAATATCAAGTCAAAAACATCCAAAAACTCTAAACCACAACTGCGGCACCAAAAAAATTCATTTCCAAAATGTACGGGATAACAATTTTCTCATGGGATAAAAATAAAAACTAAAAGTAAAGCATAATCTAAACTCAACTATGGCTTCAACGACATCGAGATGAAAAAAAAAAACGCCGCCAGACTTCATCTCCCAGACTTTTATTCCCAGCCTGTAGGGGCAACACCACCTTCTACCCCAGAGGGTACTTGTGTTGGCGGCACGGCACTTGCCACTTCCCAACCATCGGAGGCCAAAGGTACCGCTACTGCTACTGATGAACAAGAAAATAATACAAAACATGTTAGCACAGTTGAAGCAACAAAGTAAATAGAAAGTTCTTATCATTTGTACTATGGCATATGTCGAGTACAAATTTAGGTAACATAAAGAAAGGACAGCGGCAGTAGTAGTCTAGTACTAACCTCCTTCTCCACCCCAGTTAACTGCAGGAATAGGCTGTGCAGGAATAGGCTGTGCGGCATCTGAAGGCCAAGGAGCATCCGATATTTGGTTAGACCATTGATCAGCAGCAGCGTAATCTGTAATTCCGTAGTCTGCAGCGACAACAGCTTCTTCGTCCTCCTGTTGCTTCGCCTCCTCGGGCTCCCTATAGAAGAACAAGTCCACCTGCAGATAGGAACACAGAACAGTTCATGGCAATGACAAATCCAACATGACAAAATTGCTAGTTGCTACTCAAAGAACTCTTGAAGTAACCATAAATCTTGAAACCAGTAAATACGTAAAAGTTTAGTCGTTACCATCACATCCCATTTGTGCCCAGCACGGATTGTGCCGCGCATCTGCAGAACCATCCTTGCCAAGAGCCAAAAGAGGCACCCGATGCTGTGCTTCCCCTTGTTATTGGCAGGGATGCCGATGTCAACATACCGCATGGGGGAATCAGTGTCGCAAAAGGCAATGGTAGGGATGTTACCAAGAGCAGCTTCCTTGATAGGCTGCACACAAATCACAATAGTCAGATTTATAAACATAGATGAAACTTAGGAGTCATAACTTCAAAACAATCTATTATTTATGAGAGAATATGCACAATGCAACAAATGAAAGACGATATTCACCTGGTGATCGGTTCTCGGGTCCGTGAGAATTAGCAGACGAGGCTCATTGAAAGAGGTCTGGAGCTGATTGGTGAAGGTACCAGGAGTGTGCCTTCCAGCAATAGCATGAGCGCCGGTGTACTGAGCAAACTTAAGAACTGCCCTTTGACCGTACGGCCTAGCAGACTGGACAATTATGTCCTGCGGGTTCTCTATTCCGACAATAACCCTAGCAGCAAGCTGGAGCTTTTCCCATGTCTTTCCAAGGTTGATAATGTAAATCCCTAACCATCACAAACACCAATTTTTCTCATTCATTACAAATATTAAAAAAAAATCACTACATATAGATCCTATAACGAGACGCTGGAAAGTCGTAAACTTTTCGTCACTACAGGAATTATATGATTTATATTTTCAGAGTCTCAGATCCCACACTAACATATCAAGGAAAAACAATGAATATCGACAGGATTTCCAATACATAAACCCAGAAACTTTAAAACGCATAAAAATATCAGCTTTATCATAGAAAAGAAAAACAATTACGAGGAATCGGAAAGAGGGAAAAAGAGAAAGGTACCATCGTTTCTGCGCTTGAAGACATAACGCTCCATCTGAAAGTCGCAATTCTTGGTGCCGAGATGGACCTCGGCGGCCAACATCATCTGGATGTCGGCCTCCTTCTGAGAGAGCTGGCGCGACGGCGCTGCGGCGTTGGGGGTCGCCATGGCTGAATGTTGCTGAGGAAGAAGATTAAGCTCTCTGTGAATTTGGAGATCAGCGCCTCCTCTTCCTGAGGTTCTTCTTCTCCGCTACACACACTGCAATCAAGAGTTGAAATTCTGTGGTGTTGTTATCTATTTATATCGGCGCCCATTCGAAACCCTAGCTAACTCTTTTTTTTTTTTTCCCTATTAATTAATAATTCCGAAATACATTTTCCTATTTTTCCTCTTTTTTTTAATAATAGTATTTTTCTTCTTTTTTTCTTTTCTTTTAATTTTTTTTTTATTTTTAACTTGGCAATGGAGGATTTGTTGGGAAAAATGGGTCCGATATCAGAGTTACGGTGCAGTGGAAGTTTTAAAAATTTTATGTCGATTCAGAAAGGAAGCTTATGATGTATATAACAATAAATTAAATACATAATCAAACGTACTTCGGCTTAACCTTCCTCACAGTTTTGATTTAATGGAAATTTCTCTCTTTTTCTCACACATAAGAAGGACGAATTTTATCAAACCCAAAAACCCTAGTTTTGGCATTTTCTCTCTCCCAAAAACGTCCACTTTTTTTTGAGTGTATGATGATGGTTGGCTTTTTTCAAGAACCCCTAATATTTATATAATACTCCAATTTTTTTTCAAAAATATCTCCTACTTGAAAAATAATTAATCTTTTGAAAACCAAAAGATCATTATTTAAATTTTGGGCTAGGTTCTTTAAACTTTATGGACGGTTTTTTGCTATGAGAAAGCTCAAAAAATTCGTCCTCCACATAATGTGGAGATTGATTGGTGGTTCAAATTTAAATCAAGAATCTAGACTAGTCAAAAAGTCATAATTCTATCTAGATTCAAACTCCTTTTAAACTTTTAAATTTAAATAAGATTCTTTTATTTGAATTTAAATAAATATTTTTCACAAACATTATCCATATTTAATTAATTTAAATAAATAATATTTTAGATTTCCTTTTCACTAAAAAATGTGCACATTCTTTAAGAAAAGAAAATATATCAAATAAGCTTCATTATTTAAATCAATTAATAATTTAATATTTGAAATATATTTAAATAATTTTGAAAAAAATCTTCTTCTCTCCATCCATTAAAAAACCGTGCAGTATTAATTAGGAGAGAAAAATTTTGCTTTCAAAAATTAAATAATTCAAACACAATCTTATTTCCAAAATTCAATTAACCAAAATAATTAACAAATAATTATTTTATTTACAACACTCATATATTGACAAATCACATTATTTGTCTACATTAATTTCACATGTCCAGTCCTTTTCCGGGACTGCATGTAAGAGAGTACCATATCTCAATAGACAATTTTAAATTCCTATTTTATTTATCGATCTCATTAGGAACAAATATCGAGACGCTTCATGGAACTATATGAGCTAGTAAAGGGACCCGATGGAAATATGTAAAGAGACTCCTATAATTGTGAAAAATTAATTTCGGATTAATTATTCATCAATTATTAACTTCAGGACTATTCCATTAAAAGTCTGAAATTGAACTCCCGTTTACGTACTATATTACGAAAGCTCTCTAACGCAGTGCTTCTTTCATGATTTATTCATCGCTTGCTTAATCCCCATATGTTATCCATGATTGAATTAAGGATTTTTTCCGTTTTACCTTTTCAATCATTTTAACTTAAAGTTCCATTATTCTCCATTGAAAGAACCACAAATTGTAAAAGCCATACAATCGGTAAACCATCAGAGAACACAAAGTAAACCGATGGCCAAGATCTTGTTACATTATCTTTCAATTTCCAAATAATGCCTTTAAATAGATAACATGTACTATCATTAAGATAGCTATGGATTCCGTATCTATGAATCTTGATTTCTCCATCCATAAGTCATACACCCAAAACACAAATATATTGATCATCAATTATCAGTGTCTCACCAATAGTGGATCAAAGTGCATAAGTCATGGATGTGAACTCAAGTATTCATTTCAGGATTAAGATTAATGCAGGATAAGAATCAAAGCGTCATTGATTCTTATAAACGGAATTATTAAACCGAATCAATTAACACCTTAGGTCCAGTCCAATGTCATACCTCAATACTGGTATACATTAAAGTTTCTACTCGGAACCTATCCGATGGTCAAGACAAACCATCCCTTCAAGAAAATAGACAACCTTTACAATCTTATGGACCATTTATTTAGACTGTTATCAAATTACCACGTCTTCTATGTATATCTCGTATACATATGATAATCCGATATATCACCAACAGCTTAGGAGTATTTTATGTTTGCTCAAAATAATCATACATCAACAAACAAAAGTAAATAGGACACAACTTATTAAACATAAATAATCTCTTTTTATTAATATCAAAATGTCATATTTACAGAAAATCCCTAAAATTGATTTTCTATCCTTAGGGCACATATAGATCTTAACAGGATTCTAACTCTGTACGTTTTGGTAAAATTAGGTGTGGTATTACCGTTAGACTATGTTGAAATCACTTTTTTTTTTTTTTGTAAGAACATTAACATATATTTTTTGAAGGTTTTAATTTTTTTTAAATAATTTAAGGTTTTAATTTCAACCTATTGAGATAGATGTAAAATAACTACTAAATTATTTCTCTCTCTTGGTACGTATAAAATGAAACTTTTTGTAAACTATTTAATTTAGGATTACACCTCAAGGTTTAGCTAAAAAACATATGGGAAAAATGTTAAAAAAATTTTTTCAAGGAGTGAACAATGCAAGAATTGTATTTTTTTGAAAAAAATAATACTTGAAAAAAACAATAATAAAAGCTTAGTGTTAGCGGACTTTAAATTGAACATCATTTATATTATACTACATAACATATTTAAAGATGATTAAAATACCATTTTTCAAATAATATTTTAGGAATAACATAGTTATGTAATAAATAAATCACGTTGACACGTTTCATTTAAAAAAAAAATAATTGAATTGTAATATTTAATTTTCTAAACCTTTTGCTATAGTTTAACATCTAATTAACTTTTTTTTTTTTTGTGATCTATAGGATTGTTCGTTAGAAAGTTTAATTTTGAATTATTATCTTAGTTATTGTTTATACATAAATCTGATAAAACGACAACCAATAAATATAAAATTTTATTGGAATCACTGAAATATAGAGTCACAATAATCTAATTCTCTCAACAAAAGTCTGAGTCTTTCTATTTTTTAAATGTCTTCAAAAGTGCACAAATCTCATTCTCCCACCCCTATTTATAATTTTTCTGGGGAGGTCTTAAGGATTACAATTATTGTTTCAGATGCCATGTTCTTATTAATATATCTGATAATGTGGCTTCATGTAATAACGTGACTTTCTTGTTTATTATTACTAACGTGGATCTTGTCTTAATTCTCGCTCTTCTTTCTTGCCTCACGTTGACATGGCTGTCTATTACAAATCCTTATTGAACAACGTCGTTCTTCTAACACACCAAACGTTGTGTCGTATCTAAACTTTGCCCCACCGTTATAATAGCTTTTGTTCTTTGAACCTCAAATTAGACAAGGGAATGTTAATTAAAAGAAAACGTAAATAAAACGTAAATATGTCTATTTTGAAGGGTTATTTTACTCTCTCTCTCTCTCTCTCTCTTCTTCTTCTTCTTCCTTTTTTTTTTTTTTTTTTTTTTTTTTTTTTGTTTTACTTGTGGTAAAGGGCTAAAAGCCCAAAACTGATCCTTTGAGAAAAACCCATAAATCTATGGGCCAGTGTTCGAAGAGTAGTGAACTCAGGCCCATCAGCCCGTGTTTAAACCCTAACAATAGAAGTGAAGTTAGGAGGGGTTTTATGCCCCAGAACAGCCCGCGTAAATTCTCTGTGCTCGCCGGAGCTCTCCGTCTGCAACAATGGCGGTCTCCAAATCAAAGAAATCCTCCAACAACAACCCAGAAGACCTCGAGCTTCTCAAGACCGACGTAGCCTCTTTCGCTTCCTCTCTCGGTCTATCGTCCTCTCTGCCATCCTCCTCTTCCGGCTTCAACGACGTCGACTTTCGCAAAACCGGTCATCTCCGGCCAACCAAACCCCTCCAGAAGAAGCAAAATCAATCTCCGAACTCCAATTCCGCCGAGAACCAGAACAAGCAACACCTCCGGAAGGAGAAGCCCAAGCCTAAACCCCCAGTTCTCGTGCTTCCGAACGGAAATGGCGACGACAACAAGCCTGTAGGGTTGGAGAAATTCAAGAACTTGCCCAAGCTTCCGCTGGTGAAAGCCAGCGCGCTCGGAGTTTGGTACGCTGATCAAGAGGAACTGGAGGCGAAGGTGGTGGGAAAGGAGAAGAAGAAGGTGGAGGCGAGGGATTTGAACGAGTGGAAGAGTTTTGTGGAGAAAAAGAGAGAGCTTGGAGAGAGATTAATGGCGCAATACGCCAAGGATTACGAGTCTTCCAGAGGGCAGAGTGGGGATATTAAGATGCTGTACGCCACGCAGAGGTCGGGGACTGTGACCGATAAAGTCTCGGCGTTTTCGGTCTTGGTTGGAGACAATCCCATTGCCAATTTGAGGTCTCTTGATGCACTTCTGGGTAAATTCTCTCTCTTTCTCGTGTTTGGGATTGATTTTGATGCTTAAAAAGTGTTAATTTTAGAAGTTAGAAGCAAAAAATCATTGGTTACTAAGGTTTTCTCCGAGAGACGAAATCTCAGTTTAGGGCATACCCAGAAATTAGTTTCATACTTCAATTATTTGTTCGGAGTTCAACTATGTTTCAGTCTATTAGGAACTGAACGACCTTTATTTTATTTTTTATGATTTGAGGTAGCTTTTATTTCAACTGGTTGTTTCTTGCAGGAATGGTAACATCCAAAGTGGGAAAACGACACGCATTGACAGGTTTTGAAGCATTAAAAGAGTTGTTTATCTCAAGGTCAGTACTTTTTCTCCACTCTCATTTTTTCGGTTTACATCTGTAAATCCTGATGGTTAGGTGGTTTCTCGGTCAAAGAAGTCTTCAATTTGTAAGGCTAAGCAAAAGCAAAAGCAAAAGTGAAAGTGAAACCATGGTCAAAGTAACTCTAAATTTTTTCTGTTTTATATCTTGACTGACTTTCCATTTATGCTTCTTGTTCCAGTTTATTGCCCGATCGAATGCTTAAGGGCCTGTTGCAGCGACCGCTGAATCATCTACCTGAGACGAAAGATGGCTACTCCCTGTTGCTCTTTTGGTATTGGGAAGAATGCTTGAAACAGAGGTAATTGTAATAAATCTTCTTGCTGTTATTCCCTCCTTGGCTAAATTCGTGCAAATAGTTTTAAATTCAAAGGAGAAAATTTATTGGGATCTTAGTTAATGAATGTTATTTTATTTGTACTATTGACGAGTAAACCTAATGTCTCAGGTATGAGCGTTTCGTTTTTGCTCTTGAGGAAGCATCAAGAGATATGTTACCTGTATTAAAAAACAAGGCAGTGAAGGTTAGCCGATGTTATATGCTCTTTACACTTCTAATCGATCCCTTTTCTTCATCCCAATTGGCATGACTTCTTTTCCCTTTTAATTCAACATTGTTGACATTGAATGTAAGGAGTTCTGCGACATATGTAGATGTGCATGATGATTGTGCAGAAATTGAGTGTATAGGTAGAAGATTTAAACCTAAAAGATATTGTGGATTTATGATCTTTTGTAGTTGTGGTTTATCTTTGGTGTTGCTTACATGCAAATTTTCATCTATACTTAAGCACCTTTTTGATTGCATTCAGATTATTGAAACACTGCTAAAGAGTAAATCGGAGCAAGAGCGCAGACTTCTCTCTGCCCTGGTTAACAAAGTAAGTTGTATTCCAATTTTGCACTGATCAGGAAATTACTGCAAGTATATATATATATATATATATATGTTATAAGCTCAATTTGATATCTGATTTACTTTTTCGTTCGATTACTTACAGTTAGGAGATCCAGAAAATAAGGGTGCTTCCAATGCTGATTTTCACTTGTCAGAGCTTTTGAAGGACCATCCAAATATGACGGTCTGGCACAACTACGATTTTCTTCTTTATATTTTGAGGCATATGTATTCAGTTATTTGCTTCACTTCAGCTAATGTAAATGGGGAAAGTGAGACACCATGAATTCGGAATTTAACATGATCTAGCTAATTAGCAGATGTGAATCATGTGATACGGATATGATATAAACTGGTCTTGAAATGGGGTCCTCCTGCAAAACCCACCACCTTTTTAGATTTTGCCATCACCTCCAGGGAAATGTACCTCTATTTTTAAGGACATTTTGCTTCTGTTGCAGAATCCTTTAATGATAAAGTTAGTAGATTTTTATGTGCACTTCACACTTTATGATGTCAATTATGGCCATGGAAGAAAGGATAATAGCTTCTTGTTTCGCATGTTCTCTCCTTTTTCTTACAGACTGTAGTGATTGATGAGGTGGACTCTTTTCTCTTTCGGCCTCATTTGGGAATACGAGCAAAGTATCATGCTGTACGTTCTATAAGCCACACCCTTGTTATTGTATCTCTACTAGTTAATTTGGATTAAGCTAGCAGTGTTCTGATTGTTTCAGCATTTTATCGATTTTCATTGGCTGCAGTGTCTTTGTAAAATTAAACCATAATAACCTGAATGCTGGATATACCTGTCAACGTCATTGACACATCTTTTTTCTATGCAGGTTAACTTTTTGAGCAAAATCCGTCTGTATCACAAAGGAGATGGACCAAATGTGGCAAAGCGTTTAATAGATGTATACTTTGCGCTTTTCAAGGTATTGTGGCCTCTGTTTTCTGTTTCTTTTTCTGTCTTGAATCATAAACATGTGTGCAAGCACTTAGTTATATGCAACAAGACGTATATTCAGGTTATTTCACCTTTATTTATAATTGATTAATTTCATATGATTCTCTATTGCTTTTGAAGGTTAAACATCAAATGAATTCCTAATGAATGTGTTATTGCATTATTGTAGTACTTTATTTACCTATCTGTCCGAATGAGAGAGAAAAAGATATGAAAAACAAAATGAATTATTAAAAACAAAGAAAGGTCTTCACCATTCAAAATTTCAGGTACTGATAACGGAGGCAGGAGGTAGTCAGGAGAAGGATAAAAGTGGCAAACGAGGGGATGGAAAGGCTTCCAAATCTGTTAAGCATGGAGAAGCGAAGAATTCGTCAGAATCTCAAGTTGAATTGGATTCACGTTTGCTATCAGTTCTTCTAACGGTCAGTATAGTTGTATCTTAAGCATATAATAAAGCTACTACACATGAATGATATATATAATAAATTTCCAGCTTATGTGACACTGTAGCTACGCTACTCTGGTGTCTTCATTTGTTTCTAGTCCTTCATGGATGACAATTCCTTGGCCTTTTTCGTAACCGTCAGCTGTACCTTAGCTTAGGCTGAGAGTTCTCAAAGTTTTGCTAATTTCTTTGCTACTGTTCCTTTGGCACAGGGAGTCAATAGAGCATTTCCTTATGTCTCGACCAGTGAGGCTGATGACATCATAGAGGTCCAGACGCCAATGCTCTTCCAACTGGTAAGCCCCGAAGCTCCACATTGTAATTTACTACAAAGTATGAGGAAGGCTTTGGCTAGTAATGTGTTATGTCTCTACGTTTGCATCTGTGTTAAGTAGACTCTTTTGTGATGCAGGTTCATTCAGACAATTTTAATGTAGGAATTCAAGCGTTAATGCTTCTTTATAAGATATCCTCCAAGAATCAGGTTGTCAGTGACAGGTTTTATCGAGCCTTGTATGCAAAACTATTGCTTCCGGCTGCCATGAATTCTTCCAAGGCAAGTAATATATGATTTGTTTGCACTCTCAATTCAGCAAATTTGCTTTATCGTGGTGAAAACGATGATTTTGTATATTTCAGGCGGAAATGTTCATTGGTCTACTTCTCAAAGCGATGAAAAGTGATGTGAATGTGAAGCGCGTGGCTGCTTTTGCAAAGCGTGTGATGCAGGTTATTAGGAACTGCACTCTTGCTGTGATTTTCTTTCCCACAAAACGGCTTACTTCCTTATTTATTAGTTCTATGCGTAGTACTTCATGTCCTAAAACGGTGTTCCGAACTTCAGGTAGCCCTTCAGCAGCCGCCGCAATATGCCTGCGGATGCCTATTTTTGCTCTCTGAAGTTCTCAAGGCAAGGCCGCACTTGGGGTAAGGCTGCTCCACTCATACAAATTTTTCTTCACATGGTTATTCATTTATTTTTAGCATCATTATCATCTGTATCCCCTTATGCAGGAAGATGGTGCTTCAGAGTGAGTCAGCTGATGAAGAAGACGAACATTTTGAAGACATTGTTGAAGAGACTGATGATAGAACAACATCTGCATCGGACAAGCAAGAGAATGATGCTGGGCCGGTTGAGAATGGTGGTGCTGCCGTATCTGACAGTGATTCTTCAGAAGATGAAGAGGAAACTCCAGTCTCTGCCTCCGAAGACGAAGTTTCAGATGAAGCAGACGAGTTTCTTATAAGAGATGATGCAAAAGACGTCAAAAAATCCACAACAAGATCTGGTTCTAGTGGGAAGCAATCTCAAGTATCCTCTAAGAGGCCTTCGCTACCCGGAGGTTACGACCCGCGCCACAGAGAACCATCTTACTGGTGGGTTATCTCTTCCAAGCTTTTATTGTTATTTTCCTGGTCATCCTTGTTTTTTTATTTTGTTTTCCATGGCCAACAGCAATGCAGATCGTGTAAGCTGGTGGGAGCTGACGGCACTTGCTTCGCATGTTCATCCCTCGGTTTCGAACATGGCAAACAGACTTCTTAAGGGGAGCGACATTATCTACGATGGAAATCCATTAAATGACCTCTCGCTTACTGCTTTTCTAGACAAGTTTATGGAGAAGAAACCCAAGTCCATTTCATGGCACGGTGGTTCACAAATTGAACCTACCCGGAAGGTAAGCCGAACAAATCTGATCTGCTTATTGTTTCCGTTTAGTCTTTTCTCAACTCATTTATGTTCCTAACATTCAAAGCAACAAGTGTATGATCTGTGATGCTGCTGAATAATTTTTTGTTCTTCCAGCTTGAAATGACCAACCATTTGATTGGGCCGGAAATTTTGTCATTGGCCGACGAGGATGTACCGCCGGAAGATCTCGTCTTCCACAAGTTCTATGTCAATAAAATGAGCTCCTCAAAGAAACCGAAGAAGAAGAAGAAGAAGAAGAAGAGAGAAGCCGACAATGAGGCTGCTGAAGAGTTGTTCGGCGATGGTGGTGACGACGAAAGCGACAACGAAGAGATTGAGAACATGTTGGACTCTGCTAATCTTTCTGCAGAGGCAGATGGTGACTACGATTATGATGATCTTGACCGAGTTGCTGAAGATGACGATGAAGACTTGGTTGGTAATGTCAGTGATGTAGAAGATAAAGACATACCATCGGATATTGCCGAGGAAGAAGATTTTGATGCTACTGCAAGCGAAGGTCAAAGCGACGATGAGGACAACGACGATGACATTATCAATATTGGGGATGCAGATGATGGTGATGATGTTGACGAGGATGGAAATGACAATGACGACGGGGGCGGCATCAAACAAAGGAAAAGAAAGCGAAAGCCAGGCAGGTCTGGAGCGTCTCCTTTCGCTAGCTTAGATGACTACGAGCATCTATTGAATGAGGATGTTCCTGCCGAAAAGGAACCTCCAAGAAAGAAGTCTAAGAAGTCCAACAAGAAGTCACAACGGAAGAAAAAGTCATCCGACTAACCCCAAAACCGCCTTTCTCGCCCGAGAACATTTCAGTCTCTATTTACTCACCCCAAAAGAGAAGATTTTAGCACTTTTACAGGTCTGCCTATCAATTTCTTTGTTAATCAAAGCTTGTCAATCAATTTTGTAGCGCTAAAAGTAAATTAGTACTTTAATTTTTGTACCTCTGTATGCTTGTAGTTTTTCTTATTGTGATTTATAAACCCAATTTTTCTTCACTCTCTCCATTCACTCCACTGAAATTTTAGTAGGAGAAAAGCATGAAAAAACGGAAAGGTGAGAACTTCTGGAGAAACAATTTTAGTAAAACATTTAAAATTTAAACAGGGATTCATTAAAATTACAACATATATTTCTAACATTTAACTGACCAAATCTCTGCTTCCTAGACTTATCTACACGATGCTGGCTAACCAAAAACAGAATACAAAACACGCTTCCAAAAAACCCGTCCACATCAACCCGTCTCCTAAGAGATGGCAACCTCAACTGTTTTAGGCTTGGGAGGTGGAGGAAGCTTCTCCACAACCAAAGTCAGAATGCCGTTTTCGCATTTCGCAGTTACGGCGGAGACGTTGGCGTTCTCTGGCAACCGGAATTTCCTCAACAGCTTCTGGGGTGCCCTCCTCTCAAGCCTGAGGTACTTGCAGCCTTCCTCCTCGCCCTCGTCGCGTTTCCTCTTCCCGCCACTCCGAACAACAAGCGTGTTCTCGTCTTCAATCGTTACCTGCGCCGACATTGACGACAACCACCATTAGCATTTAAAAAGTTTTCGAGATTTTTGCTCTGCTCACATACCATGTTGAAATACGCAACTTTTTTAAGGTACCTGAATATCGGACTTGGACAAGCCAGGGACGTCCATGTAAAAAACGTACTCCTTGGGAGTCTCCAAAATGTCGACAGGGATGGTGGAGTTACCTTTGTTGTCGCGGGTCTCGTGAGGACGAGAAGGAAACATGACTTTCTCGATGGTGTGTGGGAAATGGAAGATGTGATTCACCGCCGACGCCAAGTCCCCGTTGAAGTCCACAGCTCGGCTCATTTTCCCGGGTCCCAAACAAACCGCTTTCTAAGAACACAGACACGACAATTAGCCAAGGAAAGTGGAAGAACAGAGTTGGGCTCTTACTTAAGAAGCGAAGAGGTTCAAAAGATTTCGAGCCGTAAGCGAGAGAGATGAGATGAGATGAGATGGGATCAGGATCGACCAAATATTTGGTTGCCGAGAAAATTGTGGGGGAGATATAAAGTGCAGAGAAGAAAGTTCGAGAAAAATAAAGTTGGGGAAAGGTCTGGAAAGGTCGCGGGTTTTGGCGTGTGGTTTTATGCGTACACGTGCCTGCTGTAGAAAGCTCTAGCTGGAGACTGTAGTCATCAGAAAACGGATAAATGGAATACTAGGAGAAATTTTAAACAAACAAACAAACAAAAAAACAAAACAAAATGCTATCACTGTTCCATTCGACTATATATGTCATCATTGCTCGGTAATTTAACAATAATATTATAACTAATTTCATTCTAATCATTTATTCTTGATTGAAAAAAGAAAAAAAAATAAATTAAAAAAAAAACCATAATGTGGTGGTTGCTTGTCCTCTAACTATAAGACAATATGCCGTTTACTGTCAAGACGACAAGTCGTTTGTAACTAGTTTTTAAAAAGTTAAATCAATTTCAAATTAAAAATTTTATCTTTAATTGGTAAACCAAACGTAAGTTTAGTCTCTGGAATGATGATTTGCCCGTTGAAAATTCTAGTAGTGGTGCGGTTTTAGTTTAAAAAAGGCTCATCTAATGTGAAAATGGACAGCGGTAGTACGGGAATGACACTGTAATCTCGTTCAAATAAATGTTTCTTTTTATTCCTCAGCTTTCTTCCACGCTTTGGCACAACAGACGGCAGGTCGTTTCATTGACGAGTTTGCTTTTGTATCACAGAAACAACATGTAGTGTATTATTCAAAGTTTGATGTCGTTTAATCACGTAATTCACGCATGTGCCAAGTAGTCTTAGATATTTTCTTTGTATTTTTTATGCAGTCCTTTATTTCAATGAAAACGACATGTCGTTGTATAGGTGAAAATTATGTGTATGTATTTTTATTTTTTTTTTTCACATTTATACGCCTATATAGACACATATTTATATGAATATAAGATCTACCTTGATTCTTTGGCAAATGACTTCTCTTGTCCTCGATGTAAAACTCATTCCGGACCCTAAAACTTTTATAACAATCCAAGCCTTAAGCACATGCTGTGAAGACAACCATATCCCACAGACGAGACATGTTAACATTTTTGTTTCTATTCCAGAAAACTTCTAGTATCCGTTAGAGCTTTTTGTTAAAATAAAAAAAAAAACATATGACTTCCAAAAAAAATAGCTTTTTTAAATAGATTTAAAAACTTAGTTCAGAATTTAATATAAATATTATAAATTATATTTTTAAATTCTTATTATTTATTAAAAAAATTTAAAATCATTTTGAGCTCCAAATATTAATTTCAGGCAACATCAATTTTTTTACTCTTTTTAGCTTCGAATAATAGTGCCATCAAACACCCACAAAAGGAAAACAAAAACGGCATAAGAAAGATGGTATGCGTTTGAAATATTGTGAACTTTTTCGAAGCAAAATTGTCTTTTGTTCTGGCGTAATTTTTGTACACCCTTGTGACATAAAAGATTAATCTCCAGTTTGGTCACACTACTTCGAGTCTCTGATTAATATATTTTTTAAGATTTACTAATTAATATACATGTTATATGTTATTAATTAAAACTTTTATCTAAATAACAAGTATTAATCAAAAATCTTTTACATCAATAATATTGTTAGCATTAAATATCTTTATTCAAAATATTACACCGTCAAATCTCTACGTTGTCGGAATAAAGATCCTCCCCTACCTACCTTATAATTAGAGGAAATTATCCAAATAACCACATGTTTTTCATCTATTAACTAACATGACACAAATTCTTTCATCTTGACTAACATGACAAACTTGTAGTTTATTTTGTGTTATATTGATCTAATATTACTTTTTTGTATTATATTAATGTAATAATCTTTAAATTTGTGTCATTCAGATACTTTCCTTTATAGTTAGGAATGATTATTATACAAAGGACCACAGAGAGATACTTTCCTTTATAATTAGGAATGATTATTAGTAAAGGTCCCAAACCTTGTGAAGCTTTGGGACCTTTACTTTAGTTTAATTCCTCCGTTCGGCACGTACCAATTCAATTAGTGTCCCATTAATAATCATGCTGTTGTCTATCTCCAATAGAAACTAGGACTATGCCCTAATCTCTCTCTCTCTCTCTCCCTCTCTTCCTGTTTTTTATTGAAAAAAAAAAAATCTGTACTAATCTTTTAAGTGAAGTCTTCCACAAATGAGAATTATCATATTTCTTTTTCTTTTTCTTTTTCTTTTTTTTTTTCAAATGTGTAATTAAGGGACTTATATATAAAGCAATCTGTTGTTAGGCTGTGATATATAATCATTTTCCACTCGGAAAATGAGTTTGAAAAAAAAAAAAGTAACAATATCAATGTTTAAACGTATTTTAAATATTATTCAACTACCGGAGAGTTAAGGATATATACATTTTCTCTCTTTGAAATCTAGACAAGAAACAGAACGTGATATAAACTTATTTGCTTTAAACTTTAAGGGGTGTATATTCTTTGCAGAAAAAGAAAAAGGAAAAGGTACTTACAAAAACTGTGATAAGAGCTTAATGGGTCTCACATAATATTAAAAAAATGAACAAAAAGAATATCAATCTTTGCGTCTATTGATGTTGGTTTGTTGGTAAAGGGAATGAGAGTCAATTTTGTTTATAAATCTCTTAATAAGGTTTACATATTATTATTTAAAATATAAATCAACGATTATTTAAATTACTATATAAACCATCAAGTCAATCATCGACTGATGCTGATTAAATACTCTTTTTAATTAACTGAGATCGCTTAATTAATGATTGTCTATCAAGTCAATTAGTGATTGAAATGGACTAATTATATTATTAAAAAAAAGGACACATTTCTAAGTTAATAAAACTTCAAACTTTTTTTTAGAGATATAAAAGTATCTAAAAGATACAATCAATAGTAGAAAAATGGTTCTAGTCACAAGATGTCTATTTCTATCGAAAAGGTAAGTTAAACGAATCACGAGTCATTTAAAATACAACTTCCTACATATCAAAGATTTTTGGTAAAACGACTTTAATAATACTCTCTTATCTGGCATCTAGGAATCGAATCTCCTTGTCTATTGTACGTGAGGCTCATCCGTAGCAATCCTGCATAGGTTTGTCCGGTAGAAAGAGAAGATGGAAATGGTAACGCAAGAATTAGCAGGTGAAGACAAAAGATGGTTCTAAGAGGGTGGGGGGGTTAAGAAAGAGAGGAAAATAAACAAATAAATAAATAAAGATGCCTGTGGATGGTGTTTGGCCGTTGTGAATTTCTAAACAAAAACCCAACTTGGAAACCGGTCGACTGCTTACCAACCAACAGCTTTGTGTTTGTTTTTGTTCTTGTTCTTGTTGTTGTTGTTGTTGTTTTGGTGCTGTGAACAACATGAAGATACCCAACAACCAATTGGGTTCTTTTTACCTATTTACCCTTCCACATATTCACGATCTTTTTTAAAAGAATTTTGCTTTTTATTTTTAAAGAGAGAAACCTGGGAATAATTAAAGAACTTATATATGACCTTGTCAATACTTAAACTACGTCGTAAATTAGGATTTACCATGTTCATGTTGGCATGCACTAAGGTTAGTCAAAGGAAACATTTGTTGAGAGAGAAATTTGTAAGCTTAAGGCATGCCCTTTTTTTGGGTGAGGAGAAATGAAAAACACGTTCGGGTTTTAAATTCGGGAGTTTTTATTTAAACAATTCTCATCTTACATGCCGAGTTACTCAAAATGGATATGGTATGCCTAATTAATTTTTGTCTTAAAAACAAAATACAGCTGGCGTGTTGATTAAAGTATATGACAAAATGGATTGGTGCCTAATCTTCTGCGCAATTCAATCGTTTGATTTTGAGGCATATTTGATACGTGGAAGGCACCTGCTCCTCTTATGAATACCCCACAACTCTTTCTTTCTCACGTTAATCTTGCTCTCCCTTTTTTTTTTTAAATTTAATTAATTGTTTTTCGCTTGGACTAATAAACAAAAGATGCCAAAAGAATATATATTTACTTATTTTTAAGTCGATATTTGTTCGCACAACAATCCAAAAATACGGTTTGTTTGGAATTTAAGTTCCAATTTAAAAATTTTAATTCAGTTTTTATCTTTTTATCAAAAGTCAACAAATTTCTTAATTAGTTTTTGAAAGTTAATCAACTATAATTTAAAAATTTCAACTCCAACCGATGTTCCAAACGCAAATTTTTGTTTGGTATTCTAATTGGAATTCAAATTTTTCATCTTAATTTTTATTTTTTTCTAAAAAATCGACAAAAATTATAATTAGTTTTTAAAAAGTCAATCGACTCCAATTTAAAATTTTCATCTTCAATTAAAGAACCAAACGGTGGCTAAAAAAAACAATTCGAAAGGGGTATTTAGGTAATTTCGAACAGAACAAACCAGAAAATTAAAAACAAGAAAAAGGATCAGTTATATTCATCATTAGCTAAGATAATAAGCCCACGCCAAATTGCCCAAGAGGCGAAACTGGTTTTTCTTCTCTCTCTCTCTCTCTCTCTCTTTTTTTTTGGGCGAATTTGGCACCCAAAAATCTCATTCTTAGCTGTTATGAAACAGTGGGCCATTCACGACTGTTTCTGTTCTCTCCTCCACTAAACTCTTCTTACACATATATAATCTATATTATATATAAATATATATACGTGAACCTTCCTTGTGTATTTCTTCATCAGTTCACCAAGAAATCATAGAGAAACAAAACCCTCAAGAAAAGAGAATTTCATGGCGAAAGTTGGGAAGCTAACGAAGCTCAAGTCAGCCATAAAGAGATGGCCATCGTTCACCAAGTTCACCCGCACCACCAGCTCGACCTCCATGGTCTCCTCCTCCCCCGCCGCCGCTAGCTACTCTCCGGAGACGAACAACACGGCGGCGGTGCAGAACGAGGCCGTTCTTCGGGCTGTGTACGTGGGGAAGGATCGGCGGCGGTACCTCGTGAGCTCCGAGGTGGTGGAGCACCCGCTGTTTCAGGAGCTGGTCGGAAAGTCGGTCGGCGGCGGTGGAGTTGGAGTTGGCCGACAAGACGACAACGACGACGCCGTTTCTGTGGCGTGCGAGGTGGTGCTGTTCGAGCACTTGCTGTGGATGCTCGAAAACGCCGAGGCTCAGCTGGGGTCGACCGACGACCTTGTCGACTTCTACAATTGCTCATCATGATCATCATCATCAGTATCATCATGATTATGGATATGATTATCACTCAGAAATGAAGCAGAGTATGGTTTGGTTGTTGTTGTTTTTTTTTTTTAAGCTAATTATTATTATTATAAGATATGAAGACCAGAGGCATGAAGTTGAAATTGTATAGATTGTCGTAGGCTTTTTTTTTTTTTTCTTTTCTTTTCTTTTTTGAATAATTGTGGTGCGAGATTTGTGTCTCGTTTGGGACACTGATGAGGATTAACCAATTTCTTTAATTTTCCAGTAGTAGTACTGCGTATTATTATTATGATTTTATATGTTAATCAAGGAAATTTATGGGGTGTTTGGTGTTTTAGTTTGAGTTAAGATTTTTAAGTTTCAATAGTAATTTTTGTTGACTTTTTAGAAAAGACAAAAAACTTTTTCAGAAAAGACAAAAAATTTTATCAGAAAAAGACAAAAAAAAGTACAGTTTCACTTGAGTGAAACTAAAGTGCCAAACAGGCCCTTAGTAAGTAGAATTTTTCTTCTCCTCCTCCTCCTCTTTTTTAATGCAAGTTTTGCTTTGCTTGATTAAAATTAGTTGTTTGAAGTTAATTTAAAAAAAAAAAAATTTTTTTGGGGTAGCACAAAACGAACCAACAAACACACGAACAAGATGATTTGAGCAAATTCGTTTGTAATTGTTCACGATTGGTTTATTTCATAAGTTAGAACAATAAATTTGAATAAAAAATTCATACTTTAATGAGAGAATCGTTAAAATGAATTAATAAGATGAGTTCAAATCTATGATCCAGATAACGACCCATTGTTAAGCTCTTAACTATTTAAATACTATTAAGACAAAATAACCATTTAACCAATTTGTATTGATTCTCAAGCATAAAATTAATCAGTCTTGTCAACCCAAAAAAGAAATTAAAAAAATGACGATTTAACGTTAAACTTAATCTGCAAACTTGTAAGACAAAACAACCACTAAACCAATGTGTTGCGATTCTCAAATATAAAATTAACGAGTCTTGTCAATCCAAAAATGAAAAAAAAAAGGAGAAAAAAACAAATTACAACTAGCTTCATCAGAGTGATTGTCAAATTATCTGTCCCTATACATTTCACTTTTAATATTTTAATTTTTGCTTTTGTTTTTGCTTTTCCTTTGTTTAATTTGTCTTTTCCACACGCATCACTGTTCAATTAATATATATATATATATATATATATATGGGGTGAGCATACCAGAACAACAAAAAAAAAGTGATAAATAATTAATTGAATTTCCATGACTTTGAGGAAGATGCTTATCATGGGGAGGGCATTGCCAGTTTGGTGCATAAGACTTTTGCAACAAAAATGGCACTTTCTCTTTTCTTTCTATATATTCTTTTAAATTTATTAGTTTGGACATAGAAAAACAACAAAGGTTAGGGGATACTAAATATACAAATTATGAATAGAGTTTTGGGTGAGATGTTTTAACATGAAAAAAATTAGCTGTCGACAAAGGAATTAAAAATAGATATAGAAGCAGATATACTTGACGGGTGCTAATTAACATATATTGTTTAATCTACAAATGATTAGGTTGTTAGGACGAATGTTTTGGACCAACCAAGCACCGAATGACGTTTATTTATTAAATTAATATATTCTGTTATTATAAGTAATCATATTAATTTTTGTTAGAGGACTGTCATTGTTCAATACGGAGCTAATTTTGCGTACCACACAAGATTTAATAATGTTTCCAAGAATGCCATGTAACAAGAAGTAAAATTAAAAAACAAAAACAAAAAAAAAAAAAGGAAAATTATAACAAAACAACATCATGGTTGTGAAAACAACTATGGCCTAATTAGATCATGTCAATGCCAGCAGCATCCACTAATTACAGCAATTACATTACTAATTTTGAAAGGAAAGCTTAATTAATTAGAATAATCATCATTATTAATTCTTTAAAACTATATTGTTGCTAGTGCTACTAAGATCATGAAGTAAATAAAACGTAATATTTACTAAATAATTATTGTTGTGTACATACTATATATGGATGAAGTGATTCTTATCCATGCGTGGAGCTAGGTGGAGATGAATCGTACCCCCATTCAATTTTTTTAAAATCTATAATCTTAACCTATAAGTTTATTTAGTTTTTCAAAAGTGCCCTGAATTAAATTTTTTTTTTCCTTAATGTGACCCCTTTTATTTATTTATTTTTATTTTTTTCACTTGAACCTAGCTCAATGGTGTCATCATTGAACCAATATCTTTTGATAAGAGGACAAGAAAATCAGTGTTTCAAAGCACTGTAGAACCTCATAAAATGTGTGCGGTTACCATGGGTACGCCAACTGAATTAAGTTGGCTCCATTTGTGTTTTTTTTTTTTTTTAAATTACTTTGTGAATATATATTTCTATGTATATATATGTTTTTATTTGTATGTATTATAATCCTGTGTACGCGTGTATTTGAATTTAATGAATACACGTAGCAAAACATGTTGGAAGAACACAATTAAGGAAGAATCCAAAATTTAAGGAACAGAATTTGGCCCACAGCCAATGTCAGATCCGGAACAATTTGTAAGTTGTGACGTTGATGGTAAATTGAAAATAATAATAATAATAATAATAATAATGACGACGATGACGATGACGAAAAAAAAAAAAAAAAAAAAACTGACATTTTAGTGCAATACTCGCATAGGTTAGACCCTACCGAAGTATTTGGCCCAGCCTATGTGATCGGGATGACAGTTGGTTTTGTACTTGTGTCCACTTGTTTGTTGTCTTATAAACTTACCGTCTTTTTACAATTTACTGTTTAAAAAATTATTTTTAAATTAGAATTAATTAATTTTTTTAAATTAAAATTTTAATTAATTTTCAAAAAAAAGACAAAATTTAGATTCAAATTAGAAAGCGAAACAACTTTTTAATTTTAATAATTTACCTTTAAATTTTTTATATTATTATAATATACCTAATTTTATTAATTTTTCATTAATTTAAATATCTGAATTTAGAATATTTTTATTAGGGTATGTGTTATATTTAAAATTTTTTTTGTCGAAATGGGGTTTTTAATCTTCACATAAAATATATTATGGGTTTTATGTAACCAATTTAATGAGAAATTAAATCAAATAAGATACATAATAATGCTTTATAAAATTTATGAGATAAATTATTAAAATTAGAAAATTAAAGAATAAGTTGATAAAGAACGATGGGTTTGGTAAGGCAACCATCTAAATGTCCTCATTATTTGCACCAAGAGATGACAACAAATGTTAATAATGAAAAGAAACGTGATCGGTATCGCAAATTTTAACGTACTTATAGGTATAAAGTAGCAATAAATCTATATCAAATTCCAGCATAAATATAAAGGGATGTTTGATGTTTGAATTGAGTTGAAATTTTTAAGTTTAAATAGTAATTTTTGTTGACTTTTTAAAAAAGACAAAAAACTTTTTTCAGAAAAAACAAAAAAATCTTTTTCAAAAAGACAAAAATTTAAGTTTAAATTTATCCCCCAAACTCCTTCCTAAGAGTTCCCAAAAGCAAGTATCAATCAGTGAAGGACCTAGGTTAGATGTATTCAGTGAATAAAACAAACGAAAAAAGAGTATTAATTCAATTTTGCTGCAATCTTGTCTTATGCGTCGAAGTTGTCACATATCACCGTCTCGGCGTCTCCACTTTTCTTTTTCTTTTTTCTTTTTTTTTTTTTTTTTGCTAAAAATATATCACCGAGTCCACTTGCAGGTACGGATCAATGTAAGGGTCTGGGGGCACGTGCTCCCCATAATTTCTTAAAATTTAAAATTTTGCCCCTATATTTTCTAAGAATTTGGTAATTTATCTCTAATCAAAAAAATTTTCTCAAATATACCCCCACTTAAAAGTTTTCTTCTCAAATGTGCCCTATAACACTCTTATTTTTTAATATCATCACCAACATTTGATTCTTTTTTTCCTCTTAATTTTTTTATCTACTATTCTGTCTAATTTTTTTTGACTTTTATTTGTTTTTAAAAAATTTATTGATTTTAAAATTATCAACAACTTGAACATTTGTGCGTGAAAGTTTTTATTTATTGTAAAAAGAATTACTTTAAAAGGAAAAAAGATGGTGTAAAATAAATTAGAGTGAAATTTAATTTTCAATTAGAAAAAGACAAACAACATACAACAAATCATGAGTTAGAAACTTTTACTTACGATAATATTTAAGATAAAATTCAAGAATAAATTTCACAATATTTTCAAAATATAAAAACAATATGTAATAATTATTATATGACAATAAACATGAAAAAAAAATTTCTTCAGAATTCAAAATATTAAACTTTTATCATATAAAGTTATTAATTTTAAAAATTTTCTTCTTATATGTGCCCCCATTAAGAGAAATTTCTAAATCTATTACTGTCCACTTGCATGCATGTAAATGCTGAAAAGGATAGTATATATCATGAACTTTACATGACAATCCAAAACCATTTAATTAACCCCTAATATATGTATATATTTTCTATCAACTAGAGCCTGGATAAGTACTGTCATATATTGGCATTATATATGTATATATATTATTTATTTATTTATTTGCAAATAATTAAGGGTGGAAGAGCTTTCCATTGAGATGGATCCAACCCCAACAACTTTGGAATTTGGTTTTTTTGAGATGAGTTTGTGTATATTACCAACATAGAAATTAAAAACGCACACGCGTGATCTTTAATGCATCTGTTTTCCATCTAATTTTTAACGTTTTACTAAGGGTCCGTTTGATGAATAAGTTTGAGTCGAAAATTTTAAATTTGAGTTGAAAATTTTTGTTGATTTTTCAAAAAAAACAAAAACTTTTTCAGAAAAATATAAAAACTTTTCAAAAAAAAAAACAAAAACTAAGATAAAAATTTTTGAGTTTAAACTCAAGAGCCAAACGAGGCCTAACATAATGACCAATTTTGCAACAATAAATATTAAAAGTCGGTGGAGCGTTATTAATTAATATCAAAACATCAGGGATCAAATTCAGATTAAAGATATTCTTCATTTGAGATCAAGAGTGAAATTGAATCAATAATTCATTGATCAATATTCTGAGCAAATATACAAAAAATAAAAATATCTTACTATCCGATTTATACACGCCAATTTATAAGACAGACCAAGTAATTGCTGCTATATTCCAGACCAAACACAAATGTACAACACTAAAATCAACAACTAAGCTAATAATAGAAATATAGCTAAATAGGTTTGACCTTGAAAACTTTTGGCTTAGAGCTTTTGGTGATCCACTCCTCAAAATCCTTAGCTCCGCAAGGAATCCTCAAAATCCCTTCATTGCAGAAGCCATATTCCTCGGCTGATCTGTAGAGAAGCTCGGAGAAATCCGCATTGCCGAGCAACGTTGTTCGAATCAAAAACCGCTTAGTACCGTCATCCTCTAATCCAACACAAACAGGCACATAACCTCTAGGCGTCAATGGAGGCCCTTTCAGACTCAGTAGTCGCTTGGTAAATATTCCTCTAGCTCCTACAAGTCTTCCCAACTTACTAGCTCTCACTCCCATTTCAACACTCTTTTTTTTTTTTTTTATTTGTGGTTGGTTTTTTAGTTTTTTGCTTTGAAGTTCCTAAGACAATAGATTTATTAAGGCCGTGCGTACCTCACTGTCCTTGGCTATACTTAAGCAAAAATTCTTTGTCCTATTAACCCTGCACCAATTATTATTCTCTCTCTCTCTTTTTTTTTTCTTTTTTTTTTTCTCTCTTTTCTTTTCTTAATTTCACTTCACCATTCCGTGACCACCAAGTTGACAATAGCCTAATTGTTTTTCAATACTCTTGGCAACATTATATTGACTTCAAATTGAAGGAAGATCATGACAAACTTTAACCAACCAATACTTTTTCTCTAGAAATTACACAAGGTTTTTTAATTCCTCTTATGCACATTAACTACATACTAAAAATAAAAACCATTGCATTCTCAGAGCAGGCAGCATAGGATTTGTGGATGCCTTTCTTAGATTTTTCTTATTTTTAATACCGGAGTTTGAATCTTTAAGTCCTCATTTTAAGGTTCAACCTTAAAATTCACGTTTATCGGACTATTTTTTTTTTTTAAATCATAACAAAATAAAATAAAGTAAAAAACACTATTTGAGGACCAATTATTTATTTATTTATTTATTTTTTTGGATTGAATTCGAGGACCAATTTGTACCAAGTGGAAAATTGCTACACGCCATTTCCGACTAAGCTCCTTAACTTAAATAAATCTAACTTGAATCTCTTGAGTGTCCAAGCGGGTCGTACTCCTTTTCTACTTCTTAACTGGCAAAATACAGAAAAATGGACAGACACTAGTAAACTTCAAAGCAAGTGTTCGTTCATATAAATGTTAATAGTTTATTGTGTCAATGTCAGATAAGACAACTCACTTAAGCCGCCTTCTTTTTTTTTTTTTTTTTTTGAGATTGAAACTGAAATTGTAGGGAGCCCATTAACACTATTTGATTTTTTTAAAAAAAATTACAGAAACATCTCTCTATAATTGATCATTAGTTTGACCATAAAATATAGATAAATTACTAAAATTGCCCCACTTTGCATTAAAAAATATTTTCAGTTATAGTGAAATTATAAAATGGCATTTTTGCCCTTATTTAGCATAAAAAATGAGGTAATTGTTTTTTTTTTTTTGCACATTTATAATCCAAATTTACATTCTAATAAAACAAAGTTTCTGTTATTTGTTTTTTCAAAAGTCCTTTTTAATAACAATTTTTTTTAAGTGTTGTTGTATGCTTTTTTTTTCATACAATATAATTTTCCCTCAAAACACCTTTTTATGTTTAAAAATAATATTAAATCGATCTTTACAAAAAAAAAAAAAAAAAAGAGGGAGAATTCTACCTTTGGATCAGTTTTGAATAGTCTAGATTAAAAGGGCACACTCTACAGGAAAAAAAAAAAAAAAGATTAAAAGGGGACACTAAAACTACAATATACATTACATATGACTATACTTAGATAGAAAGCTTTTAGGGGGAAAAAAGAGAATTTTTTTCTTTCCCTTTCCTCATCCACGACCATGTTCATGAGGAGGGTTTTTTTTTTTTTTTCCAACATTAATGCTGGCCCACTGCCCACCCACCCCCACACAAATGGTGGCCACAACACACTTCTATTTTTTTTTCTTCCCCTCTTGAAAAGCCCCAAATACATGATCAGAAATTAAATCCCATATATGGGTCTACCATAACAAAAATCATTCAAATGTTCAAACAAAATTAAACAACAAATAACCCATCAAAAACTTGGGATTGACATCTCATGTCTAATTTTAGTGTCCCAAATAGTATCTAACCAATTATATTTTGGGGGTGTTTGGTGTATAAGTTGAGTTTGAGTTGAGTTGAAATTTTTAAGTTTGAATAGTAATTTTTGTTGATTTTTTCAGAAAAGACAAAAAACTTTTTGAGAAAAGACAAAAAACATGATGAAAAAAGTACAGTTTAGTTTGAGATGAGTTTGGATACCAAACAAGCCCTTTGACGTATCATTAAAAAAAGTTAGATTTTAAAATATAAAAAATCAGTTATAAAGCATTTTAAGCTTTTTAAGATGACGTGATATAGTATTATTGGTTAGACATGATTAACTTGAATAGCAACAAAGATTGGGCTGGGGTGTTGTGTGGGGAGAGGGGGGAGGGGGGAGGGGGGAGGGGGATGAGCTCAGGGCAAGGGGATTTGCAAAGCTCAGGCGACGGCCACCACCACGGCGGCAGTGGAGGTGAGATGATTCGAGCTCTGCTGAGGAGAGGCACGGTTGGGGGTGGCTGCTTGTTGTAGCTTCTCTTTTGTTGGAGTGAAGCCAAAGAGGATTAAGGGTTATGATTAGTCTATGAAGATCAATGGTTGAAATTTTTTGAGAGTATTATAGTCATTTTAGACTTAAATTTAACAGAGTTAGAGAAAAAAGGTATTGGTTTAATTAGTTTTGATTAATAGGGTGTCTATGTAATTTTAAAAAAATACAAGAGATGTCAGTGTGATTCACTCTTTTTATAAAATAAAAAAAAATAGATTTTGAAAATAAGAAGTAGACAAACATAGCCCATCTGGTTAGTAGGAAACCAATTGTCACGTTGCAATGTAAATATCAAACTGCTTAAAAAAAAAAAAAAAAAAAAAGCCCAGTCACGTAGTGAGCTCGAGTAGGGACTAAAGCACATATTTATATTTATATTTTATAATAATAGTGATGATTTATATATGATGATATGATAATGATAATTTATATATGAGAAAAGAGATAATAGACGGATAAATAATATATTTAAAATTAGAAATACGATAACTAACAAAACAAAAAAATAACGGAACACTAGTAAACTTCAAAGTGAATGATTGTTACCCTCTAAGTTAATATGTATGTATATGTTTAATATCTTGTGAGCATGGATTTAAACTCTTTAAAGGTTATAATGAGTACATAATTTATTAATAAATTACAACGATATATTTATAATCATCTTTTTATATCAACTTCAAGAAAAGGCAACTCAGGTGTACTAAAGACTTTCAAGAGTGAGAGATTCTCCTGGGTACTTTCACCATTAGGTCTCATAAGGGCCAATGATCGTGGCTGTGAGATTTAAATTTAAATTGATCGGTTCATATATGTATTAATATATGAAGCTTGACACTGTTAGAGTATTTGTTAAGTTATACTTGTAATGTCATTTGATTTAAATGTATGATTAAAGTTAACATTTCCTATGATGGGAGAGCGTAGAGTTTCATGTTAACAAAAAGAAAAACAAGCATGTACTGTACGTAAGGCATCTTTCTTTTTATCATTACGGATATAATTTATTAATAATTTTATATTTGTCGCTTCTATAAAATATGTAGTTCACGTTTCAAAAAAAGAAAAAATTTACAATTCAAATAGTACTATTTCCAAATTAAGAGGAAAGTTTTTTATGTTATAAATAAAGAAAAGCACTCCATTTTTTTTCTTTTTGTTTATTAAATTTTCGATCTCACATTGGGATGGAAAAAGAATACAAATTAGCTCATGTTTCATGGTATGAAGTAGTTGCGCTATCAAGCATAAGTACACAAGTACACACATAATACTACTCCTTAGACAAAACAATATTGATCTGGCAATTATATACATCGGTATTCAAATTACCTCTCTGATCCAGTACGTATATAGCTAATTTCATCAGCGCTGTATAATTATCAAACTCTTCATCTTAAAAATGTCAATTTTTCTTTTGGTGAGTTTTTCGGTAGTCTAACTGATTGTTGTGAACTTAATTGTTACTTTAGCTCAATTTTCTTCGTGTATTTTTAGAGTATTGTTGTAAAACAAATATATAATTAGGGTAGAGAATTTTAAATTTGATAGAAAATTAAGAAACAAAATTTGATGTAGAGGCAATTCACCTAATATTTTAAAACCAAGTTAGAAATAAGCAGAGTCTGGCTCAAGAAAATCGAGAAGCCTTGGACAAAATAATTATTAATAGAAAGGATGAATAAATAGAAAAACAATATGTAAGTTTTTGTCAAATATTTATACACTTGCATTTTTTCTAAGCATTTGAAATAGAAGAGACATTGCAAGTCATGCTTTTCTCTATACAATGTGGGATTAAATGAATGATTACTTTCACTCGCATCTTTTCCATTGATTTTTTAAAAACTTCAAAGATCTCTTTTGTGCAATTTAATTAGTTTTTCTACCATGTATTTTTTTTTTTTGGGTACTTGATGAACAATCCTTTATTAATTATGCTTTTGTGTTTGTGTTTGTTTGTTTGTTTGTTTTTTTGTTTTGTGGATTGATGTCAAAGATGGTCTAAATATACTATTCCGAAGTTATGGGCGAAGTTAAAACATTAGGCATCTGAAGATAGCATATACGTTCTACTCTTGTTTATAGTTGTATTTGCATCCACTATATTTATTTATTTTTATTTTTTGAAATTGCATCCACTATATTTATAAATACTCCCACCAAATTATGTTTTTTAATGAAGATTTAAAACATCAATCTTAGTTAAACAATAGTAAAATTTCAATAACACAAAAAATTAAAGATTCGCTGACTTTCACATATTCAACAATCACAAAATAACATAGATGTTCACAAAATATTCATAAAATGAGTATGAAACAGCAATAAAAAATTACAGGTGTAATTTCGATTAACTTTTCATATATATATATATATATATACATATATTTTGGATAGAGAGTACATATGATTAAAAAATTTTAGGGTTCATAAAATTGAATTAGGAATAACCAATGGTATGGTGGTATACTTTATTTACTTATTTATTTGAAAAGAAAAATTCCATTTATAGTAAATGTAGGGATTGTTTTTTTATTTGTTTAAAAAAAAAAAAGCATACTATATATATTTATAGTTAGTGTAGTTTTAATGTAATTTTATGATGGGGTAAAACTGTAATTAAAATAGTATATGATTTGGTGCAGATATTCATAATTTTTTTGGGAGCAAATAGAGTCACTCTTCTCTTAATAACTCTATTTAAATCCATTTGACTTTTAGTTAGATAGGCCCTAAATTCACATTTTATAAGGATGCATATACATACTAAAATTGTAGCTAAAGCAAATTCTTGTGAAAAATGAAAACTAAAAAATAGAACAAATTTTAAATAAGACATTTAAAGACTGATTTTTTTTTTTTGTGAGTAACATTTTTTTTTTGAGGGAATTTGAGTAACATTCATATTATCTTATATATATTCCAAAGCTCTTCAAAAAAGAAAAAATAATTGTGAAGAACGTAATTATGACTGAAATTTAAAAGAAATTATTTACTTAACAGAAATTAAAAGTATTCCCAAAAAAATAGATATTAAAAGTTGTGTACTCCTTCAAAAAAATTTTTTTTTTTTGTAGCAATAATAAAAACAAGCTAATTGTTGATCAAAAGTCTTTTAAAATTTTGTTTTGTCCCTCAAAACTTCTAAGATTTGTAAATGTACCCCCCTAACAAGTTTTTTTTTTTTTTCCTACTGTTTTGCCGAACAGATAATTTTTAACCTCTTTTTTAAAAATTTATCAAAAAAATTTTATTAATAAAATAACTTCCAATAATCAGGAACGATAAGGAGATTGTCATTTGACAAATGCCGCTCTAGAGTTGTACTCTCTCTCTTATACATTTTTTCTCTTGTTATTTTCTTCTCTCCCCCTTCAACGGAAGCATATATCTGTCGTTGGCTTCACCACTGAGCGTTCCACTGAGTAGAAGAGAAGGCCAATTTATGCAGCCAAACTTTTTGGAGCGAAAGGATAAATTTTGAGGTTAGGGTTTTCTCTCTTGAATAGCCTTAATCTGAAATTTTCCTCTAGATTTCAATTCTAACTCTGATGAAATCTCTTTTGTCATCCTGATGGAAAAAAAAAAAAGAAATCCCTAAAATCCCGAAATTCCCAGTACTTAGAAATGGGCATATTGAGTTTTTCCTTGATGATTTTCTTGTTTGTACTGAAAATTGTAGAATCAAACTGAGGTCTAATAATTAATAGGATTTAGTTTAGATAAAACCTAATTAATATGATTAATTTCAATATTTGAGACTTTTTAGATGGATAATTAGTTAGAAGCTTGCTAATAATAAGGAGCCTTTGCTTAAAAGGGTATAGGGAGAAGAAAATTCTGGCATTTTGAAGTTGTTTATGGCTTGGCTAAACATTTTTGGGATTAATATTCGATAAATGTAGGAACTTTGAAGGGCAGAGCAGAAATGTCGAGATTCCGAGCTCTTTGGCAAGCTTCCTTAAACGCAACAAAGAAAGGTGCCGCTACTATTATGTGTTTATTTTCCTTTTTCTGATGATGGAGAAAATAATGTGCTATGTATCTTAAGTTTCGGACTCTTCGACGTATTATCAAGCGATGTTGCATTATCGATTGGTTATGGACCTCATTTTGTGTTGCCCTGATCTTCCTCGAGGCCGAGGAGTATTATCGAACATTGTATCTCCTTTTTCTTTGTTGTGAGTTTTGGTGTAGCATAAGGTCTGCAAGAAATTGCCTGGTAACTTAAAGTTCTTTTGTTTCTGATCTCAAACTGTAGCTCTTACATGGAATGTTGAAGATCTGATTCCTCCAACTGAAAGATGTATTTTCAGTTTCAATTCGAAAGAAGAGCTCAAGAAGTGGCATTTGTATTCAGACTCCGAATATGGAGGTATATAAGTCCTTACAGTTTCTTGTTTTCCTTTTCCTGTAACTTTTATTTAGTTATTTTTTTCATCCATATGTCTCAAATTAACACGAGTTTAGATATGGTATGTATGTGTAAGACGTGAATATCAGTGTATAAACGAAACTTTTACTTGCAATAATTTCTTTCCTTTACATAATTGATAATCAAATATGCTGATACTGGATATTAAAGTCGGCTTTTTGAGTGTCCATGTCAGTAATCAAATATGCATATTCTAACAGCAGGTGCCACCTTGTATATACTGCAGGCCTGTCCTCGGCATCTTTGGAGATCACGGATGCAGGAAACGAAGTGAGTGGTATGAGACAGTTTTCAAGTGGCTCTATAAAGTTGTTATAGCAAGTTTCTTTCTTTGTGTTTTTTGGTCCATTCTATCTGTACTTTCATCTTAGGTGATTGTGAAACTAAACTTCATGTTTGAAAAATTGAATATCTCTCACTGGGTGATAAGATTTCCACTCTTAGAGTCAATTATTATTTCTATTGTAGGAGTTTTCTCTGGTAATCTTTCCCTCGATGTTGCTACGGATTCGAAATGGAACATCTCCCGGGGTGGATTCTGTGGAATGAGGTCAAAGAAGGTGAAGTTATTTCGAAAACTTTTTAGGATATAACTAGATTAGACTTAAGGGAAGTTCTACTTCCAGTGATACTTGGATCTGTTCTAACTATTGTTCTTAGCTAGCACCAGCATGCTTGATAAATGAACTGGTTGTTTGTTTAAGATCTTTAGCTTCACTGCAAAAAATGCCGAATGTGAAAACTGTGTGATTGGTGTTATCTGATTACGCACTATACAATTGAGGCTGGTTAACAGGATAGGGAGAGGTTAATTTCCATAAAAAAATCTTTCTGAAATGAGAAACTTTTATTATTATTATTATTAATATATATATATTTTAATGAGAAACATCAGAAACAAGTTGTAGAAGGAACAATTTCCTTATTTTTATTTATTTATTTATTTTTTATTTTGTTTCCTTGGCAGTTTGATGGCTTCATTGATTTGGACCCGTTTGATACAATAGCACTAAAGATTAAAGGAGATGGAAGATGCTATATTTCTACAGTAAGTATTCCGTTCGGACAATTGGAAAAAGTTTTGAAACCCAAGTGATTTACATCTTAACCAATGAGTGACTGGCTTATGTAGATCTATACAGAAAATTGGGTTAATTCACCAGGGCAACAGGAGGATAATTCATGGCAGGCTTTCGTATTTGTACCCAAAGACAACTGGTATATCACGAAGGCAAGTTCCATTTACTTTGGCGCTAATAGAAGCAAAGGTTTTTACAAATGACAAAATCATTCCACATATAGTTCCTTTTTTCTCTATTCCCCTGCTATATAGTGCTCGATGAATTATGTCTTGATTTGGTGGGAAGGATACTTTTGTTTGTGTATTTGTTGTGCCAATATCTGTTGTTGATAAATAGGCACGGACAGATGATCTAGCTTGTGACATATATATATATACATCTAATTTTTTTTAATGACCGTTCAGATTCCATTGGCTCAATATCTACCGACATGGAGAGGAAACGTTATAGACGCAAAGCTGGAAATGAATCCTTCTCGGGTTGTTGGAATGTCTCTGTCAGTGAATGCAGAAGGTGGAGTCCCTGGTGCCAGGTCTGGCCCAGGTGACTTCAGATTTGAGCTTGATTGGATCAAGGCCTTGAGAACACAGTGATTTACTGATTTGTAGCAAAATCCGAGCAGTCAAAATTTTTAACCGCATAAAAACTTTGATTTTCATGTTGTAGTTACAAGTTTTTTTTGTTCTCAAGTTACAAAATGATAGCCTAACCATTAAATTTCGTTGAGGCTTGTTCTGTCTCTGTTTTTTAGGTCCCCCAAATTGGTGCATCTCATCTTGATATTCACGTGATGGTTGGAGTTCCATAGGTTGAAGAAGAATCCGACTTATCTTCATACGTTTTGTGGGGTTAAGGATTCCTTTTGAGACTTACTTTAAAGTTGGCAAGTTTCTGAAGATTATACATATATTTATATATATATTGGATTGTACGGTTGATGTGTTCTGACGTTGATGTGAGAAATGGAACAATTTTTGGCATCTTACCTGTGAAAAATTTATAAGTCAGTTTAGAGTTTAGACTGCAAACAGAGGAGTTGATGGTGAATTGTGAAGAGCATTTTGTTTTGGTCGAGAATGGGATATTATTTGATGTGACTGGGGGGTAATAAGGAGTCATGATCATATTGGTGACAACTAAAGAGGAGATTGTGACCAAAGTCCATATATATATATATATATGCCCTCTTCTCTTATGTGGCTTTTGGCATGGTTTTTGCTTCAACAGGAAACAGGGGACCGGCCAGGGCTTTTGCTTTTGCTTTAGCCCAAAGTGTCTACATATTCAAGCTTCAAAATAATACACGCAAAACATAAAAATAAAAATAATAGCACGGGGATATTAAGAGTAATTTGAGGGATTTTTTTGAAGACGATTGTCCTATTTGTCTTTTATATTAGGGGAGAGTATCAATTTGAGGGTCAAGAGAGAAATTATAAAAAAAAAAACAAAAACAAAAATCGAAAATTTGAGAGGTGTGCCTATTTCTCTTATATTTTTCTTTTGTGTGCTTTTATTTTTGTCTATTTTCTTTTGTTTGGTTTTATTGCTCTCAATGGTAAAGATGGAAAAAAAAAATTTTCTTCCAAGTCTATATATAGAATTTATTGTATAATCTTCTTGTTTATCATAATGAATTTACTCGTTAATAAATGAGGTAGCTCTTTATTGAGAGTAAATCAATACAAATCTATTGTGTGCTTTATTTTTTGTCTATTTTCTTTTGTTTATGGTTTTATGAGATTTATTTGTTCTCGATTGAGATGGGAAAAATTCTTCCAAATCTTTTTTATAGAATTTGTTTGTGAACGCCAAGAAAGTTTCTTTCAAAAGGACCTTTCACAATCTTAAAGAAAAATTATTCGGTAAACCAAATGTACCATGTGTGCTTATGTGATACACTCGTCCGATAAAAATTTTACATTTAGGTGCTTTTTCTATGTCATCTTTTGTTTTATTTTTCTCTTTCTTAATGTGCAATCATACTTGTTAAATAAAAAATACCATAAATATCACATCTAAATCTCTTTTTATAATCAATTAAATTTAAAGATACATCTTTTTTTTATTTTTTGATATCACTTAATATATTTAATTAATTTTTGCTCTTAGGAAAAAAGAAATAAAAGGACCACATCCGTGGTTCTAGTCCTGAAATCAATAATTCCCCATCTTAGTATATGGAAAATGAGGAACTTTCCTCAGTCAAATTAATACGAGAGAGTGCAACCAAACCCAAAAAAAAAAAAAAAAATCCTAGAGAAATTTTTTTTTTTTTTTGGAAAGGCTGTAGTAGAGCCTTTTTTATATACCACATTGGTAGAATTCCATCTAAGATCATTAAAATTTAATTGAATGGACATGAAATCAAGGGTATACAAGAACTAAAATAAACCCTTACCTATAGGATTGCATGACAAAAATAAAAAATGTCACCGAAATGGGGGCGATTTTTTAGGTGGGGGCAGTCGGAGTGGGGGGGGGGGGGGGGCACCGGTCGTTAGGGGTGGGGTGGTTTTTCGGCCGAAGGAGGTTGAGTTTTTTTTTTAATTTCTTTTTTTTTTTTTGCTTTGAATTTTTTTTAATTTCTTAGATTAGAATACTATGTGCTAAGGTACATGATAAGTATCATGTGCAAACAACATCTCAACCGTTAAAACACATCAAACGGTTTATAAATAAGCTCTACCGATAGGATATATAAAAGGGGTTATATCTCAGCCTTTCCCTTTTTTTTAAGGCTCCGTTAAGTTTTGGATAGAAAGAGAACATTTTATCTTGAAAGACAAGCATCATATGAGCATCATATATTTTTTTAAAGCCTATCGCCACAGAAATTGAAGAAGGTTTTTTGCGCTATTAAAATTTGTTGATTCTTTTTTTTTTTTGTTGTTGTTAAATTTCAACAAATAACTTTTTTCTAAGATCACTTTAAACATTTTATTTGTTTGTGCTTTCAGGAAATTAAAAAAAAAAAAACCAAAAAAACCATAACAACAGTTTTGGTCCCAAAATGAACTAAATTGGAGTTTAAATTCAAAACAAAAAAAAAACGAAAATTTAAATTCATATAACTAAAATGAAGATTGAAAAAGCAAACTAATCAATATAAAAATCCAATATATGAATGCATTCTTTTGAATTTCAAAGTATGATCCGCGTTCAAAAATTAATTAAATATATTAAGGCCCGTTTGGACGTTATCTAAAGATGGTAAAACTCCATGTGAATTTTAAAATCTCAACTTTATATCAAAATTTTTCTTTCTTTTATTTTCAAAAAACTCAAACTTTAAAAGTTCATAACTTTTTTATTTCAAATCAGAATGAGATGATTTTTATGTCAAAATATTCGTAACAGCGAGAGGAATAAGACAAGATCCATTTTACATTTTTTTTTTCTGAACACATTTTAAATTTTTACATTATTTTTATATCATAGAACTTTTTTCAAAAATTTTCCTCACAAACACACATTTTCAACCCAACTTTCAAAACATCATTTTTAGATGTTCCCCAAAAAGGCCCTTAAGTGATATCAAAAAATAAAATATGATATTTTTTTAAATTCAATTGATTATGACAAGAGATTTGATAAGATATTTATAATAGTTTTGATTTAACAACTAATAGATTGCACATTAGGAAAAAGAAAAATGAAATTAAAAGATGACATGAAAAGAACACCCAAATATCAATTTTTTAATAGACAGATGTATCCCATAAGTACGATGATGTGATATAACCGATTTATCATATAATTTCTCCTTCAGAAGGTCGATCTTTAACAAACCACTACCACATGACAGTTTACAATCCTTCACTTGCAAGTTGCACTAGGCTTTTTCCTCATCTTTTCTTTCCCCTCTTCTGTTGCTATTATCATTAACCTCAACTTGAACAAAAAATATATATATATATTTACAGCTACTCTTTTTTTTTTTTTTTTTGTTGGGGGGAAGGAGAGAAATGCATATGTCATGAGAAGGACTCTTTGGACCTCCAATAGCTGTATCACCGCCAGCAATATTCGTACAGTCCAAAATTTTCTTCAGCAAAGTACTGTTGCCCAGTGTGATTAAATGAATCTATTACTATTATTGTCAAGGGCAAATTGGTTTTCAACTATATTAATATCCCTAGTGTGATTAATTGAATCAATTCACTATTATTGTCAAGGGCAAATTGGACATTATTGTTGTTTGGTAGTGTTCAGCTGCAAGGCATGGGACCTTCATTACCTGCTACAAAAAGTTATATTATATGAATGTGTATCTATAGATATATCTGTCACATATATATATATATACACACAGTTACGTATAATATTTAGGAGTTCAAGATTGAGACAGAAAAGGCAATGCAGCCCACAGCACGTATACAGCTGAAAATGTTGGTTTCTTGGAAATTGTAAACTTGACATTGGAAGGATGAAAAATGGACTTGTCACTTGTGCCCCAATGGTGATCAGGAGATCAGAAACAGGATTGTGGGGGTTTGTTTGCCTCGAAGAAGAAGAGAGAAAAACTAGGGTGACATGTTGGTTAAGAAAGATTGATTTTAGTCGGTTTCGGTTTCAAACAGAATGTGTCATTTTGTTAAAATCCTAAAATCCAAGTATGCAACCAGAGGGGAAATTCGGTCGGTTTTTCAACTGGTCCTAGTCGGTTTTTGTTCGTCATATCAATTGAGAATATTCTTTAATTTTTAGTGAGTGTGTGTCCGTGTTAGTTGAATAATAAGTTCTAGATTTGAGTTCTAAAGGATGTTGGTATACATATTGCATTAGATTACTTGAAAATTTTAAAATCATTCCATGTACTTTTATGTTTTAATGTTTGTTTTCAAAAATAGTGTATCGTGCATAATTTATTTGATATCATTTAAGATACAAAAAAAATTGGATCGTTGATATGAATCTTTCTAAATAAGTCTCATAGGAGTCTCCCTCCTCCTCTCTCTCTCTCCGATCCTATCCAATCTGATCCGATTCGATCCGATATGTCTTTGAAGATTGATGAAACAATAAATGGTGTGACTGAGAAGGGAAGGCAAAACCCACATGTTGTTTCTCCAAACGTCCTCACGAAAGGACCACACCGCCCCTTCTACACTTTTCCCTTTATTGAACTTTGGCTCACAACTTATTAAAAACCACATTAACCAACTAGCTAGACTACATTAGTTTCAAGCCAGAAATAAATATCTAAAATTATAGAGCTTTTTTTTCCCCATATAAAGGGATGATTTTACTTTCTTTCTTTCTTTCCTTTTTTCTTTAAAATCTCTCTCTCCTTCTCTCTAAATTGTTACCACAATGATGTACAAAGAGAATATCATAGAGACCAGTCTGGACAAGTTTTGTCAACTTTTTAAAGGACAAACTTTTTTTCTTCTTCTTAAATAATGGGGCATCTTTCTTTTGCCACAAAATAGACAACGGAGGAAAGATTATTTTTCAACCGTGATTAAGGGATCTATGGAATGATATATATATATATATACATATGTATATATATATAGCACAGATATTACATTGAGAGGCTGAAAGGCTTTGGTCAATTTAACACGAAAGCACGTGAATTCGAGTGACTTCCAATCTGACATGGCTGAACTTCACGTGGGTATGTTGGTCCCTTTGGAATTGGACCACACGTTCTTTGCAAGAATAATGTGCTTCTTCTTCTCTTCTTGTGGCCATGATTCTTGTTTGCATTTACAAATATCTTCATTCCTTTTTTTTTTTTTTTTTTCCCTCTCTCTCTCTCTCTCTCTCTCTCTCCATATATTCCGGAGACCACGTGATACATGAATTTCTATCGAAATGAATCGTTCATGTACTCTAATAAAAATTATAACGTCTCTGTTCAAATGCATAACTTCTAATGTGACAGGCGAGTGAACTTATCATGCCGTTCTAACAGTCTAACACAATTGAACAAGATCGAAACAGGATGATTAAATAAAAATATTAGAGAGATTAATTATAGTCCTAATTTTTATATCAATTTTGTGTTGTCATTTTTATTAATAAGATTTATCACATTAAATAATAACAAAAGATTTTATTTATCAAATAAAATATGTAAACATAAAATTGGTTAAAAGTAAGAATTATAATTGACATTGATTGATATCCCTAAAACTAGTTTTATTATAATATAATATTTAAGAATAATGGGTTAGCTAAATGTCACCTCCTCGTACGTAAAGTAAGACCCTGATGGAACATAGCAATGACAAGAAAGACGCGTCAAAAAGAAAAATCAGAATTCATTGCTTTCCACTCCCCCATAACATGAATAGATAATATAAAGTTGAAAAAATATTATAAATTCTCCCTTCATTTTATTCTTAGTGTCAAAATACTTTATAAATTATAAAATATACTTATAGTGTCTTATAAATTTTAATATTTATATCAAGTTATTTTTTTAATTAATTATTTATCATTAGTTTTTATATCATCTTTAATATTAAAATATCTTTTAAATTTTATTTTTTATCAAAATATCTATTGATTTTTATTATTTGAATCAAAATATTTATGATCTTTAATAATTATATCAAATTAATAAAAAAATAATTCCGATAAAAATAAAAAAATTATGATAAAAAAATTTATATTTTTATTATTTTATCTCCGTTAAAATTAAAAATCATCACATAAACTCATAAAAATAAGAAATTTTAAATAATTTTTATTAAAATTTATTTTATCTTAAAAAAAATTAATATATACCATCAAAAAAAAAATTTATGACTCCACCCCTACTCCCAACCCCTATGCGGTTGTGATCCAAATAGGAACCACTCTGAGTTGCCGGCGACGCTCCCGACAGTGTCGTCGAAGCCAACCACGAAAAAGAATATTGAACATGGGCAGCTTAGACATTTCATGCATCCCAATTGGGTTAATTTTTGTCAAGTTGAGGGAAAAAGAGGGGGGTGGGGGGGGAGAGAAAATGCAAAAGAAAAGGTGCGGTGGGACCCATGTTTGGGTTTTTAATCTAATCTCACACGAAATGTTTGGCCGTCAGAGAAGACCTGAGACTTGAGAGAAAAGAGTGAAAAAACAGAACCTTCTGGAGACAAAATGCACAAAAATATCTACAACTCCCATGCAATCTCAACCGTCCATCTTCATCCCACCCCCTTATCTCACACGCACACTCACACTCATGACTCACCCAAATAATAAATAAACCCCCAATTAATTTACACCCATTAAATTAATCACCATAATACAATAACTACTTTATTATATAATAATTGGCCAATGTGATGAATATTTTATTATTATTATTCAAAAAAAAAAAGAGGGCATATAAAAGTGGGCTGGTTTCTGGAGAGTTCCTGAGGCTTAGCGTTTAGGGGGAGGGGAGAGTCCTGCCGATCCTCTTTTTTCGCCACCTCTTTGCACCTCTTCCCTCCTTTTCCCTCACGGAAGCCCAAATTATGCTCCGTTTCCGTGTCATTTATCCCAGACATGTAGTCCTATTCCAACTTTTCTGTTTATCTTTGTCCCTCCCATATATTTTTATATATATACACAAACATATAATTTTATAGACATATAGTAATGGGTTGGTTGTGTGTTTAGGCTTCTGGGTTCTGTAATTCGTCGACTAGAAAATTACTGCGAGTGGAATTTGGTTGTTGGGTTTGTTTGATTTCGTGGGTGTGTTATTTATATATATATATATATATTTTGTGTGGTTTGATTGTGAGAAGTTGGAGTAAATGGCAAATGGGGGAGAGAAAAGCAGTGATTTTTATGAGGTTTTGGGGTTGAAAAAGGAATGCACTCCGTCGGAGCTCAGGAATGCTTATAAGAAACTTGCACTGGTTTGTGTTTTTTTCCAAAAACTTCTCCTTTCATTGATCCCCTGCTTTTTTTTCTCCACATACACGCAAAAAAAAAAAAAAAAAAAAAAATTTCTTTTGGTTTTTACGTGATTGAAATAATTAAATGGGTCTTTGGAAATCCCAAAAACAGTTTTGAGAAAATCGCTGATTTTTTTTTTTTGGTTGATTTGTTGTAAAAGAAAAAAGTTTACATTTTTTTTTATTGGAATAATAGAGATGGCACCCAGATCGGTGTTCGGCGTCAGGAAATTCAAAGTTTGTGGAAGAAGCCAACAAGAAATTCCAGGCTATTCAACAGGCCTATTCTGGTAAAAAAAAATAATAATAAGTAAATAAAATAATTTGTTTAATTGGGGTTTAATTGTTAATTATTTGAATTTACGAGGTGTTTTATGCAAATTACGTTGGTTTTTATCTGTACACAGTTTTATCAGACGAGAACAAGAGGTTCTTGTATGACGTCGGTGTCTATGATAGTGATGACGACGAAAATAATGTATGCTTTTTTGTCCTTTTTTTTTTTTTTAATTTATCGATATATATCATGTCTGTATCTGATTGACCTACGATGTGTTGACTGTTTCCTCTTGGTTTGACCTATCATGGCCATCGACAATCGTATCAGGACGTCTCTTGGAGGTTATGATGGACCCTATCCTATCCAATCGTTGCTCCATATGGAGTTCATGATTCCCCTTGTTTTTTTTTTCCTTGTAAAAAAAAAATATTTGTAGATTAATAATATTGCTTTTTAAAATGCTTTATGGTGGACCAACAAAATTATTAAAAAAAAAAAAAAAGTGTTTCTAATTTCTCTTTCAAATGGATGAATAGGATGGCCCTTTTAGCAACAATGAACTTATTGTGAAATTGATTTACCAAAAAAAAAAAAAAAAAAAAAACCTTATTGTGAAATTGTTAAATTGCAGGGCATGGGTGATTTTTTGAACGAGATGGCAGCTATGATGAGCCAAACAAAGCCTACTGTGAGTTCATTGTCTTTTTTTTTTTAATTTTAACTGGAGGTGGAGGATTCAATCTCTTTTATTTTTTGCAGAATATGGTATAGATTTAGTTCATGGCTATTTCTTTCGTATGGATTTGTTTTTAAAATATATTTTTCTTCTACTATTTTTCATTGAAGTGGATTACATAACATATATAATATGTTAGGAGAGTTTGGTGAATGAGTTTGAGTTAAAATTTTTAAATTTTAATATTAAAATTTTTTAAATTTTTAAAAAAGATTAAAAAAATTTTGAAAAAAAAATAAAAAAAAAATTTGAAAATCTTAATTTAAACTCATGAATCAAATTATCTTATTATTTATAAATAAATTTATTTTTAATTAATTGTGATGATCGATTTTTTTTTTTTTTTTTTTTGGGGAAGAATGGGGTCTGCCTTTTTTGATAAATCCTATGTTGTAGCCTTTTTTTTGGGTCACAATATAGGTCTCTGTGCCACACTTTTTAGAGAGGAATTATGATGGCTCTACTCCATCAGGAATTTTTTATGGGCCATCAAGGGTTATCGTATCCTTTTTTTTAAAATAGATATTTTATTATTTTATATTAGGCTCGAGTTTTTTTATTCTTTAATTAATGGTGACATAATCGTCTGTATTCAGATACTAGGGAGTCTGTTTCTGTAGGGCCCATTTTTGAATGGCTTGATCCACGTCGAACACCAACTACTTTCTGCACTTATTTTGGGATAGGTTGAAGCTAGCAAATATGTGGGTCCACCACCAACTGGTTGGTATAAGATAACCTTGTCGTCGATATACTGTACGGTGTTGGATATGTGACTGTAGAAAGTGAAAACTTGACCCGTCGTCGAGTAGAATTGAGTCAGGTTTGTTTGATTTTATCGCTGGACTTTTCAAAATATCAGAAGGATTGAAGACGAGATAACAACAATAATTTCTTTTTTTTTTTTTTTTTAAATCAATGGAGCAAAAAGTGGGGCCCAACTAACCTGCAAATTTGTTTTGTTTGTTCTGTTATTCATAGAAAAATAGAGGTGAACATTTTGTGAAAAAAACTTATAAACCAAAGAAACAAAAACTGATTGGGATGATGATAGAATTGCTAAGTAGCAGGCAAATGAAAATTGACAGGAAGGTGGGGAAGAGACATTTGAAGAGCTACAGCAGCTATTCGAAGACATGTTTCAGGGAGAAACCGACGAGACGTTTGGATCCGGCACTTCTTGTTACGAAAGTTCTGCGTCGTCTTCTTCATATTACTCTGAAAGTTCCAGTTCCAACAACGAACGCAGTTCCTCTGAAATTAATACTAAGAGAAACGGGAATGCAAACGTCAACAATTCTTTCAGTTTCGCCGACCACTTTCAGAGCTTTTGTGTTGGGGTCAGAAGCACTCTGCTCTGATTTTAGCTTTTTTTTTTTTTTTTTTTTTTTTTAATACACTTTGGTTTGAACTTTAGGATAGGATTTTAAGTTCAAGAGGTTCATATGCTAATTGAGATTATTTTTTCTTTTTCGATCAATGAAGACAGGTGGAGCAACGGCGGGGTACGGGGGAGGAGGGGAAGGGAGTAAGAGGAGAAGTTCTAGGAGGAGCAAGCGATAGGCGCCATGGCAGGAAAGAAAAAGGTTTCGGCTGCTTGTCATGATGTTTCTTCGATCAACTACAATGGCATTTCAGCAGCTTGATTTCGTCGGAGGGGGTTGCTAACCCCCGTGAATTTAGCAACCCCCTCGAATTTACACGTGCGAATAGAGCGCAAAACACCAACTGAGGGATGAAGAAACAAAATCATTGTGTGCCAACCTTTACTGAAGTGGCGGAAGTTTTAAAGGATTCGCGGCTGAGGCAAGAATTTTGAGGCGTCATTGTAACATTTCCTGTGCATGCTGTGGTTTTTAGTAATTGGTAGCTTGGTCTTTAGAGCTTTTGGCTGTTGTGACTGATTTTTGTAATTTTGATATTCTAATATAATTTACGAGTTTATGAAAATTTCATCCTACAAATCTCTCTCAAACAACGTCAACATAGTTAGACTTGCAATTGCTATGAGGCAATCACATTGGGGTGTGTTCAATTTGGCCCCCATTTTTCAATTGCTTTTCATATCCATCAATTTTGTTATCCAAATTTTTACTAGTAGAAGCTATCAATACGATATCATAGTCGGTGTGAGACAATTTATCTCTATGGCCAAAACACATGAAGAAAAAGAAAGGAGCAACAAGATTCAACCCTTCTAGTTACTTACAAAATAATGGGTCCTACAAGTGTAACAGCCCTTCCTATCCGATAGAAAAGGATCTCATGATCATGAATCGATCTTATCTAGGATCGTAAATCCTAAATTTATCTATGAAAAGGATCACAAATCCCAAGTTTATCTATGAAAAGTAGATCTGATTATGTCACTATCTACAATTGATTTTTTCTGTATAATACTAATCGACATGACCTCATTGATAAATGCTATAAGATCTCGTATATTGGAACCCATGATTATCATCCGAGTCGACCTATTTGACGTGAGTAACGGAGATTCAGCCCGATGTTTTTCAAAAGAAAGTGGAGCCGAGAGCAGAGCATTTTAGCCTTCGGCTTAAGGGGGGTCCTACAGCACGTGGGGAAAGGCCCCACACGTGGGGGACCAATGAAGACTTTGAAAGGAAAGGGGGGGAAAAAAAGTCTAAATTCGTCTGCTTTTAAAAATGAAGAAGTGATGGTGGATGAGAGAGCATGCAATATGCATGGCTCTCTTGGCCCCAACAGGCAGTACAACTACAACACCACACCTGCCAATTTCCAATCCACTTTTGGCTTTGAAAGCTTTATTGGGACCCACTTCTCGCAACTTGCCAAACCAAATACATTAAAAAAAAAAAAAAATTTAATTGAGAGGGTTGGGGTCCTCCTTCTATGGACATTCTTCCGTCATCTTCTCTACTCAGAATGTCTTTGAGCAAGTGCGGCAACTTGACCTAACTGTTCAAATTTTGCACAACCCCAACCCCAACTTGCCATGGTTCTTCTTATCTTAACTAATAATGAAGAGCATTTTTATTCATCACAATCATTACATTAGCACATAGATGTCACAAAAACTGTCACGTGATCAAAGTTAAAATGACTGATTTTATTTTTATTCCCCTCACATTGATACGCTTTTTCTGACAACTAAAATATTTCACGAATAACCTTCAATTTAAAAAATTGTCTCGTTAAAGTTTTTCTATAGGGTCTACTAAAATATTAACGTTAAATGACGTGTGACACTTATATGATAGTACTTTAATGTTTATTATCAATTTCTTTAACGGAATATGAATTAAAGGAGTTTACTAGGACAATTTTTAAGATTCACTATTAAGTTAGGGGATAAAAGTGAGATTAACGCAAACTAAAATAATTGAGTACCACTCTATTATATTGAAAGGGAAGTTGGAGTTTACAAATCGAATCTTAAAGTCACTTTGACCAATTCTAAAGGCATTTGATGAGAGCAAGGTGCAATGATTTTATCAAATGGTTTTCCTCCTTTTCGTCAATTGGTAGTCTTGAGTCTCCGGAAAGGTTCTGAATACCTTTAATTTGTTATGGGGATTATTATTCAACTTGAGGGTTCTAGATATCTATTATCACCTCGTTTTTCTCCAAATTAACTAAATTTCTCTTTGTTAAATGGATTTACATGGAACTCGTCCTTAAAAACTAGCTCAAATTAAGAATGTGTCCAATTCACATATACACATCATAACAATCTAATAATTTAGCGATGTATAACAAATTCACAATTTAACATTAGATAATTCTTTTTTTTTTTTTTAAGAAAGATAATGTTAAACTATGCCTTTATAATATGCTATATAGTATAAATTCTGATTAATGAACAAAACTAGCTACTATATATCATATTTGTTTGTTACTGTTAAATTATAGTAGATTTTATGTTTTTGAACATGCTGCTTTACGGTAGTTATTATGTTTTTGAAGGTTTGAAGCGAGGAATGTTTGGACCTTGGAGGGATTCTGATTAACGGATATTTTCACATTTTCACTTTAATTTTTTGCCCTAATTATGCTATTTAGTTATAATATTTTGATTTCTGTTATAATTTTAAAAGATGGTAGTCTAATATGTTATTTTGGTCTTTCTCTCTATATTTATTTATTTATTTATTTTGATACTATTCTTTTATTCATACTTATGTCACAGCTTTTTGTGGAAAAAGACAAAGGATTAAAACTTATTTTTCGAGATATCAACTCGAGCGTGGACAATAAAGTAGGGTTTAATCGTTAAGACATAAAAGACCACAAAATCTCACTTATCAAGAGATTCGATAGAAATTCACAAAAATTAAAACCGTCTGATAAATATATTCTTGAAAATGATTTTCACGACAATCATGTTTATCGTCACAATATAATTAAAATGTTTGTGACGATAATCTTTCATGCTTATTAATAATTGTGCTCCAGATTTTTATGTTGAGAATCGAGAAAATTAAGATTAATTTCTCGGAACATATGTCAGTAGTCGAATCAATTGTGTTTTTGTCCCAGAATTATGCATGTAAGGAATACTAATAAAAGAATGGAAAAGAAGTTTTTTGAACATGGAAGTGGACAAGTTGAGAGACAATGGGATTTGGAGTGCTACAGTAGGTGCAAGAAAGGCGCCAAGTTGATGGTAAAATAATGTTTAAATCCTCAAGCAAGCTGGTGTTTTATTTGTGGTTGGTGACAAACAAGTTGAGCATTCTATAGAATAATTAATAAATATTACCACCGGTGCTGACGGGATGGGGTTTGAGAAGATCATCATCGGAACCTTCGTTTCTATTCTATTTGGTTATAAATTCAAGGAATACTGTGTGTTGAAAGTCTATCTTTGGATATTAATTTTATACTGGTAGTCTTTACGAATCTAAACTTCATAAATAATGAAAGCGTAAGATTCAGATTCTTGACCATCTCAACAGTGATCTCAGTTGACATTGTCATATGAGACCATTTAATTTACTAGATGGGAAACATGATGACACCACCAATTCTTTTTTTTTTTTTTTTTGCATAAAATAATAATAATAATAGCAATAATCAAAATCTTATTCTAGTCCATTAAAAGCCAGCTAGCTAGATTCATCTTCCTAGCTCCCTTCAAAACCAATTTCTTATTGTTGAACTTTTATTTTTTTTAAAAAAAAAATTATAAACTCCCACTTGCCCAACCAAAGTGTTGCTTTTAAGTTATTAAATAACAAAACATGTCGCATTAGTTTATCTCTAAACTGAAATTAATTATTGAATGTGGAGTGATCATGATAACGCACGAATTGACTATTTTGCACTAGATTTAAGCCATTATCAATACAAACCTGTATCTTTTGGCGTCCGTTATTTGAAATATGGTTTATTGAATAAAACTTGCAAGGGGTTGACACCATTTTCAATCATTAAATTATAGATTAAATCTTATATTAGTCTCAGATTTTAAAAACGTCTCGTAACGAGTTCTCAATCTTTTAAGCTTGTCCCATATTCATCCATCTGCTGGTGTTAAAGTCTCAATAGAAAAACGCATCTTCTTTCTTAATAATCATTACTTAACATGTAAAATCATAAAGATTAACCTCCACTAAATCATATATAGTTTTCATGTATCATTTTTCGTAGAGATTTTTATAGTGTAACATGAGGACTAATTTGAGGCAACTTAACATATTAGAAAATATTTAAAAATCAGGAATCAAAACGAGATTTTACCTATAATTGATGGACTTAAAATAAGATCAACAGATTTTCCACTGACTTTGCTCGAATTTCTAGCCACAATTCTACTCTACCAAAAGCCCAGAGCTACACTCAAAAATAAAATAAAATAAAATAAAAAATCCACAGGCGAACTTGACTCTCTCGGGTATGGTTAACCAACTTTCGTTTCGTTATTAGGGCCTTTCTTATACTGCGTTCTCTAATGATATGTAGAATATTTTAATCTTTTTTTTTTTTTTTTCACATTCCATTTAAAATGAGTCATAGTATAGCTGGTGACAGATGTTAAGAAAACAAAAAGAGTCAACGGCTAAAATGATTTAAATCCATTTTTTATTTACTAAATAATCTTCCAAAAAATTTTATTAGCAAAATGATTTCAAAACGACTGAGAATGACAAGTTTTTTAATTAATAGTTCTAGTGTTAAAATAAAAAATGTTATTTAATTATTAATTTCAACTTTTAAGGTTGTTTGACAAATTTCTCAAAATAGGAAAATGATATTGAGAATCAATGGTGTAGGCAATAGAGTTATTGTTCTCATATTCTGTTTCATATTGTGATGTCGAATTCTATTGATGTAAAATCTTATTTTATGATCTCGTGGGACATTTATTCTAGTTTGGTTTCAAGAACAATCACTGCCGAAAAGGGCCTGTAAAGGGAGAAGCACTTCCAAAACCCATTGGGTACGGCTTCTAGGACATATTCTTTGGGCTCGAATTGAACTTTTAGAGACTCGACTTTGTAAGTTTGAATTGCACTAGGGCCTCTTCTTTATTATTATTATTACTTTTTTTTTTTTTGAGAAAATTATCTAAATAATAATTTTTTTTATTGACCAACATAACACAAATTTTCCTATTCTTGATTAATATGACATAAAATTTAGTTTAATTTTGTGTTATGTTAGTTTATTATTAATTTTTTATGTTGTGATGGTGTAATAATCTTTAAATTTATTTGAACTTCAGATACTCGACTTTATAAGTTTGAATTGCACTAGGGCCTCTTCTTTATTATTATTATTACTTTTTTTTTAGAAAATTACCTAAATAATAATTTTTTTTATCTATTGACCTACATAACACAAATTTCCCTATTTTTTATCAACATGACACAAATTTTAGTTAATTTTAGTTTAATTTTTGTGTTATGTTAGTCTATTATTAATTTTTTATGTTGTGATGGTATAATAATCTTTAAATTTATGTCATCAGGTGTTTTCTCCTTGTTTTTTTTTCAATCAAAATGGTAGTGGTATCATCGTGTCACTATTTTCCGATTTAAATATTATAATATAAATCTTCATTTTTTTTTCTATTTTTAATAAAGCAGAATAAAAGTTGACTAAATACTATAAGGTAAATAAACGGAGAATATAAACTAAAGTATAAAAGAAAAAATGAATAAAGAGGAAGAAAGCATTCTTTTCTATGAGGGATTTTTTGTCTTCCTAGTCTTTAATACAAGAAAAGGATTTTGTGTCACTCTCTTCAGACTATGTCATTCTTGAGTTGATATATAGTGAGAGAAGGTGAGGGTTGAAATCCTTATATCCCTCCACCCTAGTCATTCTCTTAGATTTTTGGATTAAGCTCATATGTCCTTTTAACTGTCTCTTTCTTTGAGTCCTAATAATATGTAAGGAATTCATTAAGTTGAAGTTACCCTTACAAAACCAGCTTGCAAGGAGAAGGGATCCATGGACTTATAAATCGTCTTTTTAATTGCTTCATGTGGGACATTTAATATCATTTTAATTGACTTAATGGATCCCGCATTCTATCAGGTAGCAACCATCTTCAGGTCGCTCCATCTGCAATAACGACCACATAACCGTAATTCATAACTAAGTTCAATCCCATACTCGACATGGAGTTTTGTAACAGTCCATCATGCTTAAGCCCAAATCAACGATCCACATTATCAACATTGAACTAGCGGTAGCCCTTTTCTCTCTTCAACGGCTTCACTTGGCTATCAGTATTTGATGCTTTGACAACTCCATCAATGTATTTTAATTCAGCCCATAGAATAACCTCTTGGACTTGAACCCGCAAAGTAGTGGATTGGCACTGATACTAGTTATTAGGAATCCATTAGGTAGAACTCATATGTGTAAAACTGACTTGTAAGGGAATCCGAAGACCCTAAGAACTCCCACTTATCATTTTTATAATTATTCCACGTAGGACATTTGATATTTAACCTAATATATATCATATCACGTATTAATTAATTTAATATTTTAATTAATATGATATAATATATTAATCGAAAATATTTTAATTACAGTGTTATCATATTATTGAAGAAACACAAATAAAAATACACGAGTCAGAATCCTAGATTTCAAACCTCAACCCCCTTATCATTCTTAAAACAGTTAATGCAGATTTTTGAGGCAATACAAGACTTTTGTGTATGTGTTGCTCATTAATGTTGTTTGACTTGGCAATCGACAAATGGACCAAAAGGAAATAGAAGATATGCTTCGGCAGCTAAGACGTCAAAAACCAACAAGGAAACACAATGGTGAATGAAACAAGGTCTTATCATTGCCTTCACCCTATAAAAAGCAAAGAAAGATACAAGGACAAGGGGGAAAAAAAAAAAAGGTAAACAAGATAATGTTATTTTCTCATTCATTTTAAAAACACCCTCTTGTGTGGGTCACTTTTGGAAAATGAAATGATTATTTTTTTTTGTCCAAGTATTATCACCTTTACCTAACCAAATGAATTATTGTTGTCAATACATAACTCATCCTTTGGTACCACCACAAATAAGATTGCTTGAAAGTCCTTGTACAGACTTGGAAACAAAGTCTTTGTGGGGTCTTGGTTATCTTACGTTTTGTGGAGAAAAAAATATTGCTAAACTTGAATGTGGCAAGTGACAATTTGGTAGGACCAATTTGATGTTAACACTATACCCAATGGAACAAGAATCACAAGAAACCAATTTTTTTTTCTCCCGTAAGAAAGGAACAACGAGCTTGCTTTCTATTGGGTGTCCTAAATTTGTTTCTTGAAAATGATAGACTATATGATTGACTTTCGATCCACAATATTCCATCTAAAACGCAATTGCTCTTATAGGGAAAACAAGACATATATGCATAAACGCACATAAATACATTGTGTTAACTTATTCTCCCATCGTGACCCACGTCTAAGAGTTATTTATAATATGACCGTTTGATCATATTCTGTTTTGCTATCAAATAATTTCATAATTCAAATTCCTCTTAATCAGTGAAATTGATGTACTTATATCACTTCGAATTAGCTAAGCATGACCTTCTAAATGGGGCAATTAAATTGGATGGAGATTTGCTAATTGCCTTATAAAGTCAAAATTGGCTTTGTTTATTGGACAAAATTCTATGAACTTTTGAAATCATAAGAAATAATTTTTATATTAATTAAAAAAATGAATTTTATTTATGAGTTTTATATTAAAGAATCGTAAACACTCATTATGTCACTAATATTGCTCTTATTATTTTATTATTATTCTTCTTTTACTAAGATAATATTGCTCTAATTTGTAATTAGGATACAAGTACGAGTAAAAAGTGCTTTATTAATATTGTTATTATTTTTTAACAAGTGGTAAAGGGTTTGTTTAACATTTTAATTTAGTTTCAATTAAATTATAATTTTTTATTTTAATTTTTTTTCTTTTTTCTAAAATATAAACAAAAATTATAATAAATTTTTAAAAAATTAATCAATTTAAACTTCAAAATTTCATTAAACTGACTGTGTGCTTTGTCCTTAAGATGATGCACCATCTTTGTCACGTGACAGGTCGTGGACCCCATCAGGATTCAACAATCCAATGTTCGGCAGAGGTGGACGATTAAATTGCCTGAAAATCTTATCCGATGACGTGTGAAATATTATTAATATATGAATATTAAAAAGTGGGACCCAGTTGTATAATGCCCTCTGTTGACCCAGTCGCTCACGGCTTCCAATATTTTTTGAGCTCCAATAGCATTGCTTCGGGATTCTGTTCCCGGCTTCGGCTCCGGCTCCGGCTCCAAAAATTTTTTTTTTTTCCACTTTGACGACCTTATTTGACACGTAGCTGTTTGGTTTTCAGATCTATACCAAGATTTTTTATATTAATTTTTATATTTTTAATTCAACAATAATAATAATTAATTTTTAAAAATTAATTAATTTCAACTTAAAAATTTTATTTTAAATTGATGTTTCAAATGCAAGCATAAATTTGAATCCAACTTCTCAAAAAAAGATTTCTCTTCCTAACCCTAATTCCACTTTCAAATGGGATACCTTCTGGCCCAATTAACCATCTTCATTCTGCAATTTGAATAATGAGTAAATTTTGTCCATAATTACTTGTTCCTAATTTTGACATGTTATAAGATACATATCATGTTGATTCTTTTTTGGTTCAATAAATTCAATGAGATTGATAACTGAGCTATAATATTATAACAATATATAAAAAAATACCAGGGACTAATTCTATTTGTAAATTGTTTTACTAACTTACGTATATACATGACAACCATATTAATACATTACTAATTCTATTTTTTTTGTACACTATAGGTCCAAATCTCTTATTGACGTCCTTAACATTATTTATATATAATACATTACTGAATGCAAAATAAAATATATATATATAAAGTCTCAGATCTGACAACCGGATATGTCTGATAATCATAATATTACATTTAAAATCTTATAATCATTAGTTGATTTATATACTATTTAGTCAAAATCTTGTAACCTACATAAAACCAAAAGTACATAATCCTGAAAAATATTAAATTGAAATTAACTTATTATTACAATGACATATAAAAAAATATTATAAAATATCGTTTAATAAAAGTGCTGAATACGAGAACATGAGAGTATATAGCTCAATCTATTTATTTATGTGTTTCAAGTAATAATTTGATTGGCTCCAAATGATCAAGCCGGTTAGCCGGGAAGCCAGTGAGTGAAATTAGCCATCATCTCTACAAGACCCTTATCCTTATCAAGGTTTGTTTGTTTTGTCTATAAAAACCCCATTATTGTATATCAAGGTCTGCCCACAAAACCAACCACTTTGTTTGCGCATAATATACAACAACAACATTGAATCTTCTCTCTCTTTCGTTTCGTTCCGGTAACGGTCGAGTATCAACAGATCGCAGACCCTTATTTCCTCTTAAAACACTCGTCACAAGCTGATCTTATATATATATAGATAGACATACATACATACGTATAACGTATATAAATTTATATTACAACGTCAAACATGGGATTTTTGAACAAGCTCTGGGACGAAACGCTTGCCGGCCCTATGCCAGACACGGGACTCTCCAAGCTCCGCAAGTACAAGTCCTTCTCCGGCACACGCTCTACCCCGCCGCCGCCGCCGCTGCCTCTGCCGTCTGGTCAGGTGGCCGCCGGGACTGACTGTGTTGATCATGAGGTGCAGGTTACTCGGAGCATCACGATTCTCAGGAATAATCCAAACCCTCTCGTCCGGAACTTGTCCATTGACGTCCCCGGTTCCGAACCGGACTCTCCGGCTAGCTCCACGCCGCGAACCCCGGTAACTCGTAAGTTCTTGTTTCAATTTCTATTTTTCTGATGTCTACACATAAATATGATTTGGAAATTACTAGTATGTTTGGATCATAGATTTAAAAAGTAAATTTGAATTTATACAAGAGAAAATATCGTGAAATTTTTTTTTAATAGTACATAAAAACAATCTTCAGATGATGATCCAAATGGTCACCGTATATATAAAGACTTTTTGTTTTTGGGTTTATGACGACAGGTTTGTCATTATAGTTTAGTAAGGAATGTTATTATAGTTTAGTAATTTTTTAAATTAATATAAGTTTAGTATTTCGGTTGTTGGTTAATATGTGTATAAGAAATGGAAATTATGATGATACTACTTTAAGAAACTTCAGGATGGGTACTCGGATAGTTTAGTGGGAAGAGTGGGATTTGAGTAGGAATTCTTAGATCTAGAAAACATAATATTTTTACTTATTTTTTTATATGTAAGAGTCACAGATCTTGTATTGTAAAAAAAAAAAAAAAAAAATTTGGGAGAGGTCATGTTTTTATATAGAAATATATATATATATATATATATTTCTATATGTGTGTGATTTTAATGATCACTCTTTTTTTTGTAACCATGAATGATTAAAGATAAAATTATAAAAAGAATTGTATTTTTTAATTATTTTTGATAAAGTGATATTTTATATAATTTATTATTGTAGATTAAGTAACCCACTAACTTTTTAAACTTAATCCATCCACTATCAAAATTTTAAACTTTAATTATACTTGTTACATCCCTCTTTAATTCCAAAAGAACCTATAATCAAATTATAATATTTTTTCACCATACAAACTTCCCCCCTCCTTCATTTCTTTATTTAAAGTGTGTGTATATATATATATATATATGTATATATATATATATATATCTTCAAGAACGATTTTGTAAAAGCAAGGAATATATCAAACCCCCCAGAACGATTTTGTAAAGCAACCCGCCCACTTTTCCATTCCCTTCGAAATAATCTCACGTTTTTTTTTTTTTCCTCTTGTTTTTCCCCGTCCAAATTTCTCATGTCTTTTCTATCATGTATAGCTAATTTAAAACAAAAGGAGAGGTTGAAGCAACAAAATCACGCCACCTTATAAAAAGTAGAAGAAATGATGGAATTCAAAATCCCATGATCAGTGGCAACATAAATATTGCTTTCAAAAAATCAATTCTTTTGGTATAAGAATAATGAACATAATCATCATTAACTAATCCAAATTTGAAGATTTTATTTCAAGTAAAAAAAAAATATATCAGTGTTCGCTGCTCTTTTGAGATGACAACAATTTTTTTTTCTAATAATTTAGATTAGGGTTGATTATTTCCTAAGAATTAATAGTTATATTTAAAAATATATGATTTTATTTTTAAATTTTAAGATACGGTATGTGACGAATATATTTTAAAAGACTTTAATCTTTAAAAGGTAATTTCATACAAGGGTAATTCAGTAATAATATAATTTGTTAAAAAATTAGTGGAAATTGCAAAGGGATAATAAACCTTCCCATACAAAAAAAATTACTTAAAAAAGCCACCTCAGCAAGTTAACAACAAGTTGTTCATCTAAATCTCATTTAATAAGCTCTTTATTCTATGTTCATTAATTGTCAATTAATTATTTTTGCTCAATTACGTATTTTGTTACAACCATCCGATTAACATCATGTAGCTAAAAACAACTATAACCATGAATGAATAAATATTAAAATAACAATTAAAAACTCTTCTATATAAATATACTTTTTTTCAGAACTAATTGATATGAAAATCTTATTTTCTTTTGCATTTAATTCTCATGTTAAGCACACACGAAAAAAAAAAAAAAAGGGATAAATTTACATGCCTGATTGGCTATATGCATGGGGAAAATTTGATTGGTTGACTTTTTTTGTCTATGGATCTTCGAGAAAGTTCAAAGAAGTGAGGTATATGGAGAATATATAATTATATATACCTATAGATACGACGCAGGGAAAAACAAGGCCGGTTAAATTATAAAAAGAAAATTTTCTCCTGTTCCTGTTTTTTCCAGTTTAAGAAGTGCATGCACATTGAGCAACATATAAAAGAAAATATCCTTTTAGTATCTGTGTATTTTGTAATTTTTTTATTAAAAATTTGGTACCATGCTATTTGAAAAATCCTAATAATAAGGACCTGCTTGTTATTTTAAAAATGTTATTCAGTATCCTGAATCTCTTTTTTTGAAGACATAAATTGCATTTATATGCCGTTTCACTCTAAATATCTAATAAATAGGAAAAATAAATATTTAAAAAAAAAAAGGAGTAAAATTGTTAGTTTCAAAACTCAAGAGGTAGACAACCATGTGATATTATCTTAAATAATACGATACCACAATGAGATTTCCCGAACATCAAATGTCAAAGTAAAAGATCGTCAAAACAATATAATCATATTTTTCCAAGTATATATATATATATATATATATATGAATTTGTTAGCCCTTTGCTAAGGTAGATTATTAGGTGCATGCATGGTTGATGTTGTAAGTACGTACGGGCTTTTGATGATCATGCAGCGGCAACGCCGGCAGAGAATTTGAAGAGACCATGGACGAGGACGAAATCGGGAGGCGCAAGCACTTCTGCGCCCACAGAACGCGCTTCTGAGCAGAGAAGTCGCCATGCTTACGATTGGTAATAATTTGTTCTACTTTTTTTTTTCCACAAATATCATTAATTATCTTGACCTTAAATATTTAAGAGGGGGAAAAAAAAAAAAAAAGAAGAAGACGAAGTTTGAAAAAAGATGAACAGTTAATTAATTGGAAAAAGATAATGACCACGGACAATTATAATACTTTGCATATTGGATAATTGCTAGCCATGCACGTACAAATTATACGAGGGATTAAATTATAAGTTGCAGAAAATGACCCTCATATATTCGAGAAAGAGGCATATAAATTAATGTTTCTAATTAATAATGGAAATGGTCGATTAAAATAATTAACATTTCTAATGCGTTTTGTCCCTTGCAGGATAGTGATTAGCTCTTTGGATCGTTGAGAGAAGATCATAGTGCCGGTCGATTTTGTTTCGAAAGCATCAACGCCAAATGCCGGTCACTCTCAGTTATAATATTTGTACACGGTGTTGGTACATGTATTGTAATTAGCATATATAATTAAGCTTATATATATGTTGATTATTGTATAATAAAAAGAAGTACAGTTCAGATCATGATAAGGTATGTCCACTCAATAAATTAAGTATGCTTCCTGGAGTTTTGGAGGGAAAGAAAGTAGGATTAGGATTTCGAAGTTCCTCATCGTGTGATATGGAATTGCGTTCTTTAAATTTTTTTTTTCCCCCTTGTACGTTCTATGGGTTTTTGTGTCTTTTTGTTTTGCTATGTGTGTGTGTGTGTGTGTATATATATATATATATATATATATATAGATCTTTATGTGTATATATGGGGTTGTGAGTTGAATCTCCTTCATCAATGAAAGCTCCTAAAGGTAATTTGCATGATGACTGGTTGCTAATTATTTAGTAAGTGCACTTCGGTTACTGGATTTTTTTTTTTTTTTTTTTTTTTGTAAAAAACTAATTTTTGGATTATTGATCATTTTATTATAATGTTGGTCAAATCAGAAACTTCCGTCCAATCTTTAAAGGGATTCGTCAGAGCTTTAAAAGTAAATATATTTTGGTTAGGAAAAAAAAAAAAGTATACACATTTAGGTGTTAATTAGTGAATGTGGGACAATTGTTTTTCTGACGCAAATATATATATATATATATATATCAATTATAGAGGAAACAATATATATGTAATTAACAGGGATAGTTAACAATATTTTAAAAGGAATATAATATGTGAAAAGGTCTCGTTTCATAGCACTTTTGAACTGCTTTTGTTTAAAGAAAATACCATGTGAAAAATCTCCACGGATGTTATTAAGGAAAATTAAAACCAGCTCGTAATGGATATGTTTCGATTGAATCCAGTCACAACAATGTCAGGGGAACCAGGGGAAAAAATAGAGCAAAAATAGCCTAGAAGCAAGGAAAATCTCTTAGTCATAAATGGAGCACACTTTTTGATGGCTTAATAAAAACGTGTTATTTGAAGTACGTAGGCAATTTGACCGAATTAAGAAGAAGCTGCCTTGACTTTCTCAATAAGATTAGCTGCGTCTTGGACGGTCGAGATGTTCTCAGCTCCCCCTTCTCCAATCGAAACGCCAAACTTCTCTTCCAAAGCCATCATGATCTCAACCTTTTAAAGTTTCAACATTTTATGATCAGAAACTAATTTGCAAATATGAGATAGGATCATCAATCAAATTTCCCACAAACAATATGCATAATATATATATATATATATATATTTTTTCTCATGACAAAATTTTTTCCTTATCGAATCATATCGAAGTCATACTAAATTAAACAAAGAAGTATGATAATTTTTTTCCTTATCGAATCATATCAAAGTTATACTAAATTAAACAAACAAGTATGATAATTAACAAAATTTAATGAAAATCTAACAATTAAAATCTATGTTCTAACATTTTTTTTAATCAAATTTTGTATATTTCCCATCTTTTAATAGTGCAAATGTTGGGAGATACGAACTTGGTTTGGACTTGGGGCACCAAGTCATCAGAAAGGCTATTATGACTATTTCCAATCTTGTTTTAGCCAATAAGACCACATAGGACAAAGAGAGAGACTTGAGAAAATTGTGGAAACAGTCTGCTAATTAAACCTATTTATATCTTTTGCCCTCTAATTTAAATTTTTGATCTTCTATACTTATTTAATTAAAGTAAAAAAAAAAAAAAAACTGAAGATATTATAATTAGGTGATAATTCATAAATGTCCTTTTTGAGTGGTAATCCTACAAATCACTCAAGAAACTTACGGTGTCAAGCGAATCAGCACCCAACTCGGCAAACTTGGTCGAGGGTGTGACAGTATCTTCGTCTATGGACAGTTGCTTGGCAATTGTGCCCTGCACTATCTTCAGAGTTTCTGGGTTAGCCTGCAAGCACATAAATATATCAAAAATACCATAATGTTTGTTTGTTACCCGATTAATAAAATTAAGTATTAATCCAAAGTGATAATTTTCTTTGGATGAGAATAATTTAGAACACTCACCACGGAGCATGAAATTCTAGTGGTCTTGAAGCAACTAGCAGGCAGTACTGGAGTTGCCTTTGTGATTTTGATCTTATAAAGAGCAAGTCTTAGCCCACCAACCCTCTGAAAAATAATTGAAAAAGAAATTTCATATATAAACTATATATATATATATATATATATATAAATTGGGGTAAAAGAAGGTGGGGACTTACATCGAAGGAAGATAAAGTGTTGCTAAGTTGGCAAATTGTGCTTTTGCGAGCATTATTGCAAGGAAGAGTAGCAATGGGAATTGGGGAAGTTGAAACAAAAGAAGCCATTAGATATTACAAGAAAGAAAGAGAAATAATTATAGAATGAGAAACAAAAGGTTTGATAAAGTTGATTTGTTGAGATAAGAGGGAAATGTAGATTGAATGATCATATATAAACTTGGTTATAGTTTTGTTCGATTATACCAAAGACCTTCTCCTATGGACCCTTGTGTTGGGCGGATCATTCCATGCATTAATGTGTCTTTTTTTTTTTTTTATGCAAAATTTGCCTAGAAAATAGCAAGGCCATCAACAGGCAAACCCCAGCTATCACTACATTCAAATATATATATATATATATATATTTTTTTTCAGTTTTAAGTGACTAAAAGACCAACTTAGAGAACCTGATTAAAATGATGGTAAAACTAACCGTACAAAACTCTACTTTTATTGTACTGTTAAGTATTACTGTTGGACTTTGAGAGTCCATAAAAACAAATATTTAGGATCACGTTTAAAGACGGTGTTTTGGAGGTTAGAGATAGTTTGAGTTTTAAAAATGTGTGTTTGGTAAAAATAAACTATTTGGAGTGAAAAATGTAAAAACTTGAAACGTGCTCAGAAAAAAAATTAGTAATATGGATCTTGTTTCGTTTCTCTCGAAATTCTATGCAATTTGAAAAAAAAAATCTCATTTCGACTTAAAATGATAAAATTATGATCTTTTTAAAACTTGAGTTTGTTAAAAATATTTGAAAGATAAATACTAAAAATTGGAGGAAAATGATAAAAAAATATTTGGAAAACACTTTTCCCATCTTGATCCCAAACGGGGCCTAAAAATTGGCAATGTAACACGTACAACTGTTTTCAGTTGAAAAATGGTTTAATGACTAAACAAGCTGCAATAAGGCTTGGTCATGGAGTATATTTTTACTTGTTTAAAACAGTTTCCTAATTGTCCTCCCGTAATGAATTGGGGATGTAGCTCAAACGGTAGAGCGCTCGCTTTGCATGCGAGAGGTACGGGGTTCGATACCCCGCATCTCCACTACTTTGTTTTTTCGAGTATAATTAATTAAGAATTTTTTTTTTTTTCATGTCATTTATTTCCCAAAAAAAAAAAAAAAAAGAAGAAGAAGAAGAAGAAAGGGTAAAAGAAATGCATTTACTTTTAAGTTTTTTCTCCATTTACGGCCGTGCATCAGTTTCACTGATAAGTGATAGAACTGATTGAATAATGTGGTCCCCAACTCCCAACCTAGTTTTTTAGACTAGTTTGATGTCACGTTTGGAGACGATATTTTGAAGGTTGGAGATAGTTTATGTTTTAAAAATATGCATTTGATGAAAATAAATTATTTGGAGTGAAAAAGTGTAAAAATTTAAATGTATTTAGAAAAAAAAATTATAAAATGGATCTTATTTTATTCGTCTCAAAATTGTATATAATTTTTTAAAAAAATCATCTCGACTTAAAATAATAAAGTTATAGGCTTTTTAAATTTAAAATTTTTAAAAATATTTAAAAAAATAAATAATAAAACTGAAAAAAAAATAAAAAAAATAATTAAAAAAAACTTTTAAAAACTTGTCACCAAAAACATGATCTTAGTTTTGGCACATGTTTTATTTTTATGTGATCACTTTAAACACCTTATAATTCCTTTAAAACAAATTAATAATATTAAACACCTTATAATTCTCGAACCCAACGCTTACTTCACCACCAATGACCAAAATCCGATTTACCGTTTACCTGAACTCTCACCCTTCTCCACACTTCAACTTACCCGAAATTGTAATCACTCTCTACCCTGACTGTACAATTCCGTTGCTTTCGTCCCCAAGACCACCGCCAACTGTCGGTTTACCGTCGCCGACTTTGATTAGTTATATTTTATAATAATAATAATGTTTATAAATTTAAAAATGAAAGCACAGCCGTGAACGAAAGCTTGACCCGAAGTCCCCCGACGAACACGATTTTGCCCTTTTTAAGTGCAATTGTTTAGTTGTCTTTCCAAGTACATCCCAAATTACTTTACTACCCCCCACGCATACACAGACAAATTTATGGAGAAATTTTGTTTTTTAAAGTTCATTTTTTTAATTTTTAAAAGTGCAAAAAAAATAAAAATTTGTCTCTTCTCATTTGGTCTATTTGAAATAATATTATAATTAGAAATTTGATAATTAATTAAATTTTTTTTAGGATAAAGAAAACGTCAGAGAGAGAGAGAGATGATAATAAAAACGGCAGAAAGTGGCAGGAAGAGGGAGGGAGGGGCAAAGGGAAAAGTACTACGACGAGTAATTACAGGGAAAGAGCGTGGAGTTTTGCGTCAAAAAGACCAACGTGCCCCGTGACGCCGGTGAAGATGGCTACTCTGCGATACCCAATCAGACGCTGCCACCTCATCAGTCCCATCCCTATTCGGCCCTCGTTTCGTACCCCTCTCGACGGTAGCCGTCAAACCCCACCCACCCACCCCAACCCCCTTCCTCTTCCTTCTCTGTTTTTTCCGTCAACCGAGAAAACACACATAAAGAACCGAAACCCACACTAAACGACACAATTCACAAACACAAAAAACAAACCGTAATTGCCGGTCCCTCTTTTCAAACCCCCCGTTCTGAAATTCCGATTTTTCTCCTTCTATTTCCCATCTCCGAGATTGAGCTCTCTGTCGGTACGTTTCTCTTTCTGTTTTCTCGACGCTGTTTTTGATTAATCTTGGCATATTAAAGTTTGTGTCTTGCGGATTTTTATGTACTTTTTTTTTCCCCCCATTTCCTTTCAGTACTTCCGTAGTTTGATTTTGAATTTGGTGTTTGGAAGATCTAAGTGCATTTCTGTGTTTTTTTTTTTTTGGGGTTTTGATTTGTTTTTAGATCTGGGTTTTGGTTTTTGTTTTTCTTCTTTGTAAAGCTGCTGCCTTTTTTTTTTTTTTTTAGCGAATCTGTATCTATTTCTAAGCACTTTTACCGACACAATTTCTCCGATCTGAGAGTTATTATCTCGGTCAAGGCTCCGGCGGCTGACCGAAACCCTAACCCTCAACCGCAGTTTTCAGATCGGTGATATTCTGTTTTCATGGATTGATACACGTGAAAAAGATTCGACCTTTTTCTTCTTTTTTGCCTTAGATCGGAGGTAATTCCATGGAAGAGGACGACGAGATCCAGTCGCACATGTCTCCGGGGAGCGGATCTCCGGCGTCACCGAGGCCTGTCGGGCGTATAACGGTGACGGTGGCGTCGGCGCCACCTCAGCAGCAGCAGCAGCCGCCGCCGGCGACACCTCAGAACACTCTCACTCTTGCCCTCCCGATCCAACAGGCGAGGAACGGCGGAGGCGGAGGAGGCGGCGGCGGCGGCAGTGGCGGCGGTGGTGGAGGGAGAGAGGATTGCTGGAGCGAAGGCGCGACAGCGGTGCTGATCGAGGCGTGGGGAGAGCGGTACTTGGACCTCAGCCGAGGGAATCTGAAGCAAAAGCACTGGAAGGAAGTGGCGGATATTGTGAGTAGCAGAGAGGACTATAGAAAGATCCCAAAGACGGATATTCAGTGCAAGAACAGAATTGACACTGTCAAGAAGAAGTACAAGCTCGAGAAGGCGAAGATCGCCGCAGGCGGAGGGCCCAGCAAGTGGCCTTTCTACGACAGGCTCGACCACCTGATCGGCCCCACCGCGAAGATCTCCGGAAGCCATGCCGTGGCCGCCTTAGCCAACACCTCTTCCCAGCACCAGGCGCAGAAGGTGCCGCTGGGAATCCCGGTCGGGGTTCGTGGGGCGAGCCCGTTTCAGGGCCAACAGCGTGACCAGAAGCCACAATTGAAGAACCAGAAGATACAGATCAAGAGAAGGGGTGGACAGGTGGATTCGGGATCGTCCAGGGAGGCATCGCCTGCGTCGACTGATAGCTTCCCGCTCGATGTCTACGAGAGGAAGCGGCCGAGGACCGCGAGGGAGATGAATATGAATATGAACATGAACATGAACATGAAGATGAACATGCACATGAACTCGAATTCAACAGCGGTGGGGAGAGACGGCGGAGGAAGGGAGAAGAAAGGGGGATGGGGGAATGCAGTGAAGGAGTTGACGCAGGCGATATTGAAGTTCGGGGAGGCATACGAGCAGGCGGAGAGCTCGAAGTTGCAGCAGGTGGTGGAGATGGAGAAGCAGAGGATGAAGTTTGCGAAGGAGTTGGAGCTGCAGAGGATGCAGTTCTTCATGAAGACACAGTTGGAGATTTCGCAGCTCAAGCATGGCAGAAGAGGAGGAGGAGGAGGAGGAGGAGGAGGAGGAGGTGGTGGTGGTGGGATTGGGAATGCCAGTAACCATCACAGTAACAACAATAACAATAACAGTGATAGCAGCAACTAAAGGTGTTTTTTTAGAAAAACTTGCTGATTTGGGTTTGGCTTCTTTCTGTGATCTTCATGCTCATGGTGGAACAAAAAAAGAAAGAACAGAAAAAATCCATGTCGGAGATATTTGTATCTTAACTGGAGGATCCGAATGTATTTGCCTCTTATCCCCTAATTTGATCAGAATTTGATTGCCTCTCTCCTTCTTTCTCCTTTTTTTTTTAATTAATTTTTAGGCTAAAAATCTTTTCAGTTTGTGAGATATTAGAAGATGCCGAGAGTAACTGCTTGGCGTATGTATGCAGTGCACTACCAATCATTTTTGCAATTTTCATTTCTATGTATAACTTTTCCTGAATTATTGGTTCGCTTGAATTATACATTCAAACACACAATTCGAGGTTAAATATTTTTGTGAGAAAAAACATTGTAGGAAAAGTTCAAAAGATAGACTTAAAACGAAATGTGAAACGATATATATTCTACGAAAGAAATTAAAGGATTTGATTAACGCAATACCTTCATGGACACGAAACTTTACTGAATTGCTGCTAGATTTTATCTCTCCATTACGTAGTGCTGCAAACATTCTCCAAAATTGAAGGGTATATGAAGGAAAAGTTGAGTAGAAAAGCTGGAAGTAGAAACCTGCCTCGAAAACAATATTCGATTGAGATGTTAATCTTATCTAATGCAGGAAAGGAATCGAATCTATTTTTGGAAACGAATTACGTGGAGAACAAGTTAGGTTGAATAGTCAGAAATGAAATAGCACCCACTGAGAACCATTATGTTGCAATTGTCTGCACCCAAATGAGAACGTTGATCAACCCCCAAAAAGAACCCTAATTTGATCCTCTTCGTAGCTTTTAAAAAAATGGGAGTTTCTACATTAAAGCCTGTGTTTTTAGTTAAGAATTACTATCTTAACTGTTAGATTAAGCATGCGTTTGGATTACAGGTTCACACCTAAGCTTTTCATTTCAGTTTTTATCTTTTTCTGAAAAGTCAATAAAAATTAGAACTAGTTTTTGAAAAGTCAAACTAACTTCAACCTAAATATTTCATCTCAAGCCCGTGTTCCACATGAAGCATAAGTTTTCAACGGTTTGATTAGTGAGTGTACACGTTAAAAATTTGCAGCCACGACATAAAACTGTTGTCATTTACAGATCAATACAGTTGAAAAACTAATCCAATAGTCAAAGGTGGTCTAATAAAGCATGAAAAAAAGGATGGCTATGAATTCTTTATTATTCTTGACATTTGGCAACTTGTTTGTATAACAGATTTAAACACTTACTATAGGTATCAGAAGTTTCTTGCATTCAAAGCATCAAAAAGTGGGGAGATTTATCTGGATTTTTTTTTTTTTTTGAAAAAAGATTTATCTGGAATTTAGCAACTCATAAAAGTCCCTTACTTACAATTCTAGCAAAAATATATATATGTAAATACATATATATATCTATATATATATAGAAAAAACAAAAATATGGTCATCAGCGTAAGGCAAAGGCACCAAAAGAAAAAGAAAAGGTCAAGAGTACCCAGCTATGAAAAGTCCAATAGTTGAGTGATTTGGAATTGGAATGTTGGAGAAGATAGAGCAAAATCATGATTTTTTTTTTTCTTTGGTGAATCAAAATCATGATTTCTTGGTAGCAACTTAAAAGGGGAAATGTTTCTATTCCCTTGCAGCTTTGCTTGGACTGACGACAAATTTCTACTCAATTGTATTTTTACCTATTTACTAAAATCGTTGATCCAATTAACGACAAACCGTATCAGGAGAGGAGACCATATTTACAAGCAGCAGAGATTGCCCCAAATCATATGCACGCATCCAAGCCCCACAAACTTGGTTCCATTCACAAAGTAAAAAGTACATTTCAAAACCATATATGCATAGATATTTATATTCTACTGATTTATAACACATTTCAAAACCCCATTATAAAAAAAAAACATATGTTATATATCCCGAGAATAAAGATTAAGAGGTTGTTTGATTAATCCGTTTGAGTTGAAGTCTTGGAGTAATTTTAATTGGAATTGAGTTTAGTTTAGTTTTGAAATTATGAGTTTGGTTGAAGATGAGGTGTTTTGAATTAAAAAAGATTAAAACTTGAAATGTGTTCGTAAAAAAATTATCAACATAAATCTTGTTTTGTTTTTCTTAAAATTTAATGTAATTTTTTCAAAATTATTTTATTTCGACTTGAAATAACAGAATTATGTAATCTTTTTTAATCTTGATTCATCCTTATTCTGAATATAAACATAAAATTACAGATATAGTCTCATGATAATTTTACATTTAACAATATCATTATATAACAAATTCAAATATTTCTCGAGCTGAATTCAAAAAATACACATAAATGTTTAAATAGTGGCGTCTTTATCAAAATATAACGAAGTTCTTGTAGTGAGAGTCACTAGTATTGTTACGTCACACTAGACTATACCCATGTGAATAAATTAAGTCTCCATTTGATAAGTTAATTGAAGATGAAAATTTTAAATTGAAATTAATTGATTTTTTAAAAAACTAATTTTAAGTTTTATTCACTTTTCAGAAAAAAATAAAAATTAAGATAAAAAAATTTTAAGATGAACTCAAACGACAAACAGAGCATAAATATGTTTGATTTCTCACAAGTATTGTGGTGACACATTTGTTGCCTCATTTTTCATCAAGCGTGATGTACAATATTTTTTTGTCTCCAAAATCGTTACTGCCAGAGATCACATCTGAACCTAATTTGATGGCATGATGTATAGTCAAATGTTCCAGGACAATTATTTGAGCTACAAGAATGTCAGTTCCAACTGGTGTATGGTTGGCTCTGAATTTGTGACTAAAATACCAAAAAAAATATATATATATATATATATATAAAATCAAAATTAAAAAATAAAAGAATAAATTACTAAATTTGTCCTTTAACTTTTAAGTTTATTAAACTTTAGTTTTTGATTTTTTTTCGTAGTTAAAATACTTTTAAATTATTAAAATACTGCTACAATAATCTTTTCCATTAATTTTTAGACGGAATCTGTTTATAGTTTAGTAAAAAAATGATACTAACTAACGGATTCCGTCCAAAAATTAAAGGAAATAATTATTGTAACAATATTTTATTAATTTAGGGACATTTAAGCTAAAAAATAAAATCATGGACCAAAGTTGTAATGTCTCTAAGCTATTAAAATATTGCTACAATAATCATTTCTATTAATTTTTAGACAAAAATGACTATTGTATCAATATTTTACTACATTAGGGCCTTTCAACTATGGAAAAAAAAATTAACAATTAAAATTACACAAACTTAAAAGTTTAAGAAGTAAATAAGTAATTTACCCAAAAAAAAAAAAAAAAAGTGTACGTACCAAATTACCATGCACGTTGTCTCCACCAATGCACCGCCGACTCTTTGAATTGGTGTACGTACCACTATTATTCCTGAAAATTCAAATCTGAAAATTTTGGATCCTTTGATCTGAATGAAACGTCCCAAACATAAGTACCACACCTGTGGAGCCCGCACACCAGCCAAACTCACACGTGTTATTTTCACATTTTTTTTTTTTTTTTTGATCTCAAAATCAATATAAAAGGGGTCACTTTCCCCATATTTTCATTTCAATAATGTAAATCCAATCAAGTGGTAATTAAACTAGTAATCATACCATAATTACACACACTCTCTGGTTAAAAAAATGAGGGGGGGTAAAAGTTAAAACCTAGGCTTCTCAAGGGGGTAAAAACATAAGTAAAAGATTTTTGGTCGCCTGTACACGTACGTGGCATAATGATTAAAAAAATATATATCAGCTCCTCAAAGTTTGATGGTGAAACGTGTCGAAGAGCCATTGGTGAGGCAAAATTTGGCAACAACTAGGGCTGATCATATTGGTTGGGTCCCACTCAAATATGGGTGTTGTTTGGATCCACTAATATATATGTATTATAGCTAATGGGGTTTGAAAATGAAAGTTCAAAAACGTTACCCAACAACAGAGAAAGTTGCAGGTCTGACACATAATAGCCCCAAAAATAAATAAATAAATAAATATGTGTATGTAAAAAAAATGGACACTTGTTTGTTTCTGCACTACTAAAAACCAGTACTGTCCTCGCAAACAGAGGAGTGTTATGGAATCAAATGACTTTGCTAAATGTTTTCATCACAACATTTGAGACATACGCAAAGCCAAAATGACATAATTCAATATTATAAGGACAAATATACATATTATATGTCTCTTTCTATTATTTCATTTTGGACCACAAATCATGCACCAGTCTTTTCACTGAAGTAATGTGCAGTAATTGCAGTTCTAAGATGCTTATTATGGGAATCGGTATATTGCATGAATAATTTATTAATAATTTTATATTTGATTTTATAAAAAATTTAAAAAATAATATATATATATATATATAAATAGTTTCCAAAGTGTTGGTTGGAGGTTACCTACTGACAATAAGAGCATAGCAGCAATTAGGACCATTTTATGACTTCAATTGTAGGATTAAGACTATTAATTTCTGCAACAAGGGCCACATTTATTTTATATTTTATATTATATATTTTTTGAAGGATATATAGGCATTTTATCTCTATGATTAGAAAGTGAAAGAGTCTTGCACTGCTGTTTTCCAACCCCTTTACGAGCAGATATATTTTTCCTCAACGGTATACTCACATGAACAAGGACTTGGCAGATTAATAATTTGATTAGGACGTTTTACGTTGTCTTTCGAGGACAATAAAATGGGGACGTTTTTATGTCGTCTCTTTTGGGTTTGTGATTTTTCCAAGCTTCATTTTCAAGCTTTGGCCACCTGAAAATGTAATTCCAAAGGATGTATTTATCTATATATATATATATATATATATATATATAAATGTATACATATTGAAAGGGATAGTGCCACATGACATCTTGTGTTGTATGGTGATTCAATAAGTCTTTTTTTCATACTTGTCAAAACGAAAGCAAAACATGACGCCAAGATGATACTCAACGATATCGGAATTACTCTTAAATGATTTTGATAGATGAGAGGTCTCTAATTCGAGTCTTATAAGAAATATTTAAGACTATTTTTAACTTACGAATTCAATTTTTATTAACTTTTGATGAGGTTGATAAAGCGACTTTCATCTCTCATACTAATCAAGTTATTATTATTATTATTTTGATAGAAATACTAGTCGAGTTATTTATATGTACAACTTATTTTCTTTTTCCACATTTTCAGCATCAAAACAAAAGCAATTTATATGAATTTGTCATAGAAAAATATGGCAGAAGTATCATGATTCCAAAAAACTCTCTCTTTCATATTGGGTGAATAGCATGTTTTGTCTTTATTATATGGAAAAAGCACCTACACGACACAAATTTAGAAATCATTAAATCAACAAGATACAAAAAATTAATATTATATCAATATATCATAAAATTAAATTAAAATTAACTAAAATTTGTATCATGTTGATTAATAGATAAAGAAAATATAATTATTTGGGCAATTTTTATTTTTTTATTTTTTTATATCTGCTAAAAATAACCATGGAGCCCAAATTCTTTAAGCAAAAAAAAAAAAAAAAGTAGTATATGTGGTCACTGGGGTCAGTTACACACACACACGTAAAATCTATTAACACCAACAAACGAGTTTGTTGCAATATCATTATAATAACCCAACTTTAGGAAATATGATGCAGAGACCATGCATCTGACATTAGTAAAAAGCAAAAAATTAACCAAATACCTACTTCCCAATGACCCTCCTCTTTTTTTATTTTTATTTTTATTTATTTTTTTGAATCCTTATGACCATTTTGTCTAAAATGGTGTGCGTTTTTCGTTTGGTAAATAAAGAAACAAAAGAGCAGCAAAAGTACAAAATGAGTCACATTTAAAAAAGGACACTGCAGTGAAAAGTAAATAGTTCCCAAAAAAAAAAAAACAAAAAACAAAGATAAGGGAATTTAATCCACGGGCCTGGCTTTTAAAAAACAAAAATCAACATCTCAATATAGGGAGAAAATGAAAGATTTAAAAATTAATATTTATAATGGAAAAATGATTTTTGAAATACTGAGAAGATTGGAAAATAAATGACAATATCAAAAAAGGGAAATAAGAAATCAAAGAACAGTGTTGCTCCTCTTTAAACCCTTGACCACCTGAAAAGCAAAACAAATAGAATGGATTAAAAAATCTGTTTTGATATTGACAGATTTAATTAGATAAGTGCATTCACTTTAAACTCCCCCCAATTAAGCTTGTTTCTTTGAGTGTAGCTCTTTACCAAAAGTCATATAGGCTCATAGCTAATAATCTATGTTTTCACTTAATCATAAAAAAGAACTTGAGTAGAAAATAAATTTACTTTTTTTTTTTTTGGTAGAAAGTAAATAAATTTACTTGAAGAATGGGTAAAGTTTATATTCTGTTGGAAAATAAGTTAAGAAGAAATATATAATGATAAAGTCATTTATATATAAAAAAGAAAGTATTTATATATATCATTTAGATTATTTAGTACGAATGCTTCTCAAACTTGTAATCTTTTGATTAGTTACTCTAAGCTTTTTAATTTTGACAATTTACTTTCAAAATTTATTAAATTGTTGCGAAGTATCTCATATGGTTTAATTCTTCATTAAATTAGTTATGAAAAGCTCATATGCACCTCATGTGAAACCTGTAAACAACATTTCTAACCAAAAGTTTTCAAATTTAATACAAATCTTAATGCAAATCTTCTATATTCAAATCTTCAATTTAATGAAAAATTACCTAAATGGGGAATATTGCAATAATTTATAAAATCTAGGGACAAATTATCAAAAATAAAAGTTTGTGAGACAAGTTACCAGAGAATAACAATTTCAAGGGGTGTTAGTGCTAAATACCTCTATATTATTATAGTAGTACACTGTTATTTTCTGAGTTATAGGCTTGTTTAGTAAAGTTTTCAAGTAATTATTTTAGGCTTTCTAATATTAAAAGCTAATTCTAAATATGTTTAGATAATTTGTTATAATAATTTTAGCTCTCTATAAGAGGTTTTTTTTTTTTTTTTTTATAAAAATTCTCTAAAAGAGTTTTCAATCAAATACAAAACTACAAAAAAAAAAAAAAAATAAAAAATAAAAAACTATTCTAAATAAAATTTAAAAGTTATATCGGAGTAATAAGACATTATAAAACGTCTTTTTCATATTTAATTACTGTTAAGTTTTTCAAAAAAATGTGATTTTAAAAACTCATTAAAAATTTATAACTTTACTTTGTGATTTTAATGATTAAAAGCAAAACTTCTATCAAAACAAGCTAATAATAATGTGATTATAAGGTACGTTCATCACTAGTTAATTTTGCTTATTTAAATATTTAGCAAAAAAATCTGCATATTTTAATTGCTATTTCCTTGGGAGAAAAAACAAAAGGACAATGTAAAATTAAGTCTTTGTTTGGTGTTCCAGTTTGGATTACAATTTACAATTTAATTTTTATTTTTTTTTCTGAAAAATCAACCTCATTTTTACTATTTATATTATTTTGTAACTCAAACTTTAAAAGTTATGTATATACAAGTCTAAATGAGATGATTTTTTTAAAATTACATAGAATTTCGAGACAGACGAAACAAGCTTCATATTGATATTTTTTTTTCTCAAACAAATTTCAAATTTTTTCACTTTTTAACTCTAACAATACAAACATTTCATCAAATACATAATACAATTCAAAATATTATAATCTAAACTTTAACACCAAATATATGTTAAGTTTCAAAAGATTTCTGACTCACGGTGAAAAGGCCAAAAAAGTATGAAATAGAAAAATAATTGCTCAAGCGTTAATTGAAATTTAAATTCGTTCTATACATTTAAATTTTTATGGTGGCGAGTTGGTGGACAGGTTTTTTTTTTTCTTTCCAACATGGCACGACAAGTATGGTATTGTCAGTGTGTAAAAAAAATACGAGAAGAATGAAAAATGTTTGTTTGGTGCTGGTTTTTTGTAAAAGGGTATTTTGGGAAATTAATTTGACTCTCATTTTCAAACTTTGTACTAATTTTGAAGGAACCGTTAAATTTTGGAATCAGCCTTAATAGCTTACTGAGCACAGCGGCTGTGTGAATAGTTGACCGCAAAGAGCTTAGTTAGGCCCGTAATTACAATAATGCCCCTACTATCATTGAGTAGTGGACCATCATATCGTTCCAATGAAGTCCTTGGACCACAATGCCCTTTCTAGAAGACATTTTCAAAATGTGAAATTAGTAACCGAAGTGGGATATTAAGATTAATTAAAGAAAAAAAAAAATTGAAGACGATAAAGCAAGTATGGGAAATGGAATATTGTTGACGTCCATTCCCAATTTCATCTTATTTATAGTTTGTTCGAGCCAAAAAAAAAAAAGTTTGGTTAAAATGAGGTAAATTCATACATCTTTAGTCAATTGAAGATTTTTGATGATTATATGTATATTTGTCATAACTTAAAATTATCATAAGCCTAATAGGTTGGATTATGGTTTTAGCTTTACTAACAAATCTAAATATAGCGCAAGAAAGGAACAACTTAATGCAAAATAGTTTTATATATTTCGAAAATAACAATTGTTTTCTAAGAAAAACAAACTATGGTTTTATTGATAAAATTAAAGTATAAAAAGAAATAATAAATAGGGGAATATATATACTACTCTAAAAGTCTAGTGATCACTCAACGAAGAAAGTGATGATTTACATGTCTACAATAATAATCAATGAAATAAAAGAAAATGTGGTTATATATATATAATTAAATGATAATTCTATATTTGATTTCGTCAAAATATGTAGAGTTCAAATCTTTCCATTTTCATGTTAAAAAAAAAAAAAAAATCTTCTATCCTATTATCCATCTTCTTAATGAAAAAAACATCATGTCATTCAAAAAAAAAAAAAAAAGGAAAAACAAAAAGAGTAAGATAAAGTTATGAACTAACATATATAATTATGTAATGTGAAAACAAGTGTGGAAGCACACTTAATATGGTCAACAAAATTTGAGATACTCTTTATTTCCATGATTAGAACTATACTGTAAAAAAAAAAAAAAAAAAAAACCCAATGTTTGATCAAGTTACATCCAAAAAGGGAAAAAAAAATGGAGGTCATAGACTCATAATCTCATAGAAGGGACAAAATGGTAATTTGAAGTCAAACATAGTGAAGCCCATTTTAGTAAAACTAACATCAATTCACTGCTAGTCTTTTCCCTTTCAAATCCTTGTTTTTTTATATTTATTTTACAAATTACAGACAAAAAATTGTCCGAAGCCCAACAACACACAAAAAGCACACACACTCTCTCTCTCTCTCTCTCTCTCCTTCCTTCTTCACTGTATTTTTTTAGACAGATAGAGAGTGTAGAGAGAGAAAGCAAAGGAAAAAAAAAAAAGAAAAAGAAAAAAAGCAACCTACATTTGAGGAATGAGTAAAGCAAAAACCATCTTGTCATTGTTTCCGGGTTTCTTATTAGGCCTTATGGAGCAATAGTTCAAAATTAACTTGCAAAAAAAAAAAACTTTGCCACTAGGAAAATTTTGGAAGAACAAAGTTAATCGCAGAGACCCAGAACGGGAAAAAGGTATATATCTATATACATATATAGATAGAGATATATATAGAGAGAGAAAGTGAGAGTGAAATGCTGGTACACATTTGAAATGAGAATCGGATTATCTGGTTAAGCAATCGGAGATCTCGGAGATTGAGCTCTCAGGTTTGTTACTTATTTCAACGATCGGTTTCACATTTATCTCCAATTTGGGTGTGCTTCGTTAGGGTTCTTTTTTATTTTTATTTTTATTTTTTTTTGAAATTTCTTGGACGCAATTTTCTCTGCTTTCGTGCATGTAAAGCGTCGACATTTCTACTTCTCTATCTCGGATACGGTTTGAACTTTGATATTTTTGAATTTGGTTTTATGGGTCTTAAAATGCATTTTCCTATTTGGGGTTTTGATTTGGCATTTGGTTTCGGATTCTCTTGAACCAGATCTGAAAATTTCTGATTTATTTTACGTTAAAATATTAGTTTCTATTTTTAGAACAAGTGCTTGAATTTTGGTGGCATTTTGCGATTGAGAAGGGTTTTGGTATAGAGATCTAGTGGTTTATTATTGATGAGAATTTTGGGTCCTACACTAGTAAGTTTTAGCTACTTGGGCATCTACATTTCTTAAATTTATGATTAAAATTTTACCAAATAATTTCGGGTTTCGTTCTGAATGTGGATTACTCAAGTGGGGCTTTCTTCACTATCATTCCTTCTGTTTAAGTTTTCAAGTAACTTGTGAGTTATGTATGTTTGTTTAACTTGGGAAAAAGATGATCATTTTGAGCTTCTTTTAATGTTGTTCTTCTTAATGTCCAGAATCGGCATTTGGCTTGAGTAATCAGTGTTGCAAAGGATCTGGGGGCGTCTGCAATTACGATTGGGTAATGAAGAGGGCATAGAAGATATAGAAGAACAGCCTTTGAAAAAAGAAAATGAAATCTGAAACGCCTCTTGATTATGCTGTATTCCAGTTGTCGCCAATGCGGTCACGGTGAGAACTAAAATCCCAGGTGTTTTAAGTTCTTATGTTACTCTGATGATGCCGTTTATAGACGCTATCATGTAATCTTTTTCTTTCTTGCAGATGTGAATTGTTGGTCTCCAGAGATGGACACACCGAGAAACTTGCATCAGGGTCGGTTAAGCCATTTGTGACTCATTTAAAGGTTGCAGAAGAGCAGGTTGCACTTGCGGTTCAGTCAATTAAACTCGAAATCGAGAAGTCTAAAAATACTGAGACTTGGTTCACAAAAGGAACGCTTGAAAGGTTAGCAACATTTCCATTTCCATCGACATTGCCTATTATGTGGCACTGTTCTGGTTTTTATTTTTTTTTAAGCGCAACTTGGTTTGCCCCATTAATTTTCAGGTTTGTGCGCTTTGTTAGTACACCAGAGGTCTTGGAACTGGTCAATACGTTTGATGCAGAAATGTCTCAGTTGGAGGCTGTTCAAAAAATATGTTCTCAGGTGATTGTTGTCAGTTTGTCTTGTTTAGATATTTATAGTCACTTGCTCCTTTTTTTTTTTTTTTTTTTTCGTGGGGCTGAACCTAAAACTTTTTGTATCAGGGAATGGGAGAACAACCTCCAGGAGGATTGGGTATGCTATATTTCTTTTTATTCAGATTTAACTAGTTGATTTCTCCTTTTGACTTTAGTTTTAAAAATGAAAGAAAAAAAGGCATTTCAATATGACTTCCATGCTGTAAAATGCAAAGTCTAGCTTTTCCTGGGATGCTCAGCTGAATATATGAGAAAAAAATATAACAATGGTAACAATTGGTCGAGAGGCAAGCCGGATAAGTTTTTCTTTTGACATGCTATGCAACCAATAATTGCAATCCTCATGTAACATCTTTCTGCTTGAACGCATGAGAAAGGAAAAGAAAATGCCGAACTCAAATTTTTGGTAGTGGAGGAACACAAGTTGTTTGTCAATTTTCCATTAATGTTTTTCTTACTGGATGAAATCATGGGTGAGTGATGCGCTATTGCTATGGGTTTCAGAATTGATGAAAAGGGGTTTGGAGCTGCTAAGGTTCCTGTTGAAAATGGTGACAAATGGCTTTTAATGTAACTTTGAATATGTTCCCTTCTTGAAGATTGGCGTGTGGTCACAAAAAGCGAAGTAGTTACATTGGATTTTTGCGGATATATGAGGACTTTGAGTTTGCGGTCAGATCCGACAGTTTTCTGAGATGTTTTTCAGAATATATCCAGTAGAGAAAAAGCAGTCCAACATTTAGGTTTCATGATTCGGTCCACGAGTTTACCCTGACTGGAATGTAATACATACTAGCAAGCAAAGGAAATAACTGATCTTAGAAATGTATTATTTTTTACCCATCATGGTCATGGATTGAAAACAGGAAGCATCTGTGTTGGGTTTTTCGGTTTGAAACTAATTGCTGGGTGGCTTATGGGGTGGCAATTAAGGTTTTTTGAAGAGATACAAAATTATATTGGAGTCTTGATTACAGACACTTGGAAATTTGGCAAATGCTTATGCAGAAAAACTTCATTTGATGAGCTTGAGACATAACATTAGTGTCAGAATGAGCATTAATATGATGCGTGTTCATTGAATTTCTTGGTCATGGTCCTCTTTGCTGCTGCTCAATTATATGTTGTGAACTTTGGAGCGGTTGGTCTTGATTTTTCTTGTTTTAGAAAATCTTTTGTGGTGGTTTATAAGTAAGTTTCGGTTTGTTTGGAGACTATTGGTAAGCGTTTGGGTAGCCCATAAAGATTTAAGTACGTGTTGGGTGCTGTAACACAATGTTTCTTGTCGTGTCTGGAGTCTGGTTTTTGAGTATTTATTTTGCTTGATTTGTTGCTTAAAAGATCCTGCTTCTCTCTGATAACTCCTTTAAGTTTTTTTGTTTATAGAATTCATGTGAAACTGAAATTAGATTTTCAAATTATTGCAACGGTCAAGGCTGTGAGAATTGTTTACATGCTTTGCTTAATGATATATTTTAGAACATGCTTTACTTAACGATATATTCTAGATATCTTTGTTGTAGAATTTGGCATTGGGAAAATAGTTGTTCAGGCGTTTGCTATACTTAAAATCAGCTATATAAAGAAGATTTGGATGGCCAAAATAACAAACAAATAGATCTCTTGATTCTTGGCATATACTGGTAGATGGCTACTAAATTTATAGTTTTTCTCAGTAAAATACTTTTTTGAGATATCTCAAGGGGCTTGCAAACTTTTTAATTGTTTGGCTATTATGCTCATTCTAGGTTGGATGTTTGTGATGAGATTTTCATAAGATTGATGCTTGACTTTGTAAGAAAGATAACGAGACTTTATATGTTTTACCTCAGGAGGGGACGGAGCAGCAATCACGGCAGCTGCAGATGCGAAGAAGTAATAGTCTTCCTACATTTTAATTTTTCAGATTGTTGATTGTTCTCGAGACTTCCCCTTTTTGGGGCTTCGTATCTCCGTCTGCTCTCTCTTTAAAAGTTACTTCTCATATTCTTTTCCACTCTAATAGTCTAATTTATCATTCACGCAGGAAGGATTTTTTGAGAGCTATTGATGGACAGCTCGGTGCAGTTAGGCAGGACTTAACCACAGCTTATGCTCGTGCATCTGCTGCTGGCTTCAATCCCGCTACCATCTCTGATCTTCAAGTCTTTGCAGATCGATTTGGTGCCCATCGCTTGAAGTAAGAGCTCTATCGAATCCCACTTCACGCAAATCTTAATTTTAAGCCCCCTACCCTCATTTCTTACCATTTTCCGTAGGTTTGCACATTCGTATGCATATCTATTATGTGTTTTTCCATGTGCTAGTCGGCATGTGCTCGTGTGTAGATACTTTAGTATTTCTACTTGGGAAGGATTGGTTGGTCTAATTAAATAGCAATGGCTAGGAAACCCTTTCTGATGAACGGGGTATTGTGAACCGTTGCTCCATCGTAGATGCAATAGTTTATCGATTTAACCCACATCGTCTACACATTAGCTAATGGGCCAACTAAGATTTAGACATGTTGCAGATCTTAAGACGCATTACCTTCTTGAAAATGTGTGATTTGTGTCAATATACAAATCTGAGAGACTTATCCGACGGATTGATAGTGATGAAAGAGTGCTATGAAATTTGTATTACGTTGTGCTATAGTTTTCAAGACCAATTGGAAAGATCCCTGTAAAAATAAGCAAAGGCTCATATGAGTGTCCCATGTATCATTTTCTTCAAAGTGGGATCCAAGTAAGTTTATTTATTTTTCAATCTTGCCCTATGTTAGGCCTGATATGCTTAAGCTTGGGCTTGATTAATAATGGTGGGACCCGAGGGCGTATTGAGTATTGATGGCTGCGTGGCCCAAGTCTACAAAAAATAATAGGTTTATAAGGAGGAAATAAGGGGGGAAAATTAGGTAAATAGATAATTTTTCAACCCTTGCTTAAATAAACGGTCAAAAAGTTTTTTATTTTTATTTTATTTATTTATTTATTTTTAAGGAAAAATGACTGTCAATCATAGTCAATCAATGATACATATTAATAGGGATTTGTTGGTAAATGACCTTTTTGTAAGAAGTTTTTTAATGATCTTTTGGTAAATTAGGAAAATGACCGTTTTTAAAAATATGGTTAACCGGTCAATCATTGATTGATCATAGTTAATTAGTGAATGACTAATATTAATATGTATTTTTTAATTGATTGACTATGGTTAATCACTGATTGATCTATGGTCGATTATTGATGGATGTGCGGTCAATCACTGATTGATGTGTGGCCAATAACTGATTGACTGTGGTGAATCATTGATTAACAGCTATTTTGTTAAATAAAAAAATTCAATAATTTATTTTAGAAAGTGTTCAAAATCTGCCTATTTATCTAATTTCTCCATATTAATGTTAGTCTAGATCGACCATGATAAATCAATCAATCAATGATTGATTCATTTAAAAAACGTTTATTTTATTGATTTTATAAAACTTCGAACATTTATTAAAATTTTCTTAAAAAAAGATTGTTTATCCACTTGTGAAGAGAGAGAGAGAGAGAGAGAGAGAGAAAGAATATGAAAGCCAGGATTACCTATCAAAATACTGCAGGTACGGCGGTTGAAGAGGTCCTTTCCTTGTAGTTCACACCGGAATACTTATCAACTTAATATTTGGTTTTCATTTCCTATGATATTATCCTTAATTTGTTTTTAGTTTTTATTTGTTTCCAATTTATTTATGCAGCGAGGCTTGCTCCAAATTCACATCACTTTGTCAAAGAAGACCAGACCTGATCAACCAATGGAAGCCAAGTGTCGATGATGGAGCCGTCAGATCATCTTATGGATCTGACATGTCCATCGACGACCCCACAGAGGACTTATCTGGACCCCACCTCAGGCCCCAAAACAAGCGTGAGCATCAGCCGGACCAGCAATCACAAATTCACCTGGACCAATCAAGATCATCCACTTGTCAGCAGCCCAAGCCCCTCACGCCCACCTCCTTTCCTACGCTACGCAACGTGAACGGAAAAAATGACGTGAAGGAAGAAGAGACCCCCAACGAAGCTTCAGAGAAGGAGAAGAAGGAGGACCCTCTGACTGGGTCGTCTTCCTCCACTCCGGCGGGTCCACCCTCCCGGCGGCTCAGTGTCCAGGATCGCATCAACCTTTTCGAGAACAAGCAGAAGGAGCAATCTAGCGCTGGCAGTGGTGGCAAACCTGTTGTTGCCAAGTCCGTGGAGCTCAGGAGGCTCTCCTCGGACGTGTCATCAGCGCCTGCCGGGGTCGAGAAGGCTGTTCTGCGAAGATGGAGCGGTGCGAGCGATATGAGTATCGATTTGAGCGCTGAGAAGAAGGATACAGAGAGCCCCTTGTGTACACCCTCTTCTGTTTCTTTAGCTTCTCAGGCCAAGTCCAATAACATAATAGTGGGTGGCTCCGAGGGTAAGGATCAGAAGGGATTGAATGATTCAAACTTTTCATCTAAAGCTAAGCCCAGGAGCGGTTCTATACAGGTTGTTGACGGTGGCTTGAAAGATCAAGCTGAGGGGCAGGCCCAGGTTGCGATTTCTTCTGGGAAAGAGGAGGAGTCGGCATCAAAGGTGTGGAACAATTGGAAGGAGCATGGGGCTTTGCAGACCCAATTCAAGTTTTCCACTTCAAGAGCACCAGAACAGGTTAGCCCGAATGATCTTAAGGTTTCTCAGGAGGAGAAAAAGTCTTTGAATAGCGAAGATAGAAGTGGTGGGTTTAAAGATCAAGCAAGTTCTGCAACACAATCCAGAGGCTTTCCAGATAAGGTAGAGGTCACTGGAGCTAAATTTCTGGCTACGAAAACCGGAAGTTTTGCAAGCAAGGCTGGAGATGTTTCACGGGATGGTGGATTTGTGAATAAAGGGGAGGATTTCGAACAAGTTGATCAGCCAGTAACTCAATCACGTTCTTGGAGTTTTCAGAGTCATTCCCGATCATCATCAGGGCAGTTTGAATTTGGTGGTGGACAAAAACTAAAGGAAACCTCCTCAGCTCAGTCCCAACGGGTCGAGGGTGATCCGCTGCCTCCTCATCCTCAATGGAGATCCTTTACTGGAATACTTGACGGGGGTGAAGCTGACTTAGCATCATCTGGTAAGCAACAATTAAAAGCAGAAGATTCTGGAGTCCTGAAAATGAAATTACAGAAGCCGGTTTCTTCTGGTCGTGAGCAGATTAAGAAGTCACAAGTCAGGAGGGATGAAAGTAATGTGTCAAATGAAGATGGCAAGCCCGATTTTAATGTTAAAAAGGTTTCAGCAAATCAAGAGAGCTTCACTACAATGTTAAAGCCGCCAGTTGAGCAGGTTCAGAGAACAAGACAAACAAAGGGAAACCAGGAGCTCAATGATGAGCTCAAGATGAAGGCAAATGAACTTGAAAAGCTTTTTGCAGAGCATAAGCTTCGGGTTCCCGGAGATCAGTCTAGTTCGGCTCGGAGAAATAAACCAGCAGACACGCAGGTCGAAGGGGGAGTAAGTTCACAGAACAAAAAACTGGCACCAGAAGAAATTGCTTCTTCACAATTACCTGAAAAGAGCGTGGTGATGGAATCACTTAGTGGATCTAGTAACACGACAAACTTCAGTACTCCTCCGCTGAAAAAGATGGCAGGCAACCAGGATTCTGGTGATGCTTTGACGCAGAATTTCTCTGAGCTCGGTTTTTCAGATGACTCTAGGGGAAAATTTTATGAGAGATACATGCAAAAAAGGGATGCTAAACTAAGGGAAGAATGGGGTTCTAATAGGGCAGAGAAGGAAGCTAAGTTAAAGGCCATGCAGGAAAGCCTTGAGCGAAGTAGAGCTGAGTTGAAGGCCAAGTTTTCAGGGTCAGCTGACAGACAGGACTCTGCATCTAATGCTCGTTGGCGTGCAGAGAAACTCAGATCGTTCAATTTACGTTCTGGTATAAAGAGGCAGCAGGTATTACTACTTCCGTTCGAGGAAAATTGAGCCAAAACTGATTGCTAGTAGAATTACACACACACACTCTCTCTCTCTCTCTCTCTCTTTCCCCCTCTAGAGTTTGGAATTCTCGAGATATATTAGTCCCTGATTTGTAGTTGCATCTAACTATATCAAGTTTTCCTCTCGATTACAGTCAATTGATTCAGTTGCAAGTGAAGAGGATGAAGATCTTTCTGAATTTCCGGGACACAAGTTTTATTCACAAGATAGATTTCTTAGTGAGGCATCTTCGGGAGATGGAACTTCTAGACCCACTCAAAACAAGAAACTTTTGCCTAACAGAAATTTGTCTTCATCCACCCCTCGGACCACAGCGGCACCAGCTCCAAGGTCATCAACCAAACTCTCAAACTCCAATTCAGGGAGGCGAAGAGCACAATCAGAAAATCCTCTGGCACAGTCAGTTCCAAACTTCTCTGATTTCAGAAAAGAAAACACAAAGCCCACTTCTGGAGTCAGCAAAACAGCTTCGCGCTCACAGGTACGAAGCTATGCCCGCAGCAAGAGTACTAGTGAAGATGCACCAAACGTCAAGGAAGACAAGTCACGGCGAGCTCATTCCTTGAGGAAAAGCTCAGCTAATCCTGCCGAGTTTATGGATTTGTCTACTTTGAGCTCCGAAGGCGTTGTTTTGGCACCACTGAGACATGATAAAGAACAAACCGAGCATAGTCTAGATGAAAAGTTCCCAAAAAACACGGAGACAAAGTCTTTCCTTAGGAAGGGTAATGGCATAGGTCCTGGTTCTGGAGCTAGTATTGCGAAGTTGAAAGCTTCTGTGGCATTGGAGACTTTGCAAAATGAAGAATTTGATGAATCGGGCTTCGAGGAAGATGATTTTGTGGATGCGGCTAAAGAAGAAGAGGAAGAGCTCGAAGCCATGGCAGATGAAGATTGTGCTAACATGGATAATGGAAAATCAAGGCTGAGTCATGAGTCTGATAAATCTGGAAACTCTGTGTCTGACAATGGCGATTCCACAAGATATCTTTCTCAAGTGGATCCTGCTTCAGTTGCTGAATTACCTGCAGCCATGCCTTCAACATTTCATGCCGTAGGTGCTCTCCAAGACTCACCGGGAGAAAGCCCTGTGTCGTGGAATTCCCGCATTCACCATCCGTTTTCTTACCCACTTGAGACCTCGGATATTGATGCTTCTGTGGACTCTCCAATTGGGAGCCCTGCTTCTTGGAATTCTCATGGTCTTGCCCAAACGGACGCTGATGCAGCTAGAATGAGGAAAAAATGGGGTAGTGCACAGAAGCCTATTCTTGCTTCTAATTCGTCCCATAACCAGTCCCGCAAGGACATGACTAAAGGATTTAAACGGTTATTAAAGTTTGGGAGAAAGAATCGCGGGACCGAGAGTTTGGTTGACTGGATCTCTGCTACAACTTCTGAAGGAGATGATGATACAGAAGATGGGAGAGATCCTGCCAATCGCTCATCAGAAGACTTGAGGAAGTCAAGAATGGGATTCTTTCAGGGGCCGTCTGACGACAGCTTCAATGATAGTGAGTTCAATGAACACGGTAATCTTAACTTTCCCAATTGTTCGATTATTTCATTCACAGCTTTAAAGTTTTTTTTAGTTGTTCTCAATTAACTTAGTGGTCATCTTTTCTGTCAGTTATGATTTGTTACCTTGCTTGAGATGTTTAATCATCTAAACGGCCCTCTTTTCTTACAGTTCAATTGTTGCAAAGCTCTATCCCAGCACCTCCAGTAAATTTCAGACTAAGGGATGATCATATGTCGGGAAGCTCGTTGAAAGGTAACTTTTTAGTTTATCTTGAATCATTTTTTTCCCTAGTAGTTTTGGCTAAATAAAAAAAGGGTAACTAACAAAGTCAAACTCACACATACTTGTCCTACTTTTGTTAGAATCATCTTAGCAAGACGTGAAAGGATTTTATTTTCATTTAATTTTTCTTCTTCCAGTGCCTAGCATAAGTTTTGACAGTAAATGCTCAATCTAACGTTTCAGCTCCGCGGTCCTTTTTTTCGCTGTCCTCATTCCGAAGCAAGGGAGGTGACTCAAAGTTCAGATAATTGCCATAAAAAAAGTAGCTACTGCTTGGGATTATCTTCAACATAGGGTGTAAAGGATGATATATATATGTATCGAAAGCTTGAGGGGGTAGGCATGACACGGCCATCCATTGGTGTAGGATCTTCTACCACGATGGGTTTAATGTATATCTTGTTGGATTCACGAGGCCTTCCTCACCATTTTAGTTAGTCATATATCTAGTAGTTGGTGTTGAGATATGGTGTATATTTTTCTGAACAATGAGTCGCTTATTGGCGTAATGTAATTGTGATTTTTGGTAGTTCAAAGGCATTCTTTTCTTCTTCGTCTTCTCTCTAGTCCTGTCCTGTGTGATGTATATCTGACTCTATCAGTTAAAAAAAAAAAAAAATTCAGCATTGTTGACATTTTAAGAATGAGTGATGTTCTCATGCGGAATAATAGATTGTAAAACTTGGAACTATTTCAATGTTTCCATTGCATTTTGCTATTTCAATAGCAGTGATTTTGCTTCGTTTCCACTTTCCCCAACTAGTTTCCGTGTTACCATTAGAAAGACTGATAGGTATCCATGAACATTCAATTGCCAATTCCAGAGGTTCAAATAAAAAATTCAAATTTTTGTGAGAGAAAATATTGTAGAGAAAAAGAATTGAATTATGGGTGTGCACCGAGCAAGTTATTAGACACTGCAATGACGTATCTTAAATAGAGAATGATCAGAAAAGGGAAACAAAAGTAATGCATTTATGAGTAATACAAGTTGGTAGCACCAAGTTGTTTCGAGTGTTGGTTTGTTGGTTGTAATTGTCCTTTTTGGATTACACAGATTGGTTGTATAGTTTTGGTGATTATTTGATTAGTATTTTCTGGTTTTTCCGGTTCATGTGTCTCATTTGCCACAAGAAGGACGGCCGTACGCAGTCAAATATGTGCAAATTTTTAATGCCAAAGGGCTTCACTGGTATTTAACAACATATACTAATAGAGTCGTGAGACTTAAGTTTATTAGTTGTATCGTTCAACAATATTGATGCCCAAAGCGTTTTGTCGATTACAAGGCTCATAGGGCTGCCGGATCGTCACTAAAATATTGATTGCTTTTTGCGAAAAGCATTTGGTTTGACAATTGTGTCCTGCCTTCAAAGTATAAAAAGACCATGTGATATTAAACAATCAGTTATAAAATTGATTCACCAAAAAAATCAGTTACAAAATTGGACATTCAATTTTCAAGCCATAAACTACAAATATGTTCCTTCCTTTGTCCTTGGATCTTTCTTTTCTTATTATTATTTTTTAGTCGAAATAATTTGTTACTTTGACTTGCAAAGGCTTTCTAGCTTATTGTATGGTTCAGCTTAGAGAATGACGACTAAACTTATGACGCAACAAGTTTGATTCGATTATCTACTGACAAATGGAGTAATATTGCTTGAGGTTTTTTATTTTTTATTTTTTAATTTGAAAACGCCTACTTAAGAAGAAATCACTAGGGAAAAAAAAAAAGATATTCAAACCTAAAATTCTGAAATCAAGTTGCTAAAATACACAAATTAATATATATATATTAGCCGGCCTTATTGCCTGCATATATGAAAAGATTCGAAGGATAAAATGTGATAAAGAAAAAGATGATATCGTTTTGGCGTGTTCTAAATATGTACATCTGTTGTAATCAGAATAACATGCTTAATTAAAACAAAAATAAACACCAACCTTGTATAACATTGTATCAGAGCGAGATTTTATAGGCGATAGTGGGTTTGAACCTCGACCCATTTGCACAATACGCGCTAAGCTAGCTAATCAAGTATAAGGCTTAGTTATGGATCATTGGCTAGCCGCTAGCATCTCATCTTAACAAGGCTTAAAAAATGGCGGATTGAGCAATGTTCTTTAACTTCTTAAGACCCAACATGCTTTGGGACAACTGATAGAAACAAAGTTGAACGTTTGTTCTCTTCCCTTTAACCTCTTATACGGTATAAGCCCTTTTCCTTCATCTCCTTCCTCTCTTTCCCACAACTCCCAACTTCCATTGTTCATTTCAATGGCTGACTCCTCCTTTGAGCTTCACCCCTCTTCTCCCACTTCTAGCCACCGCCGACATCATCATCGCCATCACCACCCGACCCCCGACACCTCAAACTACCCTTCAGCCTCTTTCACACAATTGAGCTCTCAGTACAGCCCAAGGAGAAGACGTCGCCGTCCGAGAGCTCCAGCAGCCACGCCTTTTGCCTCCGACCACGACGTGTCATGGCAGGGTGAGGTGTCATGGCAGTTTGAGCCCTCCGGGTGGCAAGAAGGCCGCAACTTGGGTGCAGTCCTGAGTCCCTGGACAACTGCTGCTCCAGCGGAAAGTAATCGTTTGGCCAGCGACTACCATCGTTCTCGCGCTAGTAATGCACGCTTTCGCACCTTTAACAATCCACATCATGATGAGTACTCGGGCTATGGCGTCGTCAACCAGGAAAGGATTGAGCTCCAAAGCTTTGCTGCAAGAGAGAACGAGAGGTCTTTTCTTCGCGGGAAGTTTCATGCTCATCATGGCCTACCAAAGTCGGTTATCAAAGAGCCTTTGGCCAACAAAGACGAGCATAGTTTAGTAGATTATGATATACCAGAAGAAGAACATCATCGTCATCATTATGGACACGATCATCATGGTTATAATGATGCGTGGCAATCAACTAGTCATTTTTATGGCGGCGATGATCAGTTCCATCATGTGGATCGAGGTTCTGAGAGTGGCGAGGAGGAGGATGATGATGACGACGATGAAGATGAAGATGAAGAACCAGCAAAGTCGGTTGGGCTGTTCAGCTTGTTTAAGTATTCAACCAAGTGGGATTTGGTTCTTATTTTTTTGGGGTGTATAGGGGCTTTCATTAACGGAGGTTCTCTTCCGTGGTATTCTAATCTCTTCGGAGAGTTTGTCAATAAGATTGGTACTGATTATTCCCGCTCTGATAAAAACCAGATCATGAAAGATGTAGAGCAGGTACGTCATGGTTTTTATTTATTTATTTATTATTTTTTAAGTTCGTGTTTAATGAGAAAGAAAATACTTTCGTTGGTCACATAGCGAAAGAGAGCAAGAGCTCCGTGACTCTCTCTTCCATCATTAGAGGTTCGATTTTCTGCGTCCGCACTTTGTCCTTTAAAATAGTGACATAGACCTCTGGGAAATGTTGAAGAGGGCGTGGACGGATCCCTTTTTTTGTTTCACCTGTGATCCCGATAGATTTCAAAAGTGATGTTGGGTGCGAGCGTGAGAACACCACTAATCCACTTTTCTTTTTTTTTTTAATCCTCGGAGCAAAAAATTTACCTTCTCACCCTATCACTTTTACCATTTTGTTAAGGAGAAAGCCATTGCTTCTTCATGTCGTTTTTGATTATTTATTTATTTTGAATAAGCTTGATTTTCGTTAATATAGTTTCAAATTTTGTTTTCAGGTATGTCAGCTTATGGCTGGACTAGCAGCAATTGTCTTGGTTGGAGCATATATGGGTATGTGGAAATTTTCATTTTTCTTTATTTTTTATTTTTAATGATTTCTTTTCTCGCTCTTTTTAGGCTTGAACATGTGAAAATACACATTGCATTCTTTCATACAATACCATATGAGTGTTTCTTCTGATAACTAAATTGGCAGAGATCACTTGTTGGAGATTGGTTGGGGAAAGATCAGCTCAAAGAATAAGAACCGAGTACCTTAGAGCAGTTTTACGACAAGACATTGGGTTCTTCGATACGCAAATCAGTACCGGTGATATAATGCATGGAATTTCAAGTGACGTTGCTCAAATCCAAGAAGTTATGGGAGAGAAGGTTTAGTCGCTACCCTTTCACCATTTCTAAATCATGTCCTAAAATTGGCTCTCTTTTAATTTTTGGCCTAAACTACATCAGTCGCGTTTTATAAGCAATGATGCATTCGGGATCTTCTAAATGCAGATGGCACATTTCATTCACCATGTATTTACCTTCATCTGTGGATACATAGTTGGGTTTCGAAGGTCGTGGAAAGTGTCCCTAGTAGTCTTCTCCGTCACCCCCTTGATGATGTTCTGCGGTATCGCTTACAAGGCCGTTTATGTTGGCCTAACATCAAAAGAAGAGGTAGAATTTCAGACAAGGAACAAACATATTAAAATCTCAATCATGTTTTTCTCCAAATATTGTCCTCTATTTTTTTTTTTTTAATTTGCTGTTTTTGTTTTCTCTTCAAGGCTTCATATAGAAGAGCCGGTAGTGTAGCAGAACAGGCTATCGGTTCAATCAGGACTGTATTCTCATTTGTAGCAGAGAACCATCTGGCTGCTAGCTATGCTGAATTATTAGCGAAATCTGTCCCGTTCGGAGCAAAGATAGGATTTGCTAAAGGTGCAGGCATGGGAGTTATCTATTTGGTTACTTATTCAACATGGGCTTTGGCTTTTTGGTATGGCGGTATCTTGGTTGCTAAAAAAGAAATAACCGGAGGCGATGCCATCGCTTGCTTCTTTGGTGTCAACGTAGGAGGAAGGTAAATAACATCAATCTTGAGAAATCGTCTTCTGTTAAAAAGTACACCATTAAGAGTTTAATAACCTTCCTTGTAGTTGCCTAAAAAGGCAACGAATTCACTTTCCAAAACATGTTTGTTACATGCAGGGGCTTGGCGTTGTCACTGTCATACTTTGCGCAGTTTGCGCAAGGTACTGTGGCGGCGGGCCGGGTTTTTGAAGTTATAGAGAGAGTTCCTGAGATAGATCCATACAGTCCAGTGGGAAGAGCCCTCTCCAATGTTCGAGGAAGGATCGACTTCAAAGGCATTTTCTTTTCGTACCCAGCACGCCCCGATGCTCAAATTCTCAATTGCCTTAACCTGGCGATCCCTGCTTCCAAGACTTTTGCATTGGTTGGTGCCAGTGGAGGTGGCAAGTCTACCATTTTTGCTCTCATTGAGCGGTTCTATGACCCTAACAACGGTAAGCTTATTTTCATTATCCGGTCCAATACCGTTTTCTAGACCAGAAAAGAACAGAATTATGTGGCGGAATACTATGTTCGAGAACTGAAGTGCTTTGAAATGCAAATGCAATGGCAGGCGTAATCACTCTGGATGGTCATGACTTGAAGACACTGCAAGTAAAGTGGCTAAGAGATCAGATAGGCATGGTTGGGCAAGAGCCAGTTCTCTTTGGCACAACCATACTGCAAAATGTAATGATGGGAAAGGAGAACGCCACCGAGAAAGACGCTTTTGCTGCCTGCGTAGCCGCCAATGCTCATAGCTTCATTTCGAGCCTTCCACAAGGCTATGACACACAGGTTCCAAAACACACTCTTAATTCTTCTCATAGTAATATCTCTCTTCTTTTTTTCTTTTTTTTTTTTTCAAAAGAGTTTTTTTTTTTTTCCCTCGCTAAAAATGCACATTTGTTGCAGCTTGGAGATAGGGGAACCCAGCTCTCGGGTGGTCAGAAGCAACGAATAGCATTGGCTAGAGCCATGATCAAAAACCCCAAAATTCTACTCTTAGACGAACCTACCAGCGCTCTCGACCCCGAGTCTGAGTCTGTAGTCCAACAAGCCATTGACAAGATTTCCTCTGGCAGAACAACCATTGTCATTGCTCATAGACTAGCAACGGTGAGAAACTCCGACACCATTGCTGTTCTTGACCGTGGATCCGTCATCGAGATCGGCAGCCACCACCAGCTGATGGAGAAATGCGGAGCCTACTATAACCTCATCAAGCTTGCTTCTGAGGCAGTGTCAAAAACCTCGACACAAAAAGCACAAAAAGATCCAGTAGAGGTTGTTCATTCGTCTACTTACGAGAGACATCAAGCACATGATGTGTCAAGATCAAAGTACACGAATGACATATCGAGGTCAAGGTACGTCAAGTCAACCCAGGAGGAAAAACAAGCTGATGATGAAGAAAAACAAAAGGTCGCAAAAGTAAGAAAGTTTAAGCTTTCAGAGATATGGAAGTTACAAAGACCCGAGCTTGCAATTCTATTGTTGGGATTCATCTTGGGAATGCATGCAGGTGCAATTTTATCGGCTTTCCCTTTAGTTCTTGGCCAAGCCCTCGAATTCTACTTTAAGGACAGTTCCGAGATCAAGAAACAAGTTGGGAAGCTTTGTCTGGTGATTGTTGGGCTTGGTGTCGGGTGTATACTCTCCATGACCGGACAACAAGGTTTTTGTGGTTGGGCCGGAACAAAGCTCACTATGAGGGTCAGAGACCTCTTGTTCCAGTCTATATTGAGGCAAGAGCCCGGTTGGTTTGACTTTGAGGAGAACTCCACAGGAGTACTTGTGTCTAGGCTGTCCATTGATTGCATAAGCTTTCGATCAGTCCTCGGTGATCGGTTTTCGGTCTTGTTGATGGGGTTGAGCTCAGGTGTGGTTGCCCTTGTAGTGTGTTTCTTGACCGAGTGGAGATTGACCCTTTTGGCTGCTGCCCTGACGCCTTTTACCCTCGGCGCAAGTTACGTAAGTTTGATCATAAATATTGGACCAAGACTTGACAACAATGCGTACGCCAAAGCTAGCAATATTGCTTCTGGGGCAGTGTCGAACATAAGGACAGTCACAACATTTTCAGCTCAAGAACAGATAGTTAAGTCCTTTGATCACGCTTTATCAGAGCCGAAGAGGAAATCGGTGAGGAGGTCGCAGATTCTAGGACTAACACTCGGATTCTCTCAAGGTGCAATGTATGGAGCTTACACCTTGACTCTTTGGTTCGGTGCACATCTCGTGACGGAAAACAAAGCAAGCTTCGGTGAGGTGTACAAGATTTTTCTCATTCTTGTTCTGAGCTCATTTTCAGTGGGACAATTAGCTGGTCTTGCACCAGACACTTCCATGGCTGCAACTGCAATCCCAGCAGTGTTTGATGTCATCAACCGCAGGCCATTGATTGGCCATAATAGAGAAAAATCTAGGAAGATCGAACGGTCGAAGCCATGGGACATTGAGCTCAAAAGGGTCACATTTGCTTACCCTGCTAGGCCTGAGGTGATTGTGTTGAGGGACTTCTATCTAAAGGTCAAAGGAGGTAGCATGGTGGCATTGGTTGGAGGAAGCGGGTCGGGTAAATCAACGGTGATATGGTTGATACAAAGGTTTTATGATCCAAACCAAGGGAAGGTGATGATTGGGGGTGTGGATTTGAGGGAGCTTGATGTGAAATGGCTGAGGCGGCAAACAGCTTTAGTGGGTCAAGAACCTGCATTGTTCTCTGGGAGTATAAGGGAGAATATTGCAATTGGGAACCGAAATGCTTCATGGGCTGAGATTGAAGATGCTGCAAGGGAAGCTTACGTTCACAAGTTTGTCAGTGGCCTCCCTCAAGGCTATGAAACTCAGGTATGCACTAAATTGTGCAAATTATCGACTCTTTTATATATGTCTCCTGAACTTCAGGGTCATTCCAATTTGTCATCTAAACTTTAAAAACTCTACTTTTCCCCCTTAAACTTTGAATAGGCCTCACTCAACCCCTTCCACTAGAATTTCGGTTAAAAACAAAGAGTTAAGTGTAGTCATGTGGTATTTTTCCGTTTATTTTTAACAGAAATCCTAACAGAATGAGTTTAATAAGACTATTTCCCTTTATTATTTTTTATCTATTTTTAACCAAAATTCGAGTCAAAGAGTGAGACAAATTCAAAGTTCAAGGGATAAAGTGAGAGTTTTAAAAGTTTATGAGGCAAAAAATGATCCAAAAATGCAGGGACATAGATAAGAATAATCTTAGTGTTAGAGCATCCTATAATTTTCTTTTTGAGTATGAATGTTTCTTAAATGTTGAGTTATAATAAGATTATGTCTATGATATAATATTGATACGACTAATTCTCGTTATGTAAACATGTTTATTTCTCACTCTTTTTTTTTTTTTCCTATGATAGGTTGGAGAGAGTGGGGTCCAGCTTTCAGGTGGTCAGAAACAGAGGATAGCCATAGCAAGGGCCATACTGAAGAAATCAAGGGTACTACTCCTAGATGAAGCAAGCAGTGCATTAGACTTGGAATCAGAGAAGCATGTCCAAGATGCCCTAAGAAAGGTTTCCAAGCGAGCCACGACCGTTGTTGTCGCCCACCGGCTTTCGACCATTAGAGAGGCTGACATGATAGCAGTTGTGAGCAATGGCGCGGTCACCGAGTACGGAAGCCATGACACACTTATGGCTTTCCATCTCAATGGTGTGTATGCCAGCTTGGTTCGTGCTGAAACTGAAGCCAATGCATTTTCTTGATCATTATTTGTAGCCGTTGTAAAGTTGGCTCCCCACTGAGCTTCCTTGTGGGGGAATCTTTGGCTTTTGCTTGTAGAGAAAGTAAGAGATCTTCTTTAATTTCATGATCATTTTCTCCACTTAGCCGTTGTTAAAAGCATACTATGCCCAAAAAGAGTACTTCAAGAAAATTTTAAATACTTTCTTTCGTGTCACACCCACATTGTATTTGTCTAGTACTTGCACTTATTACCATAATTATGATAACATTAAGAATTATTAAGGTGACAGAGGTACAAAAAAAATAATAATTAAAAACTGTATCAATGTGAATAAATAAATTTTAAAAAAAAAAAAACTGATGTGGGCCTAGCGTAATACTGAAGGGAGGGTGAGATGTCTTACCTACAAGCTTCAGAAGGTGAATTTCCGAAAGCCAGCTTTTGTTTATATTAAAATATTTGGTGAACTTTCCAATTCTTATTTAGAGAGTGATGGCTCAAGTTTATCCAAAAATGGGATCGGCTTATTAGTCAAAATACTAGTACCAATGATAATGATTACGACAAGAAAAAAGAGATGAAAAGTAGGAACGCAATACTTCATGAATTGTATTTAGAAGCATAATATAATTTTATATCTGATTCTATTATAAGATATAGAACTTGAATCCTACTCTAAATTTAAAGAATATATATATATATGTACATATATATATTATTAATTTCTTGTATTGTATATGTTTCACGTGAACAGAAATTTGGTCGGACTATTTTAATGGAATAATTTAATCTGCCACTGCTCTTATACCTTTCTGAATAGCTCCACTTCCTCTAACTGAAAAGAAAAAGACCCACAACCAAACTTAAATGCCATTAGAAAGGTGAACCAAATTCTTCAATTTCACATCACACAAAAACTGCAAAAAGATTGCTACAGGACATTGTTTTTTTTTTTTTTTTTTTTAACCTCTTGGCTTTGCTTTAAAGCCAAGAGAAGCTGATGTTTACGTGCCTGGCATGCAAAGTTAATAGTTATGGTTAAGCCAATGGTGTAGAGGCTAAAGATTGTTCATCATCGCAATACGCGCTTCGATATCCTTTCGTTTGCTTCAGAAGAAGAACTTTGAATTTTCTCTTGGATCTTTATGCTCCCTCTTTTTCAGGTATCATCATATTTCTGTTTGGTGTCAACACATTTGGTTTTTCTGTTGATTATGCATGTTTCTAAATATGAAAATCATGTTTCTAACACATCGATCGGGAAACTTTTTATGCAGATTTGGATAATTAGATAAGATAAAATATGGCATCCCTTACACCGGGAGTACTGCTAAAGCTCCTTCAGTGCATGAACTGCAATGTAAAGGTTCGTGGAGACTACCGGTCGGTCCTTTTGCAAGTGATTAGCATTGTGCCTGCCATAACTGGCTTAGAACTATTTCCTGACCATGGCTTCTTCCTTAAAGTCTCGGATTCCTCTCATTCGACTTACGTCTCGCTTTCAAAGGAGGACAACGAGCTTATATTGAACAACAAGTTGCAGCTTGGCCAATTCTTCTATGTTGATAGGGTGGAGGCAGGAAGGCCAGTTCCTATTCTTGTTGGGGTCAGACCGGTCCCTGGGCGACATGATTTTGTGGGGAACCCCAAGGATTTGATGCAGATATTGGAGCCATCAGAGAGCCCGGTTCAGGCTGATCATCATGAAGGAAATAATGGTTCGAAAACTAAGGAGATAGCGGAATTGAAAGAGGAAAACAGCAGACAAAAGATTGTCATCAAAGAGGAAAAGGCGATTGTTGCATCTAGGTACATGCAAGGTGTTACCTCATCCAATTCAAAAGCTGGCGGGCAAGAGAGCAATGGACCAGTTGGGAAGAGCAATGACAATGAGAGTGGTGGTAGAAAGACCGGCTTCGTAAAAGGAAAGCAGCATGAGCTTAACGGTCAGGTACGCTTCTTGCTAACAAGACATTCCACTTTCAAAGTGCAAAAGTAATTCGAGGACTTTGACAGAAATGCTGCAATGAATCCAGGCACGCCCAGTGACTCCTTCCAGGAATCGACCTGATCACTCACTCTCATCAAGGCCAGAGTTCTCGGTACCTAGCACCAAAGAGACTGTTTTATCTTCTAAGAGCACTTTTGTGAAACGCATGTCAAGTAAGCAGGAAAATATGAACTTGAACTTATCATCAAACACCAAAGAAAGACATATTTCGCCGGAGGTGCTTTTCTGGTCTTCTTTGCCTGCTAACCTTCTAAAGCCCGGAAAGGTACTTTTCCTAGTTTACATTTTGCACGATTGTGGGAGTTACTGTTTCATTAATCATTTGATACTGAGTTCTGAACCAATCTTCTTTCATTTGTTTTACAGACATATCATGATCAAATTTTCAAAGCATTTATTAACTAGCAATTAAAGAATCATTTCGATTCCTGCAAAACGTGGAAAGCTCTTCATTGTATTAAGATGAAGTTAGACTCAACATTTTGAACATTAAGGATGCCGTAAATTCTCGCATCAATGATAATCATTGCATTATGATACTTATTTCGCATCTTTTATCATACTCTTACAAGGGAATGCTTAGAAGGAGGAATTTAGCTTCTCTGGTCGCGACAGAAGCTCAGAAAGAGGCAACCCGAGCTGCAACTCTCGTCAAGTGCCTCAGGTAATTATTTAGGCAGACAAAAGAATGCTTGTAAAGAGATTCCATTGCAGTTTATAATTCCTTCAAGCTAGACTACTATTTTTTTCTTCTTTCCTTTTGTGCCAAGTAATCGAATTCAATTTGCCCTCCTAGCTTTTATTCAAAGCTTCATATGTTTGTAACTTTTCAGTATGTTTGCTGATCTATGCTCATCTGCTTCACCGGAGAATCCACACCTCTCGTTGACCACATTCTTCACACTTAACCAGATCGTTGATCAATCAAACGAAACCAATCCCTTGAAGAATAAATTATTTCCTTTAACTACAATCTCTTCCCCTCCAAATGTTGAAAAACCCGTCAAGAAGACGGGTTCAATTCATGGTAAAAGTACATTGAAGGCAGGGAAGACTCCTGTGGAGGTAAGTGGAAGTGAGAAACTCGAATGGGCTAAGGGCGACGGTGCAAAAGAGATTAAAGAACTGCGAGAACTTCTCTTGAGCGAAACAAGATCTTGGTTTCTAAAGTTCTTGGAGGCAGCTTTGGATGTCGGCTTTCGCCTGAATAGCCAGGAGAGGAAAGGTGGTAAGAATAGCTCAGGACGGCGAACTGAGCCTGACAACCACATTGCCATCACATTATCACAGCTTAAGAGTGCAAACGAGTGGTTGGACAAACTTAAAAGCAACTCAAGCTCAGAGAATGACGAAATTTCAGAGACTGTTGATCGGTTGAAGCAAAAAATATATTCTTGTTTGCTTAATCATGTGGAGTCTGCTGCATCCGCCCTCGAGAACAGATCTGATTGCAGTTGACTGAGCAAAATGGAATATCTTCCTGGAACTTTTCTTCTTCCGATATTTATGAATAAGTTATCACCCTTAACGTGATACTAATTACTTATAAAGCCTGATTTGAGATGGACGTACTTATCTGATACATTCGACAAGTATAACTTATTTGTGCATTGATCTTATTTGTGCATTGATTGCACATATGAACAATAAAGTTAATCTAAGGTCCATATCTATGTAACTGGTGAGATTTTTTACTATGTTCTTTGTTTGATTGCTGCAGCAATGTAATAAACATGTTGGAAAAAGATACAGCCTCTAAAAATATAGCAGTCCTACCAATACTGTGAGAGGTGGAACTTTGCAATACCTGTTATGTATATACAGATATTGCCAGTAATACCTGTTTATATTGCTTATCGCTGTCACCCTTTTATGCTGCTTAGTCACTTACCCTTTTGTTAGTTTTGGTTCTACAAAAAAAAAAACTTCAAATAGGACGGTTAAAAATAGTTTGATGCAGTTATAATGATTTGTAAGGGAGATTATGTTAAAAGTAATCAGTATTTATATGGGTCATAACTAATGCAGCTCAAGGCTGGCTGATAAGCTTTACATCGAAGTTGGAACCCACCTATACGTTGGCAATCATTTTGTTGGTGGGAGGGTGGTCGGTCTCGCGGGCTTGCCTGTAAAACAAGCATGTTTTCTTGTTGTTTTAGCAAAAACAATTGGCTCTGTGGACCAACAGATTAAAAAAAAAAAGTGATTAAAATAAAGGGGAATCTTCCTTAACAAATTACAATCTTTAGACAGAGGTATGGGCTAAAAACAATCTCATCTTAATATGAGCATAAACTGTCAATTATATAATTGGAAATGAAGTAAAACTAGACCAGTACAAAAAGTACAAAAATCGGTTCCACTGAACCCTTTTCATCTACTAACCTGCTTTCACGCATAACTAGAAAATAGTACTAAAAACAAGACATGGATTCAATACTGTCTGAAAGTAAGATTTAGCCGGCCGGGTTGGAGATCTGTTGCCTCCAGTAAGGACTTCGGAGCAGTGCCTGCGTTGATAGCAGTTACACCATGAAAAACTTTTCTAGAGTTTCCACCAAATATTAATACATCTCCTGATTCCAGCAAAACATCGTCCGCCTTGTCGGCATCCCTTTGATCACCGTACAAAAATTTTGCGGTATCTCCAATGGAAAAGGAGACAACAGGTAATCCTTTATCTATACTGTCACAACTTTCATCACGATCCTGTACAGGAGGAGAGGTCATGAGATGCATCAGAATTGTATGAACATTCATGCAAATAACTGAAACAAGTGTTGATCAACCCTCTTCCTAAAACCTTCTCGGTTTCCTACTACTTTTTAAGAGCTGATACACAGATCTCTGCCCAATGCTATTAATATATATATATGTGTGTGTGTGTGTGTGTGTGTGTGTGTGTCACAGCCAGGAAAAGTAAAGCAATTATGAAACGTTTGGCCACCCTGATAACATGAATAAGAAAGTCGCACTACACACCTGATGAAGGCCTAGTCGCCCATTTGTTGAATAAAAGTTCACTATACAAATGTCTGGTCTCATCCGGGGAAGTATCTTTTCTGCATTACCAGCTTGCGGTTCTTTGCTTAAAAGGGAATGAGAATCCTGGATTGCTTTCTCAACCAAATTATAGAACTCTTCGGGAATAGCGGGTGGTTTAGCACCATCAGTTGGCCGGTAGTCATTGTATTTGCGTGTCTGGGGGTCCCAATTTTTACCAAGGCACATCATATTTAAATGCAGTTTTCCTCCTTCGCGGTAACCAGGTTGGTAGAAACCTCCAGAGCCTAATCCCAATTTACGGCATTGCTTCACTATTTTGATCTATAATAGCATTGAAGGACAGTAAAAATATAGATAACCACAAAAAGATCATATACCAACCAAAGATCTACATACTCTGACACAAGCACTAATAAGAACACAATGAACAATTAACGCCAGCACAGATTTCAGCACCCTTTTATTTTTTATTCTTCAATTCTTCATCCAAAATCGTATATATATCTTCCGAAAAAATGAGCAGTGTGTGCGGGTGTGTGCGTGCTTGCGTGTTGTGAGAAAGAGCGTAAAGCAGCACCTGATCACTTGGAGAAATGTAATTCTTGAGGATAACCATGCCAGGTCTTAACGGCCTTCCATCTAGACCTTCTGTGGTTCGTTTTGTTTCGGACCGACTTTCTCTATTCTTTGCAAATAGAGAAGGTTTTAGCTTAACAATGCCGGTTTTGGGCAGGCATATATCAAAAGGAACAGAGGCTGCTGAGCTCTCAGAGTTGCCAGACATTCTGTCACTTGCCGGAGTCTTAAACCCAGTCTCATCCTCATCACTATGTTTCAAAGGCAGACTATCCTCAACTGGTTGGCATGAAATATCTAACTTGTTTGGGGAATCATCCGTTAACTTCACGTTATCGCATTTCACCTCTACGGAAATTTGCCCGGTACAAGTTTTCTCTACTTCCGTATGCAATGAAGAGCCTTGCGGAGAAGACAACGGAGGACTATTCTCAATCCCATTGTGGGGTAAATCGGAAGCAATCACAGGATGAACTTCTTCTGAAACACCGGACATGGCGTCGTGTGAATTGGGACCTACCTGATGTTTTGGAACATACATAAATTTCTCTCCTCTTCCACGTGAAGACCCTCCTGGTTGCTGCAATAAGAATCATCAAGGATCGATAAGGTGTCTTGGAATTGTTATTAAACAAATAAAAAAGGTGATATTCCATCAGGGCTTCTGAGTTTGGATTCGAGTTAGTGAGTTTTATGCAATGGAAACAGAATAATGGATTTAATAATTACTTAATTCACAAAACAAAAAATCCATCTTTTTGTCGTAAAGTAGCTAAATCCTAATTCCTGAACGCAATAAGAACTGATGAATCAAACCCATTACTCATGGTAATACAAATCCTAGGAAAAATAAAAACAAAGGAAACATATTGGATAAACAAATAAATTAATTAATAAGGAAAAAATAAATTTACAGGATCAAAACGACGGTGAAATTGAACGCCGGAGCCCTTAAATTGTCGTCCACCTGAACGGCTCGGATTGCTTCGTGGGCTTCCTCGTCCTCGTCCTCCTCCTCGACCTCGACCGCGATCCATGATTCCAGGACTGCGCGACGTAGCCCAATAGAATTTGGCTGGAGGAAGAAGAAGAAGAAGAAGTGAACAATTAGAAACGTGAACACTTGGAGGAAAGGGAAAGGCAAAGTGGTGGAGAGAGAGAGAGATAGTGTACTGCTGAAGCCAGTGGAATTTCAGGAGTTTTGAGGTTTTTCTTCCAAACAAAGCAAAAGCACAAAAAATAAAAAAAAAAGGCCCTTCGGGTTTCCTCAATAAATACTGGAGTACCCTGTACAAATACGATGCAGTTTTTTTTTTAATTTATTTTTTTTGAAAAGTTCGTCTTCACTTTTTTTTTTTTTTTGTTTTTTGAAGAATTGAATAAATAGTGTTTCACCTTGAATCTCATATTAATTTGTACTAATGCATCACAAATTTCTTTTTCTTTTTGTTTTGAAAAGGAAATTTCTATTGTTCTGTTTGGATTATATATCTATTTTTAAAAATGAAATTTTTTTCATTTGAAATGAGAAAGTTATTTTAATTTGAAAATGAGATAGTATTTAAATATGTAAAGAAAAAATTTAGAAACAAAAAATTATTTAGAATGAGAAGAAATAATGTTGGAATTATGTATTATGAGAATATTTTAAAATATATATATTTTTTTTCAAAATATTATTGTACAAAATAAATTTCAAAATAAGATAGTTTTCCTTTCTCAAAATGAGAAAATAATGAAAAAAATTAGAAAAAATACACTTTTACAAAAATTTTCTAATTTCTAAAATTGGATATGTGATCCAAACAAAAATAATAATTTTTTTTAAGTGGGAGTATAAATTTGATAATTACGATTCATTTCGATCACCGAACTAGAGGCAGAACCTCACAGGATCGAAAAGGATTTTTGTTCCTACTAAATTTCCATTTTTAAATTTTTTTTTTTTCATTTTACTTGTATTAAAATTGATTATTTATATTTATTTATATAAAATCTATTTTAACTTTTAATATACGTTTCCATTAAAATAAGAGGCTTCCATTAAAATAAGAGGCTGACTCTCTTTGTCCAGTCTTTGACTTTTTTTTTTTTTTTTTTAATTTTAAAAGAAGGGGTTTGTTTGTTTAGTTAAAAGAATTTTTTATTTTATTTTATAATAGCCAATCACTATATACTTGGAGCCTATAATTTATTAACAAGTAAATCATTGATTAATATTTATTGATCAGTTATTGATTGATTATTAAATTTATTAATGATAGACCATCAAATAACCTATTAATTGTATTTTTTTTTTATTATTTATATAAAAAAGCAGCTTTCATAAATTACAAAAACAAAAACAAAAACAAAAACAAAAACAAGCCCATTTTAATATGAACATAAACTCTCAATTACATGAACTGGAAATGAAGTAAAACTGGACCTGAAGAAAAACTACGAAAGTGGTTCTACTGAACCCTTTCCATAAACTAACCTTCTTTCAAGCATAACTAGAAGAAAGTACCAAAAACAGGACATGGATTTTCAGTACTGTTTGAAAGTAAGATTCAGCCGGCCGGGTCGGAGATTTGTTTCCTCCAGTAGGGACTTCGGAGCAGTGTCTGCGTGGATAGCAGTTACACCATGAAAAACTTTTCTAGAGTTTCCACCAAATATTAATACATCTCCTGATTCCAGCAAAACATCGTCCGCCTGGTCGGCATCCCTTTGATCACCGTACAAAAATGTTGCGGTATCTCCAATGGAAAAGGAGACAACAGGTAATCCTTTATCTATACTTTCACGACTTTCATCACGATCCTGTACAGGAGGAGAGGTCATGAGATGCATCAGAATTGTATGTACATTCATGCAAATAACTGAAACAAGTGTTGATCAGCCCTCTTCCTATAACCTTCTCGGTTTCCTACTACTTTTTAAGAGCTGATACAGAGATCTCTGCCCAATGCTATTAATATATATATATATATATATGTGTGTGTGTGTGTGTGTGTCACAGCCAGGAAAAGTAAAGCAATTATGAAACATTTGACCACCCTGATAACATGAATAAGAAAGTCTCACTACACACCTGATGAAGGCCTAGTCGCCCATTTGTTGAATAAAAGTTCACTTTACAAATGTCTGGTCTCATCCGGGGAAGTATCTTTTCTGCATTACCAGCTTGCGGTTCTTTGCTTAAAAGGGAATGAGAATCCTGGATTGCTTTCTCAACCAAATTATAGAACTCTTCGGGAATAGCGGGTGGTTTAGCACCATCAGTTGGCCGGTAGTCATTGTATTTGCGTGTCTGGGGGTCCCAATTTTTACCAAGGCACATCATATTTAAATGCAGTTTTCCTCCTTCGCGGTAACCAGGTTGGTAGAAACCTCCAGAGCCTAATCCCAATTTACGGCATTGCTTCACTATTTTGATCTATAATAGCATTGAAGGATAGTAAAAATATAGATAACCACAAAAAGATCATATACCAACCAAAGATCTACATACTCTGACACAAGCACTAATAAGAACACAATGAACAATTAACGCCAGCACAGATTTCAGCACCCTTTTATTTTTTATTCTTCAATTCTTCATCCAAAATCGTATATATATCTTCCGAAAAAATGAGCAGTGTGTGTGGGTGTGTGCGCGCGTGCGTGTTGTGAGAAAGAGCGTAAAGCAGCACCTGATCACTTGGAGAAATGTAACTCTTGAGGATAACCATGCCAGGTCTTAACGGCCTTCCATCTAGACCTTCTGTGGTTCGTTTTGTTTCGGACCGACTTTCTCCAATCTTTGCAAATAGAGAAGGTTTTAGCATAACAATGCCGGTTTTGGGCAGGCATATATCAAAAGGAACAGAGGCTGCTGAGCTCTCAGAGTTGCCAGACATTCTGTCACTTGCCGGAGTCTTAAACCCAGTCTCATCCTCATCACTATGTTTCAAAGGCAGACTATCCTCAACTTGTTGGCATGAAATATCTAACTTGTTTGGGGAATCATCCGTTAACTTCACGTTATCGCATTTCACCTCTACGGAAATTTGCCCAGTACAAGTTTTCTCTACTTCCGTATGCAATGAAGAGCCTTGCGGAGAAGACAACGGAGGACTATTCTCAATCCCATTGGGGGGTAAATCGGAAGCAATTACAGGATGAACTTCTTCTGAAACACCGGACATGGCGTCGTGTGAATTGGGACCTTCCTGATGTTTTGGAACATACATAAATTTCTCTCCTCTTCCACGTGAAGACCCTCCTGGTTGCTGCAATAAGAATCATCAAGGATCGATAAGGTGTCTTGGAATTGTTATTAAACAAATAAAAAAGGTGATATTCCATCTGGGCTTCTGAGTTTGGATTCGAGTCAGCGAGTTTTATGCAATTGAAACAGAATAATGGATTTAATAATTACTTGAATAATTCACAAAACAAAAAATCCATCTTTTTGTCGTAAAGTAGCTAAATCCTAATTCCTGAACGCAATAAGACCTGATGAATCAAACCCATTACTCATGGTATTACAAATCCTAGGAAAAATACAAAAGGAAACTTATTGGATAAACAAATAAATTAATTAATAAGGAAAAAATAAATTTACAGGATCAAAACGAGGGTGATATTGAACGCCGAAGCCCATAAATTGTCGTCCACCTGAACGGCTCGGATTGCTTCGTGGGTTTCCTCGTCCTCGTCCTCGTCCTCGTCCTCGTCCTCGACCTCGACCGCGATCCATGGTTCTGAAGAAGAAGAAGAAGAAGAAGTGAATAGTGAGAAAGGCGAAGACTTGGGAAAGTGGTGGAAAGAGAGAGACAAAGCAATGAACTGCTCCTTGAAGCTTTGAGACAAAGCAAAAGCAAAAGAAAATGCCATTTGGGTTCTTCAATAAACAGGGAAGTGGATTGCCCGTTCAATGCAGTTCATATTCGCCGTCACTTTCATTGAAGAACCCAAAAGGCATTTTCTTCTTAGGAATATTTATTGGTAATATTTAAATAAGTTTTTTACTTCGTAAATATGTTTATTAACTAAAAATCTATTAATTTAGTATGTGTTGGATGCTAAGGTTTAGAGGGTAAAATTTGAGTTTGGATTGTTTATATTTTTATCTAGGTATTTGAATAGTTCGAGTTTAAAAATGTAAAAATTTGAAATGTATTTGAAAAAAAAAATCAATATGGAACTTTTTTCGTTCGTCTCGAAATTTTATGTAATTTAAAAAAAAAAAGTAATCTCAGTTGAACTTGTCTATGCAAAGTTATGAACATTTAAAATTTGAGTTACAAAACTGTGTGAATAGTGAAGCTGATGGGAAAAGACTAAAATTAAATTGTAATTATAAGGTTTGGATTGTGCGTCCAAACATATGCTTAATTTAAAAAAAAAAAAACAGATTAACTTTTCCGATTCATTTTTGTATTTTTCTAAAAAGTCGACAAAAATTTTAACTAATTTTTGAAAAGCTAAACAACTCTAACTCAAAAAATTTAATTCCAACCGGTAAACCAAACGCAAGCTAAGATCATCTCTAATGCATTGGTCTATACAAATATTATTTATTAACAAAAAATATGAAAAATAACATTATCCTACTTTATGCTCTAATGAGATAATGTTATTTCTACTTTTTTATGTCAGTATTATTACATTTTGAAACTTGTAAAAGTGAATATTTAGTATTTAAATAAATTAAAAATGAAAATATTATGATAAATTTGACCTTTCCTATATATTGTGGTAAATTTATTACAAAATTTAGCATATGATAAATTTGACATCAAATATAATATTTTATTGGAGATATTTTTTTTTTTGTTAATTTAAATACTAAAGTTTACCATTGACACAATTTTTTAACATTATATTAGAGATGTTAAAAAAATATATTCAATATAAATATATTAATTTATTTTAACAATCTCGTAAATATGATAGTTACTTCTTTAACTTCAATAAATTTTACTTATTTCTTCTCAAAAAAATAATTTTCAATCAAAAAGAAAAGGAAACAAAAAATATTTTCAATTAGAAAAAAGAGCAGCATAGAAATCTAAAGGATTCTTTGTACTTGGGCCCTCTGAATTAGTTGGCATTTTTTTTAAAGCTAAACAGAATTTTAAATTTAACATTCGCTTGAATGAACTACTTAATTGTTCATTATAATATTGGAATACAATGTGTATTTTATTGCACAGTTATTAAAATGTAAACAATTGAATATTTTATAATTTAACACAATTCAACTAAAATGTAAATTCTAAATTCTTGCCGTTTAAAAATTCATATTACATTTATTTTTTTTATATTTATATTATTCAAATATTATGTTTAATAAAAAATATCTAAACACACATAATTTAAATTTTACATTTGAATGTAAATATTCAAGTTAAATGAACATGTAAACGTCATAATTAATCTTACTGTCCCATTAAAAATTCCTTATAATGGTGGTTCGCTAGATGATTATGCACAGAATGCATTCAAAACTTTTCCTTAGATTAGACCCCTTTTTTATTTTTATTTTGTAATAATTGAGACCCTAATTTATGTCATGAATATATAATAATTATCATATTTATGAAAATTAAAATAAATAAATAACGTATTTACAAAACTATTGAAATAAATAACTTACTTATCAGAAAATACATTATTTATCTACTAAATAAACTATGTAAATAATTATCTATTCCTAGTTAAAAAATAAAGTACTTACTTGTAGCTGTGTTATTTGCACTAGCAGTTTAGTAAATATGCTATTTATTTTATTTTTTTCCTTTTTTTTATGGGAATAATTGTAGTAAAGTCTCAATGAGAAGCACTACCTATAGTGATCAATCTAACGGTTGAAAATCATTGTGTGGCTAAATGAATGACAAGGATATAAGAAATATTGAATGTTACTATAATCTCATCCACACACAATCATTGATTTATTTTAGATTTACAATTTTTTTTTAATTTTTTTCTTCCACAAAATTTTCATCTGATTTGATGAAAAAGAAATATGGGAAAACACCCATTACCGGTGATGGGTCTAGAGATCCCCCAAGAAGGCCGGACCCATCGCCAGTGCTATTGCCACCGCCACCGCCACCTCTACCGCCTCTTCCTCTCTCCGAGTATGAAATCCAGATCTGCCAATAGTCATCCAGCGCCTAGCCTCCAGAGCCCAGCCTTGTCGCCCTTTGACCAGTTCGCGAAGCTCAGCATCGCCCAACGCCGTTGCCAGCACTTAGTGACTGACGATCGCTAATGTCCCTTTCATCGGCAAGAGCTCTTGATTTTAAATATTTTTATGGGTTTTAATGGCTTTGTGAGTTTGATTGAAATCAAGCACCAGATTTACCATATCAATCCACCAAAATCACCGGACTTGGATTTTAATGGCCACCATCTCAGTTTTTGCGTGTCGAGCATGGGCAATTCAAAAAACTTTTTTTTTTTTTTTTTTTTCATTCCTTGGACACGTTGGGAATGGTGGGGTTGTTGTGAGAAGGCTTGAAGAAGAAGCGGAAGAAGAAGAGCCGTTTGTCGAGATTTTCCAGTCTACATCTCAGGTGTTCTTTGGCACCTGGGTGTGGGTGACGGCTGGGGGATTTATGGGTTTTTGGGATTAGAAATTTGAGGTTGAATTTTGGGTTTTTTCCTTATTGTGGAAAAAAGTTTTGTATTTAATAAATTTTTATTCAGTATGCAAGTGTGTATTGAAAGTTATGTGTTCCTCTATTTTTTTTTTACCGTTAGATTTAATCATAACAGTCTATAAAATAGTAACTACCAGTAATACTCCTCAATGGAGCTCTACCACAGTCCTTCCTTTTTTTATAGGGATATTAAAAAAAAAAAAACCTTTTTAGGTATTATTTCAATAATGCCTCAAGTTTTATTAAATAAATAAAATGATTGTTTTCTTTTAGCATTTGATTGACCAGTGCATAAACTATTTAATGGTCACTAGTTTTATAACATATATTTTGCGTGTGCGGAACAAACAAGTAAAAAAAAAAAAAAACCTTTATGTATTTGTTAAAAGATTAAGAGATAAAAGCAAAATAAAGGGGAAAAAACAAAGCAAAAAGAAAAATGTCACAAAGTGATCACATTGCGGCTGCCAATGTTAAGAGTTAGCTCTTTTATATATATAGGCAATAGATTCATAATCCTATCATTTCTGGTGGGCAATGTAGAATAAATATAAATTAACTTAATTTTTTAATGATGGAATATTAAGGCAATTAAAATGTATATATATACTTGTACTTTTTTTTTTAAGTTGGGGATTTAATATTTGAGAGGCATCAATTTCTTAAAACGAAATAAAGCACCTGCGTTGAAAACAAAAGATGGCAACTTAAAACCAAATAATTAAAAAAATAAAAATAAAAATAAAAATAAAAATAAAGGAATTGTTCATTGCCAACGTCCATGTCGAAAATGGCCCAACAATAAACCATTAAAAAAGAAAAAAAGAAATAACACAGCGCAAACCTTCGGCACAAAAGAAAACAAAATAAGAAAAATTAAAAGAAAAAGAAAGTCATTGCATTGTTGACTACCTCGCATGTTCTTCTCTTTGAAATATAATACTGCATATATCAAATATGGCATTGTAATCGATTAAAAAAGAAACACAAAAGAAGCTGAAATTAAGAGTGGATGACACGTACACGAAGCTGAGTGAGGGACGAAAATAGTAACAATCTTTGTCAAGAACCAAAAAACAAAAAAAAAAAAAAGAAAAAAAAAGGAAAAAGAATGGCGAGGAGGAGAGAGTAAAAAAGGCAGACCACGTGGCGAATGAGAAGAGTAAAGGTGTGGAAGAGGAGAGGCCACATGGCAAATATCTGAGTGTGAACGAAAATAGCATTCGATTATTATTATTATTTTTTTGAGCGGGCATTCGATCTTTTAAATAGAGAAGAGAATAGAGGAAGGAGATTTGTCATTTTACTACAATATTTGCTTGATTTCTATCAATTGAAAAGGAAAATAAAATAAAAGGAAAACTGGCTTGGCTATAAAATCTGACAAAGTCCAAAAGTCAGAACAATTTTCAATGCAACCAAAAAAAAAAAAAAAACTCGTATTAAAAAAAAATACTAAAGGTATAATTAGGGGGGGGAAAAGATTTTATCTAGCCAAGATAAACTTTATTTAAGTGGATTATTCTACATATTATGTCAGGATCAATCTTAAAATTATCCCTTCCTTATATCCGCTATCACATTACCATTTAAAAAAAAATAGGTAAATAGTTAGTGGATTATTCTACATATTATGCTGGGATCAATCTTAAAATTATCCCTTCCTTGTATCTGCTATCACATTACCATTTTTTTTAAGGAAAAAAAATAAGTAAATAGGTAGTTTTAAATATTTATATAAATAAATGATCAGTTTTTTTTATTATTTAATGAAATGACCGTTAAATATTGATTAATCATAGTCTATTAGTGATTAACCAAATTCAATCAGTGAAAAATTTATATTAACAATGATCATTTATTGATTAATTATGATTAATCAGTGATTGATTGGATTTACTGATTGATCATTTTCCTAATTTTAATAAACTTTGGTTATTTGTGAAAAAACTTCTTAAAAAAGGTCATTTATCCATAAATCTTTTTTTTTTAAAGAAAATTTATAATGGTGAAAGTATTTTGTCACCACCACAAATAATTATTGTTTTAATTATTAGATTGATTTTTAAGATAAACCTAGATAGATCATATGGTTGCACAATTACTCAATTACTCTAACAATTAAAAACCAGTACTACCATAATGTATAGCTTTTATTTATTTATTTATCTCTCACCCTCAAAAAAAAAAAAAAAAAGTTCTTATGCATCTCGTACAGTCGTACTTAAAAAAAGAAAAAAGAAAAAAGAAAAAAGAAAAAAGAAGACGTTAGAAACGAGAAATGTGGACTCTATATGTTTTGTTAAAATTAAATGTGTATTACTCTCTCGAGATACGACGTGATCAATATTAAAATAAAAAAAAAAAAGAGAGAGAAAAAAACGTACAAGTGGATCTTCGACTTCAACCCACCCAAAAAAAAAAAAAAAAAAAAAGAAAAATTCTTTTTAACTCTCCTCGTCGCTCTGAGTCCATCACCGTCTCTGTCTCTCAAATCAATCCATAACCGGGTATTTCTGCTCTCCTTCGCACTTTTTTTTTTTCAATTTTTTATGTCGAAATTTTTGGACGGATATCGCTCATTTTTCTAGTTTTTCTTCAATTTTGGAATGTGGAAGGGAAATCAAACCCCATGTTGAAATGATTTATTGGGTATTTTTTGATACTGTTTTTGTGGGTCAAAGCGTTTTCTCTTGATCTCTGTTTCCCTCTAACAGATCATTGCGATTTCGATAAGCATGCCATCTTCGATCACGAATTTTTTTTAATTGAAATTTTTTAAATTGGGTATATAGGAATGATTTGTTTTTCTTATGCTCGTAGAATTTGAATTGGGCTTTAAATGGTTTATGAAATGTATTTTTCTCAATAAGAGATATGAATAATTTTTTTTAGTTTCGATCTGTTCAAATGTTCAATTCTTCGAAACAGCAGGAAAAAGGGTTTTGTTATTATGTTTGTTTTTTTTTGTTGGACAGAATTCAGTAAAACTGGTTGAACTTAAAGCATAACGTGCATTTTGTGTGGAATCGAACGCATAGTTATTGGAGAAACTATAATGCAATGAGAAGTTCTTGAATTGCTAGTCAACGTTTCTATATGTATTGTGATTGCAGCTAACTTTTAATAGCTGGGAAATTGGGAATCGAAGATGGTAAAGCTAACAATGATTGCTCGTGTTACCGACGGTCTTCCTCTAGCGGAGGGGCTGGACGATGGCCGTGATATTCAGGACGCGGAATTCTACAAACAACAAGTCAAGGCTTTGTTTAAGAACCTGTCAAGAGGCCAAAATGAGGCTTCAAGGATGTCGGTCGAATCTGGACCTTATGTTTTCCAGTATCCTTGTGTGTCTATTCCATTATATATTCTTTTTTTTTTTTTTTTTTCCGTCATTGATACAAGAAGCCATAGGTATGTTAATAGCCGCAGATGCATCAACTTCTATACAGGATTGACATAAAATGTCGATTGTCTAGTGATGAATCACTTTTAAAATTTTCAGAAAAAAAGAAAAATGTGTTAGCTTCTAGCTCAAGTAGTGTTCTAGTAGCAAGCAAAATCTCGGCAATGTAGCTGAATTTGCTTTAGTTAATTAGCTTTCTGATGTTGTTCATGTTCAGAAGTTTGTGTCCTAGATTCGTTCTGCAGCTTATGATAGCCTTTTTACGAGTAATGTCGAATCAATCTAGTTGAAACCTCTGTCTTGTTAATGTTTCTGAAATAGTTGTAATCTATCTGTGACCTATCTGCACTGGTAACAGGGCATGCATGTGAGCTGTCTTTTTTCAAATTTGTATCTTCTGTTATATGTTTGCTCTGTTTATGAGTAGCGGTCGTTCTTAATGTTGACCTTGACCTATTTTCTTAGTTATATAATAGAAGGGCGTGTTTGTTACTTGACAATGTGTGACCGTGCTTATCCAAAGAAACTTGCATTTCAATACCTTGAGGACCTCAAGAACGAATTTGAGCGTGTTAATGTTGGGGCACAAATTGAAACTGCAGCTAGACCTTATGCCTTCATTAAGTTTGGTAAGTTTATTGTTGTTATCCTTATTTTCTTTGTTTGTATTTTATGTCTGTTGGTGACTTTGGTAGGTCTTATTTTCTTTTCTTTTCTCTTTTTGTTTAGATACATTCATACAGAAAACAAAGAAATTGTACCAGGATACCCATACTCAGCGGAATATTGCAAAGTTGAATGACGAGCTTTATGAAGTCCATCAAATAATGACTCGAAATGTCCAGGAAGTTCTTGGAGTTGGTGAAAAGTTGGACCGTAAGATGTTTTTCAATATTTCAAGTGTTGTTTCGTGTCCTGATCGTGCCATTTATCCTGATATCTAAGTTTGATATATCAAATTGTGCGGCAATTAAGTTGAAACTTAAACAAGATTGCATTCTTTTCCTCTTAATGAATTTAGTTCTATAAATAGCTGCCGATTTCTTTCAATTTCCAATTCTGCAGAGGTCAGTCAAATGTCCAGTCGCTTAACATCCGAATCACGCATTTATGCTGATAAGGCAAGAGATCTAAATCGACAGGTCAGTTTTATCAGATATACTAGTTGATAATATTTCTCACGTGTCCAATCCTTTTTAAATCTAAGTTAAATATATGATATATTCGGAATTGCTCTTCACACTTAGCCCCACTTTCTTCTCATTTTTAGGCTTTGATTCGGAAGTGGGCGCCAGTTGCCATCGTTCTTGGAGTTGTCTTCCTCCTCTTCTGGGTCAAGACCAAGCTCTGGTGATCCAACCGCCTTATCATTGTTTTGGAAATCATGTCACTTCCACCGGGCTTCTTGTCCCTGCCCTGGACTGTTAGTGGCGTACTTATCCCAGACTTGAAGATTTTCGGAGTTCAGAATGGGGATTTTGAGCGTCGTGAAGAATTATGTGATGATGTTACAAAGTCTCATCTTAGTTGATGGCTGAATTTGTTGAGATAACTTTGTCACTGAATTGCGAGATGGACCCTTTGTTTAGTAAAGAGTAGTTATCTTACTGTACCTTTGATACTATTATTACTATTTACAACGAAAATAATTTTCCTATTCTTTTCATTTTCAGTTTTCACCTTTAAGAGGATGGCTATTGAGCATACTTTAGATGGTTGAGAGGAGGTCAGGAGGATAGCTAACCCTTTTTTTTTTTTTTTTTTTTGCGAGCTAAATATGAAAAAAAAAAAAAAGAAAACTTCTGATTTCTTTAGCCACAAACACATATTTCAAAAAAAAAAATTTTTTAATAGGACTCGTAGTTTTCATGAAACGACAGCCTTAACAATAGTTTTCTAATGTAATAGTGTCCAACGACAGGTACTTTTCTAAAACGGCAGAAACTTCTAAGTGAAATCGACATGTCGTCTTTAAGCTACATACAGAGGAACGACACGTCGTTTTCCACAGCAACGAAATGAACTCTGATTTTCTACTAAATTCAATCAAGCTTTTTGCGGTAGTTTTGTTTATACACTGAGGTTAGGTTTGCAAAGCAGATTCAGTTTGTATTGTAAGGTGCAAATGCAATGGTCGAGTTCTGTCCTCCAACGGCAAATGAGTTGGACAATGCTATCTTTATGTCCAAACGCTCCTTCTCTGTGCCCACAAGAACATTCTTGTCCTGATCAGATTTAAAAAGTTAGTGAAATAAATTGAAAAGCTTCAAACAAGTTCTCCAAAGTATGATTCAAGGTCGATGTACATAAACATATAGATACACATGTATATACACACATACACATATACATACATATAGGAAACTTACCACGCCTTCATCAGGATTCTCAAGATTGATGTTTGGATGCACCCATCCGGTCTGTATTGCCTATGTAGGAAAAAAGAACCAAAATCAAAATTGAAAATGGCAAAAATTGGACCAAATACTCTAGTCATGTTAACTAAAATAGAAACTCAACCTTAACTGTTGCAACGGCTTCAACAGCGCCAGAGGCTCCAAGAAGGTGACCAATCATGGATTTTGTAGAGTTCACTCTTAGCTAAAAACATGAATCCAAACCAATCATAACAAAGTGAAAATCTGACTGTTAGATCCAAAGAAACATGCTTTAAGTAACCTGCATTTTGGTCTTACATTTGAATTATCCCCGAAACAGCGGGTTATAGCTCGGTATTCTTTGAGATCAGCTATAGGAGTTGAAGCAGCGTGTGCGTTTATGTAGTTAACATCTTCTCGGGCTACCCCAGATACAGCTAAAGCCTTTTCTATGCAAAGAGCAATGCTTGTCCCTGGTTTAGAGATATAAATATTAGAGTCGAAAAACGAAACCATTAACAAAAGGAAAGCTTCTATGTAGTTGGTTATTTACCATCAGAATGAGGCTCGGTGTAGATATTCGTATTACAAGTGAAGCTTCCCCCTAGAAACTCTGCATAGATCCTGGCACCTCTCTTCTGCGAAAGCAAAGAGCAGAACTTAAGCAGCAAAAAACTTGGCCATCAAAAGTAATAAAGACATTGATTTACGGAACATAAACCTTGGCATGTTCTAGCTCTTCCAAGAGCAGAACTCCAGCTCCTTCTCCCACAACATATCCATCGCGATTCTGCAAATAAAAAAACGCGCATTTCAAGTTACCACGTAAAACTCCAAGACATCTCTTATTCACTAAAAGAAATGAAAAGAAAACCTTATTTGGTGACAAGCCATGATAAAACTTTGTTTATGTCTTATTTATGTCCTAAAATTCACTTTGGATTGAATATAAGATCGAGTAAGCCAAGATATAAGAATATAATACAATATCCCAAGGGCGTGACGCTCTAGTTGGTTCGTCGTTCCTTTGTGAAAGTACTTTGCATGACATAAAACCTCCCAAGGCTGCAAACTTGAGAACATGTTAGATCACAAAAATCACAAAATTGAATGACACCAACAATGAAAATGAGTGGCTTTCACACCTATTGGTATAATTCCCGCATCAGATCCACCACAAAGCATTACATCCTGAAATTATTCTGTCATTTTTAATTAGAGGATTCAACATGGGTTCTTATTAGTGAGAGATTTTCTAGTCAAACTTACTGCATCACCCCTGATAATATGATAGGCTGCATTCAGTATAGAAAAATTGCTTGTTGCACAAGCTGTCGATATCGAGTAGTTTGGGCCCATCCATCCCTGAAAATCTCGACATTTTTTTTGTTCGTTATGGCTATGAAGTTGGACTTATATGCATTGAAGAAACACTTGCTTATGACTTACCAAGTCAATTGCTAGTATGGCGGAGCCCATATTGGCGGTCGCAAAAGGTATGCTGAAGGGATGCATCTTCTTGTAAGAAATTCTTAGTGCTTCTATTCCTTCAGTAGCCACCTGACGATGTAAAGGTCAGAAATAAATCCATAGTTTTGAAGTAAAATCAGTAATTGGATTAGGCTCTAGACTTAACTGACATGCCTCCAAGTGCTGAGCCAATTAAGACGCCGCATCTCCTTTTGTCAAGCTCTCCCATTACTTCTTCAGTAACCCCGCCATCTATCAACGCCTTCTTGCCTGCTCCGAGCAAGAAAAGCATGAACTTGTCTGCTCTCTTAGAAACCTTTGGCGACATCAGTCCATCGGCGGAGAAAGACTTTATTTCTCCACCAATTCTCTGATGAAAATTACGAAACCAAGAGTGAACTCTCAAATTTAATGAGGACTTGTCACTGTGAGACAAATCGGCAAAAGGGAAATTGCGTGTACCGTGGGAAATTTAGAACAATCAAAGGCCTCTATATGACTTATACCGCTGACACCTCCGAGAAGATTATTGTAGAAGATATCCGGATCATGACCAATGGGGCTCACCACACCCAAACCTGTCACAACAACCTTCCTTTGCTTTGTCGGAAATTTCATCTCTTCTTCCTCTGTAGACCCTACACCAGCAGCCACATTTTTCCCTAAAATATAAAAAGAACCGAATCCCCAAACCTTCAAATTGAAAGACTAATAATAACTACTCTACACTAACAGATACACAAACATGTATGTGTATATCATGATATGGATATTTGAGAGGAAAATACCTGAGTTAGCGTCACACTTCATGAGACTATTAGGTCTTGTAGTGATTGAGGCAGTCCTTGAGCCAAAAAACGATAAAGCATTATCACGAAAGACGGCTAAATTTGCATTCAGTCCTCTAGATATGTTATTGTACTCTTGGTGTTTGCTTTGTTTTGAAATGAACATTTTTCTTTGTGCCCAATGACTCGGTATCTTCGATGATTGGAAGAAAGAGGCCATCATAGGGTGGTCCTTCTCAAAAAGAGCGGAGGTAGAAGAGGCCACAAGCGACGTGTGTAGCGGGGAGGCTATAGAGGAAGCCGCCATTGGTGAAACGAGATTAACCGAATTCACACAAGCAAAGCCAAGGATGAAGTAGCAACAAATGGAAAGTTTCTGTTAAATTAGGAACTAACCACAGTTCTGAAAAAAGAATCAGGCTATTAAACAACTAGACAAAAATGGCAGAGATTGAGAATACTAGAAATCAATATGAGAAATGAGATTGAATTTGGAGGGAAGATGTGAAGTAGTAATGTAAGTGAAAAAGGAAAATAGTGAGAGTTTTTATATGTGGAACTTTCTGTTGTGTCTGAACCGTGTGGGAAAAATCTTATCTGGCCAGTTCAGTTCCTTAGTACTCTCTTCACACGAAAATTTCCTCTTCATATAATAAGCATTTCTGAGTGTCCATGAATAAAGGAAGTAGAGTTTCTACGTCTAGAAAAGATGATTCAAGGGAAAGTAGATTAAGCATGTTTAACCAATGAGCTAAATTGATACGCTAATTCTCATGTTGTTTTAGTGATATTATATCACGTTAATTAAATAATATTTGTTAATCTCATTTAAGATGCGTTATGAAAAGAACATGTTCAAAATCACGATAAATTCCTTTTTCAAATCCTGTTGCAGCTGCATGAGCCTTTTTCTAAACTACTATTCCCTATATTTAATGTAATATCTTGTCACATAAGTAAAAACATCATGTTAGTTAGAATATTTTCTTTAATCTAATAAAATATTATTGAGGTAACATGAAAGAAAATATCATTAAAGAAATATATGAGCCGAATTAAATTTCACATTGTGATGTCATAAAATAGACTAGAGAAATATAGAAACAAACAGCTACAATTTTAAGGCAAAGAAAATGAAAAGTAGAATTAAAAGAAACAAAAATTTTGCCTATAATGCAAGTTTATGAGTGATGAATTTGATTAAAATTACATCAAAATTATAGCATGCAGAACACAATTTCTAATACATATATGATGGCTAAAAAATCAAAGCCTATCTATCGCTTACTGTCATAGAAATCTCCCAATTAAATAATTAAAAAGACTTTCAGAAAAAAAAAAAAAAGAATAGCAGTACCTTTACTCAAATAAACAAATAGATTAGTTTTTAGTTCGGTGACTGTACAAATCTAAAAGATGTAACTTTTTTTTTTTTTAATTTTTTAATTTTACATGTAACTAAACAAACATATGATCTATTGGAGCTATTTTCACATATTATGTGTCAACAAAAGAATATCACACATTAAGGTTTTTTTTCGGTCTTTAAATTTTTAAATTTATACAATTTTGATTCCTATTTTTTTATCATAGCTTAAATAACTCTAAACTATTAGATATAGCTATATAGTCCTTTTTGTTAATTTCTAGATGGATCCGTTAGTAATTTGGTCGAAAGTGATACTTATTAACAGATTTCGTCAAAAAATTAACAAAAATAATTACTTTAACAGTGTTTTTAATAGTTTAGACTCACTCAAGTTTAAAAAAAAATATATATAGATCAAATTTACACAAACTTAAAAATTTAGGGACTAACCTAGTAATTTACTTAAAAAAAAAAAGAAGACTTTGCTTAAAAAATGGTTTAACACTACGCACTTACCTACTATTATATTTAAAATAAATTACTAGGTTGGTCCACCTCTAAATTTTTAATTTTGTACAACTTTAGTTATTGTTTTTTTTTCCTTCCTTTTGTAGCTAGAATTAATCTATTAAAAACATTACTATAATAGTCTCTTTGTTAATTTTTAAACGAAATCTGTTAGTTAGTATCATTTTTGACTAAAGTACTATCAGATTCTATTAAAAAATTAACGGAAAAAATTATTATAATAATATTATAATAACTTAGAGATATTGCTCACATTGCAGTAAAAAAAAATAAAATAAAATCAGAGATTAAAATTATACTAACTTAAAAATTTAGAGATTAATATTTTGTTTGGTAACACATCTCATTTCAAACTAAAATATATTTTTTTATCTCAATTTTTATATTTTTCTGAAAAAATTTTTATCTTTTCTGAAAAGATAACAAAAATTTTTAACTCAAACTTAAAATTTTCAACTCAAACTTATTTATTAAACGGACCTAGATGAACAATTATTTACCCATATGTTTATTTATTCTGTCCTTTCCAGTTTCCTCGCCACAACTCCTCCCACGTTTCTACTTCGGCCCAGAAGACCCATTTAACTCGTAATAATGGTCTCCTCCGAACGTCTTTAAACTTTCCATTTCTGTCGGGGTTTGAGCAACGCACAACGACTAGTTTTTTTTCTTTTTTCTTTTTTTAATTTTTTTCCATCAATGGAAATCGGAAAAGCTGAGGAAGATTTGTCTGCAAGTGCAGAATACGGCTCCGATTACAGCTCGAACGATTCGGACAATGACCCGACTTACACCATTCTTGAAGAAACCCATTCCAAGCTTTCCAAGCTCTCAATCAACAACAACAAGAAAGCTAAGGCCCGGTTAGTGTCCGATTCAATGGAGTGTTTTCATAATTTTTGATTTTGAGGTTAATTGGAGTATGTTTCTGTGTTCCTTAGTGGTGAAATTGAAATGGGTATTTTGCATTTTTTTCAGTATGGTCGAAGCTGTTGATCTCGTCGACGAGTCGGACTCGGATGGGGGAGATGTTGTTTTGCCTGAACTTGATGAAGTAGACGAGAAAAGTTTTCTCCAAGTCCAACGAATGGTCACAGGTTTATTGGCTTTTTAAAGTTCTATCCTTTTCTTTTTCATTCTTGGAAAGATTGATTTTTGTTACGAAAATTCTGTTTCTTTCTCTATGTTTATTGTTTTTGGTTCTTTGACATGTTTGTGAACAGTTTTAGATCAACAATTTTCTAACAAAAGGATAACCTATGTGGGTTTAATGGTATACTTAGTGTATAATTATGCACCAGTAGGATGCTGTTTTGAACCATTATATTTTTAATACATTTTGTCAACTTTACCTGCCGTTTTTTGCGATTTTGACTAGATTTAAAGTTCTAAAACATGTACTGTTACCATAGTATGCTGCATAAAATTTCGTTGTTCTTTTTTATTTTTTTATTTTTTGGGGTGGCAGCTGGCCAGATTGAGAAGTTGAAAGTGGACCAGTGTAAGGTTTACTTGAGGAAGAATGGGTTGAGACTGTCGGGCAACAAAGGCACACTAATTCAGCGCATTAAGGAGCACCAAGAGTAAATTTTATTAACTAAGTATTGGCTATGACGTTGAAAAACCTTGGTTTGCAGCTCTTAATGTTGTTGTTTGTTTGTGTTCTTAAGGATTTTGAACGGTGGAGGGGAGAAGAAGTACCCTGTGTCTAGCTTTGTATTGAACTGTAAAGGTATAGATTCACATGTTCTTATGTGTAATTCTTGTTTCTCATTGGTCCTGGGCACACTGAGAAAAGATCTGTTTTGATGCAGGTGATGCTTGCACTGGCGACGTGGTTCTGTTCGAGCAAAATGTTTACGACATGTAATCCTTTCTTTTTCTTGTACTACAAAATAAATATGTGATTCCTTGTTTCATCTGTCTGACAACTAGATGAGAAGAGTGCAGTGTTCTTCTTTTACGATTGAAAAATATTACTAGGAATGTCAATTGAAGTAGTCTATCTATGAGTTTTGACACATGCACACTGTCTCATTACTGCATCATATTTGCCTGGGTCTGTTTTTTTGCAGGTTCAATATAGCATCACGTAGTGCTAGTGGTGGTCCTTGTGGCGCAAGGATTGTTGCAGGTCGTGTTGTGAAAGAAAGCTACGGTGCAGCCAAGCAACAACATACATTTACGGTGAGTTGGGTATAAAGTGGAATGTCGTAACAAGTAAGTGCTGCAAATGGATTTTGTTCTTTCACGACTTTTTTCGGATGAACTGAAGATTAGATGACACCGAATCACTGATGAGATGGTAGATATAAATTAGCATACACACTTCATTACTTCTTTTTGGGTGGTAATCTCAATCTTTCTAAAGTTGTTAAAACACAGTTTCTTTGCTATTTTCACCAGATTGAAGTGCTATGGAGCAAAGGGGAGAGACCACTCCCTCCACTTCATCCCCTCCTAATTAAGGGGCGGAATCTTTACCGACTGAAAACTTTGAGACAGGTCCTTTCTTTTGATGATTTTTCTTCCTCTTTCTTGAGAGTTGATTATGAGTATGAGAGATTAAATCATTCTTATGTCAATTTTAGAGATGGGAAGACGAAGGGGAGAGGCAGAAAATTTTGGCAGAAAAGCATTCGAGGGGATCTCTAGCGAGATCTGATAGAGAAGTGAGGATCCAAGAGAAGGAAAAGAGAAAAATGCTCAGGGCAAATAGGTAGTCAATATGAACGAAATTTAGAGTATTTGTTTATGTTGATCAAGTCTTGCCAATCATCCAAGCACATTCGTTCACTTTTGTACTATTAGTGATAAAAATTTCTGTGCTTCAGGATCTCAAGAAAGGAGGTAAACAGAAGCCAGTCTCATTCTGACTCAACCTTGGTACCAAAACCCTCGCCTCAACCACAAAATTTTGGCTTATCGGTTAATACAGAAAACATGGATAAGCTAGCAATTGCACATCGGCAGTTGGGACTTTCTACAGTTTCCAGCAAACCAGCAACTGAGGCTCATCGATCAGGTTTGGCTGCTAATTCCACAAAAATGGAAAATCAACTTCAACCTCAACCTCAAACCTCAGGCTTACATGTTGATTACAACAAAGTGACAACAAAATGTGAATTGGTGAAGAATACAAGACATGATAAGTATATTGACCAAGCCTCTCAGAACTTGGTGGGAAATAGCAGCTCAAGTAACAGAGGGCCTAACTCCTATCTGAGTGAGCATATGAATTGGACAAAGGAATTCCCAAATAACAGAGAGAGAATAGCCCCTGACATTCATGAAGTTCATCACATGAGTAATCGGCCTCATTTGAACCACGGAGGGCCCAACTCCTATTTGAGCGAGCATACGAATTGGACAAAGGAATTCGCAAGTAACAGAGATAGAATAGCCCCCAACATTCATGAAGTTCATCACATGAGTAATTGGCCTCATTTGAACCACGGAGGACTCAACTCCTATTTAAGCGAGCATATGAATTGGACAAAGGAATTCCCAAAGAGGACTACTGACAGACAGCCATTGAGAAGCATGAACGATTATCGTTACACGAGTCCATCAAGGAGACAACAAAGCACACAACAAAACTTATGCCGATATTACGCTCAAGGCAGGTGTTACTATGGAGACCGATGTAAATATTCTCATAATATGAGAGAGGAGTGTGGCCAAAGGAGGGAAGAAAGGTGGCCATAAAAACCAACTTCGGCACAATGCCCACATTAATCTTCATTTCCTACATTGTAGCAAAATGAAGATTCTGGTGATTTTCATGTTAGGAAACGATTTTGATTTGGTTGGCACTTTGCAGCATGGGAATATATATATATATATATTTTTTGTTTTGAGGTTGCAAGGCTCTTTGAGATTTGACTCAATGAGGTACCATATTGTAATTTTTCTTGTTCTTCCAACTGTCTGTTGTACGTGCTTGAAGGTGTGGTTTTGGACTCTTTGACTGCAGTCAAACATGTAAAACTATGGGCTAAAAGTGGTAGCCCAGTGAGATATTGACATTGAATTCACTTCGGCCGTGTGGATGAACTATTGGAGTAGTTATATTGCAATGCAGCACATTTGGTGATTTATTGCTAAAGTAAAATAGAATATTTCACTATTTTACAATTAGTTAACTCAAATTTAAATCTAAATTTAAATTTTTACTTTTTCAGAAATTCTTATGGCATTTCATTTTTTTATATTTTAACTATTTAAATATTATCTTTAATAAAAATTATGTAAAAAATATAAATAATATAATTTCAATTCTATATCTTAATGTCGACTTTTAGCCTTTGTTTGGTAACAAAGTTTAACTTTAATTAAATTATATTTTTTCATCTCAATTTTTATCTTTTTCTGAAAGTCAATAAAATTTATAATTAATTTTTAAAAAGTTGATCAACTCAAACTTAAAAGTTTTATCTCATCTCAAACTCAATCCAAACACGAACCCTTAATTTGAATAAACATTTAAGTGTAATCTATGAATAAATGGCATTTAGACCAAAAAAAAAAAAATTCTGTTCATTTATTAGAGTTAAAAAATGGGCATTGTCTTAGACAACAAATGACCTTAACGAAAGGATGATTCATTCATGAGCCGCCAACAAACACGGGGGGAATAAGAAGTTGAAACTTATACACCATATCTCTGGACCCCACATAAATTATTTTTGTATCATTGCTATCTTTTTCTCTCTAATAAAGAGACGTATAAGGGGAACTTTCACAATAAAAGGAAAAAAAAAAAAAAAATCTAAGAATTTCCTTAAAAGTTCTTCCAAAAGGCATCTCATAGATTTATTCCACTCTCAGCACTTCTACAGCGGAGTTTTCCTAGGCTTGATCAGATCCAACTTCTCATAGGTATGTTTAGCTTGTCTCAGTTTTATGCCTGTTTTCTTTCATACACACACACACACACATCATGCAAGATCTTGTGCCATTCTCTCTTCTTATTCTTTCATATATATATATATATATAAATATATATATATATATATATATAACAGAAACGGACTTTTTTTCTTGTGAAAAACCAAACAACTCATCTCTCGCTCTCTAGAAAGTTGTAATTATGAATGAGAAATGATTTTGTTTGAAGGCTGAAATGGCACCTGAACCAGTCAACGTGAAAGAGTTCCAAGAATTGGCCAGGCAAGCTCTTCCCAAAATGTACTATGATTATTTTTCTGGTGGTGCTGAGGACCAATACACTTTGAAGGAAAACGTCGAGGCATTTCAACGAGTCCAGTAATTAGTCTTGGCCTACCAGTAATACTTAGTATAACACTTTTTCCTTTTAAAAAAAAAAAATAGTTATCATTTTTTCTTCTATGGATTTTCAGATTACGGCCGAGAGTTCTTGTAGATGTAAGCAGAATAGATATGGCAACAACTGTATTAGGTTTCAGAATCTCTGCGCCTATAATGATTGCTCCAACTGCTTATCATCGATTAGCTCACCCTGAAGGTCTGAAAATTCATTAGACCAACTTTGTTTCCCATTTGATGTTTTGGTTTCATAGTCTTGTACTACTAGTCTTTACCTGCCCTTCTCTTTGCTTAATACAGGAGAGGTTGCCACCGCCAGAGCAGCTGCTGCTTGCAACACCGTCATGGTATGAATAATGCCAGGAATGCCAACTCTAGTCCCAACATTTTAATCCCGAGTTACATGTATCTGAGTTGTTATCTTTCTACTGGTAGGTGTCAAAAAAGTAGCATGTCAGTTATATTAAAAAGATTGTATCTACTGGTGAAAAGATGACAACTCACAGACTTATAAGTTGGTATCGAAAAGTTAGGATCAGAGCTCAGCTCAGGTGTTAAGCATAATTTACCTTTTCTTTTCCTGCATAACTCTGCTATTTTTACTCTATGTTTTAGGTTCTATCAACTATGTCTACTTGCACTTTGGAGGAGGTTGCTTCCAGCTGCAACGCTGTTCGGTTCTTACAATTATATGTATACAGTCCTCTTTAACCTCTTCTCTTATTTTCAGCTTGTTAGTATTGTTATTGATAAAGTTATTTTCCTTGTGAGACCGAAAATAGTTAAAGCTGTAGTATCGAATCTTATGAAGAATAGGTATATAAGAGACGGGATGTGTCAGTTCAGTTAGTGAAGAGAGCTGAAAGAAATGGATTCAAGGCTATTGTCTTGACTGTTGATGCTCCTAGACTTGGTCGAAGGGAAGCGGACATAAGGAACAAGTAAGTTATTGCTTTATCTGAACACGAATTTCAGTGTCTAACTCTATTGAATTCACTAATGTCAAGTCTTTCAAGTTGGTGCTAAATGTTATGTGTCTCATTCGAAACGTGCCTCTGACAACTTCTGCAGAATGGTTGCACCTCAGTTGAAGAATTTCGAAGGCCTTATATCAACTGAAGTTGTTGATGTGAGTGGAGTAGTTCATTTCCTCAACGGTTCCATATAATTTTGATAGCTTAGGCACATGAAAAAGCATCATTTTACTACAGGTTTGATCTTAAGATACATGTAGAACAATAATTTGGAAATCCACAAATCATTCATTGTGTTCAAAAACATGTTCATCTTACGGAATGCTTTAAATCCAATGACATAAGATGTCCGACGAGTTGGATGTCTTAGACTCTCATCTATTTGCATACACATGTTCATGTATATGGTTTGTACCATATATATGCGTACATATACACAGCACAGGTGTTACTGTATTTAAGAAACTCAAAACAAGTGCATTTATGATTTCGAAAAATCTTTTCAGGATGATGGCTCAAACCTAGAAGCTTTTGCCAAAAGGACCTTTGATGAGTCTCTATGTTGGAAGGTAATGTATGAATCAGTTAGCCATGACCTTGTCACGTACTCCAGAGAGTATCTTTTATGAATAATTTATGCTCTGAATCGACTTCTTCATGTGAGCTTACTTAGTGCGTTATAACCTCTGCAGGACTTGCAATGGTTAAGATCTATCACAAACTTGCCAATACTGATCAAGGGGGTACTCACTCGCGAAGATGGTAACATCAAGGCTTCATTTTTTGATATTGTGTATCTTTGTACTGTAACTCTACAGTATGGATTGCATAGCAAACTTCTACGAGTCGAAATTTTCGAACTCTCTGCATGTGCAAATATACATGTGATTGACTATATGCAAGCAACAACAAACCTCTCTCAACAACCTTTATTTTGGTATATATAAATATCTATATATATATGCTTGATTTATTTGATCTACCATTCTCACTGTTAAGATGTTCCATCACTTTCAGCAATAAAGGCTGTTGAAACTGGTGTTTCCGGGATTGTTGTCTCTAATCATGGAGCTCGCCAACTAGACTATAGTCCTGCAACTATCTCCGTCCTAGAAGAGGTGAGTTTCGCAATTGGTCATACTCTTATTGCTGCAAGTTTTCTTTTGGCTTTAGAGAGCTACTGCTCTAACAATTTCTCAGCATCATCACCGCAGGTGGTTCAAGCGGTTGGAGGGAAAATTCCAGTACTTCTCGACGGCGGAGTGCGCCGAGGAACAGATGTATTTAAGGCATTAGCCCTTGGCGCAAAAGCTGTACTTGTATGCCCTTCCAAGTTTTAGTAAAATCTAGCTTTTTGGTCTCCTTTTGCACTTCAATTTTCTTTCTAGTTCTCGGTGGAAATCATTGGTTAATCTCACACTAAATTGACTAGTAAACTGAAATTTCTGTGCTTTTAAGATTGCTTGTACATCTCTTTAATTTCATAGTTGAAACACTGCAGGTTGGAAGGCCAGTTGTCTACGGCCTGGCAGCAATGGGGGAAAACGGGGTGAAAGGCGTGATTGAAATGCTGAAGAACGAGCTTGAGCTCACTATGGCCCTTTCGGGTTGTCCTAGTATTAGAGATATTACGAGGAGTCATGTCACGACCGAGCATGATAGACTCCATTCAAAGCTTTAGTATCTTTTTAAAAGCATTATTTGTTCATACTTTCCAAACAGATCAAGGATTGTAATACTTGGTTCTAGTTCATGTTATTTATCGTGTTATCCTCGTTTTAGATGTTGTCATTTTCTCCATCATAAAGCAGAAGATATTTATGGAAACATGCAAGGAACGAACAGACAAAGTAGAAACATAAATGTTTATCGAAGTTGTAGATGCTGATCTGATCATGTTCTTTGAGAATTCCAGATATTTAAGAAAACATTAACGTAGAACAAACTACAAAGAAGCATCCAAAACCAATATGGCCTTATTCGAGGAGTGGTTCTGATACCCTACTAGCAAAGCTGTTAATGAAACCAACTTTGTACAAGGTAAAATTAATTGAACGCGCCAATGAACACCTCAAGTCCTTATTCGAAGTCCTTTATATATGCTGGAAATAATGCTTCTGTAATCCAAAACTAACTGCTGCCGAGATTAGGTCTGCATTTTTTGTCGATGTGAACCATATGCAGATTATTTGTCCACGGATGATTCAGTTAATTCAGTAAACACGGATAAGCTAGCAATTGGACATCAGCTGTTGGGACTTTCTACAGTTTCCATTTCCAGCAAACCAGCAACTGAGGCTCATCAATCAGGTTTAGCTGCTAATTCCACAAAAATTGCAAATCAAGCTCAAGCTCAAGCTCAAGCTCAAAACTCAGGCTTACGTGTTGATAACGACAAAGTGACAACGAAATGTGGATTGGTGAAGAATTCAATACAAGATAAGTATATTGACCAAGGCTCTCAGAAACTGTTGGAATAGCAGCTCACGTAACAGAGAGAGGATAAGCACTAACATTCATGAAGTTTATCATATGAGTAATCAGCCTCATTTGAACTACGGATGTAAATATTCTCATACTATGGGAGAGGAATGTGGCGACAGGAGGGAAGAAAGGTGGTCATAAAACCAACTTCAGCACAATGCCCACTTTAATTTTCATTTCTTACATTGTCTTTTTGTAGTAGAATGAAGTTTCTGGTGATTTTCAAGTTTGGAAACGATTTTGGTTTCCTTGTCACTTTGCAGCAAGGGAATATTTTTTCTTGTTTTGAGGTTGTATGGTTCTTTGAGATTTGATTCAAATGTGGTACCAAATTGAAAATTTTCTTATTCTTCATACACTGGATTCTAGTTGTTTGTTTGTTTGTTTGTTTTTGTTTTGTTTTTTTGATTTTTTTGGTTTTTTGGTTTATTTTTTTTTTTGGGGGGTGGGGGGGGGGGGGTGCCTAAAACTGTCTATTGCTGTAACGACCCAAATGCTATCTAACTTTAAGTTAGAAAATAAACATTAGAATTAACATAAATACTGTGATGAGATAGCAATTTCTTAATTCTAATGTTATGTTGAGTTATTTTTCACAGGTGATGCGACGAGGACTCGATGTGCTAGAACAAAGTTCATGCCAAATTGATGAATATTATGTGTTATATGATGACTTGTGTGACGGTTAAAATATATACATATATATGATGTTGTATGTTTTTGTACTATGTATATATTGCATATAAATACTATATATGGTTATACGGTTATAGTATATGTTTATATGTATATTCTACATGTTATAAGTATATTTTATTTTATATATATATATATAGATTGTACTATATATATGTCTTATTGTATATAACGTGTATATATATATATATTAAGTTATTTGATTAGTCAAGGAATATATAATATTATATGTATATATATGTGTATAATAGTAAATCTGAAGGAGAATATGAAGGGAGGGGATGTCAATCGGAAAACGTGGAAAAAAAAAAAAAAATTTGGAAAGATGTTTGCATTCCATTTAATATGCTAATTGTATGACAGCTTTATTTGCCCAAAAATTAGCCTTTTACGACAACCTTGGCCTCATTATTCCAGCCAATTAACCTTCAAAATTAATTTCCAATTTACATCCAAAAGTCTGCAATTGTTTTTCTTTCAACGCTCACTCTTTGCAGCTCTCTCTCTCTCTCTCTCGCTCTCTCTATTCTTCTCTCTCACGCACAAAAAAAAAATCTGCCAAACCTCCAAATCCTTTCAAGCCAACATCAAAGGATTTCAAGGTATGTTTCGGTATTGTTTGATGATGAGGATGATTTTGTTATTTGTTTTAGTTGGGATTTCTTGAAGGATTGAGTGATTTTCTTGATGAATGTCTTCATGTGAGTTTGAGGAGAGGATGAGAAATATTTATCAAATGATGATCGAAAGAATGGCGATATGGTTGATTTTGTGAACAAGACGAAATTAGTTTTTTTGATTTCTTTATTTATGATTTCATTGGTACGGTGATTGAATAATTTCATATGTTAGAAATATGTCTTAGGGCTGTTTTCATGTGTGTATGAATTATATAAATATTGTGATGATAATTTATATATATATATATTTCTATTTATTTTCGGATTTGACACTGCTACTGGAATTTCCAGATTCTAAGGTAAGAATTCCAAACGGTTTTTAAGGGTGCAAATGGACTCCATTTTTAACAAATTTGATATTGATGGAAAGCCCTAGATGTCTATTTGCTTTTGAAATCAGTTTCATATCGTTTGGAGTTATGTGTGAATTTTTATGATTTTTCAAATAGGCAGAGGTCGGACTGCCAGTTTCGGTAAAATTTTAATGATCAGATTTCAAAACTGTTTTTGAAAATCCAAACGGTCTCCGTTTTCAATAAATTTTATATTGTTGGAAAGCTCTCGATGTCTATTTTATTTTGAAATCAGTTTCATATCGTTTGGAGTTATATGTGAATTTTTATGATTTTTCAAATATACAGAGGTCGGACTGCCAGTTTCGGTAAAATTTTAATGATCAAATTTTAAAACTATTTTTGAGGGTCCAAACGGTTTTCATTTTTTACGAATTAGGTACCATTAGAAAGATATGGATGTCTACTTTTGTTTAAAATTGGTTTGGGGTCATTTGGATCCTTGTATGAATTTTTATTAATTTTTGAAGGGACAAAGGTCTGACTGGCAGATTCTATCAAGATTTGAAATTTCATGAAATTGTTCAAATTTTGTATTGTTATGTTATTGAATGATGAAATAGGCCTTTTAGGTACTGCTATGATATGATGGATGTGTTTGATGAATTACTATGGGCTTTTGTTGATTTTATTATATTTACTATTCATGGCATGAACGGTTCTAAAGGCGAGCACTCGAGACCTCAATCACGCGTCACCATTGGAAAATTTGAAAAGGTTAAGTAAGGCGTTTATGTAAGTACATTCTCACCTGCAACATGAATTAAAGATTTGAGAAGTATATATTTTGATGTTGATGATGATGTTATGATGTTCTTAAATAATACTTCTCCTATATTGACGTTTTGATGAAAAGTATATATATGGTATGTATATGTATTTTATGTTTTAAAATGGCGTTGTACACCCTTGATGATGATGATGTGTCCGGTGAGCGGACTTTTGTCACCGTTGGTTTGGGATTTGCTACCCCAACCCTTCCGTGACTAGCGCGCTATGATGGTACAACGCCGGGCCCAATATATGATGATTTTAAAAGTTAAAAAGTTTTTAAATGATGTTTATATTTATGATGATAAAAGAAAAATGTTTATTTACATTTGTGAGATTTAAGTGTCTTACTAAGCCCTTGCTTATATAAGTTAATTCATGTTGCAGATAAAGGAAAGGGTAAGATATAGTGTTGGAGGAGCTTGGAGCGGATAGCGGGACGATATGTGATAGGAAAACGGGAGGAACGATTATGAGATGAATTTTTTATTTATTTCAAATAAAGTTTTGAGATTTTAGTTTATTATTATTTGATTGGATGTTTCATATGGATTTAAATTTTATTTCATGAATTGGGTTTTTAAAAATATATATATATATATATATTAATTATGAAGTTTAATTTTGATATAGTTAAAAAAAAAAAAAAAATTCTAGAGTTTTTTTCTAAAATTATCTAAGTAAAGTTTTCCGTTATGTAAAGATTTTTAATTCAAGTTTAATATTTTCCGCAATTTTATAAGAGATGAATGATTAAATAAGAAGCAAACTGTAACGGTCCGTGAGGGGTCGTTACAATTGCACTGCTTGAAGATGTGGGTTTGGATTCTTTGACTGAAGCCAAACATGTAAAACTATGGGCTACGAGTAGTAGCCCAGTGACATATTCACATTATAATATCACTCTCTACGTCTTTGTCGGAAAACTTCTCATTGTTTTAGACAACAAAAACGTCTTTGTTAGAAAACTTCTTAATTGTTTTAGAAAACAAAAACGTCTTTCTCAGAAAACTTCTTATTGTTTTGGACAACAAAAACGTCTTTGTCAGAAGAACGAGCTCGAGCTCACTATGGCCCTTTCGGGTTGTCCTAGTATTGGAGATATTACAAGGAGTCATGTGATGACCGAGCATGAGAGACTCCATTCAAAGCTTTAGTTTCTTTTCAAAAGATTTATTAGTTCTTATTTTGCAGACATAATAAGGACTATACCGTACATTATTTATTTCCCTGTCTGCAGATACATATGGATATTTGGTTCTTGGTTCTGTTATCGCTTCTTCTGCCCGTACGTGTTTTATATTTTATGTTGTTCAAATACAATAATTGCGAATGGACTCATTCTAGGACCAACTAGACCACTTACAAATATCTAACATAACAAATCATATCAACTCGGCAATATTTTTTAGGGCTGTAGGTTTCACTTATCGAAAAAATTCACTCACTTTCAATGCTAAAGTATAAAGTCCTGGTCGTCCAACATTAATTTCTTTCTCTTTTTTGCAAATATGTGGAACCAAAGATGATTTTGTTTACTAAATTATGTTCTTTTTGTTCATTGCTCAAACTGAAGGTACGTCCTCTATTTCAGCTTTAAGGGCCTGTCATTTACTACCTCGTGGAAGAAACAGAAATTCCCTCTGCATTTTTGTTTAATGAATGTTGTTTCAACATGTGACAAGTACGGTAAAGTACGTGTTGCCTGGCCATTCTACGGTAGATTAGCGCGGACGGAAAAGGCCATGTTGAGTATAATTTGTGGTATAATTTTATTCTAGCCTCTGTGTGTGTGTGTGTGTGTGTGTTCAGTCACCAATAGCAGTAGAAAAAAATATGCAAATTCTAATTTTCAAGGGAAAACATAAAAAAATGAACGCGCAGATCAAGTAAAAACAGAAATGTTTATCAAACTTGTAGACAGCGGTCTGATCTCATTGAGAAATTGAGATATTCAAGAAAAGATTAACAGAGGACAAACTACAAAGAAGCATGCTAAAACAAACTGACCTTATTCTAGGACTGCTTTTGAAATGCTTTACGCTGGCAATTAATGCTTTAAGTCCTTTATACATGCAGGAAATAATGCTTCTGTAATCGGAAACTAACTGCTGCCGAGATTAGGTCTGCCTTTGTTGTCAAGTTCAAACAACGATTTGAGATTGTACGGTCCAGTGTTATCAGAGCTTCCGTTCCAAAATAGCTTGGCAAATTGCTTGTAGGCCTTCTCGGTAGGATGAACAGGGTCAAAGTAGAGGAAATCACTTGGATTCTCACATAACTCATAACTCCTCGTCTGTGATCCACAGCCAGAAAATCCTCTGTAGGGACCATTGCCACAACACGCCATCTCCACTTCCTCGAAACCTTCAAGGACAGAGATGATTCAAACCCATGACGCATGGGGGGGGGGGGGGGGGGGGGAAGAAAAGAAAAGAATAGAAAGAACATCACATTGCTAAATTTCCATGCCTCTTTAATTACCGTATTTTGATGGATCCTCCGTTATTTCATTCAAAGAAGTGAAGAAGTCGTGCAACGAGTATTTGAAGCCTGTGAGCTGGATCTCTAGCTTTTGGAGGGCTTGAGAAAGTGCTCTATTGTGTAGCCTTGCCACGTCCGTGAGTTCTTCCTTGCAGCTGCCTGTTCTTGCCGGATCAAGTGCCTTTACAAATGGAAGACAACCTATAGGCGACACGTTTAGAAAACCGAATTTCCTTCCTCCTAAGTTGTATACTTCCTGACTCATGAAAATCATACATCCGACACATTAGATATGTTCGTATCTTGACTAGTACAAAATGAAAAATGACAATCTACATTGGTATTACTTGGATAGCATTTGTTATATTTCCGATCACCATGGCAACATATTCTTCCTGCGACACAAGGGAACCAGAATTTTCTGCAAACGCTGCAAAATAGTCATTGCCTCCGATGCTAAATAAGTATACAGCCGCGGAAAACAGCGCCTTGCCTTCTTCACCACCTAGGTTGTGCCTCAATTGCTTCTCCACTTTCTTGAAATTACTAAGCTGAGTCTTAAGATCTATAACCTGTAACAAAATAAACAAAAATTGTAAATATTTCTCCGGCTTTTTTACCTAACTTGAGGTGAAATGTATCTGATACATCAAATGACCATAATCAAATGGCTGTTTGCCAATTAGAAAAACTAACTTACAAAACCTTGATGAGTCTCAAGTAGAGCACCGGCCCCGATGGATGCAAAGTTTACCCCGTAATTATAGTTTTGAATCCCGGGTTGCAAATATGGCGGAATCAATGGCAACTTTGCATACTCACCTACAACACAATCCAAGCCTTGTTAAAGAAAAGAATACAAATGGTATTCCTACCTACATGTACAACATACTTAAAACAGATAGATGTACTAGTCATGCATGTATGTATAGAAATCCTTACTGATGAAATCGGGGATGGTACGGCCATCGGTAGCTCTACCGGTGGGGGAAGGAAAAAAGGTCTCTCCATAGGGCCGGTAATTAGTTTGGAAGCGACGGCTAGTTCTAATGTAATTGTTGTTACCGGAGTCGAAAAGCGAGTCGCCAAAGATGAACAAGGCCGCGGGGTTTTCCAAGAGCGAGTGGTCATGGCAGGTAGCTGCCATGACCACAAGGAATAGTGTAGAAATAGCCCATAAATGCAAGGGAAACATGACTCTTTCCATGGCTCTCATCCAGTTTAGTCTCTGTTTAATTATCTCCTCATTTGGACAAAAATGTCATGTGATTCTGTCACAGCAAGCAGTTTAAGACAGATAATAAAAAGTGATTAGGATTAGGTGAACCTAAAAAAAGAAAAAAAAAAAGGGGAAAGAAATCTTGTTGTTCAGCTATCCCATCGAAACCACATGCCTAGGCCTTTTACTATTGCTCATGAACATTTGACTTGCGAAACACAAGGACTCAAAGATTAGAATAATTAGTTTCTCTCTCTCAATAATAGTAGTAGTAGTAGCAGTAGTAATAATAATAATAATCTATTGCCTTGGAGGAAAAAGAAAATATTATTTTTTGAAGGGAGGAAAAATTAAATATTCTATTCAAATTGGGTGTCTACTTTAATCATCACATGTTCGCTTTTGGCTTTTCTTTCTCTTTTATTCCACCTTTTTTTTTTTTTTAATTATTTACATGCCATGCAATACTCCCCCACACGGTAAATCAATATTTATTATAATATAAAAGTCTAGAGGTACTAACTAGTGGGAATCATCTATTTCCATCATTCCAAGGGGGGACATCTTAGCCTCGTTCTTTTGCATATTAAGACCCATAAGAGAAACCCTTTTTCTTTTTCTTTTTCTTTTTTTTTTTCTTTGAGAGTAAATTGTTGTCGTGATTCCTGAATTTTTATTGAAGATATTGTTTGATTTCTAAATTTTTTTTTTTTTTAATTGAGAGCTCCCTAAACTCTTGAAAAGGGTGTTATACGACCTTCTTGCTAACTGATGTTAAATGGTGGACGGTTTGCATCATTTGATCTCTAATTTTCTATGAAAAGACTAAAATATCCCTAAATAAATTAAAACATTTTTTCAAAAGAAAACGGAAAAAAAGCTTTGACCAAGGAAAAAAAAAAAAAACCATCTTTTTCGTGTAGTAAATCCGTCGCAGACAACAATTGGAATGGAACCCTCCCCAAACCTGAGCACCGTCAACGAAATCCAATCCTATAACCATCTTGTAAGAGTTCAGATTTTGTTTAAGCTTATATCTTTATTTTTTAATTGTTCTTGCAGATCTTAAGCTTCTTATGTCGCCAAGCCCAGATATACAGAGGCGCCATTGAAGAGTAAAGAGAGGGATTCAAAGAGAGATTGACAGCAGAACCGTCGCCGATGGTCCCCTGGATTTCCTCATCAGTTTCGGAAAAGACGCAGAATGAAAGCTCTTCCCATGGCCGCGATTAAGAAGCTTCTTCCCAAATCACTTTGTTTAATTTTTTTTCTTTTCTCCGAAATTCTGTAGAAATGAAGATGTATTTTTTTTATTTTTATTTTTGGGAGGTAGGAACATGTTTATGTAATCTTGCACTTTTTTTTTCTTTTTTTTTGGGGTTAAATTTTGAGTTTTATACGAAATTTCAATTGCTTTTACTTAAGTACCCCTGTTAAACTATCCACGTGAGAACACGTGCTGTAAGTCTGTCCAATATTTAACGTCAGTTAGCATCTATCACCCTTTTTAAGAATTCAGGGAACTGTCAATTAAAAAATAAAATTTATGGATAAAACGACACTTTTAGTAAAAGTTCAGGGACCACAACAGCCCTAATCAATAATTAAGTTAGACTTTACAAAGTCGGGTATTGTCGTGGTTGCACATTGGCATTGATAATGAGTAACACAATGGAGGCATACTCTCTGTGTGGCAACCCTCGTGGTTAGTGGTGGGTCTCGCCACCTCTCTACTGGATTCAATGCACCTCTTAGATGATCCTTTATCACAATCTCATCTTCTAAAGTTAAAGCTTTGGTCTACAAAGAATTAAAGCATTCAATGTTGTTGAGGTTAAATTCCATATCTCCATTTTTCTTATATATGTGTCAACTCAAATCGGGCTCAGCCAACATGAGCATGCCGACCAAAGCTTAGAGATACAACCGAACATCATTATCATTATCATCATCAAGAGAATCATTAGGAAAAATCAATCAGAATCCAATGCGGAGATTAGAGTCCACTCGAGACAACCAAAATTTGGCATAAATTTCCCAAAGAGCATTCCCTGACCTTCCAAGCCACGAATTTAGGGCCATATCCCATTCAAGAAAGCACATTCCTAATCTAGAAAATGTATATCTAAAAAGAAAAGTCAATCAAATACAAGATTAGATAATTCCATTCAAAACTCGGTTATCAAATCCTCTTTGAAATTTGATTTATACCTTTTCAAGTTCTCTTATCTCTGCCAAATAAGCTAACTCACAACTGTATGATCCAACTAGTTGAATTTCTTATTATACGTTTGACGTTCGAGTTAAGTTTGAAATGAAATGTAATATTTAGATTGAAGTTGCTCGACTTTTAAAAAACTAGTTATAATTTTTGTTGACTTTTTCAGAAAAAGATAAAAAAACCATCCATAAAATATAATTTATTTCAAAATAAACTTGAATACCAAACATAAGCTTAGACTCAAGTCTATGTGCATCCACATGTTCACGTTATGGCTTGTACCATACGTGCATACACACACATATATATATATATATGATACATATGCTATTGCAACCCAAACATATTTCACAATCTGAAAGAAACTTGTTTCCTTTGCACAGAAGTTTTCAGTCTTCAAACTAGTACGAATTTTCTAAAGTTCGAACAATGTTTTGAGATTGAAAGGTTCAGTGACATCAGAGTTTCCACTCCACATAAGCTTGGCAAGTTGCCTGTAGGCTTTCTCGGTCAGATGAAAAGAGTCGAAGAAGAAGTAATCACTCACATCATCACACAATTCAAACTCTTTTACTGCTCTTTTCCCTCCACAGCTATAAACTCCTCTGTTCAAACCGGTTCCGCAACATGCCACGTTCGCTTCCTTAAAACCTTCAACAAAAATAGTTCAACAACACCGATTCTTTAACCGATAACATAAGATAAAAGAAGAGAAGTATACAATATTGATTGTACATTCCAAAATCAAATCTTTACCATATTTTGACGGGTTATCGAATCTTTCTCTTGAAGTCGTATAGAAATCGTACTTCGAATAGGTGAAACCTTTCAGCTGACTCTGTATTGCTTGGAGGACTTTAGGAAATGCTCTGTTGTGTAGTTTCGTCAGTGAATTAACTTCTTTAAAACAGGCACCTGTGTTTCCTGGTTGAAGAATTTTAGTCCCCGGAAGACAACCCAAATCCGGTAAACTCAAGAACCCGAATTTCCTTGCTCCGATTTTGTATATTCCCTGATCACCCATCAAAATGCACATTACCATAAATCAAACCCATTTGCATAAGAAAAATCACAATTTAAATGGTCCTAAAAAAAAAAAAAGTTTTTTCTTTATTACTTCGAGAACTTGGGTAAAATTTCCGAGCACCATGCCGACGTATTCTTTCTTGGAATACTTATCGTAGAAACTAGAGTTAAACGTGAAAGGGGAAATATAGTCATTGCTTCCCACACTGAATAAGTAAACAGCTGAAGATATCAATTCCTTAGCTTCTCCGACACCGAGTTTTCGCCTTAATTTCCTCTCCACTTTCTTGAAATAATTCAGCTGAGTTTCAAGGTCTACCACCTAAAACGCAAAAATTTTAACTACTAAAACACCAAAAGCAGAGGAACTTAACTAAATGTCATAACTAAACAAAGATCATCACTTACAAAACCTTGATGACTTTGAACAAGAGCACCAGCCCCACCAGAAGCAAAGTTCACTCCGTATTCGTAGTTGCGAACCCCGGGATTTAAGTACGGTGGAATCAACGGTAATTTTGCGTACTCACCTACAATTAAACAACATAAAGGCATCAACAATTATATAACCCCGTTGTATATGTTTAATAATAGGAATGTCTTACTGATGAAATCAGGAATTAGGCGGCCACTGGAGAATCTCCCGGTGGGAAAGCGGAAAAAGGTCTCGCCATAAGGCCAGAAATTTGCTTGATACTCAGTGGTGGTGTTGATGTAGTTGTTGTTTCCTGGATCGTACAGCGAGTCGCCGAAGACGAATAGCGCTGCGTGTTTTTCCGGTGACTGGAAGTGGGCTGCTCCGAGGATTGCAGTGTTGAGGAGGATCAGAAAAACAGCCGACAGAAATGTGCCGGACGAGCTCACAGGAATTTCCATAACGCTCTTTTATGATGGTCTTGGATGGTTTTAAGAGGTAAAAAGTAAAAATGCAGAGTCAGAAGCCCGTTCTCGACGGTTTTGTGAAGGAATCAGATGCTGCCTAATCAGCAAGTTAGCTGCCGTTTTCAATACGAAAAAAGTCAATGCTAAAGTATAAAGTCCTGGTCGTCCAACATTAATTTCTTTTTCTTTTTTGCAAATATCTGGAACCAAAGACTATTTTGTTTACTAAGTTATGTTCTTTTTGTTTATTGCTCAAACTAAAGGTACGTCCTCTATTTCAGCTTGAAGGGCCTGTCATTTACTACCTCGTGGAAGACACAGAAATGTCCTCGGCATTTTTGTTTAATGAATGTTGTTTCAACATGTAACAAGTACGATAAAGTACATGTCGCCTAGCCATTCTATGGTAGATTAGCGCGGACGGAAAAGGCCATGTTGTAGTATAATTTGTGGTATAATTTTATTCTAGCCTCTGTGTGTGCGTGTGTGTATGTGTGTGTGTTCAGTCACCAATTTTAAGAGGTAAAAAGGAAAAATGCAGAGTCAGAAGCCCGTTCTCGACGGTTTTGCGAAGGAATCAGATGCTGCCTAATCAGCAAGTTAGCTGCCGTTTTCAATACGAAAAAAGTCAATGCTAAAGTATAAAGTCCTGGTCGTCCAACATTAATTTCTTTTTCTTTTTTGCAAATATCTGGAACCAAAGACTTTTTTGTTTACTAAGTTATGTTCTTTTTGTTTATTGCTCAAACTAAAGGTACGTCCTCTATTTCAGCTTGAAGGGCCTGTCATTTACTACCTCGTGGAAGAAACAGAAATGTCCTCTGCATTTTTGTTTAATGAATGTTGTTTCAACATGTAACAAGTACGATAAAGTACATGTCGCCTAGCCATTCTATGGTAGATTAGCGCGGACGGAAAAGGCCATGTTGTAGTATAATTTGTGGTATAATTTTATTCTAGCCTCTGTGTGTGCGCGCGTGTGTGTGTGTGTGTGTTCAGTCACCAATAGCAGTAGAAAAAAATATGCAAATTCTAATTTTCTAGGGAACAAATAAAAAAATGAACGCGCAGATCAAGTAAAAACAGTAATGTTTATCAAACTTGTAGACGGCGGTCTGATCTCATTGAGAAATTGAGACATTCAAGAAAAGATTAACAGAGGACAAACTACAAAGAAGTATGCTAAAACAATCTGACCTTATTCTAGGACTGCTTTTTGAAATGCTTTACGCTGGCAATTAATGCTTCAAGTCCTTTATATATGCAGGAAATAATGCTTCTGTAATCAGAAACTAACTGCTACCGAGATTAGGTCTGCATTTGTTGTCAAGTTCAAACAATGATTTGAGATTGTAAGGTCCAGTGATATCAGAGCTTCCGTTCCAAAATAGCTTGGCAAATTGCTCGTAGGCCTTCTCAGTAGGATGAACAAGGTCAAAGTAGAGGAAATCACTTGGATTCTCACATAACTCATAACCCCTCGTCTGCGATCCACAGCCAGGAAATCCTCTGTAGGGACCGTTGCCGCAACACGCCATCTCCACTTCCTCGAAACCTTCAAGGACAGAGATGATTCAAACCTATGATGCAGGGGGAAAAAAAAGTCAAAAGAAAAGAATAGAAAGAACATCACATTGCTAAATTTCCATGCCTCTTTAATTACCGTATTTTGATGGATCCTCCGTTATTTCATTCAAAGAAGTGAAGAAGTCGTGCAACGAGTATTTGAAGCCCGTGAGCTGGATCTCTAGCTTTTGGAGGGCTTGAGAAAGTGCTCTATTGTGTAGTCTTGCCACGTCCGTGAGTTCTTCCTTGCAGCTGCCTGTTCTTGCCGGATCAAGTGCTTTCACAAAAGGAAGACAACCTATAGGCGAAACGTTTAGAAAACCGAATTTCCTTCCTCCTAAGTTGTATACTTCCTGACTCATGAAAATCATACATCCAACACATTAGATATGTTCGTATCTTGACTAGTGCAAAATGAAAAACGACAATCCACATTGGTATTACTTGGATAGCATTTGTTATATTTCCGATCACCATGGCAACATATTCTTCCTGCAACACAAGGGAACCAGAATTTTCCGCAAACGCTGCAAAATAGTCATTGCCTCCGATGCTAAATAAGTAAACAGCCGCGGACAACAATGCCTTGCCTTCTTCACCACCTAGTTTGTGCCTCAATTGCTTCTCCACTATCTTGAAATTAGTAAGCTGAGTCTTAAGATCTATAACCTGTAACAAAGTAAACAAAAATTGTAAATATATCTCCGGCTTTTTTACCTAATTTGAGGTGAAATGTATCTGATACATCAAATGATCATAATCAAATGGCTGTTTGCCAATTAGAAAAACTAACTTACAAGACCTTGATGAGTCTCAAGTAGAGCACCGGCCCCGATGGATGCGAAGTTTACCCCGTAATTATAGTTTTGAATCCCGGGTTGCAAATATGGCGGAATCAATGGCAACTTTGCATACTCACCTACAACACAATCCAAGCCCCGTTAAAGAAAAGAATACAAATGGTATGCCTACCTACATGTACAACATACTTAAAACAGATAGATGTACTAGTCATGTATGTATGTATAGAAATCCTTACTGATGAAATCGGGAATGGTACGGCCATCGGTAGCTCTACCGGTGGGGGAAGGAAAAAAGGTCTCTCCATAGGGCCGGTAATTAGCTTGGAAGCCACGGCTAGTTCTAATGTAATTGTTATTACCGGAGTCGAAAAGCGAGTCGCCGAAGATGAACAAGGCCGCGGGGTTTTCCAAGAGCGAGTGGTCATGGCAGGTAGCTGCCATGACCACAAGGAATAGTGTAGAAATAGCCCAAAAATGCATGGGAAACATGACTCTTTCCATGGCTCTCATCCAGTTTAGTCTCTGTTTAATTATCTCGACAAAAATGTCATGTGATTCTGTCACAGCAAGCAGTTTAAGACATAATAAAAACTGATTAGGATTAGGTGAACCTAAAAAAAAAAAGGGAAAGAAATCTTGTGGTTCAGCTATCCCATCGAAACCACATGCCTAGGCCTTTTTCTATTGCTCATGAACATTTGACTTGCTAAACACAAGGACTCAAAGATTGGAATAATTAGTTTCTCTCTCTCAATAATAGTAATAATAATCTATTGCCTTGGAGGGAAAAGAAAATATTCTTTTTTCAAGGGAGGAAAATGAAATATTCTATTCAAATTGGGTGTTTACTTTAATCATCACATGTTCGCTTTTGGTTTTTCTCTCTCTTTTTATCCACCTTTTTTTTTTTAATTATTTACATGCCATGCAATACTCCCCCACACAGTATATCAATATTTATTATAATATAAAAGTCCAGAGGTACTAACTAGTGGGAATCATCCATTTCCATCATTCCAAGTGGCGACATCTTAGCCTCATTCTTTTGCATATTAAGACCCATAAGAGAACCCTTTTTTTTTTTCGTTTTTTTTTTTTTTTGGCCAGAGGATTGATAACAAACTTGGTGCAAAGAAAAGAAGAAGCAATGTAGGCATTAAACTTTTTTTAATAATCAATAGAGTAAATTGCTGTCGTGATCCATGAATTTTTATTAAATGTACCGTTTAATCCCTAAGCTTTATTTTTTTTTTTATTGAGAGCTCCATGAACTCTTGAGAATGGTGTTAAACGACCTTTTTGCTAACTGATGTTAAATGTTGAAAAGACTAAAATATCCCTAAATAAATTAAAACATTTTTTCGAAAGAAACGAAAAAAAAAAAAGCTTTGAGCAGGAAAAAAAAAAAAAGAAAAAAAAACCTTCTTTTTCGCGTAGTAAATCCGTCGCAGACAACAATTGGACTGGAACCCTCCCCAAACCTGAGCACGGTCAACGAAATCCAATCCTAGAACCATCTTGTAGGAGTTCAGATTTTGTTTAAGCTTATACCTTTATTTTTTAATTGTTCTTGCAGATCGTAAGCTTCTTATGTCGCCAAGCCCAGATCTACAGAGGCACCATTGAAGAGCATAGAGAGGGATTCAAAGAGAGATTGAGAGGAGATCTGGAAGAACAACGCCGTCGCGAGCATCCCTCCACTCCCTTCGCAAGCCCCGACTACGAGAGAGATCCAGGCGTCACGATCTCAGATGCCGTTTCGAGGCCAAACCGTCGCCAATGGTTACCTGGATTTCCTCATCAGTTTCAGAAAAGACGCAGAATGAAAGCTCCTCCCATGGCCGCGATTAAGAAGCTTCTTGCCAAATCCCTTTGTTTATTTATTTTTTTCTTTCTCCGAAATTCTGTAGAAATGAAGATGACAAGATCTGTGTGTAATTTTTTTTTTTTTTTTTTTTTGTGGGGAGGTAGGAACATGTTTATGTAATCTTGCACTTTTATTTTTGGGTTAAATTTTGAGTTTTATTCTAAATTTCAATTGCTTTTACTAAAATACCCCTGTTAAACTATCCATGTGAGATTCACATGCTACAAGTCTGTCCAACATTTAACGTCAGTTAGTTAAAAAGGTCATCTATCACTCTTTTCAAGAGTTCAGGAGCTTTCAATTAAAAATAAAGTTTAGGAACAAAACGAAACCTTTTGTAAAAGTTCAGTGAGTCCGACAGCAAACTTACCCTAATCAATAATTAAGTTAGTCTTTACAGAATCAAGTATTATCGTGGTTGTATATTGACATTGATAATGCGTAACACAATGGAGGCATACTGTCTATGTGTGGCAACCCTTGGTTCGTGGTGGGTCTCGCCACCTCTCTGCCAGATTCAATGCACCGCTTAGAAGATCCTTTATCACAATCTCATTTTCTAAAGTTAAAGCTTTGGTCTACAAAGATTTGAAGCATTTAATGCTGTTAAGGTCATATTTCGTATCTTCGTTTTTCTTATATATGTGTCAACTCATATCAGGCTCAGCCAACATGAGCAGGCCGACCAAGGCTTAGGGATACAATCTAACATCATTATCATTATCATCATCAAGAGAATCATTAGGAAAAATCAACCAGAATTCAATGCGGATATTAGAGTCCACTCGAGACGACCAAAAATTTAGCATAAATTTCCCATAGAGCATTCCCCGACCTTCCAAACCACAAATTTAGGGCTACATCCCATTCGAGAAAGCACATTCCTAATCTAGAAGATGTATATCTAAAAAGAAAAGTCAACTAAATGTAAGATAAGATAACTCCATTCAAAACTCGGTTACCAAATCCTCTTTGAAATTTGATTTATACCTTTTCAAGTTCTTTTATCTCTACCAAATAAGCTAACTCATAACTGTATGATCCAATTAGTTGGATGTCGTATTGTATATTTGATATTCGAGTTAAGTTTGAAATGAAATGTAATATTTAGATTGAAGTTGCTCGACTTTTAAAAAACTAATTATAATTTTTGTTAACTTTTTAAAAAAAAAGATAAAAAAACAATCTATAAAATACAATTTATTTCAAAATAAACTTGAATACCAAACAAAAAGCTTAAACTCAAGTCTATGTGCATCCACATGTTCACGTTATAGTTTGTACCATACATGCATACACACACACACACACATATATATATATATATATATATATATATGATACATATGCTATTGTAACCCAAACATATTTCACAATCTGAAAGAAACTTGTTTCCATTGCACAGAAGTAGTCGGTCTTCAAACTAGTATGAATTTTCTAAAGTTCGAACAATGTTTTGAGATTGAAAGGTTCAGTGATATCAGAGTTTCCACTCCACATAAGCTTGGCAAGTTGCCTGTAGGCTTTCTCGGTCGGATGAAAAGAGTCGAAGAAGAAGTAATCACTCACATCATCACACAATTCAAACTCTTTTACTGCTCTTTTCCCTCCACAGCTATAAACTCCTCTGTTCAAACCGGTTCCGCAACATGCCACGTTCGCTTCCTTAAAACCTTCAACAAAAATAGTTCAACAGCACCGATTCTTTAACCGATAACATAAGATAAAAGAAGAGAAGTATACAATATTGATTGTTCATTCCAAAGTTCAATCTTTACCATATTTTGACGGGTTCTCCAATCTCTCACTGAAAGACGTATAGAAATCGTACTTCGAATAGGTGAAACCTTTGAGCTGACTCTGTATTGCTTGGAGGACTTTAGGAAATGCTCTGTTGTGTAGTTTCATCAGTAAATTAACTTCTTTAAAACAGGCACCTGTTTTCCCTGGTTGAAGAATTTTAGTCCCCGGAAGACAACCCAAAGGCAGTAAACTCAAGAACCCGAATTTCCTTGCTCCGATTTTGTATATTCCCTGATCACCCATTAAAATGCACATTACCACAAATCAAACCCACTTGTATAAGAAAAATCACAATTTAAATGGTCCATAAAAAATTTTTATTTTTTTATTACTTCGAGAACTTGGGTAAAATTTCCGAGCACCATGCCGACGTATTCTTTCTTGGAATACTTATCGTAGAAACTAGAGTTAAACGTGAAAGGGGAAAGATAGTCATTGCCTCCCACACTGAATAAGTAGACAGCTGAAGATATCAATTCCTTAGCTTCTCCGACACCGAGTTTTCGCCTTAATTTCCCCTCCACTTTCTTGAAATAATTCAGCTGAGTTTCAAGGTCTACCACCTAAAACGCAAAAATTTTAACTACTAAAACACCAAAAGCAGAGGAACTTAACTAAATGTCATAACTAAACAAAGATCATCACTTACAAAACCTTGATGACTTTGAACAAGAGCACCAGCCCCACCAGAAGCAAAGTTCACTCCGTATTCGTAGTTGCGAACCCCGGGATTTAAGTACGGTGGAATCAACGGTAATTTTGCGTACTCACCTACAATTAAACAACATAAAGGCATCAACAATTATATAACCCCGTTGTATATGTTTAATTATAGGAATGTCTTACTGATGAAATCAGGAATTAGGCGGCCATCGGAGAATCTCCCGGTGGGAAAGCGGAAAAAGGTCTCGCCATAAGGCCAGAAATTTGCTTGATACTCAGGGGTGGTGTTGATGTAATTGTTGTTTCCTGGATCGTACAGCGAGTCGCCGAAGACGAAGAGAGCCGCGCGTTTTTCCGGTGACCGGAAGTGGGCTGCATCGAGGATTGCAGTGTTGAGGAGGATCAGAAAAACAGCCGACAGAAACGTGCCGGACGAGCTCACAGGAATTGCCATAACGCTCTTTTATGATCGTCTTGGATGGTTTTAAGAGGTAATAGGGCAAAATGCAGAGTCAGAAGCCCGTTCTCGACGGTTTTGCGACGGAATCAGATACTGCCTAGTCAGCAAGTTAGCTGTCGTTTTCAATACGAAAAAAGCCAGATAACAATAATGGAGTTGAGATCTTTGTACAACTTTCAATCAAACTGAAAAATGTGCTAGATAGTCCTCTTTCCTACTTTTCATCTTTAGTGAAATTATAAGAAAAATTTTAAGTTTTATTGGATAAAATAGAAAAATCATAAAATTTTTAGGATAAATTTAATTTTAATAAGGACTATATAAGAATTTTAATTTCTAATGAGAATAAAATAAAAATTATAAAATTTGAGGTAAAAACTAAAAGGGAAAAAAAAAAAAAAAGTTTTAGTGGGGTTTCGCCCCTAGTTCTACGTCCACTAATAATAACTACCATTTGATTTTATAAAAAAAAGTTATAATCTAAAGTAGATCGTGAATTTCTACACTAGGAATCATTCTTTTTCATTGTTAGCAGAAAATATAAGTTGAATTAATTTTTTAATGGTCTGATTTATGAAATCTATGTTAAAATTTATGACATACATTATTAAATTGTTCTTATTCATATATTAGATTGTGAAATTCAAGATTTCGCATTACATTGATTTATAAGATCTCAATTTTATTGTCAGCGTTCCTTAGATGGGTTGGTAGAGTACTCGAATCGTTTGAGTTTTCCTCACTGAATGTTTGAATTCAAATCGTCACCATCACGTTGGTCGGGATATATAAACAATCTATTTCGTGAAGGATCCATATATCATGCGTGGGGCATCCACCTCCTCAAGGTTATGTGGGTATTTTAATCTCTACCTCTATAATCCATTTTTTAGGGGGAAAAAAAAAAGATCTCAACTCCATTAATACCAAAGTTCCATATTACAGAATTAGAGCGCTGAGAACTTTTGTCATATTCATGACCAAACAAACTACAGACAAGAATGTAAAAACCAGGTGGACCTAATTTGGCGTGTAACGTCTAAAATGACGACGGCTTATCAAAAAGAATGACAAACGTATGTCTTAATTTTTTTACATGTAGTTTGTAAGAAATAAATACATTACTTATTTAAGGAGATGAGATACGATAAGACGTTCACATGAACGTTATCCCCCAACTGTCCTCCATCTCCAGTACTATTTAATATCTTTGGGGTCCACATCAATTATTAATTAATTAAAGTCCATATCGCTTTAATTAACAAATTAATCCACATTTTAATTAGATTCAAACAGTGCTTTAGATTGCAAGGTTAAGTGAAACTGGGCTTTCCGTTCCATGCTTGTTCAGAAAATTACTGGTACGCCCTTTCAGTGAGATGACTGAAGTCGAAGAAGAGATATTCAGTAGGGTAAGGGCACACATAATACTCCGTCACGCCTCTCTTTCCTCCACAGCTTATAATTCCTCTGTACGAACCACTGCCACATCATGCCATCTTCCCGTCCTTAAAACCTAATTCATTTTTACAAGGCCAATAAAATAGTCAATTAATACTGCTAATGATGATTAAGCAAAGAGCTGAAATTGGCTTAATACAAAAAGTATGTCTAGGATTCTAATTTGAACTGTCATATTCTATCGGTTTTACATATTTTTTTTTCATTTTGACATGATTTTGGTTAGATTTAATGTTTAGAAACATGCACTACTTGTATCATACGAGATAAGGATATTACTTGTTACAATACCGTATTTAGAAGGGTAATCCATTCTTGCTAGACAATCCTCCTTCCTAATTTTCATCTTTAATTCTGTGCTACACGTAGCCATACATATATTTCAACACGGCATATACCATTTTTTTTTTTAATAAATAACATCAAAATATAAAAATTAAAAGGTAAAATTTTAGTCGGACTCTACGAGAATTCTTAATTTTTAGTGGGTATAAAGTTAAAAAATATATATAAAATATTTGTGACAAAATCAATTTTAATGGAGTTACATGAGAATTCTAATTTTAAATGAGAAAGAAAAAATTATAGAATTTTTCAGTTAAAGATTAAAAGAAAAATAAATAAATAAGCTTCAATGGGGTCTCTAGCCCCCACTCGTCCCAAGGCAAATATGCCCCTAATTCTGTGTCCTCTTGTAATAACTACCATTTGATTTTATTTAAAAAAAGGGTTATAATCTAAAGTAGTTAAAGTTCTTTTTTCATTATTAACGGTCTAATTTGTGAAGTCAATGTTAAAAATATATGATATGCATATTAAATTGTTACCATTTATAGATTAGACTGAAATTCAAGATTTCACATGACATTGATTTATAAGATCCATTAAATACTAAAGTTCCGTATTACAGAATTAGAACGCTGAGAACTGTTGTCGTATTCATAACCAAACAAACTACAGACAAGAAGTAAAAAGCATGTATGCACCTAATTTGATATGTAACATCTAAAATGCCAGCTACTTATCAAAAAGAAACAAACGTATATCTCAATTTTTTGATATATATTTCAATTACATTATTACAAACAAATACAATATTACTTATTCAAGTAGTTGAGATAAGATAAGACGTTCGCATGAACATTATCCTCCGACTGTTCTCCATCTCCACTACTATCTAATATCTTTGGAATCCACATCAATTATTAATAAAAGTCCATGTCGCTTTAATTAATAAATTAATCCACGTTTTAATTAGATTCAAACAGTACTTTGAGATTGTAAGGTTCTGTGAAACTGGGCTTTCCATTCCATGCTTGTTCGGAAAATTGCCGGTACGCCCTTTCGGTGAGATGACCGGAGTCGAAGAAGAGATATTCACTAGGGTTAGGGCACAGATAATACTCCGTCACGCCTCTCTTCCCTCCACAGCTTAGAATTCCTCCGTACGGACCACTGCCACAGCATGCCATCTTCCCGTCCTTAAATTCTAATTCATTTTCATAAGGCCAGTAAAATAGTCAATTAGTATTGCTAATGATGATTAAGCAAAGAGCCGAAATTGGGTTAATAATAAAATATATATATGTCTAGGATTCTGTTCTGAATTGTCAGATTCTATCAGTTTTGCATATTTTTTTTTTTCATTTTGACATGATTTTGATTAGATTTAACGTTCAGAAACATACATTACTTGTATAAGATGAGATAAGGATATTGCTTGTTACAATACCGTATTTGGAAGGGTAATCCATTCTTGCTTTCAGAAATGAGTAGAAATCGAGAAGAGAATATCGGAAACCCTTGAGTTCAGTCCGTAGCCTAGGAAGGAGCTTGGAAATTTCGTTGTTGTGTAGTTGTACATAAGGTGTGATTTGATCAAAGCAGGCACCGTAGTTCCCAACATCAATGACCCTCAAATATGGTACACAGGCCAAAGGCCACAAGTTTAAGAACCCGAATTTCCTTCCTCCAATGTTGTAAATTTCCTAACATAACATAACAGCAGAAATTTATGGCATAATTTCACTCACAAGTCATAACCATGATCAACCATAAAATGCCAAAAGAAATCAATTTTGCACAAAATCTGAATCAGAAAATTTTCATATGTCAAGTGTGTAGTACCCGAATGACCGAGGTTATGTTGCCCGTCACCAGTCCTACGTATTCCTGGCGCGAGTAAGATCGAACGACGGTAGAGTTTATGGTTAAGGGAAACACATAATCATTGCTTCCAATACTAAACAAGTAAACAGCTCTTGATAACAAATCTTTTGCCTTTTTATCCCCTAGCTTCTGCCTCAACTCCCGGGTAACATTCTTGAAATATCTAAGCTGAGTTCCAAGGTCTATTGTCTGAAAAATATATATATATATATATATATATATTTATGATCGAATTATAAGACCACAACGGAAAAACACAAACATTGATATGATCAACAGAACACAAATATTACATACCATCCCTTGGTTAGACTCAGCCAGAGCACCACCCCCTGCAGATGCAAAGTTCACCCCATACGAAAACTCGTGATTTCCAGGCTTCAGATACGGCGGAATCAAAGGCAGTTTCGCATACTCAGCTACACCAAACATAAATTTAACACTAATCAGTTAATTCAGATACTAATCAAAGACAAAATAAGAGTTAAAATGACTCTTATTAACAAGAGAATTCTACATGATCTTACCGATGAAATCGGGGATAATGCGACCGTCGGAGAATCTCCCAGTTGGATACTTGAAGAAGGTTTCACCGTACGGATAGTAATTTGCCTGGCCAATTGTGCTGATGTAGTTGTTGTTGCCAGGATCAAATACCGAATCGCCAAAGACGAACAAAGACGCATGTTTTTCAGGGACTTGAAAGTGGCCTTGAACGATATTTAGAAGAATTGCACAAATGGTGGACAAGAATAAGAGAAAACTTCTTGTCTCCATGACACCCAAAAGGAAAATCTCAAGTTTACTCTTGTGATTATATCTTCTCTTCTTTTTCTGAATTGATGTTATTGTGTATAAATGTAGGTGACCGAAATTTCATTTTGGTACCTTATGGTTTTTATATTCTCAATATAGTACTTTCATTATTAACAAATCTCATTGAGGTACCTGTTATTTTAGAAAATGGCATTTAGATACCATAAAACATGAGTCTCTTTTTTAGGTTATAAAATGACTATTCTACACTTGTAGTTTCAAAACTTTTTTACGAGAATCATTTTTTTAGTTTCTGGTTGAACGAGCTTAAATCTGCATAACTTGTTTTTATTTTGATTTTGGTTCCCTTTTCTATTTTTAGAATTTTGTGTTTTTTTTTGTTTTGTTTTGTTTGTATAATCGATTAAGTTTTTATAATCGATTAAGTAAAAATGTCATTTTCTTGTCTTGAAAAAAAAAAAAAAAGATTTAGGGTACTGAATGATATTTTCTCAAATAACAGGTACCAAATTGATAAAACTGTAAAATTACATGATTTGAGAATGATATTTTCCTAATATACAAGTCACAAATATTTTTGATCAAAATTGATCCACTCCCAAACAATAGAATATTTGGAACAAACAGGGTCTCTTCCAAGAAAAACGCTCACAATAAAATATTTGGAGGGGTCTATCATTGGGGTACTGTCGGCAGAAGCAAAAGGTTGACTTTAGGTATGAGCGAAGGTAATTACATTCACAAAAGAATCGTGTTGCATAAGATTGTAAGGCCTATGAATGATATCATTCTATCACGTGGCATTATTGAATAAAATAATAATAATAATAATTGATCTAAATGATACCGAATATTTTACAAAATAACAATTTCATCTTTATTTTATTTTTTTTATCGAAATGATATTAAATTTTAATTTCTTGATCATTATAATTCTTTCCATCATTCTCTGTTAAATATCTAAAGGCCCCCCTCCCAAAACCCAAAAACTCAGATCTAGGTCCCCCCGCACCGCCGTCGAGCTCGGGATCCAACCCCCGAACCCCTGCCCCCCAAAACACCGAATCCAAGGCGCCACCCCCCCCCCCCCCAACACCACCCAATCCACGATCTGAGGAAAACCGAATCCAAAGCCCCCTCCCCCCCCCCCCCCCCAACCCTTCACGGGTCCGATCTGGGTTTTGCCTCCCCAGTTCGGATATGGGTCTCAACCCCTCCCCCCTCCATGAGGCCCCCACCATTGCAGTGATCTGGGTTTCAGCTATCCCTCAAAATACTCGATCTGGGTTTGTTAAAAAATTTGCTATTCGAGAGAGAGAAGGAAGGATGAATTTTCAATTTTTGAGTTTTTTTTATTATTTTTAAATTAATTATTAATAAATTATTAAAATATTTTTTTATTTTGTTAAAAATTAACGAAATTAGACAGAGATGACTATAATGATTAATAATTTAATAGTTTAGGATTATTTTGATAAAAAATAAATAAAACAGGGATGAAATTGTTATATATTAAAAAATTTAAGGATTATAGGGACCAATCATGTAAAAAAAACTTTATGTAAGGTAAGACTGTAGATTCCACTAAGTAGGTGTCCCACCGGATGAGGCGTACATTTATCTGACATTCACCCGATTCGGACTGGGATGTTTAGGAGTGTTAATCGTGCATGTCCTTTAGTTGGCCATTAGGTAGACAGTTAATCATTAACTAGTCAATCTTAATATTTTTTTATCAATCAATAACTGATTAATCGAAAGGATCCATCAACATTTTAATAATCATTAATTGCTTTTCTGAATAAAAAACATTAACCATTTTTAAAAAATAATAATAATGTCCAAACATTACTTATCTGCCTAATTTCTCTTTTATTTTATATGGAAGTTGAAGATCACTTCGAGTGCAGAGAAAAAGCCAACAAGGCACTGGGGGGCCATGGTTGGCCCCTTAAATTTTTTTTGAAAAAACGTAAACTTCCCTTTTGTTTTTCACTTTTATCCCCCCCTTAGTTTTGTTTTTGAAGGAAAATTTCCCTTAAAATCTTGTGTTTAGACTATTAATTTAGTTCAAGATTTGATTTAATTCAAGCCTCCGTAAATAAATTTTCTAGTTTCGTCACTGTTCGAGTGCATTCATTGTGGAGTTGCACTGAATGCGTTGCTCCTTCAAGGGAATTTTAGCTATATTGGGTTCATTACTTTTAAGTTTAGGGGGATTGATTGCTTTGGGCTATGAGCCTCCCATATTTAGCATCATGGTTCCTTGAATGTTGTTCCTAGCTGCAATGGCTAATCTACGGTCTGCTTCAGATTCGTCCTCCACACGTCATAAAATCAAGAGAAAGTCAAAGGAGTGATGACAATTTTCCCGTTAAACTATTAATCCGTAAAGATCCGTCTTAAATGGAACTGGAAAAATACCGATCTAAAAAGATTCGTGTTATAAACAGATTAAAAGTTTAATTCATTGCAGGTTTGGAGGAGGAGATGGATTTAGGGGTCCGATCCTATTTCTCATTTACTTATCATGTTTAGTAATTTATTATTTTTATGATAAAAATATTAAACACAATGTTTTATAATATCTACAACTCTTTTTTTTTCCCCCTTTTTGGGTGAAAATGTATTATGTATAACTTAAGTATTAAACTTTAACTTAGTGGATACATAAAAGATTAAAATTATGATTTCGTTTTTTTTTATATATATAATTTAAAGTCCTATAAATATGTATGTTTTACATTTCTATTTTTTATTTTTTATATGATGAAAATAGCTAACCAAGTAAATGGGGTATCCTGCAGAAACATAAAACCCGTGATGGGGAAAACCTGTCATATCCCATTAATTTAAACTTGTTAGGGATGGGTATGAGGAGTATTTTTTTTATTCGCAAGATGAGTACAAGAAGATTGCCTTGTCCCATTGCCATCCCTAAAAGTGATAGAGGAAAGAGGAATAAAAAACAAGAAGAAGAAGAAGATAAGTTAGAGGAGGAAGATTAAAAAAAAATTATGGACTATATATAACAGTCCATTCTCACCCAAAGCTTTTATTCTTTTCAATTTTCCTGTGATAAGTTAAAATGTTCTTTAAAAAACAAGAATGAGCAAGTTAAAATTATCCAATAATCATACAAATCTGATAGATAAAACTTTATCCTTTTTTTTTATAGATTCATGTAACTTTATATAATTTTATATGTAATTTTATGTGTGACATTTTTATTTAGGTCTTTTAGAAAAATAACACGTGTCAACATAAAATTTCATACATTAATATCCTTTAGAGTTACATATTATAAATCTTATGTTATAAGTATCGTTTCACATAGCACTGAGTATAAGACCTTATTTATTTTATTATATATATATAATTATGCTATATGACTGCATATTATTACGTATTAGGTTCGAATAGTGCTTTAAGATTGTAAGACCCTTTGACCCTGGGCTGTCCACTCCATGCTTGTCTGGCAAATTGCTGGTAAACCCTTTCAGTGGGATGAGCAGAATCAAAGAAGACATATTCACTGACATTATCACACAGATGATACTCTTTCACTCCTCTCCTTCCTCCACAGCTGAAAATTCCTCTGTAGGGTCCACTTCCACAGCATGCCACTTTTCCTTCCTTGAAACCTTTTTTTTTTAATAAATAAAAAAAAAAAAAAAACCGAAATCCATTAGTGCGTAAGGTAATTAACCAATCAAACGTGATAATTCATGAGATAATTATGTAATTAAGCAGGTGGTATCATTTTTACCATATTTAGAAGGATGATTCATTCTCTCTTGTAGAAATGGTTGGGACTCGAGAAGCGAAAATTTGAATCCCTTGAGCTCCTTTTGTAGCTTTTGTAAGAGCTTGGAGAGTTCCTGGTTGTGTAGCTCTACATATGGAGTGATCTGATCAAAGCATTTCTCACCTTTTTTATCTCCAGCAAGTATTCTTCCATATGGCATACAAGCTATAGGGTTTACGCCTTTAAAACCGAATTTCCGTCCTCCAATCTTATATATTTCCTATAACATGATCAAGATAAAAACAATAATCAATTTATGCTAAGCAAAAAAAAAAATGCTTATACCAAATATGACAATACCTCAATCACTGAAGATATGTTGCCTATCACTAGCCCCACAATTTGTTCATGCGAGAAGGATCGAAGCAAGCTGGAGTTCGTATCGAAAAGGAAAGTGTAGTCATTGCCGCCGATGCTAAACAAGTAAACAGCTCTTGATAACAAATTTGTGGCCTCTTCATCCCCAAATTTTCGGCTCCACAGCCGACTAACATTCTTGAAGAAACTAAGTTGAGTTTTGAGGTCTATCACCTGAGACAAGGTTCATAATTTTGTGTTTTCATCATGAATAAAAGAAAAACTGGCTTAATGCCTGTATAGTCAAACAAACTAGCACGTTACAGCAAGTTTCACATACCAATCCTTGGCGAGTCTCAAGAAGAGCGCCGGCCCCTGCTGAAGCAAAGTTCGCCCCATACGTATACGCATGATTACCGGGTGCTAAGTATGGCGGAATCAATGGCAACTTAGCATACTCGGCTGTCATTTGAAAAAAAAAATAATAATAAAGAATAATAAAAATAAATAAATCTAATCAACACTTCAATTATGATCATTAGGATGAGGTTAAAATCAACAATAACATGTCCTATATCTTACCAATGAAATCAGGAATTAGACGGCCATCCGAAAACCTCCCGTTCGGGTACTCAAAGAAGGTTTCACCATATGGAAAATAATTTGCCCTTCCAATATCAGTAATGTTGATGTAGTTGTTATTTCCAACGTCAAATGCCGAAGCACCAAAGACGAACAATGCTGTCTTCTTTTTCAACAAAAGCGGTGTATTGCATTCTGTGTGAATCAAAAGGTTTATTATACAAAATATAAAGAGAAAAATACTTTGAATATTTGATTTTTCCATGAGAGATCCTTTTCTAGCTATGGTCTTCCACACCTTGTTTTAGTTCAGTGGTGACCATAAGCAGTGGGAGCACTTTCGTTTTTCTCGTCTTGACTTTTCAAATGACATTAATATTTCCACATAATTTTTTTTAAAAAAAATCTCACGGAAAGGTAATAATTTGACAATATACACTTAATAATTTATATGCAACATCTAGAGACGTGCGTGACTAATCTTTCGAGATTGACTAAACAATAACCAAAAGCTTCTGTCGCTGTCAACCTAACCTCATCAATGACGTGCGTAGAAATTTCTTTCTGAAGAAATTTCTTAAGTGACTCTATTTCTCTTTTACCTTCAGGGGATCGGTAAAAAAGTAAAATATATTTTTCATTTGCACTCCCCTTCTTATTGGCGGTTGTATTTACATGCTATAATTTTATATTACCAAAAATCATAAAATAGAAGAAGAAAATTAACGCACAAAAACAAGTGAGATTTATAAAAATTCGCTTCAATATAAGACTACGTCATTTTTTAGTCGTTATAGTAATTCAATATAATAAATAAAAAGTTTATAAAAGAAAATTTCACACCCTCAAACTTTGCATTTTTCTCTAACCTCTCTAATAATAAGGTGGATGCACGTACTATCTTTACATCAATGCAATAATAAAGGTCCAATTAATTCAACATTGTATGTTAGGGTAACAAGTTATGTATATTTAACTGTTAAACAGTACTAACTAAAATATCAATAAACAATTCATTCAAATATATATATATATATATCAATAAACTAATGTATTCTACCAAGACTATCACTACATGATCATTTGATATCCAAAATTTAATAAACAATTTGGTACTGATCATTACATTCACTATTCTTTAGGAGTTTCATGTGTATGTATATATGAGGCATCGTCGTTTTACATGAGACTATCATCTTGAAAGTATCCGAAAACATGGTAAGATTCATAGCAGATTTCTCCCACTATCGACAACATCTTGTAGAAATTTTCCAGCTAGTTGTAAGCTTTGAGGTGTAATTAGAAAGCTTTCCAAAAATCGCTTTTAGCTTGTAAGGCCTATTGACCAAAACTCAATGAGATAAACGAAGAGAGAGAGAGAGAGAGAGAGAGAGAGAGAGAGAGTTCTGTAACAGTACTCTATATATATATATATATATTAAACATATTAGTAGGACATGGCTTTTAACTATTTGATCACATTTTGTTAAAAGAAAAGAAAAACGTTATTTTTATTCTAACATATAATCCTCGCGAGAAAGAGGTAAAAAAAAAAAAAAAAAAAAACCTGAAAAAGGCTCATGAAAGCATAACATTTTACTTAGATTCAAATAATGCTTTGAAATTGTGGGGCCCTGTGACACTAAACCTTCCACTCCATGCTAGCTTGGCAAGGTGCTGGTTGACCCTTTCTGTGGGATGATCCGAGTCAAAATAGACATACTCTTTTATATTTTTACATAATTCATACTCTTTCGCTACTCTTCTCCCTCCACAGTTTGATATTCCTCTATATGGACCACTGCCACAGCATGCCACTTTTCCTTCCTTCAAACCTTAATTTCCGACGTCGAAAATACGAGATTCAATTATACTTGTCTAATGAACCAAAAAATTTAGGTTAATCAAAGTGAAAATACGCAACTAATACCAAATTTTGAAGGGTGATCTATGATTTCTTCCATAAGCGAGTAGACATCCACAAGAGAGTATTTGAATCCCGCGAGCTCGATCTGCAACTTTTTTAAGAGCTTGGAGAGTTCTTTGTTGTGCAATTTTATAAATGGTGCGACTTTGTTGAAGCAGGCACCGGGTTTTGTCCCTTCAAATGCTCTCATATATGGTGCGCAGCCTAGAGGCACCAAGCCTACGAACCCAAATTTCCTTCCTCCTATCTCATATATTTCCTGGCACATAACATTAGGGTCCGCTTAGGGTAATATCTCTAAATGATATTTTATCATCTTAATTTCAAAATTTCAAAATCTACAACTCACTCTCTCTCTTTTATTTTAAAAAAACTCGAACTTTAAAAGTCCATAACTTTCTTATTTCAATTCGAAATGAGATGATTCATATGTCAAAATGCTCACAACGAAAAGATAAACGAAATAAGATCTATTTTGCATATTTTTTCCAAACACGTTTTAAATTTTTCTACTACTTTCTATATCTTAGTTTATTTTCAATTCATACTTCAACCAAACACATATTTCTAAACCAATATCTAAAACTCCGTCTCTAAAAGTCCCCCAAACAGGCCATAGAATAATGAACATAAATACCTAACACCATATTATATTTAAGATAGAGCAGAATCCGATGAAAATCTTATAAATTAGATCCATTTTTTTAACTAGTAGTTGGTTTTTATAATCCGTTATCACAAAATTTCTCTGTAACAATGTGGTCTTTATTGTAACCAATAAAAAGAATAAAAATGTTATGTATCTATGTACAAATAAAGATATCTCTATATATATATATATATATAGATAGTACCTATATATATATATATATATAGATAGTACCTACCTGAATAACTTCAGTTATGTTACCAATCACCAGCCCAACCAACTGTTGAGCAGAGTAGGAGGGAAGGACAGTAGAGTTTATCTCAAAAGGAACTGAGTAGTCATTGTTTCCAACACTAAAAGAGTAGACAGCTCTTGAGAGTAGAGCTCTGGCATTCTTATCCCCAAGTTTCTTTCTCAGCACCCAGCTAACATTCTTGAAATAACCAAGTTGAGTTTTAAGGTCGATCACCTGAAATAAAACTTGACAAAACAAATAAATAACCGTGTTTGATCGAAAAAATTAGTGAGATTGTTCGATCAAAAAAGTTAGTCATAGTGTTTTTCGCATAAGCAAATAGAGTTCTCGTTAGATTTAATTATACGAGACTTGAATTCAAGACCTCCTGTGCTGATATAAATTCAGAAATATCTATTAATAAATCTAATTGGATAAACACCGTCATGTCACGTACCCGTCCTTGGCGGGTTTCGAGCAGAGCACCAGCTCCAGCAGAAGCAAAGTTCACCCCAAAACTAAACTCATGATATCCGGGGTATAAATACGGTAGAATACATGGCAAATTGGCATATTCAGCTGCATTAAAGATTTGTTAGACAGACAGTACTTAAGACGTTAATGGTTCATATACTAAAACGACGCGAAGTTAATTTTTACCGATGAAATCTGGGAAGAGTCGGCCATCGGAGAATCTGCCGGTCGGGTACTTAAAGAAGGTTTCACCATACGGATAATAGTTTGCCTTAGCAGTAGTGTTGATGTAGTTATTGTTTCCGGAATCAAAAGATGAGTCTCCGAAGATGAACAAGCTTGTTGGGTGATCCTTACATTTGGTTGGCATAATTACAAGGCTAATTAAAATAATTATATAGTAAATTATTAAGACAAAGCCTGCTGTTTTTTCCATGAGTGGCCTCTTTCGTTTTGTCTAAGGTCGGGGGAAATTTTTTATAGCGTTTTTAATTCTTCACAACAGAGAAAAGAAGAAGAAAAGGACAAAAAAAAAAAAAAAAGAAAAAGAAAAAGCAACATGCACCTTTCTTGGCATTCTCTTAGCTGCCTTTTAGGAAAATTAAAAGTTGTTTCTGTAGTTCAATATTTTTGGGACTTTCGAGTTATCCCTTCAATTAAAATATTTGTTTCAAGACAATATAAAATTTTGGTTTTATAAAATTTTGATTTCACTTTTGGTTTTAAATAAAGTAAAAGTGTTCAGACTTTTTTCACTTTTCAAAAAAAAATAAATAAATAAAGTGAAGTTGAAGATTAACATGAACATTAAAGCAGAAGGAGCACGAAGGAATAATGGAAGCTTAATGATGACGCATAAATAATGCTTTGATTGGAATATCCACCAACTTTTTTTTAGTTTTTTATTTTGGGCTTCAAATATTCACTAACTAATTACTGTCTCATTTTACTAATTCTCAACAGATTTTAAACGGATCAAGAAAAGAAAAAGTTATTTTTTTGTTTTTTCCTTTTATTTTGTCATCTATCTGTTTGTATTGTGGTTTCAAGGTTTATTGCTGTTTACATATCTCTTGTCAACTTATTTAGCTCGAGATATAAATGAGAATATTTTGAAATTTTAAAATATTTTTTGAAATTAAGTTTAATTATGATATTAAAGAAATTTTTTTTAAACTTAGGAATGGGTTATTTGAACTCTGCACCTTAATGTAGTCAAATGTGAAATTATTGTTACAACATGCATGGATACACTTTTAGAGAGATTGGTTGAGGTAAAAAAAAAAAGTATTTGTGTATGTTTTTAAAAATACTTATGGGTGTTAGAAAATTAAAACAAAAATGAGAAAAACTTTATTTCACTTTATTATTCATCAACATAATACGGAAACAAATTTTATTTTTGTTTATAGTTTTTGACTTGGTGTAAAACAAATGCAATTTTTAAATCGATTCTGAAAATAACTTTACTGGAAAACGTGAAGAACATTGTGGAAAGAGTACTAAACGAGACCATCGTTTTCCGTTTTCTTATCGGTTGTATGTTTTAGTGTCGTTCCCTTTTGCTTTTCAAGTGTGTTGTCGTTTTATTGGTATTTCCTCTATAATTGTCGTTTCCTTATCTCATTGTCGTTTTTGGAATTGTTGTCGTTTGTGCCTTGATTGCCGTTTTCTTTTTCTTCTTCTTTTTATTCTTCTTTTTTCTTTTTTCTTTTTTCTTTTTGTGTCCTTTCCTCGATTACTGTGGCTTTTTCAGTTTCTTTGCCCCTTTTATTTTTGTTGTTTTATTGGTATTTCCTCTTTTTATGTCGTTTCCTTATTTCATTGTCGTTTATTAGAATTACTGTCGTTTGCACCTTTATTACCGTTTTCTTTTAATTGTCGTTCATCTATCACTGTGGCCTTTTCAGTTTCCTTGCCCCATTTCTTTTTGCCATCCCCTCGACGAATGGAAATGAAAATGCAGATGGATAAATTTTTAATCCTTCAAAATTTTATCCCTTTTTCTAATCTCTTTATCCCTACTTTGTGTTATTTTTGTTCATGTTCTGATAGAAATTAAGTAATATTTAATTTCTAGTGCTTGAAGTAAAGTGCAACAAAGTTAGGTGTAGTATGCAAATTAAAGAACCTAATATTGTGTGAAAATTTGTATAGTCATGCCATCGAGGATTGGAGAGTTCCTTATCTATTCCCCTTACTATTATTATTTTTTTTTTTTTTGGGCTAAAATTGGAGAGTTCCTTATTGTACTAATAGAGGGTATAGCGTAACGGTAATTTTACACCTGACTTTATTAAAAAGTACAGAGTTTGAATTTCCTACCCCAGCTTAAACATAATAAAAAGACCCCAAAAAAAAAAAAAAGAAAAAGACAGAAAAAGTCCTCATGAAACATAACATTTTACTTTAATTAGGTCCAAATAATGCTTTCAAATTGTAAGACCCTGAGGCACTGGGCTTTCCACTCCATGCTAGCTTGGCAACATATTGGCTGGCCTTTTCTGTGGGATGACCAGAGTCAAAGAACACATAGTCTCTAACATTATCACATAGTTCATACTCTGCCCATCCACAGCTTGAAATTCCTCTGTACGGACCACTTCCACAACATGCAACTTTTGCTTCCTTGAAACCTTAATTTTCAACGTCGAAAAAAATACACGTAAGTCGATATAAAAACAAGCTTAAGAAAAAAAAAAAAAAAAAAAAGCAAATTATTTTACCAAATTTTGAAGGTTGATCTCTGATTTCTTCAAAAAGCGAATAGACATCCACAAGAGAGTATTTGAATCCCTTAAGCTCGATCTGCAACTTTTTTAAGAGCTCTGAGATTTCTTTGTTGTGCAATTCTATATATGGTGCCATTTTGTCAAAGCAAGCACCGGGCTTTGTCTCTTCTAATGCTCTCGCGAATGGTGTACAGTCTAGATTCCCCAACGTTTGGAACACAAATTTCCTCCCCCCGATCTCATATATTTCCTGACACGTGTTATTAGAATTACATTAATGAATAAAAAAGTAATTGATTAATCAAAAGGAGAATTTGTGATACAGTATGAAAAATATCATAATAATAGGATACAGTTTTTAACTTTCAGTTCAACTCAGATATAAATATTAATAGTCATATTAATCAAAATCATATCAGATTAAATAAACTATCGACAAATTTAACAAAATCTCTAATAGTAAGAGATTGTCTGACCGGTAGGGTATTTGTTTCACACCCCACAAATAAATTCTCCCCACTGAAAACAATAAAAAGGAAGGTTAGACAACTGAATCCGATCGATGAAAGCCCTATAATTAGAAAAGAAGGAAAAAGAGAGAAAACGTAGAAATAGAAGTATATCGTTACGACATCGGATACTCGTCTACAAATAAAAAGTACCTGAATAACTTCAGTTATGTTGCCAATCACCAGGCCCACCAGCTGTTGGGCAGAAGGAAGGACAGTAGAGTTTGTGGGGAAAAGAGATGAGTAATCATTGTTTCCAATGCTAAACGAGTAAACAGCTCTTGACAGCAGAGCTCTCGCGTTCTTATCCCCGAGTTTCTGCCTCAGCACCCGGCTAACATTTTTGAAATAACCAAGTTGAGTTTTAAGGTCTTTCACCTGAAATAAATGCATGTCATCGCAATTAAAAAAAAAAATTCTATATTCAGTTTCGTAAATATGCTATTTACTTATTTTAGCTTTAATCGTATAATTAGAAAAACAACAACAGATGACGTACATATCCTCGGTTAGTTTCAAGGAGAGCACCAGCTCCGGCAGAGGCAAAGTTCACCCCATGTCGAAACTCATGATTTCCGGGCTGTAAATACGGCAGAATGTATGGCAACTTGGCGTATTCAGCTGCATTAATAAAGAATTGTACTTAAAGTAGTCAGTTAAGGCCAGCTTAATGGTGTGATAATTCAGATACTAAAACGATCGCAAAGTTATAATATATCATTTTACCGATGAAATCTGGGATAAGTCGGCCATCGGAGAATCTGCCCGTTGGGTGCTTAAAGAAGGTTTCGCCGTAGGGATAGAAATTCGCCCGAGCAGTAGTGTTGAAGTAGTTATTGTTTCCCGAATCGAAAAGCGAATCGCCGAAGATGAAGAAGCTTGTTAGGTGATCGTGACAGTCGATTGGGATAACGAGGCTAATTGTGGATACAAAGAAAAAGACAAGGACAAAGCCTGCTGATTTTGCCATTGTCAGTGACTTCTTCCTTTTGGGGTCTGGGAAAATTTATATAGATATATCAGTATTTTGATTCTTACACAGAAAGAAAGAAAAATAAAAATAAAAATAATAAGCGGGCGAGAAGAAAAGTAAGAGCTTCAAGACCTTTCTAATTGGAACATGCAGGGGGTAGAAAAGTTGAAAAGGAGCAACCTCATGATCTCATCAATCAGGAGGTCAGAAATACGAATCCCTCTTTAACTCAGAAGAGTGTCCTTAATTATATGAATTTAGAAAACAGAAAACGACAGGATTATCATCAAATTTTTTTTTTAACAAAAAAAATAAAAAAATAAAAAATAAAAAGGCTCTTTCTATTGATGTCCTAGTCGCCTTTTAGAAAAGTAAAAGCCGTGCATTTCCATCATTCATTAGTCCTCCCTAGACCCTAGTTATTTTTTTAGCCAAAAAAAAAAAAAAACAAAAAAGAAGAGACCTTTCTAATTGATGTCCTAGTCGCCTTCTAGGAAAATTAAAATCCGTACATTTCTATACTTCATTAGTCATCCCTAGTTAATAAGCAATTAGCTAAGGACCCGTTTGGAGCTACACTGGCATCTAATTTGGAAAATTTTATCTTTTTGTTTTTCATTTCGAAACTATTTTTCGTTGTTCACATCTCTAAATATTTATAATAAATTTAAAATTTAAACATCTATAATTTTATTATTTTAAGTCTAAATGAGATTATTTTTTATTTTAAATTGCATAAAATTTTGAGAGAAACAAAACATATGAATCATATTGATATTTTTTCTAAACATATTTTAAAATTTTACACTTTTTAACTCCAAATAATTTATTTCCTCAAATATACATTTCTAAAATTACGTCTTATATCCAATCCAAAACTCATTTTCAAAACCTCTCCAAACAGACCCTAAAACGTCGTAGACAAATGGACATGGAACTCTTGATTTTTGTTTTGTTTTGTATTGTTTTATTTTTTTTAATTTATTTTGTCAACCATCTCTATTATTGTGGTTTTGAGGGCTGTTGCTATAAACTTATATCGTTATCCTGTTTGGAGAGCAATCTTATTCTGAGGTGGACAGTTGACCATCAGGAATGTATTTGCAAATGAGGTATTTAGCATTGTTACCCCCCTAAATCTATCGTTCTTTAAGATCTTGCTTTTCAAATTTATAATTTTATCAATTGCTTCCCTAAATTTTCAAAATTATTGCAATGTGGCTTGTTTTGTCAACTTCTCACTAAATTGATGATTTGAATTTAGAAGATTTTCATTACGGTTTGCGTTATATTTTAATTTTTTATGTCGAAAATTATTTTTTTGTCCTCACATGAGAAGCACGTGGAGTTTCCGTCACGAATTTGACGGGAAGTTAAGTAAAATGGGGTACATTTTAACAATTTAGAAAGTTCAAGGAATGAATTGTCAAAATTAAAAGTTTGAAAGAGAAGTTGTTAAAGGTCAAGTTTAAGGGACGATAGTGACAAAAACGATTTGTGAATGTCAATACAATATTTGTTATAAAAGAGTGGGGGAAACAAAACATTTTGAGGTTTGTACTATAATGTATCATGTAATTTCTAATATGTTATGCCTATCATTAAGCTCTCTTTTTTTTTTTTTTTTTTTGAAGTTGAAGATGGGGAATTTGAACTATGGTATTACCACTAGTTTATACATACAACTACCTATCATAAGTTTTGAATTCATAAAAATAAAAATTTTAGTGTTTAAATAATTTTAAAATGAAAAACTACAATAATTAGATGAAAAAGTTAAGATATCAATTAACACCACTCATAAATAAATTTAAAATTTGCTATACTTTGTTAGGAAATTCGCCACCAAATTTAGCTATCAAAGATAACTCTATAAATGCCAAAATTAATGGGTATTCTTTCCTTCTAAATGTCAAAATCTGGAATGATTATTTACATAGATGTCTATATTGTAGGTGTTGATTTAAAATATATTTACTTTTTTTTATTTACATGAGCGTTAAAAGAGTAATTCTAAGACAATATTACCTTTCATAAACAATGGAAAATTAACAAACAAGGAAATTACAAAAAAGGGAAGAAAAAAAAAAGGAATTTAAGATCTTTGGAGCAAAAGTTGATTTCATGAAATTGATAAAAGAAATGATATAAAAGGAAAATTTGAAAATATTTTTTGATTTATTGTAAAGAAGGTGCAACATTCATAATGAACAAAAAGGAAATGTTTTCTCAAAATCAAATTTCACATTAATAAGAATAAACAGACTAAAGAAAAATAAACATCAAAAAAATCTTTTAAATAATGAATCAATTTTTATCATAAAGATGGATTCAATTTCATTTCTACTAATTAATATAAATACTAGTGTTTTTTCATAAAGAATTTGATACCATTAATTGTGTTATTTTTTAATTTATTTGATTGAGATATAAATTACAATAATTTGATTTGTAATAAATTACTTAAATAATTAGATTTTTTTATAAAGAATTCATTGATTTTTTATATGAAAATTGTGAATATTTTAATTTCATCAATGTTTATTGTAAATATTTTGTATTATGTTTATTATTTAGTCTGAACCTTTACTTTTATAGTAAACATTTTAAATTTATTATAAGTACTTTGATGTTTATAACTAAATTTCGCTTATTAAGGGTAATTCAAATGAACAAAAAATATTCATGATTAAAGTCAAAAAAAATCATTAAAAAATCTCTATAAAAATAAAAGAATGTTAATTATAAAAAAATAATAAAATAGATACTACAGACATTTAATTTTTTAAATATATATATATATATAATATTATTAAAATATATATATATATATATATATATTAAAACGGGACTCTAAAAATAAACACTGAAATCGTCTTGGAATTGATTTCTCAAATTGGGGATTAGGGGTCATGTCGATCAATTTCTGCAAATTCTGGAGCATTGTTAGTTTGTTACAACAAATCTGTTGTCGTTTTCTGTTCTCTCCTCTCTTGTCTAATTCATTGACGTTTGCCTTCTTGTCATCGTTCTGTTTGACTTTCTTTTCTTGTCACTTTCCAAGTGTGTTGTCGTTTTATAGGTATTTCCTCTATTGTTGTCGTTTTCACCTTTGTTGTTGTTTTCTCGCTTTATTGTCCTTCTAAAGAATCATTGTCGTTTTATAAATTCTTGTCGTCTTCACCTTTATTGTCGTTTCATCTACTGCTGTCGCTCTTTTTTTTTTTTTTTTTAATGTTATACTTATTTACATCCATTTTCCTTTTCCAAGAGTAATATTCAACATGTACTATTCCATATAGACTGCAACAAGTTAGGCTAGATGCTGTATACGAAGGATCCAATATGTGGTGAGAAAAGTAGTAATGCCATGGAGGAGATTTTAGAGTTCTTTATTGTTAATAGTTGAAAAATCTAACCTCAAATAATAATAATAATAATAATAATAATAATAAACAAAAAAACTAAAAAAAAAATCCAAAAGTCAAAAGTCAAATCCCTTGAGCTCTCTCTATAGTTTTTAGAGGAGATTAGGGAGTTATTTTTTCAGTTGTAAATATGGTTTTGATTTGATCCAAACAAACACCCTTTGTACTCTCCACCTAATCATCTATAACTATATAAAGAAGTGAGAATAGTTTTGTACTCAACCAAAAGTTGAGCCAAATCCAGTGGTTCAAAATGGATCTCTTTTGTCTTAAATCTATTGGGTATTAGTCCACATGCCTTGTTATTTTTCTCACACCTTCAAATGTTTGATATCTTTTTTTTTTTTTTTTTTTTGCTAGAAAGTTTAATATCTTTTGTTTGCTTTTAACTAATTAATTGCTTTGTTTTTAATAAAATTGTCTTATTAATTGTTATAATATACACCTAACAATTACTTCAATAACCAAAACAACAAAAACTTTATACTTGATGATTTAACCTAGTTTGTTATTTAACTTTATACTTCATGATTTAACCTTTTGCTTTTCTTTTTTTCCCCCCCTTAATGTTTTTATATTCTCAAGTTGTGTTCAATATTTTTTAAGTATTCTAAAATATTATTCCTTTTAAAGATTTTTTCCCAAATATACCATCATATTTTTTAAAAAAATAACAAAAAAAAAAACTTATTACTTAAGTGTTTCAACTTTCAATCAAAATGAATTACCACTTATAGAAGTCAGAATATCGCTTATTTGGGTTATAATTCACCTACTTGTGTGCTTGATTTTACATTAATTACTTGCATGTTTGTTTTGTTCTTTTATTTGAAATATTATGTAGTTTTTCAACTCTTATATTTACAAATTAAGTGTTTTGTCCAAAACTTATATTTTGCTTCCAAATCAAAAGTTTGAAACGACAAATAAATAAAAGGGCCACACCTCCTTTCCCATTGTTTTTTCTTTATTTTTGTTAACATTTCAGCTTATAGATATCTACACACAATATTTTGCACAGTATATAGAAGATTAAATGCACTTGTTTTTACTTTTTTTTTTTTTTCCTCGATTGTCATGATCTAGATAACATGACTTCGTTGATTTTCATGACATCATTATTATATATTAGTTTAATTTTAAAACTTCTAAAAGGTTAACACTTTAAAATTGTGAAAAGATTTATCAATTTTTTTTAATCTAAACATTATTTATTGGCTATATTTGTTTATTTTCATTTTTAAATCTTCAGATATTAATGCTATATTTGTTCCATTTTGACTCGAATTCTAAGTTGAATTATTAACATATTTGGTTTACTTTTTCATAGAGAAATAATTAAAAAAATGATTCTCTATTAAAACATTATCAATTATATTTATGATTCGTTTGATTTATAGATTTGAACCCTGAGTTTAAATGATAAATTCAAATTTTTATTATGAAAAACTGTATTTCAAAAAAGTTTCAATCATAAATTTGTACTTCTCATTCAAATGGAGATTTAATAATTCCAAGTAATTTTTCGTAACAAGAACATGCAAAAAAGAGAAATTATTATAGGGGACGTGCCTGGCTAGTACTCGTAAGGCCACATACTGGTTAAACAAGTAAACAGAACAAATCTCTGTTTTAAAATAGCCAGTAGAGTTTTTCATTTTCTTGAGTATTTTTTTTTTCCTATCCTTTTTATTAAAAGTATTTTGGGTATTTTTAAGGTCAAAATTTGAATGTAATAAAAGCAAAATAACAAACGGTATATACTCCTTACAATGTAAACGATATTTATATAGATACACACACACGCATAGATATATATATATGTGGTGTCGCAAGAGTACATATTAAAGTCCTGTGATCCATAAAATGTGAGGAATAAAGTTCTTCCACATTATTTATTAGAAGCTAAAAGTTCTTAATCCTAAAGTTTTACTTGGAACCAAATAGTGATTTAAGATTGTAAGACCCTTTGAGACTAGGCTTTCCACTCCATGCTTGTTTGGCAAATTGGTGGTAAACCCTTTCAGTAGGATGAGCAGAGTCAATGAAAACATATTCACTGACATTATCACATATATAATATTCTTTCACTCCTTTCCTTCCTCCACAGCTGAAAATTCCTCTGTCTGGGCCACTTCCACAGCATGCCACCATACCTTCCTTGAAACCTTTCAAACAAGATACTACAAATAAGCAAAGCAAGAATCTTTACTATAAATGGGTTTGGGTCGATAATGGATTTGCACAATTAAAACAATCAGGCCATGACTGAATGTGACTCCAGCCCTTTATGAACTTTCTGTTTTATCAATTTTATCTCCAAAAACTTTACATTTTTCTTCTTTTGTCCTCACTAAAAATTGATTTTCACTTATAAGTACCCCTAAAAATTTTATCTTTTAACATACGCCCCCATTAAAATAATATGCTGGTTCCATTGTTGAACATGATTGATAAGCAAGTTGTGTTGTTTAGATTGTTATTTTCCAACAATATTAATAATTGTCACCACCCCTATACTAGCTAATTGAAAATGGAGAGAGCTAGACATACCAAATCAATTAGGGTAGTTCATTCTTTCTTCCAAGAATGAATAAAATTCCAAAAGTGAAAATTTGAATCCTTTGAGCTCTCTCTGTAGCTTTTGGAGGAGATTAGAGAGTTCTTTGTTGTGAAGTTGTAAATATGGTGTAATTTGATCCAAACAAACATTTCCACCTGAAAATGCTCTAATGTAAGGAGTACAGGCTAAAGGCCACATAGTTTGGAACGCAAACTTCCTTCCTCCAATCTTGTATATTTCCTAAACCCGTAATAAATTAGACTTTAGGTATAAGTACTTGTTAATGACAAAAAAAAAAAAAAAAAACAATGTTAAGAAATGTTTTGAGAAGTATATCATATGTTTTGTACCGATCCTTGGCGAGTTTCGACAAGAGCACCAGCTCCAGCGGAAGCAAAGTTCACCCCCATAATATGTAAACTCATGCTTACTGAGCTGTAGATTATATGAAATCAGGAACTAGACGGCCATCAGAAAATCTCCCAGTTGGGAACTTGAAGAAAGTTTCACCATATGGAAAATAATCAGCCTGAAAACTTGCGTTTATGTAGTTATTATTGCCAGCATCAAATGCTGAATCACCAAAAATGAACAAGGCAGGTTTCTTCTTCAACAACCAGGGTTGATCATAGCATTTGGTTATCGGAATTACAAGGCTTAAAGAAAAGATAAACAGATAACAACTGAATCTAATTGATCACCTATTTTCACCATATGCTAACTAGATATCTTTAATTCAGCAATATATATATATATATATATATATATGGGGAGGGGCATCTGTACGGCACCCTTTCCATACGTCATTTATAACGTGATTTGTGTTATATTATATCAATTATATGACTCAATTATAATATTTTTTGCTGGTACTTATATCTAAATAAATATCATATGATAAGATTTTAGTACGAAATTATATATAAATCAACTGATTGTTATAAATTTCAAAATAAAAATTATAAGTGTTGCATGATATATAGTAACACATAAATGACATTTCATGATTATGTACACGTATGACTTATAATGACTTTGGTGATAGTAACACTGAACCACCTTTTACAAAATTAAGGTACCTTTCAACGTATATTTGATTCGATCAGCTAGGAAAGAGCCTTAAATTAAGGTTGATAACTTTTAAAATTTATTGAGCAGGACGTAATATTCTGTATACAAAATAATAATAATAATAATAAAATCAATAGGGGGTTGACCAGAGGATGTGCAATTGCATACATATAAAATACATATGTACATGTATGTGTGTGTGTGTGTATTTTTTTCGAGGGAATATGTACTTGTATATAATTTTACACAAGAACAAAAGTTCAAATCATACTGAATTTTTTTTTTTCTTTTACATTCAGAAGTTTGAGAGCAATAGATGTCATATTATTCATTACTAGGATTAAAGAATAGAAGCAATTAACATATATATATATATATATATATATATTGTCTAACATTCTAAATTTCTAATTTCTACAAATATAATCGAAGGCTATGTAATAGGAATTACGAGACTTGACATTAAAAAAAAAAAAAAAAGTGGGGGAATTGTGGTAAATAGCAGTTTTCAGTAAATAAATGGATTAAATATCAGGTTTGTAAATTATTTGTAATAAATAACAAATTCTGTTATTGATTCTAAATATTTTAAAAACCAGTTATTTATTCTAATAATTTACTGAAAACTGCTGTTTCAGGGTTTTTCAGTGGGCCGCGAAGAGATCCTTGAGGGTGTAGGGCCCAACAGAGTGGGAAATGCCAGTGCCTGTCCACATTTGAAGAGCAAGCTGTTTGTAAACGTTTTCAGTGAGATGATAAGAGTCCCAGAACACATATTCATTGGGATTATCACACAGATTGTACTTCTTGATCCCCAGCCTTTTTCCTCCACAGCTGAACACTCCTCTAAACTTGCTTGTTCCACAGCATGCTGTTTTCCCTTCCTTGAACCCTTCCATCCAAAAAAAAAAAAAAAAACCAAACAAACAAACAATTTTCCTTATTCAGTAATCTGTCTTCATTTTAACTCACGCAAGAAATTGAGACCAAGGTGGCATTATGTTGGAGATCGTGTGAGAATTCTATGATAAGATATTAAAAAAAAAAAAAAAGACCTCAACTAAGATCGGTTTTGAACTGTCAGATTTAGATAAAATTCTATTAGTTTTATATATATATATATATTTTTTATTTTAATGTAATTTTAATCATATTTAATATACAGAAACATATATTATGGGTGGTGTTTTTATATTCCTAAGGTAGAAAGCTCCTTAAAAGAAAAGGGAAAAATAAAAAGTTACTAGTACAAACTAACTCTTGGAAGGAAACCAAAAGACACCTAATTAAATAGTGGGGAGCCCATGAAAGCTCTACTTGGGCTTTAGAAAAAGTTGAGTAGTTTTAATCAGACAGTCTTGTCTGACATTCTGCCGCACTCTGGCCCTCATCTAACATCTATTATCAGAGGTTATTTTGATATATGTTTAAATTAGAGGTGTTGATTTAAAATATATTTATTTATTTTATTTATATTAATGATTAAAAGAGTAATTACAAATATATTATTATCATTCGGAGAATTAACAAATAAAGATATTACAAAAAAGGAAACATAAAAAATTGGAATCTAAGACCTTTTTCAAAGAGAGTTAAAGTTGTTTTTGATGGAATTACTAAACAAAAAGATATTAAAGGAAATATGAAAAAAAAATTTGGATTTATTGGAAGGTGTAAATCTTGATAATGAACTAAAAAGTGAATGTTTTCTCAAAATCAAATTTCATGTTAATGAAAATAAGTTAAATAAAGAAAAAGGAATATCTCAAAAAAAAATATTATTTTGTATAATGAATCAGTCTTTATCATAAAAATAGGTTCGATTTCATTTATAATAGTTTATATAAATAATAGGATTTTTTTTTTTGTAAACAATTCGATATCATTTGTTGTGTTATTCTTCAATTTGTTTGGTTGATATATAAATGATAACCATTTGATTTGTAGTTAATTACATAAATAAATATCTTTTTTCATAAATAATTCATGGGTTTTTTTATATAAAAAATGTGAATATTTTAATTTCATCAATCTTTATTATTAATAGTATATTTTATAAGTATTTTTTGAAGTTTATAATAAATTTTTTAAAAGATATTATATTTTAATATGATTTTACGGGTAAATCGTTTAATTTTCTACTAAATAACAAAGTTTTAAATTATAATAACAGATACATGTGCATAGTTCTAGATTAGAGGGAGCAGGATATAGAGAGAGGAGGAAGGAGGATGTCGGCTATTTTTAACCCCCAAAGTAAAATTCAGTTTTTGCATGTAAGTTCTTATTGAATTCTTTACCTTTTTTACTTTTATATTTAAAAAGAAAAATAGTGTAAAATAGAAGGTTGACTGCACCTTTAATAATGGGCATACAGTAGTAGTGTACGTACCGTATTTGGAGGGATGATTCATTCTATGTCTGAGATTGGTGTTGAGGTCGTACAGTGAGTACTTGAAACCTTTCAACTGCTTTTCTAGTTTCATGAGAAGCTTGGAAAGAGCTTGGTTATGTAACTTTGTGAGAGTCGAAGCTTCTTTTATGCAACTGCCATTTGTGTCTTGTTTGGTTATTCTGATCCCCGGGGAACAACCAAATTCTGGCAGGTTCATAAACCCAAATTTCCTCCCACCAAGTGTATAAATTTCCTGTCAATTTTAAACAAATTAGTTTTAGGATATATCATATATATATATATATATATATAGGAATTATCTCCTATTCAGTAGATCTAGACAGTTGTAACTTTCTCATAAATTACTTGTAACTGCTAATTGATTTGTAATTTTATGTAAAATTTATATATAATATGATACTATTTAGCAATTATTAATATAAAGACGATGCATAAGAGAATATGTCTATATATATAAAAGTACTAGGGAAAGTTCCAAAGAGAAAATTAAGGGGGTGTTTGGTGTATAAGTTGAGTTTGAGTTGAGTTGAGATTTTTAAGTTTGAATAGTAATTTTTATTGACTTTTTCAGAAAAGATAAAAAACTTTTTCAGAAAAGATAAAAAACATGATGAAAAAAATACAGTTTAATTTAAAATAAGTATATATTTCAAACAAAGCCTAAGAAGAAAAAGGAAAGAAGGTTACTTTGAGAACAGCTGTCAAGTTACCAATGACCATATGAACGTATTGAGAATGGGAGAAGGTGGTTAGAACAGTGGAATTGGTTAAGAAAATGCTCATGTAATCATTGGTGCCAATGCTAAACAAGTAGACAGCTTTTGACAACGTCACTTCAGCTCCAACACTTCCTACCTTGTGTCTCAACCAGCCCTCTACCTTCTTATAGTTCCTCAGCTGTGTTTTCAGATCTATTACCTAAATCCCCCACAAAAAAAAAAAAAAAAAACAACAACAAAAAAAAGTTCAAAAGTTATGTTTGAGAGAAGAAAAACCGCATCATCCCACACACAATCATAAATCTAAAAGATCTATCTTTCAAAATTTCCACTACTAATACATATTTTTCATATTCCTTACATCTTATGTTATATTTTTCAAATTATTACATCTGACTCATTTCGTGTCACGTTTTATTCGTTAAAATGATCTTTCTTCAGAAGGTCTATAAAGGAAAAAAAAAAAAAAAAAACCCCTGTTTGTGTGTATATATATTAAGGGATTTTTTCTACCTGAGGAGATATAGTGATTTTTTCCTATTTATAAGTATTATAATTGAACAATATTAAGGAATATCAGTGATATTTAATATAATTCACTAATAAAATGTAGATTCCATAACATGAGACACACCTCTCAATTAATGTGATATTTAATATCACTGATTCTAAAGTATTTTTCTTACATCTTAAATTGTTATTATTATTTTTTTCAACAGTCTGGATCTAAAGCACACGCGAGCAGTTTTTACTGTTTCTGACTGTACAAATTACTATACAACTATAATGGAACTAGCTAGCCTTTTTATCCTTGTTGACTATAAGTGGTCCTATCAACCATCACGTGACAGCATGCCAAGTAGTTTTTTTTTTTTTTTTTTTTTTTTGAACCTCATTAGAAGCTTTGATGGTTGACAAAGCAACTGCCCACTTTACACGAATTTGTGGACAAACAGGACCACATTAGGTTTGCGATCACATTTCCAAAAAGTGATTTTGGCCGAAGCTAAAGACACGACAAATATATACAACAACTATACCGTAGGACACCGTCAGATCACTCGACATGAAAGTTTTTCCTATTGCCCTTTAACTCTCTCCCTCTTTCTTTCTTTTTAGTGGATTGTATCGTATTCTTTCCTGAATTAATCTTATTTCTTGCACAGATTATATTACCGGATGATCGTTCTACTGGACGAGAGAAAATTTCTAAATATATACATATATATATATATATATCAACACCTTTTTTCCGGTTTACTCTATCCATCACATATAATATCATGAAATTATTGACCTTTTGGCATGCGGTCACTACCTATGGCTAGCTAGTTCCCCAACGGCATCTAAAATTTAGGCCAACGACAGTAAAAAAAATTAAAAAAGTAAAATAATTTTTTATTTTTATCATGATTATTATTTTTACTCTCTCTTTCTAAATCATGACAAAAAAGACACACAAATAATACTTACCGATCCTTGGAAAGTTTCAACCAGAGCACCAGCTCCAGAAGATGCAAAGTTCACCCCATCATTATAATGGCGAAAACCCGGTTGTAGAAAAGGCGAAATCAATGGAAGATTGGCATATTCAGCTACCAAAAAAATAACATAAAATAACAAAAAAAACACATTACACATGTATATTATTATATGATATTAGTATCAAAAAGAGATATTGGATATGGGGTTTAGATGATTAAATTATTATAAGCAGGTAGAGGATATAAGTTAGTTAAACAAATTGTGGATTTTGTACGAGCAAGAAGACAATTAATATATCAAATATTACACTCGAAAATGATGTGCAAACCTCACCGACGAAATCCGGTATCAAGCGTCCGTCGGAGAATCTCCCCGTCGGGAATCTGAAGAAGGTCTCTCCATAAGGCCAGAAGTTTGCCTGGTCGAGAGTGGTGGTGTTGATGTAGTTGTTGTTGCCGGCGTCGAAGAATGAGTCCCCGAAAATGAAGAGCGCGGCGGAGCATTTCTCCGGGGAGTAATGCTCGGAAAAATTAGTGGTAGTACTCTCACAAGGAGTGGATGTGATGAGTATCACCACCACATGAAGGAAGATAAGAAGGAAGAGAAAGCTTAGCCTGGCCATGACTGACTTTATTATTTCTTCTCAGTTGTTTGCATTAATAAAACAATGTCTGACATTATATATATGTGTATATATATATATATATATATGTGTGTGTGTGTGTGTATATTTGTACATATATATCTATATATATACACTAACAGATAGAGCTGCCTTTGTTTCTATGTGCTTTGAATGACAAAAACTATTCTTACACCTTTTGGACTAGTCTGCTCCATTTGAGTTTTATAATTAATGATGCTTGGATCAAGCTGAACATGATTTAATTATTTATAATTAGCTGTTGGAAATCAATTATATATATATATATATATATGCCTGAGAAAACAAGAAAATTGCCTTCTTTTCTTTATTTATTTTTATTTGTTAGGAGATGCGAAAGTCAGCATCATTTGAGAAGTTGATATCATGTCTGTTTGTCAATTTTTAAATATATACATATAAATAGAAAATATTTCCAGCCCTGTTTGTCAATTTATTTGGCTCATAAAAAAAATAAATAGAAAATATAATGTTTCATAAGAGTGACTTCTATTTTGGTGAGTAACAGTAATATTTATAAGTAGCAATTAGAACAAAAAATTCTCATAGTTTCTTATATGTGAAGCTGATTTAATTGGTTTCCACGTATATCATGTGAAAAATGGTGAAGAAAATGTGCATTATAAATACATAAATATCATGTGAAAGTACAATATCCAGGATATATATATTTCCATTTACAGTATACATAATGGCCATCTGATTGAGATATAGGAAATTGATTGGATATTATATATGTAACCAAAGTTGTTTGAAAGAGTCTCTAATTTGATTTATTATAAATAATACTGCGTCAAATAACTAGAAAGTCACTACATGATTAATAAGAATAATGAAAGACGCATAACTATATTGACTTATGGGGTATAAAATAAGAAACAATATAAACCTTTAATATAAAAAAATTCCCACATGACCCAAACCTCAGAAGAGTTGTTATAACTTTTGTTTTATATTAAATTAATCACTTTGATCCCTATTTCTATATATATATATATATATATATATATCTGTAGCTCTACTATTGAATGTTGTACTATCAACCTAACCTAGCTAGTATTGTTTCATAAAGATGTGCGCCACCCATCATAGCACTAACAACAAAAGTGGAGTTATGTACTTATGTTACAAAAGTGGTTTCTCTCCTCCGATTAGCAAAAAAAAAAAAAAAAAAAAAATCTTGTACCCTCCTATTTTTATCAAATTTTGTTAATTAGATCATATTTTTCTTAATTTGCTAAGATTTTAATGTAATTTGATGGTTTAAAACTGTGTTTTAGTGATTGAGGGTTTTTTTTTTTTTTTACTTTCATATATGTATAGTGTTGGAGTTTTTATGTTCGATCTGAATAATGATTGATGTGAAAATTGCATATGATTCATTTGTTGAATACTTTGGTGGCGAAAGTTAAAAGGAAAATTTTAGTAAACATGAAGTTGGTCAAAGCATATTGTTTCAAAGATGCTTATGGAAGTAAATGATTTTCACCAAGATTGAAACTTCAATCTTCCCAGACAAATAAGCAATTGTGGTCAATCTGCGCTCATTGCTTTGATAATGATACGTAATTTTGCTGGTGCTGTTTATTCAGACACTGACATTGCCAAGCTCCACAAGCACAGATGTTGAACCTAATTCGCCAACTCTCCTATCAAAAAAATAAATAAATAAAAGCTAATACATCAAGCTTGAACTTGATTGCCCTCAAGAATAAGAATTTATAAATATATGTATATATTTATATTTATATATATATATATTCTCCCAAAAAACTAACTTAAAAGGAGAGGGAGCCCAATTCACGTATAAACATCACATTAGTCGAGGAACTTAGCCCTCTCTCATATTTAGTGTGTCATACAAATAGGTCAGAGACCAAACCGACCGTTACCTACAAAATTTGACGTTGATATAATGTTAGATAAGTGTAGATATAGAAATCATCCTCAAAAACTAGCTCAAAAGAAGATGAATGCCAATCCATGTATAAACGCTAACACTCCAATAACTTAGCGACATGGAAATATATATTACAAAAAAATAATAATAATAATAATAACAACAACAACAATTTGTAGCCAAAGCCGAGCCTGATATCCTACCCTGAAAAGCTAAATTCTTGGCTCTGCTCTGTCCTAACACTGTTTATGGCACCACGTGAACAATATTCTTCACATCCGTATATCCGAAGAAACATGGGATTAAATCACATTTTATAGATGCCAGTTTTTCTTTTCACTGTTTTGAGGTTAGTACCTTTTTTTTTTTCCTTTTTCATGAAAGAGTTGTTAATTTAATTTCTAAAGTTACTATAGAATGAATACTAGCTTCTCATGGATTTGTCTCTGTGACATGTTTTTTTTTTTTGCTTGATGTGTGAGTGACATGTTATGTAGACAAAATGACAACCAAAGGAGAAAGTGGGTGAAATGAAATAGCCCAATTTGGGCATTGCAAAGGCAAATTAATTATATACACAATTAAGGCCATGATCAGAGGCACCAAACATTACATAAAAAGTCAAAAAAGGAAAAGCATGAAATTGAAAATTGTACATCACATTTTGCAAACTTTGGCATCTAAATACAATGAACTTTCCCTCCAATCAGTGCACCAAATGATCGTTCAGTGGATAAAGTTACAAGCAAGGAATAAAGAGTACTTCCATCCGGGTTCGAGATAGAATTTTTGCGAGACCGAAAATCGAATTTCATATGTTGCAATTCTATTGAGAAAACTTTGCCACCTTATATGTTGAATGCCAATGCACACTTCCGGAAGATGGTCTGAGAATCGGTAGGAATCGATGCCTGAAATGTGTCGTATTAACCGATGAATTGAATGAAAAAAACGAAGTGAAAACGAAAAACATTCGTAGAAAGAACGCCCTACCATGTGATCTTTTACTAAACTGTAAATTTCATTTCTTTCTGTAAGCTGTTTAGCATCAATATTTATGTCACATTCCAAGGAAACCTGCAAGAACAGGAACAAACAAGAGAAACATTCTGGCATGTTATGGAAAACCAGTAGTTTACTTGGGGGTTAAGCTAGTTTACGTAACGAGATAAACAACAAACCTTAATCTTTAACAGGGTTACATGAAATGCCAATAATTGAGCCTTAATATCTCCCAATATTTTCATCTGAATCACGCTTTTCGTGTACTCATCTCGCGACGATCTCGAGGCCTCAGCTACGACATGGCTAACGTTCACACACTGGAACAAAACCCGTGTTGGCACGGTCATGTTATAGCTGTGAGCAGGCTGAAGAAAACCAGGAACTCGAATTGTTCCGATAGGCAATCCTTCGAAGAAGAGATGAAGCCGGGCAGGGCTGTACCTTATGCCAAGCTTGTTAGGATTGTGAGCATTGAGAGTCAAAGTAATGACGGATGAAACAAACATGGTTGAACCCAAATAAGAATTCAGCTCATACAAATCTAGTGTCACTGTTTGGAGGGCGAAAACGGGGCTTTTGGGCTTCAAACCAAATACAATAACCAATGCAAATACGCCTAAAAGAAGAACTATAAAGATGACAAAAAGGAAGAGAAAAAAACAGGATCTTTTGAGAGAATGTGCGTGAGTACAGCAGAGTTTATGGTAGCGGAAATTATCCGAATTTCGAGATGGGACGTCCATGACAGAAGAACATTTTTTTTCCCCCCCTTTATGAGTTTCTGTTTCGGGTTCGATGAAACTTTACTGTTGTTACGTATTTATTATTATAACTCTTTGTGATTCTTGAATGACTATATCCTTTTTTTGGTCAGGAAAAGAGGAATTTGATGTCTTTCTTTAGACTGAAGCGTGTGCGTTATTCCTTTCTAAAGTGATACCAAAACTTCCGAGTGACATGCATAAAAGGCCAAACTTGTAGACAAAGGAATAAACTTTTCAGAACAAGGCTTTTAAAGCTGATTCTGCACTCGTAATATAGTCTCCTCTCAAAAGGGTTCAGTATCACAAGAAAGGCTCAACAAAAAAGGCGTCCAAGAGAATTGGTTGTTTGATAGAATGATCAAGATACAAATAAACGCAAACATATTTACTCCAAGGTTAGATACTACTCCGGGACCAATATATTGTGCGGCGTTAAGTGTGCGGTAGTCAGTGGCGGAGGCAAGTATGTTTGCATGAGGGCGGTAACCCAATTTCAAAAAATATATATATATTTATACGACCCCACTGATCTAAAAGCGTAACTCTACCTTTGACAGTAACATAAGTGAATAATATTAGACTCAACTTTCAAGTAAAATTGGATTAGGTCTTTCTGTTTTATTGGTGGACTCCTAGATCTCCAAAATGACATAAGGGACAAAAGGCTGGATGTATATTCGTACATGTATAATACATACATACGTATATGTGGACAAAAGCGCGGCAAGCTGTGCAAATGGTCAAACAATAAACCTCATTTAATGGTATTTGTTATTTTTTTTTTTTTGGGTATAAAATAAGACAAGTGGACAAGTGGTTTGAGCGGCCGTCTTATTGAAAGAAAGAGATAGGAAACAGACAGGGAAGAAAAGAAGTTTCAATAAATGATAGAGGGTAGAGAGATGTGAAGATCAGAATCATTGAATCCGTACAAATAAGAGCCGGAAAAGGACTAAATAGTGAAGCCAAAGGCATACATAAAATGTATTTGTCAAAACCGTTTGACGGGTTTTCGGTCTTTGGCAAAAAGGAGCGGATGCGTCGGACACATGATAATTACCTGGTTTTTAAATGCTTCATGTAAACAAAAACAACAGAATTCATGTGCTCTTTGGTATTCTTTTTTGCCAAAATTAAGGGGGAAAAAAAACTTTCCACTAGTTGTTATAATACCAGAGCATCTATACAGCAATACCAAATTTCTCGACCAATGCTGAAATTTGACTTTTGAACAAGACAATCACTCTAGATATAGTTAAAGATGCAAAAATAAGCGCAATAAAGGTATAATATTATTCCCTTAATTTTTCAACAAAAAATACTATGCCCTTTGTCACTTTTCATCAATGTAGGAATGCCAATTTATCTGTCCACCCACGATGCTTGATCCTAATGAGACGGGTCAAACCCAAACAGCCCTTCTCAAATTTGGGTAAGGTGCAAGATTAGAGATCATTGACTTGCACACGATCTATTTATAAAATATTAGTTTTTTTTTTTAAAGCATATTATATAGTAATCTTAATTGATACATGTACAATGAAGATAGTCTACTATGTATCATGCCATTGTTAGTTTTTAATATCTTAATTCTGAATCTATGATCAAGGTTATGTTTGGTGTTCGAGTTCAAAATGAACTCGACTGTATTTTATAATTAGTTTTTTTATTTTTTTTTAAATAATAAATAAAAATTATAACTAATTTTTAAAAAATTAATTAATTTTAATTTAATATTTTCTTTTTATTTTAAATGGAGTGTAGGAAAGAGTAACATGTCGGGTTGACGTTCCTACTCATCACACATTGACTACATTGATGCCATCTAGGGACACGAGCCAATTAAAAACGTGAGGAACTTGTTTGGTGGAGCGCACACTTGTAATCTGTCCTTCATCAAAGTAGGCGGCCAAGCACGTGAGGTGCTTATTAAGTTAATAGGTAGGTATATTCCCTCTTATAACTTCTAATAACTCTCTAAGCAGCCTAAAGATCCCAAATATCGGTTCCAGGGAAATTCTAAACACAACCCAGCTCTCAACTCTCTTACTCTATGCTTATGAAACCATGTGATCCATCTGTTCTGTAGGAACATGTGTATGTACTTTGTGTAAATATTACATGCCAAAACAAAACAAAAAAAAAACAAAGACCCACTTGTCATTTTTTCATCAAAAGAATCAATTATCTTTTATCTCTTTTTTCTCTCGCATTCACATGATCGGCAATTTGCAAAGCCCATGTTTACGGCAATAGGATAGTTTTGTCTTTTATTTTTTATTTTTATTTTAGGAGGGCACACCTCCCGATACAGTCGAACATGTGGGACCCACCCGCATTCTTCATTGGTGCCATGGCCCCTCCCCCCTTTGCCTTTTGCCGACGTTGGACTACAGTCACCGAGCACCATCACATCCATCATACAACACAAAACACCACCGACCAACTCACGTCTCTCTGTCCACATGTCCTTGAGCAGATCATTACAGAACACCAGTGAAAAAAGAGGTCCAACTTCTTGACAATCCCCGACTACATCCACATTTTCATCTTTGCTTGCTTCTATGCCCCAACAATCTGGTGAGGGTCCGTCCACCTGATCTCAATTTTGGAGTGCCTCAGAGATTGAGGGAGGCCTTGGGGAGAGCCCCTTTTTTATTTTTATTTTTTGTTTTTTTTTGCCCTTGCTTTTGCCTTTGCCTCCCCTGTGCTCAGTCAACCAACCAAATTTGGCCTCAATGGACCGACATTTATTATTATTATTATTATTATTTCTACTGCAAGTTGCAGGTAAATGACAATAAACCTTCACATGGCTGACTCATCTTCACTCATGCCAATACAAAATCAATGCTTCGTTCTGCATGCAATACGGGACCTGTCGTCTCTAACATATCCCATGCAACTTTTTTTTTTTTTTGGTAAATAAATCCAATTTCACATCAAATTCTCATCATACCACAACCAAAATCTACAAAAATTATCATTGTAGTTTACTAATGTACAAAGGCAAAACATATGAAAACTATGAGAAGATTTCTTTGATAAAAGTAAAAATTAAAAAAATTAACAACTAAAAATATATATTTTTTTAAAAAAATTGCAATGGCCTCGGATTGAAGAAAAGGACCACAATAAAGCAAAGAGCAAATATGACAAGAACCAGGTCTTAGTATTCATCACAGATCATACAGTCATTGATACAGACATAAAATTTAGCAATCCAAGTTCAAGGTCTTCCAGGGAAAAAAAAAAAAAAAAAAGAAAACACCTAAAATATCTATATATACTCGCCATACACCGATATAGCTACCTCGAATCACTCTCCATACAAGGCTTTTTCCATGTTCAACTTGTTTGTTGTACTCCTTATGCAGATAAACAATTCCTGCAAGTACCAAATATGTAGACAAAAAGAGCTCCGTCATGGATTAAGAATTAGTAAAACGAATTTGAAAAAAAAAAAAAAAAAGGTAGACAAGAGGGTGACACTCACTAACATGTAGCCTTATTTACATTAACTAGGAAAGCAGGGGAATTAGCTCAGAAGACTTCCCCAGACATGGTGGAGAAGTCGTCGAAACTCCAAAGGTTGATCGAGTTTCCGCCATCCTGAGTCGTGTCGCCGGCGAGGAAGGCATCCAGTGCTGCATCCCAGCTTCCCTCAAGATATGGCATCTGAAAGAACTTCATCTGAGACTCGAAAGCTGAAAGCTCCTCAGATAGAGTCTTTGCATGATTCTCTTCAGGAAGCACGGCATTTCCCGAGTCAGACTTCAGCTTCTTTGTTGGGTTAGTATCCTCCAGGAACATCGCGTCGTCGCTTTCTGAGGCAGCTGAGAAAACAGAAGTGATTTCTGGAGTCTTTGAGCCATGTTCTCCCAGCCCAAAGTCTGAACAATCGAATGAATTGCTCCCCTGATCGGAACTAAAATACAGCGGGGTAGTTTTAGCTGGAGCATCGGATTTGAATCCGACATCCGCTTTAGCAGGGAGAGTATTATACTCATATTGATTGGTCAGCGGTTTCTCTTCCAGGAAACCCATGGCATTGTGGTAGTCCTGATCAGAGTTATTCACGAAACCGAAATTTTGGTGGTTCAGATTCGACTCAAAGGAGTTCGAGTTTTCCTTGGGTAGTGATCTCTTAGGATTCTCCTTTGGTGAAGCACAAGGAGTTTCGTCCGGGAAATTCACCTTGGCTTTCTTGCCACGGATTCGCCGTGCCTCAGCATCATAAGCTCTTGCAGCTTCTTCAGCAGTGTTGAAAGTTCCGAGCCAGACCCGGACACCTTTCCTAGGGTCTCGGATCTCTGCAGCCCACTTACCCCATGGGCGCTGCCGAATTCCCCTGTACTGGTTCTTCCTCTTTCTCTTTGCAGATTTCTCAGCTTGCCCATTAGATTCAGTATACTTCACAGTTGTAGAGCCTTCAATTATAAACAAGAAAATGAATCAAACAAAACAGAAATCAAATCTTAGAAGAAGAAAGGGGAAAAAAAATTAAGCAATTCCTGCATCAAATAAAAACAACATATACCAAATCTCAAAAACAAAACAAAAAAAAAATAAAATAAAATAAACAAATCTTCAATTATAAGGAATACATGCAGAAATATAAGGATCGAAGAGAAAAACGAGTAAAACTAATAGAAAAATGAAAGTTCTGACGCTTTTCAATTTTTTAGAATTTTGCAAGTCATTCCTGTAAGCAATCAATAAATACAGTCAAAAGTTTGAGCAAATAAGGAAGAGGAAAAAAAATACAGACAATATGACCATAGTTTTTGGGGCTATAAAACATCAGATTTATTAACAAGAAAAAAAAAAATTTTTGGCTGCAAATTATTGAATCTATAATTGATTGAAAGGAGCAACAAGAAATTATTCATTTGTTTCATAGAGTTTTAATTCTTCAAACCCAAAATTATTCTTTTTTTGTCTATAACCTCCAAAAAATTCGAATAAAGAAAAATTCAGGTATCATTAAAATTCCAACAACCCAAAAATATTAAAACTTCATAGGCGAAAAAATCTTTTTTTTTTTTTAATCTGGGAGGAAAAAAAATACTTACGAGCTTATTCTCGACGAAAAAAAAAATATATGATTTGACCCAAAATTAGTGAGCATCATATTTTCTAAAATCATCGAAGATATCTTAGATTTTTTGTTTAAAAAAAAAAAAAAAAACTTGATGAACAAAAAATAAAAATAAAAATAAAAAAGACGATCAATTATAGAAGAGTAATTGAAACGCTCTTTCCTGAATATTTCCATTAAACACATAAATCCAATCTTTAAGAGGGGAAAAAATAAAATCAGCAGAATCAATAGCTAAAAGACTTTATCTTTATCTCAAACATCAAAACTCAGCTGATAGAAGATTTAATCGGTTAAACCCATAAGATAAAATAAATAAATAAATCATTAAAATCATTTCTGGAGGAAAAAAAAAAAAAGAAGAATAAGAAGAAAATTACCACGAGAGAAGGTGGGTTTGCGAGCGGCGGAGAAAGCGAAGGGCTTGACATCAACAGCGTCGTATTCAACATCGGAGTCATCCTTGAAATCCTGGAAATCGGCCTCGAAGTCATCATCGATGTCGACGATTTCCGATCTCAAAGGCTTCGAGAAGCGCTTGCCGCCGGAGCCGGACTTCTTCTTTAGATCCGGCCAGAGGTACTCGGCCGTCAGACGCCGGGACGGAGGCGTCGAGATGAAGTCGGATATAATAGAACCTCCACACATTCTCTACGAACCCAGATCGATAAAAGTTCAGATTTTCCAGAGATTTGCCAAAAAGTTCTCAGATTTTTCAGACACAGAATTTTTTTTTTTTTTTTGGGAGATTGTGGAAATGGAGGAGAGATTTGTTTGGATGAATAAATGTAAAACGAAGGTTTTTGACGCAGCAAAAAAAGCTTTATATATTTCTGCTTCAGCAAATGAGAGTAGGCTTGAAGGAGGTGAATTTACCAGTATGTCCTTGATTGGGAGTTAAAATGGAATCTTCGGGTCATTGTTACCGTATGCTCTCTGAACACGTTACACGTGTTTTTCCCCGCGCGCCAACAAAGAGAGTACTGTCATTCCACTTAGATAATGGGGAGGGACTCCTTTGAGTAATTATCCATAGAGTCTAAATATATACCGCCAATATCAAATCGCACGGTAGAAAAGGAAATGGAAAGAAAATTCTAAAATAAATTAAATCCACAAAAAATTGTCGAGAGAGAAAAAGAAAGATAAGGTTAGTGATAAATTTAAACCAATGTTTAGCAATAAATGGTAAAAAAAAGATGGGCATGTGTAAATAGGTTCTTGCTAGCTCTAGATTGAGATTCGAGAAAGGTGTTTCGTTTCTGTAACTTCTAACAGAATTTTATTGGTTTTTTCGTGTCTCTGTTATTTATCAAAAAAAAAAAAAAAAACTTGTACAAAATTACAGTCATATATCAAAAGCAACTTAATAACAACTCCTTGCGTGGAGCACCATGGGTAGGTACTCTCAAAAATACTCTATTACTGACTTTCTCTATATTATGATTTTTCCCCTTTCTTTTGATAAATTTATATATATATATATATTTATATATATATTTTTTTTTTGCACTGTAATAGAAAAAATATCTACAATTAACTACTATTCAAAAATGACTGACGTGTGATTGCAGCTTGCAGGTATAATTTAACAATAATATCATATTTGATTCTATTTTAAGATACAGAGTTCAAATCTTTTCATCTTTAAGGTCAAAAAAAATGATTGAACAAATAAAGATTTTTTTTTTGTATTTTTTCTATATTCACCGCTCAAATCCTTAATCAATTAAAAAAAAAAGAGTGGTTTTCATATTTTGTTTGACTAAAAATAGCCTTTAATATTTCTGACTCCTTTTTTAAAATATTTTATTTGAAATGTCATTTTGTGAACCCTTTTGACTTCTATCTTCTGATTTCTAAACATATATGTGCAATTTGTAATCTAAGCATTGTTCTCGAGTATAGTAAAAAAAAAAATTATATGGTTTGATTATAAGATCTAGAATTCCGATTTGGTTTTAATTAGTGTGTAACGTGAATTTCCATCATAAACACTGAATATAATTACAGGATTTTTATTTGATAATTACTTTTGTGCATTTATGGCGTGCACTTAATTGTTCACTCATTTAATGGTCATCAAATTGAGACAAATCTTATTTAAATGAACTTAGTTGGGAAACGCAACCTAAATCATCATCACTCATAACCATTCACTGACCACTTTTGGATATTTCTGCCAAATCGATTTTTTTTTTTTTGGTAGAAAAAAAATAATGGAAATTGTTTGTTTTATACTCCTAGCTAGAAATCACTCACTCAATATATATGGAAGAGAAGTTTTTTTTTTTCCTTTTTATTGCCCACTGAATGTCATTATACGCAACGTTTTGCTAATTAAGCAAATATTCGTGTTTTAGGAGTTATTTTACCATATTTCTCGTATTACATAGAACCTGAAAATTCTTTTTTTTTTTTTGGGAAAAATTTATGTTAAAGACTGTATGTTTTTTTTTTTTTTTTTTTTAGAATTTGAGGTGGGGAAATTAGAACTCTACACATTTTCCGTGGAGTCAAACATTGTATTATCGATACATATAACCACAATATTGTATTTTATCTAATTGATAGACATTGTTTTTTTAATTATTAGATCAACTTTTTAACTGTTTAATCATAACTAAAAAGAATCATACTTGTTATGTTGTAAATTTTTAACATAAACACTATAACCATTAAAAAGTTAATCTAATAACTAAAATTACAGTACATATTAACATACAAGTTAAAAAGCATAGTTTTATGAGCACGTGTCCAAATTGAAATTAAAATCAAAATTTTTTAAAAGAAAATTAATACGTACTGATTCAACCATCTAGCCATGTAATAATTCATTTAGTTTTTTCTTTAATGAAAATGTAATAAATGTGTGGCAGAAAACGTAGAGGTATTGACTGTATACAATAGCAGAAAATTATTGTAGCAATTTTTACCTCCAGGAAGTATTGTGTTGGTAAACGTGGCTGCTAAGTGTTCCCAAGTCTTATTATTGCGAAATAGGTCAAAATTAATAATTTTCTTTATGATATGTAAAAATGCTTTTGTACTTCTGTCTTCCATAACAAATCTTGAATCGGAGCTCAACTAAATAGACCTTAGTTACTCGCCTTTTTTAATTGGTAATAAAACGCTATAAGTAACACAAGTAATCATAAATCATACGCCTCTAAATTTTCTAGAACAGCAAATGATCATAACATTGGTCAAAACCTTATTAGAGTTATTTATTTTCTTTCACAAATAAAGATAGAATGATCTGACTTTATTATATTGTTTGTAGGATTGATGTAAAAGGGACATGATCTTTTTTCTCATAAATTATAATTGAATAAAGATAGATGTGATTACATTCTTTAAACACCATAATTTAGATTAGATTAATCTATAATCCATTTCAAGCACTATCCGTTTTAATCCTTATTTTGAGGAGTACTTCCTTATGGATCTATGGATGCATTCAGCCAAAGGATTCGAACACCTCTTCAAGACTCAAATCACATAAACTGTCGCTCAAGTTCAAATATGTTTCTGTATTAAGGACCATCTTTAAACAAACCTAAACCTCATTTTCTCTCTTCTTCTCTTAAATTGGTTAATCTTGCAAGTCTAATTGTCACCAAATATGATTTTTTTTTTTCTGTATTAATTTGTATATAGTCGTATGATATTGGCAAGCTCATTATACTTGTTAGTACTGCATGAATTTCAAGGTTATTAGAAGGAGTTTTGCCTTGGAATATAGTATTTATACGTATGTATAGGATTTTCTTAAATATTATTAATGTGATAATGAGTCGATGACACTTCCTCTTCTTAGGATATATATATATATACATATATATATATATATATATATATATATATACATCTTACCTAATCTCAAAGGAGTAGTTTTACCTTATTTGACTTCACAAAAAGTTAATGTGTGCATCACCTAATTTTCTTGAATTCATGAGTTCCGTATGGTTTACATTCGTGAATCCTAATTTTATGTCATCTTCTTTTCTAATCATTTTCAACTTTCCCTGTATTTTGTTCTCCAACCAATTAGATTAATTTAACTTTTGAATCAATTAGTTCTTGAGAAAATTAAATGGAGATTCATATTTTGAGTACCTTCTTATAATTTTGTTCATTCTAATATTAAAATTTAATTTTAATATTATGAAATGATAAGATTATCAACTTTAATGTCGCGGTGAGAATAAATATGAGAATGTGTCAAATTTATGACAGCCTTGTCCTTAAGTTTTATGTGACAAAGCTAAAGTTATCCACTTTTGATTCATTTACTCATAATAAAATAAAATTAACCCAGTAGATTCATATTTTACCGATGGCTGGTCTAGTAAATTGAGAGATTATTTACCTACTTTTACAAGCAAGTATAGGAAGTCAGAAATTTTTTTCACTTAAGACTTGAGTTAATTTAGAATAAAATCTAATAATGTGAATGAAATTTGTGAAATTCTAAAAAAATAATAATAATTCAGGGAGACTAATAAGAAAAGATAAGGACAAATAAAGAACTCTAAGACATTTTATTAAATGTAAAAATAACTTCTCAAATATACAATAACAAAAAAAGATTTATGTATCAAAAAACAATTTATACCTTTTAAGATCATTGTTAAATAGAAAATTATCATATTACACTTCTAACTTTTAATATATTTTGTAATCCCATGTGATCAATTACTAATTTATTTATTTTTTTTTGGGTCCCTATGAAAATCTCTAAGCTGAGGCATGTGATTAGGTGGTACTCTCTATCAAACTATGTTTGGTATGACACATGCATGGTTTCCATACATCCCTAAAATTCATTCATCACAAAAATTTTATGTCCTAGCTCACAGGAAAAAGGTTGTTTGGCTTTAGCATTGTAACACTTGCCATATAATTGGTGATAAATTGAAGGAATGAAATTGGTCAAAAAGAGAGTTTTAGAAATATGTTAATTGAATGATTTAGGCAAATAATAATAATAATAATAATAATAAAATGAATTATGAGAATTATGACAGATTCTAGATTGTGTTCACCAAGCGCTTTCCTCTCTCATCCCAAACTTTTTTGACTTGAAAAAAAAAAATTTTTGTGCCAGGAGAGACCGAAAGCTTTTTTCGTAAGCCGCAAAAATTAAACATGTGCCAAAAATTTCACTATTTTGACCTCTAAAAGAAAAAGTTTTGCAATACGACGAGTTACATATATAATAATAATAATAAATCTATTCTGATGTTCACCACCTATTTACCTGCTTAGTTTCAGTAGAAGAAATTCAATATAGTTTATTTTTTAACAAAGAAAATTAGTATGATTGACTTAGGATCCGTTTGTTATTATTTTTTCTTTTAATATTCACAATAATTTGAAAAATAAAATTTGTCAAACGCTTATTTATCTCTAGACACGGTAATTTTAAACTCATAGTTTAAAAATTTTCTCAATTTGCGATTAAATCCTAATTCCCGCCACGTGTTTTTTGTCAAAAGTTCGGGGCAAAAAAAAAAAAGCTGGTGGCAGGTCAATGTTTCTGAAAGAGTAAAATGGCATTCTTTTCTAATTAAAGCCAAGATGAAGGGCGAAAATGGAAAATACCCAAAACTGCACACTATTTTGGAATCTTCTTTATAAATTTACCGCCCAGAAAAAAAAAATGAAAAACAGAAAATACGGTAATAAGTGGACGTGGTTTAAACAAATAATAAGATTTAAAAAATAACAAAAAGGAAAAGGGTAGGTTCATGTACCAGAATATGCCGTCGGCCCGTAAATAGGGAAAGAGAGAGTGATGGAAGCAAAATTTGCAAAACGACAAAAATGTACTAAAAATTTTAAAAATAAAAGTTTTGCAATGGGTCCCACAGTGGACGTGTGGGGCCTATTAGCAGCGTGAGAAAAACACACATTTGTGTAAGATGGGTTTGGGCTGGTTGAGAGATCACGGTTACTTGTGTCCTATTATACTTCTTCTTTCTTTCTTTCATTCATTCATTCAATTTTTTTTTTTTTAATTTTCCCTTTGGTTTTGTTTGTTAGTATTGGGTGATTCGTGTTATGTGTTGAGAGTTGTTTTTTGAGTTAAAAAACAAAAAAAAAAAAAAGGGGATGGCTATCAAAAATCGTGATTAAAGAAACTTTTTAAACGTCGAATCACTTTAATCCTGAATAATAATTTAAAAATAACGTCAAGCGATTTTTATAAGACTTAAATGTGAATCCTCTTATTCATTCAATGACTTAAAACTGAATCCAATGTCATTGCGCTACTATTTTGGTGGTAGATGATAGATGAATGGACTTTGTTGATTTGAGGATAAACATGCATATCTTCTTAGGAAAAAAAAATTAAAAAAAAAAACAATATTTTATCACTCGTGTTATGGTGTGTGGGATCTCATGCGTAAAAGTGAGCAGAGGTTAGATTCTAACATTTTTGTTTTTTGTTTTTCATAATAAACTTGATTTGGAGTTACGTTATATGTTTTTCTCCTTCATTTGGTCCTACCAAAAGTGGAATAAAATCTTGTGGATTCTTGGCCTTTGTTCTTGTTAGGAGTACTAGCTAGATGTAATAGCAAAGAAGAACTTCGAGGAAAAAAAAAAAAAAAGGGATGAAAACAGTTGGCCTCTAAAAAGAACGTGACGAGGGAAAATCTGTGATGGAAACTCCAAAATAATACGGTATTCAGATGCAATAAAAAATCTCGATAGAGTTGTGATCATTGTTTAAGAGCTTTTGTGAGTACATTACTGGGAGTACGCTCTATGTGTACATCAAATTATTATTCAAGTTTGTCTCAATGCCAATATTAAATATTCTTGTGCAAATCTACTGGCCCTTTCCAATTATAGAGACAATTGGAACACTTAGAATTATTTTATCCATATGGCTTATTGGAATGAGATTTTACGTGATTGTATATCTCTATGTAATTCACATCAAGGCACCACCGGGGCTAGCATATATAATCTTTCACATAATTTAATAAATTGATTAGGTTGAAGCTCTTTAATTCTTTGTAGTATCCATCCATATGTTTGGTGCAATATCTTTTTGGTAAGATACGTTAAGATTGATTTTTGTGTCCATAAATGAGATCAGGGAATGGTAGTGTGAGTGTGTGTGTGTGTGTGTATGTGTATAGATATATATATATATATATATAGAGGTTTTGATTAGATTAGTTGATTTATTGGATCTTCTTATTTGTTTGATCAAGAAAACCTGATTGGGGAAAAAAAGAAGAAGAAGAAGAAGCAAAACTTGATGGCTATTGTCTAACTGACAGATGTCTCAAAGTATGAAAAGTGATCAAAAGAAAAAAGAAAGAAAAAGAAACCTAAAAGAGAGCTATATTTCCAAAATTGGTCAAGATCGTGAACGATAATCAACCTCAACAATTTAGGTTTTGGTGCTAAAGGTGTTTTGTTTTTCAATAATCTTGACATTACCAGAAGACACTAGACAACTATCTATAGTTTGCCACTTGGAATAATTAAGGAATCCATTACCAAATCCTAATTGTCGGTTATAAATCAGAATTTGGTGCTCTCAATTTTGTCTCTCTCTCTCTATTTCACTGGTTATATCCCTTTAAATTCCTCATTAAATACTAAAAACAATTAATAATTAAATAAGGTATTAAAATAATATGAAAAGATAATTAATGAGAAAAAAAAAATGAAACGACACCTATTATAGATGCTTATATATACATTAGTTCAAGAAATGGTCTGCAATGAGCCAGATTATATGCTTTAATCGTGGTTCTATTTTCTTGCCAATGTTTTTGATGTGCCCTAAAATATATGATCATACTCTTGTTTCTCATCATATGATTAAATTTAGGAATCTTCTAATATGAGTCAAAACTTTAGTTTTAATATACTTCAATACTTCAAAATCCCTCCCTCATTTTCATTACTTATTTTTTTCTAGTAAATAAATAAATTCATAATCTCTGTTAGTTGGGTTGATATTTGGACCTCCTTCCACATCTTACAGCCCGTTTGGATTTCGGATTCAAACCATAAGTTTGAACTCGAAATTTTGTTTTTTTCTGAAAAAGTTTTTTGTCTTTTCTAAAAAAAAATTTTGTCTTTTCTGAAAAGTCAACAAATTTTATTATTTAAATTTAAAAATTTACTATTTAAACTTAAAAAACATAATTCAAACCTAAACACCAAACAAACCCTTAGTGATGCTTTTTTTTTCCTTTCTAAATATGTTCACAATCGCATTTTTAATTTATGAAAGTACTTTTTTTAAAAATATAATTTCTTAAATATATAATAAAATACACTAATTTCTCTTTATTACTAGGAAATCTTGTACGGAAAATTAGAATTGTTCGTAAGGGGGTGTTTGGTGTATAAGTTTGAGTTGAAATTTTTAAGTTTCAATAGTAAATTTTTTTGAATTTTCAGAAAAGACAAAAAACTTTTTAGGAAAAAAACAAAAACTTTTTAGGAAAAAGACAAAAAAAAGTCTCGTTTACTAAAGGAAAAAATAGGTAATTGAATTTTTGTCTTCTGAAAGGGAAATATTTGAAATGTGTGCGAGGAATTTTAAAGGATCCCAATAGTTGGTAGAGGGGGTTGGGACGCAATAGGCTCGTGTTGTACACGCTTCAAATTCACTTTAAAATTTTCTTGGATTTGGCGTATATTACAAGGCGACAAAAAAAAAAAAATCTTAAATAATTATCAAGTGGCCAAGTTGCCTTTTTTTTTTTTTTTTTCTTTAGTTTTTTTTAAAATTTTTTTTTAATTTTTAATTTTTTGCTAATATGTGGACCGGGTATTGCCCATCGTCAAAAGCACTTCCATAATTCTGGTCCTTCGACCAAATAAATGTTTGACTGTTCTCTTCTCCTTACGGCTGTGATCATCTGATCCTATGAACATCTTTGCGGTAGGAGATCATGGTAGGCAAGTGAAAAATATTCGAGTGCTTGGTGGTCCTTTTAACATGTTTGTCATGCAAAGATTTTTTTTTTTTTTTTTTAATTAATCTAATACTTGATCTAGAGTTTCCAAATACTAAATTTAATGTATCTTTATCGTTAGCATATATGATGACACATTTCTCATTGAGAAATAGGTCAAGAAACTCCCATGATAACATCTAAAAAGATATGCTGACGCTGATCGTCTCCTTTCCAGACTTTACTTTAACAAAACAATAATAATAATTTAAAGAGGAATAATGGCATTAGTGTCATTCTTTTTACTTACCTCATAAAAGAGTTCCTTTTTCACACATTGTGCTTTCTTTTTAGATATCAAATTATAGGAAAATCTCATTTTAGTTCTAGAATTTTAAAACATGTTAGTATTATTTTACAAATTATAAATTGTCCTAATTTTTTTTTGGTAAATAATAAATTGTCCTAAATTAATCACTTAGTTCACATGACTTTTAATATCTTGACGAAAAAAAAAAAAAAAAAAACTCTTGAGAACCCTATGCGATTTAGTGAAGGTGAATTTGGAAATTTTCTAAAGTAAATCACGATTATTAAGAATGAATTCGTGCTCTTTTCATTCAAAAATTTAGTAAGCGAATGAACAGAATGTCTAAATTATCATAGTTTTATATTTGAAGGACTCGTTATGAGATGTTTTGAAAGTTAGGTATCAAAATGGAATTTATCTTATAAATTAGAGGCTAAAAGTAAGATTAACCCCACTTGTCCTTTTTCTATTGGGTTGAACTTGAAATAAATAAAAACTTTGATGTGGTCCCCCAACCAAGCCCAGCTGTTTGTCTCCTGTTGAAAGGCAAGCACTTGGGGAAAAGGTCCTGGGCTGGCTGGAAGTGAACCTGATCAGTGTTGAACATTTCAATCTGGACCTGGTCCACCCTTTACAAATCTTCTTATAGATTCTTTGTTTATTTATTTTTAATTTGTCCTACAATTATAATTCTTTATAAGGTACAGAAATATCTTGAAGACAAATTTCATAAATTTATCCTGAATTTAGGTTAAGCTTTTATTTTATTTAATTTTGAAAACTTCCTCGATCTTCAACACGTTAGTAAATTTAGGCAGAAAAATCGATGTAACGTTAAATGCAAAATACTAAAATTAATTTTAAGTCAAAAACTCCAATTACTGAAAAAATAATAATAATAATAATAACGAGAAATACTTTTAAAATCTTTCTGAAATTTTATAGTTTTTAGATAATATTAAACTCGATTCATAATAGCCAAACGTTTCCACCCTAAAAATATATATATATATATTTTTAAATTTTTTTTGGGTCCTCTATATCCTTTATTTTATTTATTTATTTTTAATTGTAGTAGAAATTGAAGAATTAGGTGGGTAGCTGTAGAAATTACATCAAGAATTTTGTGCATTTTTTGAAGCTACACCCAAAATGAAAGGCATGTTCAAATAGAAAACTAACAACTAGGGACATTTATAACTTGGACAAATGGTAACGCACTTAGAAATTGGCAACTTGACATTTTCTTTTCTTTTTTTTTTTTTTTTTTTTTTTTTTTTGGTGAGTATTTGAAGACAAATTGGCAACCTAGTTGCAATTATATATTTCCTATTGTCTGACACTAGAATGGCAAGAATTATTCTTCCTTTTTCTAAATTATATAAGGGATAAGGGAGCCCCACGGCCTTGCGTGACTAGAGTTAAAGTAACTAACTAGAGTTACTTTTAGTGTTCGACACTTGCAAATTGTTGCTAAATAAACACATGTAACATGTGGATTCACAAGGCATTTCAAATTTGGGACCATTTTTATCGGAGATTTCGTCTTACGTACTAACATATTAATGTAAAATACCTAAATATTTAATGGCATGGAAAAGGGGATTGGATGGGCTTTTGAAAGGGTAGTGGATTCGATTTCACTTTTAATTTCTGTTTTTATATATCTTTAGGATAATACTAGTTTTTTTTTTTTTTTTTTTATGTACTATTGTAATATAAGGATTAGAAAAGAGAGTTTAGAGAGTGTTTGTTTCACTCATTATCAAAACATTTAAATGACGTCATTTGAACGTATCATTAACATTGTATTTTGACAATCCAAAAGGGGACTCATCAATTAAATGGTAAAAATATTACAAATTGTCTCCTTTTTTTTTTAATACAAAATTTGGAATTGACTCCGCTAGTAACCAAAAATTTAATCGTTTATATATATTTGTTATAATACCATTTAAGGATATTTTAAATTCTTAACTTAAATAACTGTTTTCAGCATCTATCCAAACATACATTCAAATGTATTTTTGAATTAATTCTATTTAGACTATTAATATTCAAACGTCGGCTCTGATGATCCAAATGTTTTTGTTCAAGTTTTTTCGTTAAAACATCATCATTGAAATTGCAATTTTAAATATTATTATAATAGTAATTATTATAATTGTTATGGTAGAACCTAGAAGGTTCATTTCACTCGTTGATAATATATATATATATATATATATATCTATATATTCTTGTTGAAGTTTTACAATATATGCTGTGTCCAATTTCACCACGGATTCGGTCTGATGAATTTACTTGAATGATGTAGACATTTACAAGTGGTGATTTTTAAACGATCGCATTATATAATTAATAAAGGCCATAAAGATCGTCATCTATTTGGTACAGTAATATTGTACAATAGACTATGAGTAAGCAACAAGCTGTTCCAGTGACAATATTGGTCCTTCTGGATGACTATTTTTCGTGTCTGACTTCCATATATTCTTGACAGTTCAAACACTTTATTCGCCACAGATAATCTTGTCTAGAATTTGTGCTAACCTTGAAACCTCTAGATTAATTAATTAAATATTAATCACCTGATAAATCTAGAGAAACTTGTGCGGTGTTTGAAACACTAACCATATGTAAAGAAGATAATTGATAATTTTACCTATAGATTTTATAGTAGGGTGTTTCTATTCATAGATTTAATAGCGTCGTTAATCATAACATTAAGATTTATATCAAACAATACATATGGTATGAAGTTTGATACCATGACAGAATTATTTTGATAATACTAATTTTATAAGTATTTTTTTTCCGTTTGATTTTAATTACACAACTAAAAATAATTGGATGTATTAAACGGATACCATATTGAGAATCTTATATTATTGGTTAGGGTTTAGCTCATAATTTCTATAGTCATAAATAACTTTTCTTTTAGAGGGGGGTTAAAGAACCTCATATTTATTACAATTTGAGACGAGAAATCATTTAGACATATTATGGTTTGTTTGATTCATCAATTTCGACGTAAAAATTCTAATTTAATTTTTGTTTTTTTTTTAAAGATCAATTAATTTTTAAAAAATGTAAAAATTCTAATCTAAAAATTATAACTTGGACCGACCAACGAATCGTGGCTTAATGTTTTGATGGATGGAAACATGGTGAAGTTAACCCACTACCATGAGATTGATGGACAAAGGAAAGTCGAAAGCAGCCGAGAAAAGAAACAAAAGAAAATGAAAGCAGCCGAGAAAAGAAACAAAAGAAAATGGGATCTGATTAGACAAGATGGAAAATCATATGTCTCTTCATAAAACTATTGTTGTTCTACTAGGCATTGAAATTGCCAAAAAGAAAAAGAAATGCTGTGTGGGATTTTTTGTTTGATCATTGAAAGGGCACTTGGTATAGTTTTAATTCTTGCTTTTCATGAACAACAGAAAGAGGAACAAAAAATAATAATTTTTCAGCAAGTTTTTTAGATTATATTTTTTTGGGAGAGAGATAATCAATCAATATGATCTTACTTTTTATAAACACCAAAAATAAAAATGAAGTCTAGAAGTCATATTTTTTAATTTTGACTCAAAAAAGAAGAACAACTCTTTTTATAAATCATCTAAACAATTTCAGTGTTTTAAGATTCTAAGAAATCAAAAGCAGTTTCTAGTAAACTTTATCAGACAGACCCTCGGTAACTGTAAAATTTTTTGGGGACAACTGCTTAAGATGAGCACCTAAGGGTTTTTTTTTTTGCTAAATATTAATAAGGGTGGCGGATTAGCCAACTTGAGAAAGGCCTGGAATTTATGTTCTAAACTAGAGTAAAGACTTGAGCCCAACTTCTTCACTGCTAAACTAATTTAATAAGCTTATTATCTACTTAATATGTTTTGATCTGTTTTTTCTGCTCACATTTAGCTGGGTCACATGAATTAACACTCAGCTTAAAAGCCATCATAGAGATAAAAAGGGCCTCGAGCATGATTTTTCTTGGGGGGAATTTAACAGATCTTTGGACTCTAAAAATGTACATCCAACTGCCATTTGGGTCCAGCCGACTAAAGGATTGGGTTCTACACCTGTTACTACCCATTTAGTATTCAAGTTTATTAGTTTAACTTCAATTAAATTATATTTTTTCATTTTATTTTTTATTTTTTTTTTAGAAATTTAATAAAATTTATAATTAATTTTTAAAAAGTCAATCAACTCCAATTTAAAAATTTCATCTCTAACTAACTTACTAAACGGAGGCTAAAAAAAACAAAACAAAACAAAACAAAAAAAAAATTACACTAATGCCCTCAACTTTGATTAATATTAGAATAATGATCAGGCAGGACATTATCAATGTTGAGTACCATCCACTAATTAAACGTGTACCTCACGACATGAGACTCCCACATATGATCCACCGTCTATTAGTAATGTTGTTTAGTACCAGTAATATCCTAAAACATTTTTTCTTAATTATTACAATTGTTATATTATGAATTTTTTCCACATCGATCAATTATTGAGTTGTTGTGATATTTATACGTTGATTGAACACTTTTTTTTCTTGATTAATTTTTAGTAAGTTTTACCGAAATTCATTTAACAACTATAACCACAACCGAGGCCACTGATCCTCTTATCTCATCAAGCACGGGTCTGATTGCCTAAAAATGAACAAAGAGAAAAAAAAAAAAATTTTTTTTTTTTTTTTTATTACGACGTATACAAAACAAACGTTGACGTTCAAGTCAGGAAAGTGATTAAACAACAACCCTTTTCATCTTTTTTGTATATAAATTTTTGTCTTGTCTAAAAATACCATGATTTCGAGAAATTATTTTAAATTACTTTTTTTTTTGGTCTAAACATACCATGATTTCGATAAATTATTTTAAAATTCTTAAACCACATTAGATTTTAAGATTATAGTTGGGACTTTGGATCAAATTTATTGGCAGCTAGTAGTAGGTAACATTGAACTTCTTAACAAAATGCAAGACTGTCAAGACATGATAATATCTGAAGTCTAGCCCAGCTACATTGCCCGAGTAGTTAGAGATGCTTAAGAAATATGAACTCTAATAAAAGCCAATTTTAAAATTTTGCACTGTTAAATTATTATTATTATTATTATTTTTAAAAGCAAAATTGAGAATCAAGCCTTTTCTTTCCTTGTTTTGGATACAGCTAGAGAATGGGACATCTAGAAACCGTATGATAGCAATTTACAAATTTAAGATGGCTTTTTTTTTTCTTTTTTTTTTTCCAGATATGTTGCTTTCACCTAACGGATTTAAATTGCCTTTTTTCAATCAGTGGCATTGATTGTGGTCAGTTTGTAGAGAAAAATAATTAAACAAAAATCTTGACTTAGGATAGTTGATTTCGATTGCAGAATATCTGATTCAAGATCGAATGGCATCACTAGGGCTTCATCAAGTGTGTGTATATATATATACACACTTTTTTATCCGACACCCTTATAAAACAATAATTATAATTTTTTGTGCGTTATTATAACATGCAGGTAACTCAAATATAACTTTTCCAGTAAAACTTGTCATTTGTATTAAAAATTCTAAATGAAAAAATTTTATAAATCAAGTAATAGTTATAAGATGTAAAATAGAATATTCCACCAATCAGATGAGAGAACTTTCGTACATACGTATGTATATATATATATATATATATATATATATTATCCCATCACTTGGGAATGTTGTTCTCTCTCTCATTGTCCTGAAAAATCAGGATATAGGCTTCATTTTCAATTTTTTGTTGTTGTTGGAATTAGATTCATTCTTATTCTATTGTTTTTAATTAATTAAAATTTAGCTAGAATCTACTTCTCAAACCTGCTTTTTCCATTATAGGTCACGCGTATTGTTGAAATTTCACAGTATTCTGTCGATTCAATACTGCTACAAGTATACTTCCAAATTTCACATGTACTAAGGTGAATTTAGCATGAAGAGTGAACCGCTGACCTGGGATAGGCTAAACAATGATTCACATGTATAAATCTTGGCTTCTATTTTGAGTTTTATATATAAAAAAGTGTTACTCTATTCTCTTTTAGATAAATGTATAGATAGTTACATTTATAGCAAATGTTCGTTTTCTATATTCGATCAAGATTTAATGATTAAAAAATTGCTTTATACACGGGATTGTACTTATTGTTTTAGTGATTGGATTAACTTTTCAATAACCTGATCCGTGAGCGTCAATATTAAAATTTTATAATGTGCGACACAGAACTTCTTAGAATCATATAGATCAGCCCGCTGAAAAGTAAATTTAACGATAAAAACATCAGTGTCTCATCCTTATCAAAGGTGTTATTTTACAAAGACTAGTCCTAGTAAGGCATGAGGGAGTAACAAGTGTACTTGGAGAATGCAGTATACCAGAGAGTTATATGATGCATTCAGGTAGGAAGGATGAATTACTTCCGAAAAGGAATCTATTAATTATTTTTCAATTGGTAGGACCGTAAGTGCAATGATGCACTTCGTTTCACGGACAAGTTCTATGGTTTAAATCCAGGATGACCTAACTGTACGAAGAAAACAAAATAAGAGAGGGCATGACTTGGGAGGATACAGCTCAGTTGATCGATTGAGCTCACTATTGCAATTGGATCCTTGTGATTACGGATTGAGTGTCTTAATTCTCATGCAGTAACGTGAAATCACTAGTCTGTTCTTTCTAGTGGGAAGATGCTCACACTACCCGACAAACAGAAAACAAACGTGAAACCAAATAAACTAATCAGCGTAAGTGATAACCCCACATGATTCTTGTCTTGATCATTGTCATCATTTCAATGTCTTGTTTGATAAGAAGTTTGTCCACGTGCAGATCATACTATAGCTCATGGAAACACTTGTCAAATATTTGACTAGAAAGTCTTGTAAAACAATCGGACAAAGTTACAGATTTTGCATTTCTCCTTGGTCTCTTCTTTCATACAAACAACATTTTTTTTTTCTACAAACATTCTTCACCCTTAATCTTACAAACCATGAAGACGATATTTGGATTTAACCGCCCCATTAGTTTTCCGAAACAGAAAACCACTAAAAAAAACACACATTCTCATTATACATATATATATATATATAGAGAGATATTTATATATATATGATGAGATATTACCTTATGGTTCTATAACAGAAGCACTAAGGAAGACTCAAAATTCCTAAAAAAAAAAAAAAAAAAAAACACAACCCCACAAAATCCTAAACCCCACAGGCCCACTAGAGAGGTTGTTGCATAGTCACAACCAAAGGACTAGTGACTTTGTGCTTCCCATCCGACCAAACAATGGAGCCACTCTTCACATTTGAGCTTCCCGGGGACAACTTCACCGCCGTGGCTTCAACCCTCACGAGGAAGTTCAGCCTCTGCCCGACCCTCCTAAACGCCAGCTTCTCCGGCTTCACCGTCACCAACGTCCCCCTCGGCGGACTAATCGTGACCTTATAAACCGAATTCGGGTCGCCAACATTGGTCACCGTCCTAATGAAATGTGTAGACATCTTGTGCCTCCCGTACTGCTGGAACACGGCGGATAGCGACGGGTAGTTGAGATTCCCGGCGTGGCCCGCCTTCTTTGCGCCGCTGCAATCGGCGGTCTTCCGAGTGATCACTCTGATGTTCTTGGTGGTGTAATTGGAATTGCACAAGAAATCAATGTAGTCATAGGAAGCAATGTCGTAGATCAATCCGGGGTCCATTGCTTTCTCCGGATGAACATGACCAGCCCCGAAATCCATCACCGTTGAGCTATTCCCCGTCGACTCATCCAACATCGTCTCGCCCCTGTTGTCCAATGTGTAGGCAGTGGTCATGAGTGCCGACCTTATCGCGGCGGGGCTCCATCCGGGGTGCGCCGCCTTGAGCAATGCCGCCAACCCGGACACGTGCGGGCACGCCATCGACGTCCCGGAGAGTATGTTGAACTCCGTCCTCCGCTTGTCGGAAGGAATTCCCGACGGACCAACCCGATCGGGCCATGCCGCGAGGATGTTCAGCCCGGGGGCGATCACGTCGGGCTTCAGGATCTCCGGGGACTCCGGATTAGGCCCGCGGGCAGAGAACGACGCCAGCACCGGCGCAGGCCTTATCCCCAGCTTAGTCCCCTTGAACTCGATCGTCGCCGTGGGCGGCGACCGCGATTTCGACGCCGAGGTGATGTATTTTCTTATCTCGTCGCCGGAAGAGGCGCCGACGGCCGTCGCGGGCAAGACGTGGCAATCGGCGACTAGTCCTTCGCCGTCGAATACGCCGTTGGCGAGAATCATTCCGATTCCTCCTGCTTTCTTCACTACTTCGCCTTTTACAGCTCTTGAATTTATCCCTCTGTCGCAAAGTACGATCTTTCCCTTCACCGTTTTGGGATCCAAAGAACCTTCCAAGCACAACGACGACGAATAACCGTCGCTACCTTCGTTGCCGGCGTATATCAGCGGGTACATTCTACCCGGAGTTAGACCAGGCCCGCCATAGACGCTCACTCCAGGGATTACTCTTCCGTTTCCGAGCTTCACGTCGGCAGGGAAGTCTCTGTCCATGGTTCCGGCACCGACGGTGGTGACCCAGGGAGCGACATTGGTGACGGTGAGGCCGCCGGGGCCGCCGTTGCCTGCGGAGGCGGAGACGAAGACACCGTTGTCGGCTGCGCCGAAGGCGCCAATGGCGATGGAATCGAGGTAGTACGGGACGACGACGCCTCCGACGCTGAGGGAGATGACGTCGACGCCGTCCGCGACAGCGGCGTCGAAGGCCGCGAGGATGTCGGAGTCGTAGCAGCCGGCGTTCCAGCAGACCTTGTAGGCGGCGAGGCGGGCCTTGGGGGCCATACCGGCCGCGACGCCGCGGGCGTAGCCTAGGGTGGAGGCGGGGAAGACGTAGCGGCCGGCGGCGATGGAGGCTGTGTGGGTGCCGTGCCCGTCGGCGTCTCTGGGGGAGCGATACTCTGTGGTCTCGTTCATCTTACCATTGGTGGACTCGTAGCCCTCGCAGAAGAACCTGGCGCCGATGAGCTTGCGGTTGCAGGAGGTCGCCGGAAAGTCCTTTCCGGCGACGCATTGGCCCTTCCACTTGGAAGGAACAGGACCCAAATCCCGGTCGTTGAAGCTCTGCCTCTCGGGCCAGATTCCGGTGTCGATGACGCCGATCACGAGATCGGACCCAAAGTCGGACTCTTTCAGTAGCCCCGCGGCGTCGGTCTGCTTGAGGCCGAGGAACTCCGGGGAACGCGTGGTGTGGACGCGCCGCACCTGCTCGGGAATGACGGCGAGCACGTGGGGGAGGGAGGTGAGCTTCTGGGCCTCGAGAGGCGTGAGCTTGGCGGAGAAGCCATGGAAGACGGTGTCGTAGGTGTGGATTATGGAGGTCTCCAACACCGCCGTAGTTTTCTTCTTAGAAGAAGAAGAAATGGAGGAGAGAGAAGACTCGTACCAGTTCTTGTGGGTTGAGAAAATAGAAGGCTTTGCATCTCTCTGAACTTGAACTATGAACGTCTTTTTCTCATTATCATCACCAGAAGAAGAAGAAGCTAAGGATAATGAGAGAGAAAGAGAGAGAAAGAGAAGGAGAGAAGAAGAGGAAGCCATTTGAGTGTACTTGGTCTGCTCTGCCACAAATGACTCTAGCTAAAAACCTTTAAAAAGAAGTGGGCAAAAACACAAAACTGGTATTTTTTTTCTTTTTCTTTTTCTATTTAATTTTTATGGGTCTAGTAGAGAACCTATAGATCAGAAATGGAGGTATAACACTACAGAATATGCAGTATTTTGGGTTTCAGTTTGAGTGGGGCTGTGGGGGGCAGAACAGAAGTGGGTTTTGTCAAGGGGGGTCTAGATTTTGAAAAAGGAACAGAAGCGAGATGTGTAAATTTATATTCTTGATTGCACCTTTGGGACTTTGCAGTTGGCAAAAATTTTTTTTTTTTTTTTTTAAATTTAAATTTGGGTGGTGTGGAATGGGAGCTTTGAAATGGGTGTCCAGTAAAAACTAAACTAATATTATTATTATTATAATGATATCTTGTCCTATATTTACTATTTTTTGGATGGAATGTTTTAGCTGTCGCTTTTATCACTTTTCTCAAAAGCAGAATCCATTTTCAATTTTTCTTCTTTCTTCTCCTTCTCCTTCTCCTTCTCCTTCTCCTTTTACCCTTTGATTTCAAAAACTCTACTCCAGGCAACTTTAATTGTTTGAGTGATCATAGAATGGGGTCACAAAATTGTATTGTCATTTGGGTCCTTATATGGTAAGATACTTTATCAATAGTACATGTTTCAAATATTAGAGGTTTGTTTGTATTATAGATTTAAGCTTTTAATTTGAATGATAAATTGAAATTTGAAAAAAAGAGTACAAAATAAGGTGTTAAATGAAAGTTAGATAGTGTTAAATTATGATGTCAATCTGAACTGAGAGTTTTCATGATATGATTTATTATTAGTAAGAATTTCTTTTTAGCTGAGATTAAAATTTTAATGACATACTTTATGAATATCCACATTAGAACTTATAATATATAACACATAATTGTATCAGTTATGAATCTAACCATAGAAGAAATAACCTAACGACTAAAATAGTAATTCAAATCGATAATATAAATTACGAAATCGAAAATCAAAAATCCTACCATCAAAACTCCATTATTAAATTAATCGCCCATTAGAGTAAAGTTCAAATCATGCTCACACCTCAAGTGGAAAAAAGAATAGTACAATTAAGTGAACAATGTAACTCAAAAAAGAATAGTTCTCCCTGGCAAGCTTGATTGTGATTGGTGGAATCTCCTTATAAACCAACAATTAACCCTACAAGTTTATCAAAAAAAAAAAAAAAAAAAAAAACCCTACAATTTCAAGTGCCACATAATCAAATTAATGTATTAATGTTGTTCAGTGACGTCAGTTGAATTATTGTCGGTAATATTACTATTTTATGTGGTGTGATTATTATTGCTGCGAGACGATTAAATAAATTTGTTACTTCTCTTAAATTATGATCCCAAATACCAAATAAAGTTTTTTTTTTTAATTCAGAGATGAGAAATTCAACTATCATGAATAGAATTAACATTAAGCTACCTCCAGAATTATATTTCTTTTTCTATTTTGCTTAGACTGAAAAATTAAAGTAGGGGAATAAAATAAGTCAAAAAGTGAAAGAAAAACATCCATTTAATTAGTCAATAGACAGGTGGAGAAGAACTTCCAGCAAAAAAGAACAAAGAAAAGGGAAAATTAAAGTGAAGCCCTTCTTTGCAGGTCAAGATCATGCACTCGCACTCCATATCCAACAGTATGGAATCTATATGAACACGAAATTATATATATATACTAAATTAACCGTTGATATTCCAAGCAAAAAAGGAAGATAATTAACCCATAATATATGTACATATAAAAACATTGTATTACATGTGTGTCCAATCCAAACAATATGATATAATATAATATAATATATATATATATATATATATCGTGTTGTACAAACGATATTAAAAGTTTACTCATCTAATTTGTCTATAATAGTAGTACTGCGTATATTCCGAATACAAGATTCCAAGTGTCTGCCAAAATCAGAATTTTTTTGGTGTGAACCCTTCGACCTCTCTGCTATATACATTTCAAAAATCACCCCGTCAATCGTATGTATATTTTTTTTATTTAATATGATTTTAATAGGATCTAACATATAATTATAAACTCCTTTCGCGTCTTCTAAATATATCGTTTTATTTCATTTTCTGGCTACGTGTAATGTAAGTGGTAATTTGGTCCGTGACATGAAATGGACTGCTCGAATAGAGAAAAAAAAGTTATAATAAAGTTTTTTAGGGGCATACGTGGGCATTGTGTTGGAGTTTGGGACGTTACATTTAACAAGTATATATTATTCCAAAATTCGTACCTTAATATATAAATCTGCATGCCTTGTCAATGTATATTCACAGGCTTTTTATGTCAAAACCATGCAAAGCTGATTCATACACACAACATGTGTGTTATGCTTTCAAAATGGACTTGTTTATTCCTAATATATAGATAAAGAAAAGAGGGTTAAATAAAGCACATGGTTTTCTGATATATGCTATTGTTAAAGACCTTTTTTCTAATTAAACAAGAGGATTAGTGATGTATTCATGTTTCTAGACCAACGCTGCTACGAGAATTTATTGATACCACATGTGGGACAGATGAATGACCTAGCACATGTTTATTCGCCCAACATCCAGAGAATCTAGAGTCACTAAGACCTAGTTCAACTTGGCAAGTCATTGTAGATGCTCAGTGGGATTCAAGATCTAAATGCTAGACAAAAAAAGACTTTTGGCCCTTTTGGATCGTCAATTGTAATTAAAATTTTTAAGTTGGAGTTGGTTGATTTTTCAAAAACTAGTTATAATTTTTATTTATTTTTTTCAGAAAAAGATAAAAATCCCGTCGAAAAAGAATAGTTTAGTTGGAGTTGAACTAAAATATTAAACAAATCCTATAGCTAGTTTGGTAATGCTTTTGGAGACTCTAATGGCATATTTACTTAACTGTAATCGAAGTGATCAGGAATCGAAGTGGGTAGGATTCGGAGTCAGAATATGCTGTTTACTTGGGTTCCAGTAATCGGAGTCGGAATCACTGTCAATCTCATTTATACGTTTACTTAGAATAGGAATCGGAGTCGGCTGCTGTAAATTTACTTGTATATTCCTTTATTTATTGTGTTTTCAAAAATAAAAAAATGATTAATTTTAATTTTTTATTATCATACTATTAATCAAAAATAAAATAACCATTATGATATTAAGGCAATAAAATTAAATTTTGTAATTTTTTATTTAAAAAATTAAAAAGAGTTAAAAAATGAATTAAAATAAGTAAAGTATAAAAAATATAAAAATAGAAATATAATAATATATTTTGATTAAAAAAAAGTTAATTATTTACTCTAATAACATTAATAGTAATTAGGATAGTTATATAATATTAAGTTAATAAAAATATATAATATTTGGTTAATAAAAATAATTAATATATGTTGTTATTATTTTTAATACAATTTTTTGCAAATAAACTAAGGATAGAATGGTAATATAATGTTAATAGTGGGAATGTGAGTCACAATCCGGAGAGGGTATGGGATTGCCAATCTCATTCCTCAATCTCAAATTAGTATGGGATCTACTATTCTCATTCTCATTCCCAAAAAAAAAAAAAGAGTAAGTAAATAAGAGATTGACTCCCATTTTCCACTCCCATTCCCTACTCATGATACGTAAACATAGCATTAGCTTCTATTTCTTTTATTACTAAAAGTAAAAATAGAGATTCTATAAAAAAACACAACAATGTCAAATTGACCCTTAATAGATCATCCTCTTACTGTTATGCTACCACCACTGATGGTGTCAAAAATATTAGAAATGCAACTTTTTCTCTCCGATGCTTGCCACAAATTTATTGCTTTAATTTTTTCTAATTGTAAATACATGCATGATTTGCGGGTGATGTGGAGCATGCTGTGCAATTATCTTTATTGCTGTGTGTCTACTAGTACTTAAGATTTGGATTTTTTTGGTAACGGATGAAATTACATCAAATAATGTGGCTTGGGCAAAAGTTTCTCTATTATAATGTTAACTGCAAATCAATTTACGAATTGATCGGTTCCAATTATTCAATTAAAGTTTGTGATACAAAGAAGAGTCCCCCCAAAAAAAAAAAAGGACTAGAGATGAGAATACTACAATTAGCATGAAAACAAGACTTCCACATTTGGATGGCCTCTTTAAATACACTACAATGACACTAAAACGAAAAAAAAAAAAAAGAAAAAAGAAAACTTTTAATCATAATATTTTCTTACAACATACAATTTAGTCATACCATATTTGTATAATTATATGTTAGTTTTAATCACAAATTTTTAATAATGTGACTAAAATTTTTAACTACAACAAAAATTTGTCTTTTGTGACTAAAAGTAACATTTGGTCAAAAAAAATATTTCGATTAAAAAAGTGTCATATAGAAGAATATTGTGACTAAAAATTCAACTTGTTGCAGTGTGATTTGCAACTTCCGATGACTAAATTAAGCAAGTGTTTCGTGTATACACAAACATGACAGATACAGGATGAAATCCGCACCCCTACTAAACCTAAAGCTCACTCTATCGTACTGAATGTTGAATGATCTAGTAGTCATTGGCAGCAAGAGTATTGCCATTGGGTACAAGTGACCCACCTAATTAGCTAGCTAGCTTTATATATATATATATATATATATATATATATATAGGAATACTCTTGGATGCGGCAGCCGGACGTTCGACGCGGGAAGAGAGAGAGAGGCCAAGCCGTCGGCGACTTCCCAGTCCGGCTTCCGGACGTCATCTCTGCCATCGTCAACGGCGATAAGCTTTACCTTCCCTTACTGCTACTGCTCGTCCTTGGAGTCTGACTTCCGGACGTTTGCCGTCGTCGAAGGCGAAAAACTTCACATTCCTGGTCGACGGTGAAAAACTTCAACTTCACCTTTCGGGAAGTTTTTCACCTTCGCTTGCTGATGCTGCTTGTCCTTGGAGTCCGACTTCCAAACATTGCCGTCGTCGAGGCCTCTTCCGGCGACTCTCTCCGGCGATACTTTCTCTCTCTCTTGGGTTGTATCCCAGCTCTTTCTCTCCCTCTCATCTTGCCCTTCAATTTTCATCCAACGGCCACGGAGGAGTTGCCGGACGTTTGGCAGTGGCGTATACATGAATCCCCGTGTGTGTACACACACACACACACACACACACACACGGATCTCTATAGCACTTATAATTTTTTTAATGATATATTATATCAATAAGGAGATTCTAATATAACTTTTTTCAATTAGTAATATGTGACAAGTTTCTAACAAGAAATTATTATGTTACATGATTTTTGATAAAAAAACACATTTACTTATCGAGAATTCTAAAAATTGAAAATTAATTCCATGAAAAAAGGAATTAAATTAGATAGAATTAAATTCTAAAATTAGATAAAAGTTTTTATTAATATATTAAGTAATTCTTATTATTTTGTTTACTTTCTAAAAGTTAGAAAGATTGAGAACATTTTTACTTTAGTTATGAAATTATCCTTAAATGAAAAAATAAATAAATAAAAGTAAGGGTATATTTGGTATAAAGTTAGTTACTTCCTATTTTTTAGGGGAATGAATTTATTTTCGTAAGTAATAGGTGGAAGACATGTTCCTCCTCATCAAAAAAATTAATTCCCTATTTTTATGTGAGACCCAAATTATTTAATTTTCAGATATAAAAGTAAACACTGAAATATAAAATCAGAAATTTAGTTCATTTTTCTCTAATTAGATTACTTAACAGTAAACGCCTCCAAATAATTATAAATACCAGATGAAATACGACATTTTTATATATACATACATTTGCGTGTGTGAGTGTCATATATGTGCATGAAGTGTAGATGAAGCAGAAATAATTGAGGCTACAATGCAAGAAGAGTAAGCTTAAACTTGGGATTTGGCCTAAGAAGCCTATAAGATGGAGTCCTCGGATAAAAATAAAAAAAGGAGCTATACAAAACACTGCGCATGGCTAGCTTGGACAGTTGTCTTTCATATTTTTTTTAATTAATTAATTAATTTATTTGTTTTTATCATCATTTTATATATTTTGGAAGGAAGGCATAAATGCGTTGTGGACCATCCTGTAGAAACAAACACCACTAGGAAAAGTATTGAAATGATCACCATCATAATTTTCCTTGAATTTTTTTCTTGCTAAAGTCTTGGTCCTCCTTAGTTATTTTTCACACCCCTTATATGATATATATATATATATGTATGTATGTATATATTAATAAATATCTCCAAAAAAAAAAAAAATGCACCTTGGAGAGGTGGAGGTGGGGTCTCAAATCAACCCTTAAATAATAACACATAATAAGAAGGACAATATAAATATGGCCTTGGATTGTCTTTTTCTAGTATTTGAATTTGAAAATGACACCATTTCAACCTTGCTTAATGTTTACCATTAGGAAAATAGGTTTACCTAAATAAGGTTGAAAACAATAGCACTAAGAAGCATAATTGGATGGATATTTCTACAGTAAGACCTAAAAAAAAAAGACATTACTAGTAATAGCTCTATAAGAAATTGTCTGATATATATATGTATATTTTCATTTAATGTGATTGTGATTGGATTCAACTGGAAGAAATGTGCATGAAGCAAAGAATAGGTGAACCTATACAAGGTTGAAAGGAATAGTACTAAGAACCATAATTGGATGGAGATTTCTGTAATAGGATCTGAAAAACGACGTTACTAGTGATGCTCTATCAAAAATTGTCTGTTATGCATATATTTTCATTCTGATATGATTAGGATCAGATTCAGCTAACAAAAACATGCGTGAAGCAAAGAATTGGTGAACCTATATAGGTTGAAAACAATAGTACTAAGAAGCATAATTGGATGGAGATTTCTACTGTAGGACTTGAAAAAAATATATAGCTAGTGTTGCTCTATTAGAAAATATTTGTTATGCATATATCTTTATTCTGATGTGACTGTGATCAGATTCAACTGGTAGAAATGTTCACTACTGATATAAGACTGATCTACCGTAGAACCCTAATTAATTAGATTTGGTCTTATTTTCGTCACGGTACCAGGTTAAAGCCAAAGTTAAGTGCAGGGCATGGAGTGAAAAATGCAGGTAGAAGCAGGTGGGAAAAGTAAAGAAAATAAAGGATGAGAAAACAAAAATGTGGGCCAATAAGAGGGCCCATTTTGAGAGGCAGTGAGTATAACAAAAGTCTGAAGAAATGGGAGACAGAGAGGGAAGGTGAAGGCTGAGGAAAGTGGGGTCATTTTACAGTTCACATGCAATTATTGGGGTGAGCTAGCTAGCTTTGATTATAATTACTTACATATATATATATATATATATATATATAGCTAGCCAAGTATAGTAGTGGCAAAAGAGAGAGGACATGCATGGGCCTCCTCTTTAGCTAGGTTAGGTTGATTTTGAATCAATTCTAAGCCTTTGATTTCTTTCTTTATTTTTTTTAATTTTTAATTTTCCTTTAACATATATTTATATGATAATTAATTATGATAAGAAACCCTTTTCTTTTCTTTTCCGCCATTTCATGTAGTTCACTATTAATAATGCTTTGAAGATAGTTGATGCTTATCTAAAACACGTTTGAGAGGAAAAATTTTTGGGGTTGAAATTAAAAGAAGCTTCTTTTTTTTTTTTCTTGCATCTTCTGTCGTAATCCATGGTTTCTACCTCTCTCTTTTTTTTCCTTTGAATTTATAATTATTCTCATCTAATCATCTTTAGTTGCTAATAACTTTTGCGAAGCCCTAGATTTTCGAAAGTGATAGCAAAAGTACTAGCCAGCAAATGAAAGAAAAAGAGAAATGATTTCTGAAACATATATATATATATATTTCAATTTTACTTTTCTTGAGTTATCAAGTGGCATACATTTTTTTTTTCTTTTAGGGGAAGGAGGAATAAAAAATAAACCCCCCACTTGAATTTATTAAAAGAAAAATAGAAATAAAGAAATTCAGAATTCAAAAAAAAAAAAAAACAACAAAAAAGAAATAAATTAATTAAAAATTGGATTCATTTATACATCTTGAATTTCTGTCATTGTCAAACACACAAAGTCTCTTCACATATGATATATATTAGTTAGACCATATATTTTGATAGTATGGTATTTATAACAATACAAGTACTATAATAAAATATTCTAAAGTTATACTTATACATGATACTTTAAACATTAATGTTGAAGATCATTAATAAGCAAGACCATATAGCTTCTAAAATTAACATATCTGGAATGGAAGGTCTAGCTTGGAGGTAAGGCTGTTGATCAGAGATGAACTTTGGTATATACTAGTTATACAAATTGTTAAATTTTGCTTTTTTAATTAGCGTGTCTGTATACATAATATATATATATGTTTATTAATCCATATTTAGTACTTGAAGACAAATACGGGATATTCTGTGTGTTTATCATTATCAAGTGACTGGAAATCCCAAATCGTCACGTCATGGAGCCATGGACCCAGGGATATGATGGAGTGGATAGACAACACATATATAGAAGATATGGTCAAAGCAGAACTGAAAGATCACGCATATGGCTGACCCACATGTTGCTGCTGCTTAATTAAGACTAGTTATTTGTATATCCAGTTGGGCTTAACTCAACGAATAACGGGAAGGGATATTTTTTTATTTTTTTTTTTAATGAATGGTGAAAGAGGATATTTGATATCAAGATTATAAAGTACATCCCCGCTAGGTTGATACTCACTTTCCGATCTATCTATTATCAAATCCTCACCTCAATATTATTAATAAAAACAAAAAGAAATACAAGAATAAAGAAAATCTACCTACAGGCAACATAACAAAAACAATAAAATCAACTTAGAGAGTATCAAGACCGACTGTAGTTAACAAACTAGAATGGTTGTACAATAGATCAAGCAAAAAACTCCTTTTATGCCAAGGCCTTTCATTTTAAGTCTCGTTAAAACCTTCTAAGCAAACTTCATATTGTTAAAGAAGAAGAAGAGAGAGGGGGAATAAAAAAAAGACTAGTAAGTTGTATGTAGATTGGTATTGCAAAAGGCCTGTGATGAAGCCCAGATTCTTCAGTTGTTAAGGTTCTATAGGTGAAAGTAAGATTATATTATCTAAGCCCAAAGGAAATAATAATAATAATAATAATAATAATAATAATAATGGAGAAAGTATCTAGATGACATAAATTAAAGAATCTACACCAAAATGGTATAAAAAAGTAACACTAGACTAATACGACATAAAATTAAATTAAAATTTGTGTCATGATGTTGGTCAAGATAGGAAAATTTATGTCATGTTGATCAAAATATAGAATTTATGTCATGCTGGTGATGAAAAAGGTGGTTATTTTATCCTGATATTAATAATAATATGGATGCTAAACTCCTTTTCTTAAACTAGAACATAAGGGTGGTAGGCAAGTATGAATTCATCAATTTTTCATGTATTTTTCTTTTTCCAACATAGAAATTAACTAGAGCAAAAGGTTAGAAAGGAGACTTTGAAATAAAAAGAACAAAAAAAAAAAAAAAAAACAATTATAATTGGAAACCAGAAACTAAACTGAGAGACGAATGTATATGTACGACCCATTACTTAGGACGAATGCTCTAGTTATATAAATGCCATACATATGTGTTTAGGATCCGATTTGGGATTTTCGTAGGGAGGTATTGGAAAGCAAATGAAAAGTAATTATATCGTTTTGTACAGATATATAAGAAAAGCTTCTTGATTGATTCAAATGTTGTATTTATAATTGTTACAGGCATAATTTATAACTAACTTCACACCTGATTTTTACTATAAGAAAGTCATTGTTGATCATTTTGCTTAACATAAAATACAAATTTATTTTATATTTTAGGTTCAAAATTGAGTTATAATTGAATTAAAATCAAGTTTTAAAACGAATTTAGATTGAAATTGAATAAAACTGACATGCAATGCCCTTTTGGGGCCATCACATGTAAGTCACATACAAAAACTTGTCTAAAATTTAACAGATGTAAGTAAAAGGACTAACGATGGCAAGAATTGTGAATTCACGGGGTTGATTGTCACGAAAAAAAAAAACTACACTATCAAATTCAATTGAGAAATTCAGGGGATGCTTGTAAAAAAAATATATTAAAAATGTATAAATTTTGAGATTATGATGACGATATTCATAATAAAAATAAAAGGCATAGCATAAATTTTAAACAAATCTATCAAGGATTTTATAATTTCTAACAATAGTCCGGATTATCCGGCCTAGTTGACTTAATTAGACACAGAATCAATCTCTAGAGATTGCCTTAAATAAAAGAAAAGTTTACCAAATCAGATCAACGGCATTTGATCTCTTTCAATACCTTACACACTTAATCTCAGCCTTTCATCAAACAAATCACAATGAGTTACAAAAAAAAAAAAAAAAACCCTAGAACAAGCTCATTGTAATAAACATAGGACTCATCAATACTTGTCATATTTCAACTTTCACTTTCACACACACACTCCTTGGAAGTCCTCTCTTCTCTATTTTCAGTCCATTCAATTCAATTTTTCGGCTTTTGGCAAATGGCAAAGCAAACCAAAGGCCGGCAAAAGGTTGTCATGAAGCCGATAGCAGATGAAAACAAGCGTCATGTGGCGTTTTCCAAGAGGAGGATGGGCCTCTTCAACAAAGCCGCCGAGATTAACATTCTCACAGGTGCCGAGGTCGCTGTTATCGTCTTCTCTCGGCACGGAAAGGCCTATTCTTTTTGCACTCCGGGTGCGAAATCCCTAATCGAGCCCTCACCGGCGCCGGCGCCGCCGGAAGACGCCGGCCACCAGGAAGTGCAGTGCCTGATGGAAGCGTTGCGTCACGTCGAGGAGGAGAAGGAGCGATGCGAGATGATGGCGATGGCGATGGTGGACGGCGGCGGCCACGGATTAGGGTTTTGGTGGGACCGTCCGGTTGAGAGTATGGAGAATGGGGAGCTGGAGCGGTTCAGGGAGGCTCTGGTGGAGCTGAGGAAGAAGGTGGCGGAGAGAGCGGAGGTGATGATTAGACAAACGCCGCCGTTTGTGCCACCTATGAATGGGGGAAACCTAGTAGAGTTTGATCAAGATCGGCAGATGATATGGCAAAATACTATTGAAGGAACAACTAATGAGATAAGAAATTCAAGACAACATATTTTGGAGGACTATCACGTCGGTGATGGTGGTGGTCAAGTTGTACCGGGGCTGATGCAATATTCGCCGTCGCCTTCATAGATTCACTACTGATCATAACGTGATTGCTCTGTATATGCAATTACTATAGTCTCTGACAAAGTAAATTTAGTTTCTGATTTCATCTGAATAATTCTGGTTTGAGTTTAGTATTATAACTGGTCTGGTTAGAAGTTTGTCGTTTAACTAGTCTGCTGTTTACCCTGGAAGAAAATTGGTTGGTTGATTTCTTTTAAATTCTACTATATATATAAGAAAAAGTACTCTAATCAAAGGGTTGGGTTAATTTTTATTATGATAACGGTTAACAAATTACCAATCACGAGATTAAATTCTTGAAAATCGTATTAATTTATAGATTTACGAGTTCACATATCATGTATTTGTCTATTGGTGCCTTATTTTCCTCCATGTTAATTAATATTTTTGTACGCCTGTCCGCCTGTGTGCAGCAGATTCATCATCGAAGAGCAGAATAATTAAGAGAGAGATTATTTACGAGGTGATGTTTTGCTAATACTTTACTGGTTAACTAATTAACAAGTTGATTATCATCCTCTCTATTAGAAAATTGGGTTTATTCGTCTCACACATTGCAGTTTAGGCAATTTCGAAAACAAAATTCTTTCGAGATTATAACTATTTTGTTAATTTGGTTCCCATATGGTATTTGGATGTGCAACCAAACTATGAAATAAAATCCAAAATAGTATTTTGATAAATGTTGAAAATAGTCATTTGAAAATAAGATTTCTAATAAAATTTAATAAAAACTTATGTTCATGTCATATTTTAATAGGGTATATGGATGGACATTTGTTCACTCTTCGTTTTGGATGCATTGGAAAACAGTCCTTTTAGTCAAACATAAAAGAAAGAATTAGGACATTTTAAACTTGAAGTAGAGATATAAACTTTCGGATCTGAAATGTTGCAAAACAGGTTCGAAATGGATAAAATTCAAAGTTTTTTGAAATGAGCCCCATTTTAAAATGACTTTTCATTGTGCAATGTCCAAACCTTATGATACAAACACTATTTTAAAATCAGTTTGATTACAAAATGGTCCAAACCTATGAAACAAACACGGGATGAAATATAAATGATCCCGATTAGAACATTGTCTGCATATTTTGTTAACACAATGCTTTGATCATCATCAAACGTTGTTATATATGTGTGTGTATATATATATATATCTTTCAAACAGTAACTAATTTTTCTGCTTATTGTCATGAAAAAGGTCCAAAATTAATTAACCAGAAATCAGCAAAAATCTTTAACAATAAGACCGCATAGTGAAATTAAACTCACCAAATGTTAAAAATCAAATAAACAAACTCTAATCGACCACATAGATTCATGTAATTCTCAGAAGGCAAGCATCAACTGGATGATAATAGTATTTTTCTCCATATATATAAAACTCCGTACTATGCCCTCTTACATATAACGACATGAATGACTTGAACTCCATTTGGATCCACATCCATAGCAAAATTCTTTCCCACACCTGAAAAGCAATGAGTTAATTAAAACACAAGTATAAAAGGAGATTAAACATCAACAGGACAGATTCGGTTCATATGTGTCTTTATTTGCATCATCTAGACGGAAAATCAATGAGAGAGACAAGAAGTCTTAATTAATGAAGCTAACTAAAGCTGACCTGCATGAAATGTGCATACAACCCTCACTCTTCTCAACGTAGAAGTTGCAACCGGGACATCTTCTCCACTTCTCCTTCTCAGCAAGCTCCATCGTCATTTTTTCTTCCCGCTCCGATCCCTTCCTTTTCATCGCCTGAAACGCCGCGCAGTCACTTCCCTCGTGCCACGCAACGTTGCACTGAGCACAGAACAGCCTGTGGCAATTAGGACACTCGGACACGGTCACAACAACCCCACCATCGTCCACCAACAAAGTGGAACAGTCCTTGAAAGGACAGTAAAACTTGTGCAATCCAAGAACCATGGATTCACAAAGAGCATCTTCCCATCTCTCAAACACCTCTTTCGGGACAATTGAACGACAAAGCTGAGGCTCCAAAACGCCTCCACATTTCGGTTCAGGACATTTTACCATCGATATGTTTTCCTGAATCTTTGTGGCTACATATTTCCCGATGCAATCGGCGCAGAACGAGTGACGGCAGTTGTCGTTCCCGAACATTTCTTCGGTTGGTTTGGCGTCCATGCAGATTACACAGAATGCTAGTACTCGAGAAGATTGACCAGTTTCTAGTTTCTTCTTTCCCTTCATACTAAACTCCTCTTTGGGAATTAACATTCCAGTACTTCTTATTGCTGTTCTTGATGTTGAAGAGTTGGTTGCTGACATTAGAGCCTCTTGAAGAGCCAACTGTTCGGCGTATTTCTCATCGGAGATTGGGAATATTTCGTTGTCGTCGAAGAGCGCTGAAAAGTAGAATTCATCAACCAAGGGATGAAGAGGAGAAAAGGTTAATGATCCTACCATTTTTTTTTTCTTTTCCCCCTATTTGGCTCTTCAATTTTTCAGCAAAAGCAACATTAATTTTGGAGGGTTTCTCAGTTCTATCTCTTGCCTTTCATTGTAAAAATGTTCATGCACTCTTTGTGCAGGGATCTGAGGAGTCTTTCCTAGTGTTTTGGAATCTTAATTGATTGGACTACTTTTTGGTGATTGGAATCGTCTCTCATAAATGTTTGTTTGTTTAGGAAAGGTAAACAATTTCCCATTTGCCAATCTAAGAATTTGAAGGGGTCAAGTCCCCCTACAAAAGATGGATGAAGAACATGCATATATTTATATATATGTATCTATATGGTTGTGTGTATATATATATATGTATGTATAGATCTACAACACTCGAGATTAGCAACAATTTCTGATTGAATATGTATCACATTCCATGCATAAAAGCGAAGTGAAAGAATTAAAGCAAAAAATAAAGATAATAAATCAATGCCATTAACATTTGTTTGAGAGAAAAACATTTAAAATCAATATATGAACCCTTTAAATATTGGTTCTTCATTTTTATTTGTGATATCCTGATCTAATTGAGGAGCACATCCTTGACCTTATAAATTAAAAAAAAAAAAATACAGAGTACCACACAACTTTTCTAGGCAGACCGATTTTATTTAGAGAGAGAATATTTACAGTAATAATTAAAATAAATAACGTTTACTCCTAATAACCTCATCCAATTGGGAAGCACATCATTCACCTTGTCAATTAAAAAATATAGAGGGCTACACAACTTCTATCATGATAGACTGAAATTTTGTTCGTAGAAAGAAATAAATAACATTTTTAATAGTAAATGATTGAAATAAATAGTAAATTTATCATAAATATATCATTGAGTAAATAAATTATTTATTATAAATATACTATTATTTCAAATATTCTAAAACATTGCTATTGCTTTTTTTAGACTCATAGCGATGTTGTTTACTACAATTTTCGTTATACGCCTTGTGTTCTCTATAAAAGAAAGTGGACATGTATGGCCAAAAGACCATGGATTTCGACACATATAGCAGAAGTCATGGCCGCACCTGCAAAAGGAAGAAAAATTACTACCAAAACACAACAGTTCCAGTTCATAATTACTTATTCAGATGTAATTTTTTGCTTTACCCCTACATTTAAAAAAAAAAAAAAAAAACCTCAAATGCTGGCAAATTAGTCGGCATAAATATGTTCAGCTGCTTTAAACAATCACTAATTGCAGCTCTAATGCCACAACTATTAATTGTACTTAAAAATCATAGTATCTTCCGATTTAGAATCAATTCTCTCAAAAGTTTAGGCTCTTAGGAGCAAGCCATGTTAAAATCGTTTTCCCTCTCATGGGTGGATCGACCAAACAAATTAGTACCTAATTTTAGCCAATAAAAAAGGAGGGAGAATGAAAACTACTAAATCTATTAAAGAAGCAATAGGTCTACAGATGATAAGTTAACCCTGTATCAGAAATTGTAGCAAATAGCCTTTCTACGAAACTAAATGAAGTAATAATAGTTTAAAATATTTGAACTAAATAGAAAAGTTAATTTACTTCTAATAAATTATTTCCTGTTTTCGTAGTATTTATTTCCTTTTTGTAATTGTATGGATTCAAACACAAGACCAGTTATTTTTATCTTATTAGTTTACCCATTCCTATTAAAAGGTAGGCTAATCTAACAAATAAAACCTTAATTTTTGAGATTGTCATTTTGGCAAATATTCCGATCAGGTAACAAAATAATGAATCTAATAATAATAATAATGGTAATGATAATAAAAAAATAAAAAAAAAATAAAAACAAAGTGATTTAGGGAGAGAAATTATTAAGTAAACCTGCAAGAAATATGCTCGCAGCCAGAGTCCCTTCCCACGTAGAAGTTGCATTTGGGACATCTCTTCCAATTCTCCAACCTAACAAGTCCTCTAAACTTTCTGTCCATCTTCTTAACTTGATCATTTCTCCTCACATTCTTGCACTTAGAACCGGCGTGCCACGGCACCTGGCACCGCGCGCAGAACAGCCTGTGGCAGTGAGGACACTCCGCCGACCTGATCACTACCGCCTTCTTCCCTCTGCTGTCCACCACAAGCGGAGCTGAGCAATCGTTAAAGGGACAGTAAACCACATTCTGCGTCGACGTGATGTGATACTCGCAAATGGCGGCTTCCCATCGGTCTATCACTTCTTTAGGCACGACTGATCGGCAGTCTATAGGTCTTATGTTCCAGTTGCAGCGAAGCGCAGGACACCTAATGTGAAGGACGTTTTCGCCTACTTTAGCGGATATGTATTCTCCGATACAGTCCTCGCAGAAGAAGAAATCGTGGCAAAAGTTGGCTCTTCTGAACATCTTCTCCGCAGTTTTTTTCTCCATGCAAATTGAACAAGTGAAGCACATACAGTATTTTTCAGCAGGTTTTCCCATACTTAGCTTTGTATTTAGCGGTTGCTTTCTCCTCTGCTGAAGGGTTTCTCAGGAATTATTTAAGGTAATTTACACAGAATTTCTCTTCTTCTTTCAAAATTTTACGGATTAAAGTTGTCAAATACTTTATATCAGAGAAGCCGCGGAAGAAGAGAAATAGGAGGAGATTTTTGAGGAATTTGAATCCCCGTTCAAGATATTTGATAAAATCTTTTTTTTTTTTTTTCAAGACTAATACAAATAATAATTCTGAAAGACTAGGTTTTTCCCTATAGATTGATAAGATCGTTCTCTCTCTCTCTCTCTCTCTCTCTCTCTCTCTCTCTCTCTCTCTATTTCAGAAAAAAAAAAAAAAAAAAAAAGGCAAGAAAACAAATAATAACGATTTGGCAAAAAAAAAAAAAGGCAAGAAAACAAATAATAACGATTTGGCATTTTTTTTTTTCATTGAATATGACTAGGTTTTTTAATTCAAATTTGAGCAAGTTTCATTTAAAAAAAAAAAAAAAAAAAAGAGTAGTTTCCTAATCTGTTGAATTCAAGGACTAATTCAAAATACAAACTCTTCACAAACATATATTCACAAAAGGAAACTATTTGAAATTAAAAGATAATTGTCAACTTTCTCTCTTATAGATATGGTTAATTTTTTTAAGATATAATTTTTAATAAATAATAGTAATAAAAATCAGTAAGTGTATCAAGATATCTGACTAAGTCGGCACCCTTTAGCACTCTCATCATCTACTCATCCCTTATAAAATTACTAATTAATAAAAATACAATACAATAAAATTCAAACTTTTTATATTTAATTTTTTATAATTGGATTATATAGTTTTCTTGATCCCCCTTCCATTTTTTTAAATGAATAAACTTATTTTAGTTACCTTATTGAAATTGGAGAAGGTCGAGTTTTCCAGGTTTATAAAATAATATCTTAAAAATCTAGAAATTCTTTTTTTTTTTTCCAAGTGAAAACTGTAATCAAGATTTAGAATTATAAGAATTCAGAGTCATAAGCATTAAACCTTTTGTTAAAAATAAAAAATAAAATAAAAAAACCGAAACAAAACAAAGTAAAACTTAATATTAGAATCATTTTAGAAAAGTAGCCTTCACTAAATTGGGATCTTTAATTCCCCTAAAAAAAAAATTGGGATCTTTAAAAATACTCGTATTCTCGTACCACAGATCAAAGAGATATTTTAAGTTTTCAGCCAAATCAAATAGTATTTCTGCAAAAATTTCAAAAGTTAAGATATATAGGAAAATATAAGTATTTGTATGTCTATATATATGTATTCTGGAACTTGAAATCGGATACATATATATATATATATATATGTATTTGAAACTTTGAAATCGGATATTTTTATCCTAGAATCAAATTTATAGTAACTAATAGGGCATATTTGCAACTACTTCATAAATGATACAATCATTATAGCATGTATCGGCCAAATTAGTATTTGGTGATCGACATATCATAAGACATAAATATATAAAATAAGTTGTATAGTTATATTAGTTTGAGGTAATATATTCCCAGAAATTAAGAGATGGGGAAGATTTTATCCTTTTTTTTTTTTTTTTTTTAATTTATACCGTTACCCTCCTTAACTTATGGCATAGTTTTAAATTTTGGCACTTGCTCTTGAGTTCATAAATTTGTAGCAAATTACCTAATTTTCTTATGGAAATTGCAATGCATGAGACTTGCACATGGGTTGTTTCTTAATAATAATATGAATTTTTCTTTAATCAACATTATCCCAAATTGATATTTAAAACAAATTGATTCGAAAATGATATTCAAAAGAAAATAAAAATAAAAATTTTTAATTTTGATAAAACTTAACTAGAGATCATAACCCAATAAATTTGACTTAAAATAAATTGAATGATAGGTATTTACAAACGACCTATGCTCCATTTGGTATGATATTGTTCACTTTTAGCCTCATGCCCGTAAGATTTTTACTCTCTTATGAACCATCGCATATGTTCATTTCTACACAACTTAGATTTTTTCTTGTAGGGACTGATGACTATTATAATCACATTTCTACACAACTTATATTTTTCCTTGTAGGGACTGATAACTATTATAATCACTCCTCGTTTGGCCATACTTTTGGTTGGGTATATGCTCTGATACCATTTTTAATAACCTATGCCTACCTTTGGTATAATATTGTCCGCTTTGAGCTTCATATCCGTACAATTTTGCTCTTAAATTTTACCCTAAAAGGTCTTATACTATTAGGGGGTGGTGTATATACTTATAAACCATCATAGATATCCATTCTCAACATGAATATTTGTTCTTGAAAAAAAAAAAGGCTTAATGTATATTCTATATAAAAAAAATATATGATATTAAAATATTCTATAAAATATTCAAATTAATAAACAAACCATTAATTCATGACAAAGGGAAACCTGAGAAATTGATCATATGCTTACATAGATGTGATTCCAAACATAGGTAATTTCATACTGACGGTGAAGAGTTTGAATTCTTTATCCTAAAAAAATTTAAAAAAAATTTAAAAAAACCTGCTAACGTATATCAAAATGGTAACTTTTTAAGAAATCACGAATCGACATGCATGGAGAAAGCGCCAATTGGCTCCACATCCAAAACAGAATGCAAAGCCGCACCTGCAAAAAGAAATAAGTTGTCCAACGTAAGAAAATAAAAAATATTTATGTATACACATATACAAAAAGAGAGAATTTTATCATCAAAATGTAAAATGGTACAAAAGTAATTTTTCAATGATCGATTGTTTGGATATACTGAAAGCGATTAGATTTATTTCTCTTGTGAAATTAACAACTTTTTATATATATTAAAAAAAATAAAAATTATACCAAAACTTTTAGCACGTCTTTGTAGCAAAGAACATCGTGGCAAATTCCGATATCATGCAATTTGCAGATTAGAACTACTTAGGAATAATGAAACTAATCAGGTGTACTCTAATAAAAAAACTCACCTTATTTTTATCTTTTTTTAAAAATGAACGAAATTTTTAATTAATAGCCAAACAACTATCAAACGCATGCTACAACAATGAATAGATTGGTTAAAAGAAATGAAAAATTAACCTGCATCTCATTAAGCTACAGCCGCCGGTCCTCTCCACATAGATGTTGCAATTAGGGCATGGCCTCCAATTTTCCCTCTGAGCAAGGTCTCGGAACATTTTGTCCATGTCGCATTTAGAACCGTCATGTCGTGGCTGGTGGCAAGTCTTGCAGAGCCGCCTCTTGCATTTAGGGCATTTTTCTCCCGAACTTTGATTTGTAACCCCAACCTGAGGCCCACCACCGGCGTAGTCCATCATTACCACGGCCGAGCAGCCTTTGAAGGGACATCGAATCTCCCTCCTCATTTTCTTATAAGCCTTATCGAGCGCACCTTCCCACCACTCGACTATCGAATGAGGCAAAATTAAGGAGAATTCTTGGGGTGTCAAGAACTGCTTGCATGAAAAATGAGGACACTTAATCCAGGCTCTCTTTTCCTTGATCTTAATAGACACGTACCGAGCAACGCAACCGGTGCAGTAAGAGTGATCGGAATTACAAGTTCGGAACATCTCGGATTTCTTTTTAGTTGAAAGGCAGATTCCGCAGTATTCTCCTTCACTTTCCGGAATAATTTCAGTCTCTTCTTGACCAAGTTTTGATAATAACTTACCAAAGCACTTAAGCTTTCTCTTGACATAATTGCTAAAGCTTACAGAACGTACTTCATCCTTGCCTAGTGCCATTTTTCCAAACACTCTACAAAGTCCTATTTTATTATTTTATGTAATATATATATATATATATATATATATATATATATATAGGGTCGATGCTTATATGTGTGTGTGTGTGTGTGTGTGTGTGTATTTTTCCTGAAGGATATTGGTAGAAAGATGTGATATGAAACGATTTTTTGTTTTTCAATAATTAGTTTTATGATACGATTTTATCTCTGAATTAGTTACCACCTCATCCCCATAGATATTCTCGTATTCTATAGATTTTTTCTTTGTTACTTTTTAAATACTAATAACAAGATATATATATATATATATATATATATCTATATAGGGATTAACAAGATAATTAGTATCATGTAGTTGTGGATATTGTGTTAGAAACTTTTCCAAGTCATTTTCAAAAAACAAAAATTTGTTATTAAACTTGAATTTTATATATTATTAACTATTTCAGTATTTGAGTCTCGGAACTCTCTCTCTTAACCCACCTCACCCTATATTAATTGAAAGTTGTTTCAGGATTTGAGTCTCGGAACTCTCTCTCTTAACCCACCTCACCCTTTATTAATTGAAAGTTGTTTTGTGCAAGGGTTTTCGCAAAAGAAAAAAGAAAAACAAACAATTCTTACTAGAGAAAAATGGTGTTTTTTTTTTTTGGAAAGAAATAATATTTTTGTTTCATAAAACTAAGAAGAAAATTAATCCACAGAAATTTATTAGAATGCATTTCCTATTTTTGTCATTGCTGGTTAAGTTTGTTTCCTCCTTTTTAAAATCTGGCATTAAAAAATTAAGGATATGTTTGGTACATAATCTTAAAAATGAAAATTTAAAAGGATTCTAATTCATATTGAGAATATCTTTATATTGGTGTTTGCAGGAGATGGAAAAAATAGTGCGATTTGATTTTTAAATAATGAAAATTTTAATTTGAATTAGACTTTTCAAATCTAAGTGTATGAAATGTAAAGAAATCGTCCAATCATCTGACAATAATAGCAAGAAAATAGAAATAAATAACTTAATATATACTGCTATTAATACGATTAGGAAATTTCCTAGACTGTACAAAAAATAAACTATGGAAATATGACATTAAACTATTGAAAGGACAACCATGAGATATGAAATCCAAAACAGCAGATCTCGACGTTTTGCATAACCCTAATGAGAAAAACCAGAGATTGATCATCAACTGAATCCTAAAAGTTAGATGAATTAATTGATTAAACATAAATGGCCATACAACCATCTCTTTCCACATATGTAGCAGAATTGATGACCGCACCTGCAAAACAAAAGTTGTGCAGTAATAAGAGCCAAAAAAAAAAACTTAAATAAAAAGGGAAATAGTATGTGGAGTTTTTAATCTACTCGTAAAAACAAATTAACTAAGCAATGAACAACTATACAACTACAAAAGAGAGGAGACAGAAGACATTTAGTACATTTTTAAGTCTCCAACAAAAGTTTATTGTACTACTTAGAACTAGAAGCTTTTTTTTTTCCAGATTAGAAAGGTACCATTGGTTCATCCACGTACAACGGAAATGACTTGACTTAATTCTATTAAGATTATATGCTCAGTTTAAAAAGTATATCACCATCCTCTTGTGCCACAACACATAGAAATCATATTTAGTGTCCTTGATTAAAAGCTCTTTTGATATATCATTGGTGCACTTTCCAAAAGTCGTCTTTAGACCCAAAAAGTCAAACGCAACTTTCAGGAAGCTATGCTGAACAAGGGCGACGGAATTGAATCTAAACAATACATCGATGGATTATAGATTATAGAGATCAAGAGAAGGAAAAACCTGCATGTAATGCTTTCACAACCATGAGTCCTCTGCACGTAGAATTTGCAATTAGGACATTTCTGCCACATTTCCTTCTCGGCAAGCTTCATGAACTTCATGTCCATCTTGTCACCCTCATTCTTGCAATCGTAACCGGCGTGCCACGGGACCATGCACATCGCGCAGAACAGCCTGTGGCAATGCGGGCACTCTGCCGTGGTCACAACCTGCATTCCATCGTCCACCAATGGAGCAGAGCAGTCCTTGAAGGGACAATAAATCTTTTCCGATCCAAGAGCATACTCGCACAGCGCAGCTTCCCATCGGTCGACCACTTGTTGAGACACAACTGCCCGGCAATCTTGAGGTTCCAAGACTGCATTGCAGGCCAAATCAGGGCATTTCACCTTTAGAATGTTTTCGCTTATTTTAGCAGCCACATGTTGAGAAACACAAGCAATGCAGTAGGAGTGAGAACACTTGTTGCTCTTAAACATCTCTGCTTTGGTTTTCCTGTCTATACATATTCCACAGACAGACAATCTCTGAGGCCCTTCTTCCCTTTGCCTTCTCCGCTTAGCGGATTGTTCCCCGATGCGTTTGTATGACAATCTCTCTGGCGATTTTTCGCTCTCTCTTTTCCTCTTAATGGGATTTTTTCTTTTGCTTCTTCTTGCACTAGAGCCTTGGATGGTTGCTTCTTGACTACTCGTTGGACTCTCTAACTTCCTTCCGGAGGACTCGCCGGTCTCCGAATTTCGGCCCCTGAGATACCTGAGAGCTCTTTCACTGCCCATTTTTTGTTGCACGTTTTTTGAGAATCTGAGGATTGAGATATTTGTATCAGGATATGCTAGATCATCAATACATACATACATATATATATATATATGCATATATACATTTTGCATTATCCAAGGGAAAAAATAAAAAATAAAAAATAAAAAAATAAAGAGTCAGAGAAAGGGCTTATGAAGAGATTTAGCAAAAGAAAAAAAAAATAAATTGGAATTGGAATTATACATGTTCTACTTGTCTTAGAACGAAAACTTTACAGAAGCAGCTAGTTTTCCCGAGAAAAATCATGATTTATTTAATTGGAAGTCTAAGAAATCAAAACATAAAGCATCAACTAAAAAAAGCATTTTTATGATCAAAGATTCAAAACAGTATTCAGTCAATTAAAATCGATAACTGATTATACATGTATTAAAAAAACAAGAAGAGTTATCAATACATAAAAGGAAAAAAAAAAAAAAAAAAGTTAAAAATTGAAAGGAATACCTTAAAAATGGGAAAGCTAAATGAAAATCGGTGACAATATGGCAGAGCTAAGACTCGATGACCACGTAAACTTGAGCCTTCCCGTGTAGAGGTTAAAGAGACCAAATCCCACTGACCCACTCTCTCTCTCTCTCTATCTTTCTGCCATCTCTCTCTCTCTCTCTCTCTCTCTCTCTCTCTCTCTCTCTCAAACTATGCACTCTACACTTCGTGCTTTTGGTTTTTAACTTTAAAATGATATAAGAGAATATTTTATATTATTGAGTGAAATATTTATAATATATATATAATTGAAGGGACTTAACGGAAAATTTGCCTAAAAATCTAATAAAATCTACTTTTTAAACCTCCAGCCCCCAATTCAAAAAGAAAGAAAAAGGGAAAATGCACTAATTAAAGCATAATTTATATGTGATAAGGAAATAAATAGCATATTTTTTGAATGATAGTAATTAATAGCATGTTTGTATTTGTCTGTTAAAAATAAGTTAGTGTTTTCCATTTTTATCCTTTTATTGTTTTTTTTTTCTGGGGGTTGGAATTTGGGAATCAGTAAAGCTTTCCTCTGAGTGCGTTCTTCTCCGGCACCGGCGAGGGATCGCCGTCACCGCCTCCATCGTCGAGACATTGTCGAGTCTCTGTTTTTCTGTCCTGATTTCATCTCTCCCTTTTTTCTCTATCTTCTCATCTCTCTCACGTTTTTCCATCGTGCAATTGTTTTTTTAGACAACATAACTTTCGTCTTTTGAATTGTTGAGAAATAAAATTCGTGCTACTAATTTTATTAACTTGTTGTCTTATGTTGGTCATGATTTCATTTACTTTGTGACGTTTATAACAATGGATTTCTCCTACTTATAGTGTAGGACTAGGACAGCTTAAAGATATTACTGAGAGTTACTTTCAAACTTGTTTCTCTTAATTTGAAGTAACTCCAAAATAAAAGCCTTTAAAAATAAAAATAAAATAAAAATCAATGAATATTCGGAATCTGTAAGCTCGCTGATGATTCATATCACTAATGCTTAAACAAAAACAAAACTTACATAAATAACCCTTGAAAATGCCTACGTTCTTTCTGTTTATTTGATGGTTCCAAGATACTAAGTAATTTGTTCGTTTAATCCTGAATTAGACATAATAATCATGAATTATACATTATGTCGATAAGATTTTTGAACTTTTAATTTTAATAAAATAATCACTAAACTTACTTTTTTTTTTTTTTTCCTAGTTTTAGTCCCGGATAATAAAAGCAATGGAAAGTTTTAAAATTTGACATATATCAATAATGACGAGTATGAGGGACAAAAATTGTCAAAAAAACAATCGTTTAAGAACTAATTTACAAAAATGAAAAGTTCGAGTACCCATGGTTTACCGTTCAAAGGACTAAACGGACAAATTAGCGTAGCTTTCATCTCTTTCCTGTATATTATTCAACTTGTATCAACACAATCATAGATGATAGGTAGAACCATTGGCTTTATAATTTCATTAGACACTAGATTAGTAATAGATGTCCATTTGGGAAATGAAACATACATGTATATTTTACAACCACCGTTTCCAATAACATCATTGATTTCTTCACCCCCCAAAAAATCCCCAACCCCCAAAATATTCCCAAAAAAAAAAAAAAAAAGAGAGAGAAGACGAAGAAGAAAAGAAAAACAATAACAAGAGACAAAAATGAAGTTTCCTACAACTAGGATAAATATATGCCTACATTAGTATGCTCTACACTTTGCCTATTTCTTTGTCTTCTCTCCCCCACCACCATTTCTCATTCTTTCTTTCTTCATCAAGTACCACATGTAGGAGTGTGACTGTCACTCAAGTGTAATGAATATCACGATTCCGATATCCCGACAAAATTAACAATTTATCGTGCAGGTTAGGGGAGAAAGCGACCTAGTAATCAGAGAGCCAAATAATGAAAACCGAACCAAAAAATGAATCATAATGGCCGTGACACGGTTAGTCCTTGGGCAAACCCGTTCGAGACTTTCTGCGATTTCTTCTTGAAATTACTGACGCTGCAGTGCGGACATATGTATTCAAGCCCATCTGTTTTGGCATAATCCTGCATTCCAAGAACGAATTATGCTTACAGCAATGACAATCAACAAAATGCAGTTGGCTCGTATAATTAACACGACTATGATGGCGAGAAATATAACAAAAGACGACATACAAAGCTAAAGACAGTAAGTTTGGTGTTCAAAGGTGGTTGTTATGGAGTGACATATGATAAAATATTACCTTAAAAGCACCGAGACCCTGCCTTCTGTCACAACCAAAATGGGCCCACTCACCACATATTCCACAGTTTACCCAGTCCCCTGCTGCACTACTGTATAACACAAACCAAATCCCACCATAAGCAAATCATAGTTGACTATGCCGAGTGTTTAATCACAAAGAATAAGATGCATAAAATCCAAGTTCAGGAAAAAAAAAAAAGGTGTAAAATCCGAACCTATGACACAATAAGCAGCACTCTCCATCCACATCATCATGAGCCAGTTCATACTCTAGAAGGTAAGTTTCGTAATGCCTCTTTAGCGTATTTCCGACACCCTGCAAGGGACAAGAATTTTAGTTATGAGAGACTATTATATTTAAAATTTTCTAATACGAAAGATTAAACTTTTCCGCCATGCATTATATAAATGCACAATTTCCACACTTGAACTAGGACGTTAACCATTAAATTTAGTCACCTAAACTAAAACAAAATTTCAGCAGTTAAGTAATCTTGTCTGCATCATACTAATTTCCTAATCCTAAAATCACCCCAGCCGAGGTCCAAAGTCACCTTTGTTCTGCCTTTGTAATTCTCACAACAGATGGAAAAAAACAAAAGTCGGAATCAGAGCTAGGGTTATGGACATACAGTCATTCTATTGGTCATTGTGTAATTACGCATCTTAGAGAAGATTTGCCCCTTCCAGTTGATGCCATTACCAACGTGAAAACCACCTCTTGTAACCACCTGAAAACACCAGTTCCGAAAAATTTTCAATCCAAGTGTTCTTCCAGTTAAAAACTTTAGAACGTAGGAACCAAGTTCTGGTCAAAAGCTCAATCACCTCTTTATACAAATTGTAGAGATCAAGACGCTTTCCATTAAGTATGGCATCTGGAAACTCCACAAGCCCACTTTGAGGAATGAGACGGGTATGTCCTCGAAGAATCAAAAACTGCATCACATCCTTCAAAAACTCCTCCTGCACGTGAAATATAACTATTGGAGAAAAAAGTACAATGGGACTCATAATGGTTGGCTGGTTCTCTGAGGACCAAGTTTACTTTGGAACTTGATATCGAGGCATGTGCGTTTAAAAGAGCGCTATCCAAATATCATAGCATCTAATATTTTCCTCCCATATTCCGAGGAAGTATGAAAGCTACAATTTACAATGAGCTAAAGTCATCCTCAGAAATTTTCTATAACAATCATAGTTTCAAGCTGAACTTTTTTACATCCCTAATTCAACGGCTAGGAAATCATTTCAAAATTTGAAAAGAACACAACTAACCTCTGAGCAAGCATGTATCGGACTCCTACCACAACCATGTTTCTTCAAAGGCAAAGGATTCAAGGAAATAATTTGCTTAGCCTGTGATGAGCTTGAAAATGATTTCCGTTGTGTGGTAGGAGTTAATCCTACAATACTGAGCTTTGTGGGTGGAGCAACTGGAAGATTAGCCTTAACTTGGCCTCCATCGTGTCCATCTGCCTCAGAAATTCCAGAAAACGGTGTCATTTTCGGGCGCCGAACATGAGGAATGGGCCTCATGGCAGCAACTTTCAATCTTTGTCTAGCTGGAAGCAAGGGCAAGCTGACTCCATTGCTTGGTCCTCTCTCCTTGTCGTCTTCCTCTAATTTAGGAATGGCTTGGTTTGGAACCCTGTGACCGTTATGAGAGCCCAGGATTGTTTCGTGAGGCCTCTTTCTACTGGGAGCAGGTGGTCTCAACCAAGTAGGAGGATTGCTGAAAACCAAGTCATTTGAAATGTCTTTCCCCTTACTCGAACAGAAGAAAAGCAGGCGTTCAGCATCTTCTTTCTCGAAAGAAGCAACTGGTATTCCCTGAATGCTCGCAACTCCAAGTGCCACTAAACAATGATAAGAAATATCTGGGGCAAGCTGCCTCAAAACCTGGAAGTATAGCCAAAGAAAACACATTTCATTAAATTTCTAAAAAAAATGGTTTTCGTTTCCTCGGACATAGTTGACTACAAGCCGACAAGGTAAACATTTTGGTTATTCAATCCAAAAATGCGAAGCTCCTAAATAAATAGAGAGCAAAGAAAAACAATAACAATTTAACTATGGCAAGAAACATTATTAGCCAACATCACAATCACAGAGAGAGAGAGAGAGACAGAGCAGATTTTATAAACCTGTGAAGCCCATGCAGGAACCTTCATGCAAACTTCAAACACAGTTGCCCCACAAGCAACGGAAGCAGATTTCCGAGGTTCAGACGCAAGTAGTTTGTTACCATCATTTGCCGTGGGAAGTGAACGAACTAGTTGGCTGTTTTCAATGATTTCATTCTTTATATGATTCTCCAATAGCTGAAAGTGAACAAAGATACCACAAGTAAATCACCAATGGTTTCAGAAGAGCAACCTTTCCACATAAAATTCTTTGGGATTACCTGATCATCAAAGCAAGTTTGTGCACTACCCGATAATAGAAGTGAGATGTGCGCACAACTACAAGTTGATAAATCACATCTCATCGTCACAACCCCGCGAGAAAATGTCCCAGCCTGAAGAGGTGGGGGAGGAGCACTGACCACATCATAGAGGTAGTGTTAATGGAATAGAAAGATTCTCTGAGAGCGTAAGTAGGCAGACAACTCCATTTATCCTTTAAAAAATAAATAATAAAAACTTCTCTTACAGACACTTTAATAGAGTAACACACTGACAACATTCAAGGCCTGCAGTGTAACCTTTGAAATAGACCAATTAAGGGGAAATGGAAAGTTAAAATTCACATAAATGTAGAAAATACTTCAAATATGCAACATACCTGAACTTGCCATGAAGCCTTCCCCCACGTATCTGAAATAAAAAATAAAAATAAAAATAAAAAAAGAAGAAGAAATAAAAACCAGAATGTGTGAATCTTTTGCACAAAGATCCTAGAGAGGCAAAAGGAAAAAGACCAACCAAAATATGATTCAATCTCCTAAGAAAACTACTGATCCTTCAAATTACACCATGCACTTGTTGCATGGAACATGATTTTTAAGGAAGAATTTTCACGAAGACAAGTTTCTCTGGTTATAGATCGAAACTGAAAACATAGCAAATAAAAACAATCCAGGCAAGCAAAGTATCACACTTACTTCAATGTTCAAGAGAGCGTTAAGACCATCTTCCAGAGGTTCTAATACGCTTTCGTCCTGAAAAGAAGTGGTGACACAAAAATAAGCAGAATATCCCATTTATCCAGAAATGAATGGTAGGTTTGCGATGGAATATGTTGACATTTCTTATAATAAAACTACATACATGACATTAAAAATGGGTTAAAGAAAAATGGTATGGCTAAGCTTACCAATGTGGATGGCACTCCACAAACTAGAAACCGCAAATTCACATCATCATCATGTATCTTTATGGCCGGAAGTGTATCTAAAGAACCGTCTTCATCATCCTCCTCTACATCAGCAGCAGGAGGATCAACATTTATTTTTAAACGCTCTCCAAGAAGACATGGCCCTTGCTCATCACTAATTTCACTGTCCTCAGCAGGAAGGACATGGTTGTTTCGTACGCAGTAAAGCCTAAAGGAAGCATATGCAAGTTGGAAAGCATCCCAGGTATGAGTTGATGAACTGCAATTCACAAAACAAACAAATATGAGCTGTAACCTTAAGCTGCTTCTTGACTCATAAAGAAGATGGTCGTATTAGATGCCTAGGATAACGTCTGACCCAAAAATACCAAACTAAAGATCTACATAAGGGAAAATGAGTTTGTTTCTACTTTTATACATACACAGACACGAAAAGTAAGCGAAGAAACAAACTTTCTTGTAGTCAGACTTACGCAGAGAAGAAGATTTAAAGGATTATCTACCTCTTTACAACTAAAAGTAATGCGTGAAGGAAATGGCAAGCTGCATGGCAAGAAAATCTGTTCTTCCAATATATCACATAAGGAACTCCCTGCACAATAAAGCATCCTGAGTCAATTAACCAAAAACCAAAACCATTTATTTTGCAGGCTTGTTTATTTGGCACTTAAAACCACTATTTCTTTCACAGAAATTGTTGGTAATGAATGAAATACTCGAAAGCAAGTGCATGATAAAAGAAGATGACCTTCGAGTGAAGCTCTTCCGCCAACTCCTCGCCGTCTGGTATCTCCAAATAAACCTGCATCAAAACAAGAAATAGATGGAATCAAATGCCCAAAGTAATAGATGCATACATCAAAGAGAATATGGGAAATAAAAAGAATGCAAAAAACATTCAAAATACCATCGATATCCTAAAGTACCTTAAAATATTTACAATTTTACATACTACTAGCCCCTCAAAACTGGTCTAATTCGTACAAGCAACGAGAACTTTACACTATTCTTTATTCTAGTTACTGCTACTTTTTGCATATTACATTTAATTGCTATAAGAAAATAGCAATTCCACCAAGTTATGCTTTCTTTGTTCTTACACTTCTTTTCTCAACCTTAACATTTGTGCAAACTAACAATAACGGCATCTGTAATGTTATATTTACAGCTTCACGTGTATCTAGAACAGTATTCAGTAACATAGGCTCAAAATTAGCACTTCAATAGGCAAAATATGCATAGTACTATGAGGATATGGTGAACCAAAATGCAGAGAAGACACGCCATTTGCAAAAGAGAACAGGTAATGTATACAACACAAGAATGCAAAATAAACTCTACAAGCGCAAAAGAGACATCTGCGGACCGTGGTAGGCAACGTGGTGCCAAAGAGCTCGGACACAGATTCAGGGGTCGATAGGTCAGCATCTCCCCAAACAAGAGGCCCAACCTCATCATTACCAAGCTGTTCTCCTTGCAAGTATACAAGATTTGGCTTGTATGATTCAAGGAGTTTAGAGAACTCCTCTTTGCTTGGGCTGGTTAGAGTTTGAATCTGCATTCCAAGCAGCAAAAAACTTAGCAATTTCCCATGAATACAAGATTTTAACCAAGTTTGTAAACTAAGAACAAACACACACACACACACACACACACGCATATATATGCATGCCAATGCTATATAAAAATCATAAGAAAATGAATTTTTCACCTCCAAACGCCCTGAAGAGATCAACTCTGGAAAGGGAAATTGCGGCCGATTCTCGGGCACATCCTCTTTGCGTTTAGATTCAGAGACTTTCCCACAAGTGACTGCTAGAAGACTACAAGTATGTTTTGAAGGTCCCTGAGAATGAAACATTTGTGTATTTTCCAAATGCCCTGAGAGCAAAAAAACTTCCTTTTGCCGTGGGAAGTCGTCAACGCCGTCAGAGAAGAACTATAATCGGAAAAACCATCACAGCCCAGAAGGCAAGCATCAATTTCCCTCTCAAAACAATACTTTGGAAAATCAATCACAAATTTCACCTTCTGTTCAGCATCAAGGAAGGAGAACTGAATCTGCCCAGAAGAGGAAATCAGATCAAAACAGTGCCTGCATCGTCTTCACGAAGCAGAACCCAGAAATCTTTCGCCGAAATGCCCTCAAAACAGCAAAAAAGGTCAAATCTCGGAAGAACAACTCGCGACGAAACCCCAAAAAAAAAAAAGCAAAAAATTGGCCTAATTTTGCTAGCTAATGGATCAAAGTGGTGAACAACCTCGAACTTTCGGTCTCAAAACCCTCGAAAATTCGAGAAAATCGAAGAATAGAAAAGAGAGAAAATCAAAAGGGGAAAGTGAAAATCCCACCAACCCAGATGAGAAAAAGAGGAACTTTCACGAACCCAAAGATGAGGAAATCAAGAAAGATCAACGACCCACAACAAGCGAGTTCGTACCCTCCTATAATAAAATCATAAACAAGCAACAAAATAGAAGAGTAAAGTATAGAAAGTAAACCCTAGCCCCTCAAAATCAAATCCCCAACCCCAAAAAAAAAAAAACCAAAAACAAAAACAAAAACAAAAATCCGTATAAAAAGAATCTTATACTTCTTCTCAATAAGAATTTATTATTATTAATTATCTCCCTGTTTTTCTGTCCAACACTTATCCGAAATAAACACCAAAAATCAAATGCCCACACAGTCACTCAAATTAATTATTAAAATTTAATTAACATAAATGAGGTGTAGGTGTCAGAAAATACTTATTAAGATTTTGCACAGGTCAAACATAACAAAAAAGAATTTGAAACAGAGAAACTATAATAATTATAAAAAGACAAACCTTTTTTTGTTTTTTTGACGAACTGATAAAAAGGTAAAACATTCCTGATTGGTGACAGAACAAAAAACACCCAACAACGAAAAAAAAAAAAAAAAAAAAAAAGGATTTGCTTAGTCTTATCTTATATATAAAAAAAAAAAAAAGGGTTAATTTCGTGGGAATTGGAACAAAACCCAAATCCAAATCCAAATCATCAAAATAGTAAGAAAAATTTGGCCTTTCTTTCTGATTATTATACGTTTCCCACAAGATTCGCAAATAGCCAAGGTGGTAAACATTTTATATCGCTTGGGTCTTTCTCGTACACTCCAAACTCAGACTCTATCATCCTTTCCTTGTTTTCTTTTTCTTTATGGCGTTTTGGGTTTATTAATAATTTTTCCTTCGTTTCTCCATTGCTAAAAGCTCATTCTTTTTTCTTTTTTCCTTTTTCCTTTATTTTTTTTAAAATTCTTTTTCTCAGTTTCTCTTCATCACCATCTCCTGCGCGTGCAGACACACGCAATCTTCTTGCCTGATCAAATTAAGCAAAAAAAGTAAAGAATTGTAGCTCTTGGTAATGCTAATTCGCGTGGGATTGAAGTAAGCTTTAGATTCACGTGATATAGTTTTATATACACATATATATATATATATATGTATGTATGTATATACTATATGCATACTTTTATACAGTCCTGAATCTGAGAGGTAATCTGGCGAACTATATAAATCATTAACAAAGGAAAAAATCTTGAAAAAATTAAGTAGTACGAGTTGGATTAACAGGTCAAACAATAGCTATTGGTTATCAGATAAACAAATTAACATTGGCTATATATATGTGTGTATTTATAAAAGAAAAGTACGGTACACAGTTCAGAGTTTTGTTTTGTTTAGTTTTTTGTTTTGTTTTGTTTTTTTTTTTTTTTTGGGTCTGAATACACAGTTCATAGTATGTAAGGAAGTGTTGAACTTTTCTCTTTCTGGGTTTTGGCGTTTTATTGCCATTCCCATAGTCGATCCAAAATTTACAACTTTTATGACGTTAACACTAAAGCAAATTAAGTGACGGTAAAATAAAACCACGGGAATTGGGATATACGGATTGCCATAGTTTCAAGCAAAAAAATAATATTTTCTCACATGAACATTTGCTTTCTTTTTTTTTTTTCCTTTTTTTTTTTATTTTTTATTTTTATTTTTTATTTTTGTATTCACATGAATAAGACATACACAATCTCACTTCACAGATTGACATGCCTTTAGGGGAGGAAAACCTGGTAAACATTAGGCGTCATTTCAACTTTTACCTTATGGAATACTAATTATTTTATTATTATTATTTTCTTTTATGGTTCTTGTAATAATCAAAACAAATCGTAGAATGGAGTATCATGACTATAATAATAAGTGTCAGAAGTTAGTTTGGTCGAATAAGGGTTGTTGTCCCAAGTGAAATGTTTATTTTAAAATAGGTGATAGAGTCTCATTTATATACCTTATCGATAGAGTTTATTTTTAAATCGTTTCGATATAATCGAACAGCTGAGATGTTGTTTGTATATGATAACTATAACACACATTACTTCATAGTATTATATACTAAAAAAAATAGAAATTAAAAAAAAATTCAAAGAAACTAAAAAAAAAAACTAGTCGGCAATTGTCCACCGGTGGACCTCCTATGCCGGTGACGAGCACCCCCCCTCCCTGATGCTGATGAAGACCCCCTCCCTTCCTCTGACGCTGGTGACGAGCACCCCCTCCCTCCGCCAACCAGATCTGCACCCCCCACCGACGCCGACGAAAACAACCCCCTCTCTCACCCCCGCGAACCATATCTGCGGCCCTTCCCCGACGCTAGCGAGGAGCCAATCCCCCCTCCCCCCGGCCCGCCCCACCCCGCCGACGCCAATGAAGGCTCCCCCCTCCCCTAAACCAGATATGGGCCCCCTAGTGTCCCTCGCCGGCCAGATACGGCCAACCTGTAACCCAGGCCCTCCCCCCCTTTTGCAATGACGAGGCTCGCGACCCCAGGCGACGGACCACCCACCCACGAGCTTGATGATCCCAGACAATGACTTGCAACCGACCCTGAGACGGCCCGGACGACGACAAGCCCCCGCCCTGCCAATGTCGAGCCACCTATGAGGAGCTCCCCCCCCCCCACCGAAGCCTTTCATCGGCCAGATCTGGATTTTTTTTAATTTCTTTTTTTATTATTTGTTTAATTTATTAATTAGTCTATAATACTATGAGGTAATGTGTATGATAGTTATCATACACAAACAACATCTCAGCCGTTCGATTACATCGTAACAGTTTAAAAATAAGCTCTATCAATAAAATATATAAATAAAACTGTACCACATATTTACCCTTCAAAATGTAGCCTAAAAAGTTTTGTGATTTTTTTTTTTTCATTTTGTCTTAAAATCCTTTCTTCTTAATGTGATGTAAACTATTACAAAAAGCTAACTAGTAAATACTATCACCTCTCCTATCCCTCTCAATCTCCCTCTCCCTCTCCCTCTCTACATAAATGACAACTCGTATTGGTGGCATCTGGGATTTTATTTTATTTTTTTATCGTTCATAAATTGGATTCTAAGGGCCCGTTTGGAGGACATCTGAAGATGGTGGTTTAAAGGTTGGGTTGGAAATGTGTGTTTGAAGGGAAAACTTTTGAAAAATTTTTTGTGATATAGAAAATAGTACAAAAATTTAAAATATATTCAGAAAAAAATATGCAAAATAGATATTGTCTTGTTTGTCTCATCATTACGAGCATTTTGACATAAAAATCATCTCATTTCGATTTAAAATGAGAAATTTATAGACTTTTAAAATTTGAGTTTTTGAAAATGAAAGAGAGAAAAAATTTGATTTAGAATTAAGATTTTGAAATCCATATGGCAAAATGCCATCTGGAACTTACACCCCAAATTAATGAGCCGTAAACATGAGATATTGACATTTAGCATGTGTTTGGATGCACAATCCAAATAATATAATTACAATCCAGTTTTTGTCTTTTTCTTTCGGCTTCAATATTCACGTAGTTTCATAACTTAAACTTTAAAAGTCCATATGAGATGTTTTTTTTATATATATATAAATTGCATAGAATTTTGAGACGAATGAAACAAGCTTCATATTGATTTTTTTTCTGAACACATTTTAAGTTTTTACAGTTTTTAACTCCATCAATTCAAACGCCTCGATAAATCCACAATCAATTCAAATCTAAATTTTATAATTCAAACCTTAACATCAAATGTATGTTTAGTACCTTAAACTTCACCATTCAAGGTCCATTTGAGAGACTTTTGGAGACCGAACTTTGGATATGTTTATGTTTGGAGATGAGATGAGATGAGGTTTGGGATAAAAATTTTTAGAAAAAAATTGTTATGGGATTTTGTGTTTGATGAAAGAATAACCAGGAAAAAAATTAATATTTTGGGGAAGTGTGTTTTGTTAATTGAATTAAAAAAGAACAAAATACTGTATTTTTGTTTTTAAAATAAATTGTAAACCAAGTTCGCAGATTAAAAGGGTGGAGTAAAGGGTTGGCAGAGGTAGACACTGCCAGAGAGAATATGGAACAGTGCAACTCATAAGGGTTTCTTAGCAGGCTTTTGAAAACCAAAATACAAAGCCAAACAATAATTTGCAAACCAGAAGGTGTCAAGCCGTTTGAAAAAGTGCCCACAAACGAAGCCTAGGAGCATAGTCTGTCAATAATGGATTTTTTTTTTTTTTTCCTGAAAACATCAAATTTCATTCAAATACTTGCATTCTGTTTGGTGATTCAGTTCAAATTTAAATTTTTTATCTCAGTTTTATTTTTTTCTGAAAAAATTAATAAATAACTAATTTTTAAAAAAATCATCAAATTTCAATTTAAAAATTTCAACTTCAACCATAATACCAAACGGAGGGTTGAAGAGTCCAAATGGATTTCGACCACCACATCAAGGTGCCTCCTTTTAAGACAAAACTAACAGATAGAGAAAAAAGTCTGGCATATATGGACAACAAGGCCGCAACAATATTGTCAGTGGGAATTAAATGCAAAGCATAAATCAGAACAAAGATCAATTAAGGGTACATAACTTAAGAGAAAAGGCCCCACAAAAGCCAATGAGGAACACCATTCCTTTATCTTGTAACTTGTAAGGCTGAGATTAATCACTTTGGAATCACTTCTGATCTCATTATTTAGACAACAAGCCAATAATGATTAATTAACTAATACATATTAAGGTTCCAAATATCAAAACTAAAAAGTTAGATCTAAATTTGTCGATCATCAAAAAGTTTATGATACATTTTACGTAAAAATTACGGGACGTTCTGTCTATAAATTTGCATATAATTATTTGTTGTTGGACTATCTTTAGTAAGAATTTTCCTATTAGGAGTTCCATCTGTCAAAATTAAAAGTTTGAGACTTGGGTCAAGTTATTAAAAAGTTGACAAATTCAAATGCACAATAAATTAAAAACTATAAATTATTTTTATATTATGTTATTGTTGAGAAAAGACCATTTATAACCACGTTTTTTGAACTTGAAGCCGGATATTCAAAGTTTATTAGTTTGTTTGAAGTTTGTGTTTAACTCCAATTAAATTATACTTTTTTAACTGATTTTTTTATCTTTTTTCTGAAAAGTCAACAAAAATTATAACTAATTTTTAAAAAGTTAACAAACTTAAACTTAAAAATTTTAACTCCGACCAATGATCCAAACGGAAGCTATATCTTATGGTTAAATTAAATGTGAAATTATCGATAAACTATACTTTAAACTTTCAAAATCACGTTTTCAAAGCCAAACGTCTTTATCTAAAATTAAACATTTCATAAACACTCATACACACTTTCAACGACTAGTAGGCTTTCAACCACACACGTCGCTGTAGGCTTGAATTGAGTTTTAAAGCAACAAGTTTTTTCAAATTAAAGCTGCGCACAATGTGTTAAACATGCTGCGTTTTTTATTTTTTCCCTTGTCAAATGCTGTGTTTTTCTTTGAAGTTGTACTCCTACAAAATACCCTAATGAGTTTTAGTTTTTATAAGCCTCCGTTTGAAAAATTAATTGGAGACGAAATTTTTAAGTTAAAGTTGATTGATTTTTCAAAAATTAATTATAAATTTTATTAATTTTTCAGAAAAAAAAAATTTAAAATAAAAAAGTATAATTTAATTAAAATTAAATTTTAAATACCAAATATAGACTTAGCCTCAATAATAAATTAATAATGATAAAACCGTAGAGCAAGAGCTGTGTTCAGAAATATTAATGGCAAGTAGATATGTGTGTGTGTATATATATATATATATATATATATATATTTATCAACCCATAAAACAACTTTAATTCACTAGTTATAATGATGGGACATATTATAAAACCATTTGAGAAAGTCATTGTGTGTGTGTGTGTGTATATATATATATATCTATATATGTGGTTTCATGATATTTTTTATCTACACGGAAAAAGGGACAAGACATTTGTGCTTTCTTCCAAAACAATTAAAGGTAACTGTATCTGTGTGTGTACATATCATGCAAAGTACTCAAACGATACTCGACATAGATAAAGCCAATGTATACTTTTCTTTCTTTCTTTCTTTCTTTCTTCCTTCCTTTTTTTCCTGATAAAAAAGAGAATCCATGATATTCTCATCACGTTATCCATTCATAATTCCTCAAAATATAATTAAATCACAAGTGAAACAATAATCGGCGAGAAGATCAATCTGCGAAGAATCTTTTTCAATATGTAAAACCATGGTTTGCTGGACAATTATGAGGCAGAGAAAAGAAAATATAAACCTAATTCAAGTGAAGTTACTCCTTCAAGATTATTATGATAACTCTTAAGCATATATACAATTATATTTACACACACACACACACATATATATATTTGCGAACAACTGTTAATTTTGTGCAAGCAAATGCCATAACGACTAATTGTAATTATAAAGGTAAAGTGATTACTATTTAAGCCTTTCAATACATTTATTCACTTTCTATAAATTTAGTTCACTCAACATTACCGCTCATCAAAATCCCAATGAGCCTGATGTAAGGCGATCAACGGTTGTGTAATGTTAGCCAAATTTTTGCATCAACTAATTACCTTTATTAACTGCTGTATAGTTATGATGTTTCTAATTAATTAACACAAAAAAAAAACTGATATTTTTTGTGACTTCTGATAGTAATTATTTTCTTTAATATATACAACGCACGCATATATATATATATATATATATTTGTTTTCCACCGCATATACCATTTTCCTGATCGGGAATTGATAGGAACAAAGATATGATCTATGAAACAGACAAATTACAAGAAGAAAAACCAATTAAAGAACATTATCTCCATGTCTATATATATTATAATATATATGTGTATATTATATATGTTATATATTGTTGAACAAATACATGAATGATATCTTCAATTTTCAGATCCAACGATGAGTGAATTAAATGTGTACACCGACCTTTTTGTCCATATACATTAAACATCAAATACACTATACCCTACTCCAAAAGGCACTCTATATAGTAAAGCTGGCAAAATATCTGTAAATTTATGCTCTTCTTTTCCAGTACAGCATAATTCGATCCACAAATATTATATCTTAGTGTACTATATATATATATATATATATCTTTAGTTGCAAATATCAAAAAACGATCAGAATCCTAATAATTTTTGAAAGCGAAAAGGCAGATATCAAAAAACGATCAGAATCCTTAATCAGCTCAAAGATTATTGAATGATTGTATTAGCACATGAACAAAACGCTATGAACAACTTCCATTTCAAATGCTCAAAATCGATTTCTCTTCTATTGATTTCTTTCCATTTTATATAAAAGTCTCTCTGGATTTTTTGATGATTAAAATTTGTTCCTCTTTCATCAAAAGACTAGGTAGCTAGGAGATGACAACTGCGCGATTTCTTCGGTGATTAGGAATTGGCTTATGATGATGTCTTTGACGTAGCTCCTTTAATGTAAAGCGGGTTTCATTCCTTGTAGGATTGCAAGAACTCCTATAAGATGCAACCATTTGCTTGGTAGAGGCTTCTAATTCCTTCATTTCATCAAGGAAAATCTGTCGGTCACGGCATTCTAAACTGCAAAATCCCTGATCGCCTCTGCATTAATTAATATTTTCACACAGAATAATCATTAATTAATATATTGCTTTTCACAGGAAACAAACACTAATTATGCAGATTCCCGAAAAGGGTGACCAGAATAATTTGTTTGTGACATGTAGTACACACCTGTACATATAGACCTCTTTGTCAAGACTTAGTCCTTTGTTGCAAAGGTTACAAGTTTTAAGAAAGCAAGAGTAGTACTCGTCAAGATCATCGGCCGAGTTTTTGATTGCCGGTTTGCTCATCAATCTCAAAGCAGATTTCACAACGACATTGGAATGATTTTGGTCCCCTTGTGCTGATGATACTGATTCTACGACGATTCGCAACCCAACGACGGTTGATTTCTTGACCGTCGTTTCACGGCCAGGCTTATGATGATCATGATCATCTTTCTCTTCTAGTTTGAAAGGGCTCCTAAAATTTAAGAGCATTTTTTAATGGAAAAATCAGATATATCTAGAAAATGAAAAGAGAAGAAGAAGAAGAAGAAGAAGAAGAAGAAGAAGAAGAAAATGAAGAAAAGGGTAGAGATGAGAATTGTGAAGTTATGGAGCTAGGGATATTTAAAACCACCAAACCACTGTCCACACAAAGAGACATTACATACAGCAAAAGAAAAAATAGACACGTTTTACTTTCACTTTTTTTTTTTTTTTTTAATATTTGTTTGACTTTCTGCAGTTGGACTTATAATTTGTTTGGTTCTACTTTCTACCATTCAGTTTTTACCACGTTTGCATGCTTTTCTCATGGTTATTTGAGTGCATTAATAAAATATCTTGTAGTCTATGTACAGTTAAATTACATAGACTTTTTATAGCATTTTGTGTATTAGGCCCCACCATTAACCTTCAGTTGGCCCGGCAAAGAAAACGTGATAATCTTGAAAGAAAGTTTGTGATCGATGCTACCCTCTAAATATAATACAAACACATACATACATATATATATATATAGATATATTTATAAATATATCATTTATATGGTCCATATTTCCTTGGCTTCTCTTATTAAACTACAAAACAAATAGCTGGCACCCAATAATGCTACTATTTATCGTGTGTTGCTTTTGGGATACTTGTAGTCAGTGGGATGGGATTGGAAACCATGAAATGTTAAAGAGAGTGTACATATATACATATATATATATATAATTGTTATTTTACATAAACATAAATATATTCTGATATGTTGTAACTTTTGTCTTAAAAGTGTTTAACATATTGTTGTGATACTTTCTTTTTTTTTTTTTTTTTTTGCAATTAGTTGTCTTTAAACTGCTGCGGAATTCCCCTAGAGATTCTTTCTTCACCAATCACCCATCATGTGATTTAACATAAGATAAAAGAAAGAAGAGACATAACAATTCTTGCTAGAATTTAACTTCTTTTTCTCAGTTAAATTTGGTGAAAATTGTGGGGAGTGTGGCAATAAAAGTACCATATCTTGACTCGATAAAAATGGACAAAAGTTTTAAGTGCTTTAAGCTTTTTTTTTTTTTTTTTTTTTTTTTTTTTTTTTTTTTTTTAACAATCACATATACGCACAAGATGAATCACATAGAAAATTAGCCGAAGGATTAATCATGAGCCTCCGGAGTTAGAACTCAATGACTGGTAAATTCATGGTGAAAAAGTGAACTCTTGAAACAGAACACTTTAATTGTAATACATGACTTTAATACAGTAGAGATCTCGATACAATTATGTTCACTTCGGTTTACATTGAGATGGATTTGTTTTTCTCCACAATTAAGTTATCACTGTTATATATATATATATATATATAAAAGAAAAGTTATCACTGTTTTGATGGCCGCAGAATATAGGTCTGATCAAAAAAGGAAGAATGTAATATGTATGCATGAAAGTTCATACAAGTGAGACTTTTAATTTTATTTAATATTTTGTTTTGTTTTTGTTTTTGTTTTGTTTTTTTTTTTTGAGAAAATACAAGAGAGAAGCTGGGTGTTAAGTACTAATAACTATGGGTTCAACTTGAGGCGTACAAGAGGGAACGGTACTTTTGTTTTTGTTTTTGTTTCTGTCTTTTTTTTTTATTATTATTATTCTGTTGAGAAAATACAAGAGAGAAGGGGTATTGAGTATTAAAGTGGGATCCAACTTGAGACGTTGAGAAACATTATTGAACTGATTAACAGACAAAAGGGTGTATATTAATTGTCTAGGTATGATAAAAAGGGTGAATATAATACCTGAAATATTAATAGATTGGCACCCAACCTTTTTTAACATTTCAAAAACTCCTTTTCCCCGAATTAATTATGGGGTTTTGGCTAGCCTTCCATCACCATGTGAGCCGATAAGACTTCAGAGAGCATAAAAGACCCCCTAAATAAATTCATGTCTTTTACTACACAAAAGAGAACTATATATATATATATATCTCAATATATCAATATAATTTCCGCTGGTTCCATGTTTATTTATTTTATTTGTTTATTTTTTTTTATGAGAACCTACCTAGAGGACTGGACGAGGGATCAGAGGAGAGTTTAATTTCTTTTGCGGTTTACAATAAATCTAGTAGCACTACTACTTATATATATATATATATATATTGATCCAATGAAACATTGCGTTTTTATAATTTTATTGCATGTGAGTGTGACAAATTATTCTTAAAATTATTTTTAGAACAAATATTTTGATTAGATAGAAGGGTGGTTCATTGTTTAGTTAGAAGAGAGAGAAAGAAAAAAAAAACAGAGAGAGGGAAGAAGAAGAGATGAGGGATGGAAGATGTGGGGGGGAATTAAAGGGAATTACTGTTCACTTTCTTCTTCTATATATGCGTGTATAATGCCTTATATTTAATCATAAATATTAAGTTAAAAAGATGTGGAGAAAATCAGATAGGGTGTGTGAATAGAATTACCTTTAAAAGATTTAAGAATTAAGAAATCTATCACGTTCAAATTAAAAAAAAAGAAAACCAATTTGGCCCCTTAAAAAAATTATTAATAAGTAATAAAAAAGATATTAAAATAATTAATAGACAAAATTCAAAAAAAAAAATTTTAATAGACAGATTACTATTATTCTTCCTTTTAGTTCTCTTTCCCTCCAATCCTACTAAACAACATGAATTATTATCATAATTATCTTCGTTCTTCACATTTTTTTCATTCCACTAACTCTTTCAATCTTTCTCATAAAAGCTATTAGAGATAATATAGTTGCTGTTAATTTTCTAATTAAAAAAAGAGATCATTAATTTATCTCATTTCTCGTCTCCATTATTTATAAAAGAAATCCCGAAATATCTACCAATAAAAGGACTGATCAGCTTTACACCATGATGTGTTTGAACCTGAAAATGTGCTAAAAATAAAAGGATGGGGCAAATAATATTCTTTTTATTGAACCAATCCATTATTAATATTAATGTATAATGGCCTGCTTAGTCGTGAAGATTTCATTCAAAGATGAAAATAAGCTTCAGCTTTACAAGTTCTCCACCAAATCAGTGAAATATTCTTGGTTTGATTTTTATTATTGTTTTTCACATGTGCACATCAATCAAAGTATATAATCAAACAATCATGGCCGACAACCGTGGGTACATTAATATTTGTTGTTAGTGTACAAGTGGTCGGTCAATAAATACCATTTACCTATTAGATTAATTACATTCTTTACCTTTAGTTAAATTTTAGTTAGTTCAGCTATTTTCTCCATCATATTGCATGCACACGCGCGCGCATATATATATATATATATAGTATATAATTATGTATCAAACTAACCCCTTGCTCAAGAAGATGAAGGATTCTCTATTTGCTTTTATTTTTCATTTTGATAAGTGTGCAATGTGTGTACATTATTTGTCAATACGTTTTGTTTGGTGTGTCTGTCGAACCAAATGGCTTTTGCAATTTACATTATGTGATAGTGGACGAAGAAAAGGCTTTGCTTGATATGTACAGAAGGAGAATATATGTAGAGGGTCGAATCTATAATCAAAGAAAATCAAGGGTAAATGACCAAAACAAGAAGACGGGCGAATCATTGGCATGTCGTTAGTGAGTCGTAAAAAATAAAATAAAGTACAGGAAAAGTAAATAAAAACAAAGACAACTAATTTTATAGAGGCTTGCTCTTAATCTCTAGGATACGTAGCATTATAACGGTGATATTTAGTAAAAGAGGGATAGATAGAGAAGGGGAATAATGTGATATAGAGGGATTCGGGGAACATTATATGTATCTTACTGAGTACGCAGAGTATAACATCTGGAAAGATGGTATAACTGCTGGAAGAGAGGATCTCTAGGCTTGCGGAAAGCCTTGATTTATAAGGACTAATTTGCTGCCTTGAATTGTCTGATTCTGATAGAATATTCCTTGAATATCGATGGGTAGTTGTCCTTTTCTATATTAGCTGACTTTTCAATTCAGGAATGACTAGAAGATGTCAGGAAATTGCCTTTTTTGTGATATCTAAGCTTACCGGGTTCCCTTGCTGATATGCTGAATTCAGTTTTCTTATTCTGCCCACGAAGTCAACTTTCCTTATTTGGTCTCTGTTTATCTGTTAGTTGTCTGTCAGTCGTTCTGCCGTTGTATGAGAATTGTTCCCAGGTCTTCTGAATTGTCTGTCTCCGAGTCGTCTTGTGCACTCCAATGACTTAGCTAGAGACACGTGTATGGTGAGAGATAAGGTACGAAATCTGACCTCAACAGATACATACATACGTATAAATATATAAATATATATTGGAATCTCTAGAATTAGCCATCCTCCATACAATATTGATGCATACCCTTTCCGGACTCTTTTTCAATGTCTTTTTTTTTTTTTAAGTTATATATATATATATATAGATATGGAAACTTTTGCCTTATTGAATATGTTCTTTGTGAGTAATAAAAAAATGGGCGATACTACCATCAAGTTGCAATATATGGAAGAAGATTATGAGAGAAGGAAAAAAAAATGTTTCTTTCTTACTTCTGGACTAAAATATGCCTTTAAATAATATTTGAAATTATGCCACTTTCAAACTTTGTTAGTAGAATCTTTCTATCTATTAGCCAGCTTTTAATTAACACGAGAATCCCCTTTTCTGCATATATACAATCAAATTGACTATAATATATGAGCTAGCGTACACTTGATTTATTATTTCTTTAAATTTGCTTTATTGAATATTCGTCTAGATCTTTTCATCAAGGAATGGGGCTGCGAGATTTATTTATTAAATTTTATGCTACAAATTAGTAATATGAACAATTGAATTAATTGACATTATTTCGTTTCTAGCAAAGATTTTTTTAAAAAAAAATTTGAAGTAAACGGACCTTTTTGAATCTTTATATGCGAAAATTAACTTTTGAAACACGTAAATTGAAACAATATAAGGGGTTTGTTTTTTTTGAATTTTAGGATTGATATTAGAACTCGACATTTTATAATAGTCATATATAAAATTATCTCTTATCTGCAATGGTTGGAGCAAATTAAATTTTGGGTGATGTAAATTTATGAATGCGAAACTTATTGCTTTTCTATATACTATTACAATACATCAACCAACAAAATTATATTTTCATAGAATCAGGTGTCTATCATCCTCATCTCTCTCTCTCTCTCTAATTAAGTTATTTCTGATCTATGATGGTGCCTCCAAGGTACATGATATATGTACCTTTTCTTTTCTTTTTCTTCCCCCCCCCCCCCCCTGAAAATCGGATTACATGATATAGTATTCACTTAAAAAATAATAATAATATTCAAACTCATCAAATTTGGTTTTATATCTATTTTTTCTCTTGCAGTAATGGTTTTTTACATTCGTGTGAAAAACGACATATATTGATATGCATTACAAATCTTGTTCATTGTCCATTATTTGATCAGTTATTCTGCATTGTCATTGATCTAACGTATTCTTATGACGTCATCCAGGGTCGTGATAGCTATTTCCAAAAAATAAAAATTTAGAAAACGATTTGTAATTCGGTTTTAGGGAATAAGATGCAATTTTTCTTTTTAAGTGAAAGCAATCTAATATTTGTGGAGCACATTTATGAAATGCAAGAGGTTTGAAAAATTCTCTAACCCAACCAATTGAAAAAAAGAAAAAAAGAAAAAAAAAAAAGGAGGATGGCCATTGGAATATGATTCTCTCTTTGTTTAGAAAACCAACTGATCAACTCATAGCGCACACACAGAGTCAATCCAAACTCCAATTTAGCATATATATATATATATGTGAAGCGACCATCAAATTCCTTCTCTCACTCTCTCGCTCTCCCTCTCTCCTAATACTAATTAAAGGATAATATTCACTAAGGATTCTTTTCTTTTCTACATAGGATATATACTAAATAATGAATAATAATAATTAAAAATAAAATAAAGAAGAGGTTCAACGTGATTAAGGATGTATATCCATCGTAGGGACATATTCGGGAGATATTTTGGAGATTTGTTTTAGATTGGAAATAAGATGTAGTTTTGGAAATGTATTTTTAGGGGAAAAATTATTTAGAGTAAAAAGTGTAAAATTTTAAAATATGTTCAAAAAAAAATATCAATATGGATCTTGTTTTATTTTTCTTAAAAGTCTTAAGCAATTTATCAAAAAAAAAAAATTTCATCTCATTTGAACTTGAAATAACAAAGTTACTGATGTAGCAGAGGAATCTTGATTATCAAAGAATACCTGAAAAGGTGCACGATAAATTGCATTAAGTTTGTTGATTCAAACTTGAATATCGAAAATCATGTAAATCTATTGAGAGAACCGATCTCAAGGGGATTTTATTAATATTCATCAATGCTATCCTAACAAAATAATAAAGAAGGTTTTTGATAGTAAATCCTAAAGGATAACTCCTAGAATTTACACTTCCTAAAATAATTTAAATAAAGATAATCTTTTAAAATTAAAATAATCTCTCTAATTATCTTATTTTCATACTACATCAGTTAATTATGGACTTTTTTTAAAATTTGAGTTTATTATAAATATTTCATGAAGAGGTGAATAATTAAAATGAATTGAAAAAAATGACAAAATAAGTTTTTCAAATCAGATGCCCCTAAATCTTCCCCAAGCGGCCCCTAAATCTTCTAAGGTCAATAGATTTTCTTATTTGAAAATGAATACAGATAACTACAAAATTATTAATATACGTAACTATAAACACAATATTGGCTTTGCAGAAGGAGAAAATAACTTTAAAATATATATACACACATATATACATATAAAAGTAGACCATAATGCACGTGATCAAAATTACCATAACCTAGATACGTCACTGCATGGAGGTTTCCAACACGGTCTAGAATTCAATATGTCGCACCAATTATCTGATCAGAACCAATTCTAGTCGGGAATTTTATTTATTTAGTCTCTGTCGTTTAAATTAATTCAACTATTCATTAGATTCTTCCAGTACTCTGGTCTCGGCCGCTTACACACACACACACACACATATATATACATATATCACTTCCTGGTTCCCTATCACGTATAAAGATCTGTTAATCATATATAATCTGAACTTGTTCAAATCATGGCCAAGCTTCGCATCAACCCTTTTCTCCTTCTCAGGTTGTTCTTCTTCATTACAGTTTTTTCAAGCACTTAATAATCTTCTTGATTAAGAAAACAAAAACAAAAACATGAACTTTTTATTTTTTATTTTTTATTTTTGGGTAGTAGGCGACCATACGCTGTTGCAGCAGAGAACGTAAAAGTGCAGCCAGTGGCGGGGGCGATGAGGAAGGCGGCGGCAACAGCGGCAGTGAAAGAGCCGCTGTCGAGCGCTAACACGGCGGCGGTGGCCGCGAAGGCGAAGAAGGAGGAGATATTTTGGATGAGAGACCCGAAAACGGGCAACTGGGTTCCAGAGACTCACTTTGGTGATGATCAGGTTGATGTGGCAGAGCAGCGAGAGAAACTGCTTCCCAATTATCACAAACGTATTTAGAAACTTGGTAATTTATTTACTATCTCACTATGGGGCAAATTCTCGGATTAATCCGATAATTAAGAAAGCCTTTCCTAAAGTTTTGATACATATTTGAGGCTTAATCAAAGTTAATTACGTTCTGTTATGTTCAAACTCTACTTTTGTTTACCTTCTGTGTACCACAAAAATTTTATGTCCTCAATCCCATAATGGATTAAAGCTATCAAACTGAAGATTTCTTCTCCTCTTTTCTCCTTACTAGTTGAAACACGTGGTGTGTTTTGATATATTATTCCTAAATCAAAAAATCATTTAATTATAAATCCAAATCTTGAAATCTACATTGTACTCATTTTTCTTCCTTCCAAACACTGATCTATTTTAAATTAGTATTGCAACATTATTATTATTTTTTTTCATTGGTAGATAATGGATCAAACGGCCACTCAATTTAGAAGAGTAAAACATAGTATTGTTAAGAAATATTTTTATATTTTTTAAAATATCTTGATGTGGGTATACGAAAAAGTCGTTTAAATAGACCAATAAAAAATTATTTTAGTAGGGTAATAAAAAAAGTACTTATGAATGATGTATTCGACAAAAAGAGATAATAAATAGAGAAATTATAATTTTAAGGGGATTTTGAGAAAGAAAGAGAAAATAGGAGCATAAATGTTTGTTAAACTATCGTGAAAATGAACTATAACAATTTTAAATTGTATTAATCAAATTAATAGTGTGTTTGTTGCACAATTTCAAATCCAAAATATTCCATTTATTCAAAATTCAAATCCACTTTTTTCAAAATTTGCATTTTTTCTCTCTCAAATACCCTTTAATTAAAAAAATAATTTTAGCATGTCTAAAGTAAATGAGAAAAAGAAAATCTTGCACATCAAAAAAGAACAAATGTAACCATTAGATAAAAAGGAGGGGAAAAAAAAAAAAGCAAAGGAAAAGGCAGAAAAAGGCTAGAAAGAATCATGAGTTGACAAGTGTAAAAAGAGGAGATAAACAACATTGGTTTTTTAATATATGTTAGGATTAGGATTTAGTTGGTTATTAAAAAAAACATAATATTAGCAAATTAAATAAGAAAATTAAAAGTAATAAGAGAAGAGAAATGTTTAATATGAACAAAGAGAAGAATAATTGTTAGTATAGACTAAGGAACATTACGAATTGAACCCTCATGTAAATTAAAACAAGTTACAATAAAAAGAGCCAGTGAGGATAAGAATCCCAAGGATATTGCCTTTTTTTTTTTTCCAATTTTCTTTTGTCATGTGGATGAGAATATATATATATATATATATATTTTTTTTTTTTACAAATAGTGCTAAGACACCTAATCTAATCCCAACGTCATCTTTTTATTAGCAGATATAATTTTTTAATTTCAATTGACATGACAAATATTTAAACACTTGACATATTATGTAGGTTAATATTTAAAAATTGATTTTAGAGTTGTGCTCGTAGCAATATTCTTTTTCTACACTCTCTTGACAAGCGCTTGTTGCAATATTTTAAAACCGAAAATTGCCTACCTCGCCAATCAACCTAACAACAAAAAAAAAAAAAAGAGAAGGATCAAAGGCAACAACTAAAACCCTTTGAACCTAATAAGAAAAAACCGCCGTGCAAATCGCTGCAGCAAAAGAAACTTGCACACCATGTGCAAGAATACATCAGAAGGCATTCCAAATTCTAAGCTAACATTGATCCAGGATGAAAATTCACGTCTTTCAAGTCAAAAAAATTATAACATTTCACCTCAAGCATCCACGCATAATCTACGGGAAACGAAGAGAATATTTATATTTGGAAGAGAAGGAAAATTTTGTATTTTCAAGGGTCTACAAGTATAGCTGGATAAGCTCATCACTGACCACTGATGGAGTGAGGACACCCAAATCTGTAAAGAGTAGAGTAAGATATTGAGGAGGGGTATAATCCCTGGCAGATCTTTCAACCTCGACCTTCGACGGGATAGGTACCCCAAAATCAATGGGGCGTAAAGCCGGGGCCATGTCTTTCTGGTCCAAGGGGTAAAGACGCGCAAACTGCAAAGAAAAACAAATGGAATATGTAAAGGTTTTTGGAGTTAAAAAAAAATGACGGTTGACTTGTGCTTTATAGTTGTTTACTAAATTAAACATATCACAAGAATATGCTGAAAGCAACAAATTATTTGTTTACTTCGTAGTGCTTAAAGAACAACTTTTGGGCACACCTTATAGCTTTCGGCAGCCACATAAACTGGTTTGTTCATGCTGTGCGCCACAAGTGCAATTTGGTATGTTCCCATCATGTTGATTATTCCTCCACTTTCCACCACTCCATCCGCCCCTACGAATACCATGTCAACCTCATCCATGGTATATGCTACTGCAGAGTCGATCAGAAGCTTCACAGGAACATCAAGCTTCGCCAACTCATTCGACAACCGTAAACCTGTTCTGTCTGGTCTACCCTCTGCATTTTTATGGGGGAAAAATGTTGAATAACAGAGCCAGATAGCGGATAAAGTACCAAAAAAAAAAAAGGAGCTTGTCCACTTCTTTGAACCAAAAGATAGTCGGGACACATTTTGCTAATAACCGCCCACCAGATGGATTTATGTTTTCATCTTTTTAGGCATCAATAACAAGTCGCAACCATATGCAGATGTTTTCCAAGTCCAATTCCATCAGATGATTTTACTTCATATAACGTCAAGATATATAATATAAGAATTCATCAATCAAGACCTTGCTACTTCAATAGCTTTGCAACTTAAAGTGACATCAAAAGTTAAAGAATTAGAAGTTGAAAACTTGATATTGTAGAACAAGAGCTTGGCTTCCACTTTGGTAGTTTAACAATTTAATCCAAGAAACATAAATAACTGAGTGTTAACAAAGAAAACCTGTGCAGAAAACTCGAAAGAGTTTCTTGGTCTGTGCTGCGGTCTTGAGAACTTCTAAAACAACTCTTGAGAAACCGTGAACCAAAATAGTACAACCGTCAAATATAAAATCTTGACTAAGCATCGCAATGATTCTACGTGCCTGCAAATTCAATATAGGACAAAAGTTACACCGAAATGCTAAATGATATGCCAATGAAAAAACTGCCTTAAAGAGAAGCTAATGTAAATACCTTGTAGGATATCTCCCCAAACTTTTCCGCACGTTCAATCAAACGAGACTTGCCTGAATTGAAGTCCTCATATTCTAGAGCTGACGTTCGAGTTACATATCTCATGAAAAGATCACAGCCTGCTGTCAAAGAGATAGAGGTCGTGTCCCATGACTGGAATGCATACCAAGAACAAAAGATGGCTTAGAAAAAAAAGAGAGACCTTCAACTATCAAACTTTACTTTTCAGCATCCTTTAAGAAAATAAAGGCTAAACTCTTACTACGGAAACCCAAATCTACTGTACAGTCCCATGCTCTTTTTTCCCCTTTTTTATAGGCTATTATACAACTCAATCCTAGGTTCACACAGTCCAAATGTATCTCCTTCAAACTTTATACGCCCGGTGAATTTGCTTACTGAACCCTTCTCTTTTTATATTCTGAATACAGAATCTGGTCTTACTCGCCTTAGCCTTTTACAATGATGAACCAAGGATTTCTTCTCGATCATCCAAATGGGCAAAAAGAGCAAACAAATCCGCCTAAAGAGTTTTCAGGCAATTCCTATTCGCTCAAACTTATCGACCGGCATCTTCTCGATGGCCGAAGGTTCTTACACGTATTTGCAATATATCTGGGTGCCAAAAGAAATTCGTTAATGGCCTTCTTCCAGAGGAAACCCAAGGATTATGTTAATTTACCTCATGAATTAATCTATACCATGTTCTTACTGGGGATTTCCAAACTACAAAATGCTATTCATTTCACAGCCTGTTTGGTTCATAACAAACCCTTGCATTGGTGAAACAGAGTGCTTTTCTTTACCAAATCCACTAGATTGGTTTCAATTCCCAGTGCAAAACAATGGAATTTTACCAAAATGAGTGCTTTCGACGCAGATTAAACTAAAAAGCAGCTAAATTTTCCGAGAAAATGCAACAAACAATGAAACAAAGAGAGCACAGAGAGCAGAAATGGACTGACTTTGAGGGAGTCGGAGGCCTTCTTGAGCTCGATTTCGAGTTCCATCATGGTGGTGGCCTCGCTGGACCTGATGACGGTGGCCAAGGCGCGAATCGCCGCCACGGCCTCGGCCAAATCGGGCTGCTTCCGCCAGTTGTTGAACTCGTCGATGACGCTGAACGGCTTTCCAGGCTCGGAGGAGGTGGCGGCGGGGACGTCGGGCTCGGACGGGGCCTGGTCGTCGGAGTGGCGGCCGACGGCGGCCTGGGCCTGGGCGAGCCAGTCGCTGGTGACGACGCCGTGGTGGGCGGCCCTGGTCTGGTAGTAGGCGGAGATCTTAGGGTTTGAAGAATTGGGGTTTTGGAAGGCGTCGGCCATGGAAGACGATTGGGGCGGGGAGAGAGAGAGGGATTCGGGCTTTGATGACGAATCGGCGGCGGCGTTGCCTTGTTCCCGTTTTTCGAGAATGAAAGAAGCTGATCTCCGCCACATTAAGATGTTTTGTTTGAGACGGTTTCTGTAACTTTCTCGGGAAAACTTTTTCACGGAATATCCTATAAACGGAAAGTGTGCCCTCGCCCAGTTGTCGTTCTAATTGGGGAGATTCCGGTGAGTGACCAAGTACGCTTAAGCAAATGATTGAGGAGACTAATTTAACACAAACCTTTTGATTATTTTCCTAAGAAACACCAAACTGAGTTATTATCTATGTGTTCAGTTTTTTATTTATTTTTAATTGAATTTGAGGCTTGTATTTTATTCAAGACTGGAAATATCAGTTCTTATAACAGACCCAAAAATTTGGTGTTTAGTGTTTACTCAATTATTTTCACTTTTCCCTTGAATTTTAATTTTTAGGATTATTTCCACTTTATTCTTTAAATTTTAGAAACTTACACTAGGTCTTGAATTTTAAATTAATACAACTCAATCCTCTTTTGTTAAAATATCTGTAAAAAAACGTACAGAAAGAAGGGAGTTAATGTTGTAATGTAACCATTTTTTATTTTTTAGTTGAGTAAGGTTAATTACTTTAATTTTTAGTAATTTTTAATGAAAACTCTATTAAAAGGGATTGATGTAAAGTTCAAGTTATTGTGCCTATGACTTGTACATTATAACCCAACAAGGACATTGTGATCAATTTTACTTAATTTAATATAAATTCCTTTAAAAATTTGAACTTAATTAATTTATAATTCAAAATTGAACCTAAATTTCAAAAGAAATTTGTATTAAATTTAAGTAAAAATAATCAGCAAGTCCTTCTTGGACTATAATATGCAAGTATGTGAAAAAAAATCTAAAAATCCAAAAATTATAAGTTCATAGAACTGATTGTTAGGAAGAAGAAAAAAAGTTTAAAAACTAAATTGTAAAATTCAAAAAATTCCGAAAGCATCCGTCCAATATAGTCTTTAATTTTTTTTTTCCGAACATATTTTAAGTTTTTTTACACTTTTTTACTCCAAAGAGTTCATTTATATCAACCACACATTTTCAAAACTCAAGTTGTCTCCATTCTACAAAACATCATCTCTAAAAGTTGACTCAAATGGACCCTTAACCAACAGGCTGGCTGGCTGGCTGTAATAAGCAATCTGATTGTCGATTAAAAAGAAATGAACCGCTTAGATTGAGGAGGAGGAAAACAATTGTTCGTTCGTCAATCAAAGTAATTCTTATTACAAGTACCTAAACAAAAAACGTTTAAAATTTGGAAACCGCGGTGCAAACGTCGTCGTTTCGTTTCAATTCCAGCACAAGACCTTCTCAAGCAACATAAAGGGAAAAGAAAACTTCTTATCATTTCTTAACTGACAAATGCATAACTCATTCAATCCCTTTGATGCCATAAACAACTACTTATTTCTAATACCATAACACTCTGGCTAATAAACAAAGTTTCTTTTCTCTCTTTTGCTACAAGCTCTTGTAAAGAGTGTGGCCTCAGAAAGACTTACATATAAACATACACACACACACATATATGTATAAGGACTGATTTCACAGAGTTTTTAATTTTGTTTTTAGTCCGTAAAAAAAAAAAAGGAAGATCTGTGTGTTTTCAGTAAATGTTTGGAAATCACATTTTTAAAAGAGTTTTTAAAACCAAAATAATTTTAAAGTTTTTTAATAAGTTATAAAAATATTCAAATAAAGTTTGTAATTTCAAACTTTAATTTTGATACAAACTCTAAAGTTTACTCGTAGGAGCTCTTCTCTCAGAAGTCATATTTTTTTGTTATGACAGGAAGCTCTTTTAGAGACCAGAAATACTTTTGACAGATTATCCAAATACTTTTAGAGACAGTTTTTGAACTTAGAAAGTTAAAAACAGTTTCTTAAAAACTCTCCCAAACAAGTCATATATACATATATATATATATATATATATTTACATTTTTCGGTTGATGAGACTGTGCACAACAAAAAGGCCCATGATAAGACAGTGATCCATGAAGGGCTCCACCACCATTGTTAGAACGTCGTCTCCTAAAAGCACACCACAAGTTGAGTGCTTTCTCTTTACCTGCTTTTAGCAAAACCAAATTAGCACCGACAAATATATAGATATATATATTTATATGATCATTCATATATATTAGAAATCAAATATCATACGTCAAGAGTGAATGATTTTACCTCTGCGATGGACTTTCCAAACTTGTCTAACATCTTGAACGGTGATTTCCTAGTCCTATAACTTTCGATGATGTAACCAAAAGATTGATTCTTGTCCAATCCAACACCAACAGCCTCATATGATGAATAATAGTATCTCGAAAAGATTCCAAACAATTTCCTCACTTGAAAACTTGCCCTTTCCGCGCTTGTCGACCTGTGTCCCTCCCAAAACCTGAACAGCTTGAACTTCTCCTGCAAAATTAGAATTACTCGACAATTTGTAAAACACAATTTCCAATTTTCCAACATAATACATATATTTACATACTACCGATGGTGGCAACATGGTAACAAAAACGCTTTATTTGGAGCTTTTTGCTTTTATTTGTCTAAATATTCGAGCCATCACACATGTAAGAGTTTGCTTTTACTCTTCCTTTATATAGACCATGCGCCAATGAATTCTTTGACCCTGGACCGATAGCTGTTGAAGGCTTAAAGTCAGAATGCTCTTTATTTCAGCTATGATCCCAATAAATTCCTCAAATAGCACTGAGCGAGGGATTTAAAGACACCGACAATCTTTTTTCTTTTTTTTTTTTCCTCTTAAAAAGAAAAACATAATATACATGTAACTTCTGTTATACATGACTAATTGGTCATACCTTTCTGAGTATGGTGAAGAGGACTTCTCCATTGAAATCCATTAGGTAAACATCTCTACAGTTGCAGCTGTAATTGTCGACCCGATACACGATCTCGCCGTTCGAATCGAAGACGGTGCAGCCCTTGCCATTCAGTACAAGAGACTTCATCCAGATTGTGAAGGTCGCTTGCTTTGAAGTCAAGTAGCTAGAAGAAGAGGAGGAACTTGGGGCCCCGGGGTGAACTTTTGCCATCAAACTGTTTGGAGGTTTCTTTTTCATAAAAAAGAACTGCTAGAGATAACTTTTTATAAGCCTATAAAGAAATTAGGTATAGCACACTTGCAAACTTCACACACGTACGTACAAGCTCGCTTTATTGTTGTTAATTAAAATAAACTCTCTTGCTTTATTGAAGGAAAAAGGGATAAAAGCAAATTTATACAATAAACATACGACACAAAATTTAGAAACCCACGTTTGAGTTTTTGGATTTCACTTGACCAAATGCAGACTATAGATACTTTAAAATGGTTTCGGAATTTTATAATCTTTATCCGCTTTATCACGCGATTAACTGATTCTTTAAATATTAAATGATTTTTCTTAATAATGATCAATCAGTGATTAATTTCAAATAAAGTTATACGATCTAACTGACATATTAATTAAATATTTTAACGACCACCGGCTATTTTTGTAAGAAAAAATATATTTATTTTTTTTAAATAAGTGATCAAAATTGATTATCTACCTAATTTCACTTAAACTATACGACCAATTAAAATGCTTTCTTCGGCCAATTGAAATAACTTAACCTAATCGCAATTAGTACTGATTCCTTTGCCTTATGTCATGTGGGGGCTTAATTTCTTGGAAACAAAGTGGAAATTCGGCTCCCATATTTGGTGCCCTTGTTTTGGCTATCAGATTACGTATATACATTTACTATATAATATCAAACAAGATATGTTTGCAAGCTTATTGGTGCGTGTCGTAAACTAGAGATCTGTCACATGTCCGTACGTTTTCAAAAGGGTATCTACTTCCCTTGTTTAAATTGCTTCATCCTCCATAGAGATCAATTTGCCTTACAGATGAATATAGAATATTGAAGAAATATAATTAAGCATGTCTTATTAATATTCCACAACCTATTACTCCCACTTATAACAAAACAAAAACATTTCTTGTTTTGAATATGAGAACTCCTATCCAAATCCTTCTTTTCTTATCCGCTAAGCTCGCTCTAGAGATAAAAGAAATTAATGATATAAAACTACAAAAATTATTACTTGTAATGTAAATTATAAATATGAGATCTCCAATTTATCTTTAATAAAATTTAAATTACATCAGGACAATAATTAGCCTTCTCAATTTAACGGATTAGAAAAACCATGGAAAAAGTCTTCTTCCCAACAACTAAATAGCATTGGATGGTGCCTTTTGTAGTATGAATTAAATATACTGAATATTTTTTATAATAAGATTTTAAATATGTTTAATCGTTGTTCTATGTGGAAAATGTAACTCTCAACATGCGTCTGCAGGGTCGCTTTTTATGTAGTTGTATTGCATGTGCGTTTTGAGAGATATATAGAATGAGGTCAAATAATTAATGGTAAAAATTCCTAACCTCTCGTTTAAGGTTGTTTTATCCATCGTTGTTAGCTTATTATGTGAATCTTGGATTATTGGTTATTGCTTCTCTGGCTGTTAAATAATTGATTATTATAACTTTGGTAAATGTTTCACTATTAATGCCTTGCACTTTTTTCTCTTTAATAAAATTTGGATATGGATAACATTAACCATCAACTCAACTACAGATAATTAACAGCTCATATTTAATTTAGTTATCATTATTTTATATAAGGAAATTATACCATATAGTATATTTTATAAGTACTTTTGAAATTTATAATTATTTTTTTTAATATGATAAATTATAACGAATATTTTTTTGCAAATCCTTAGATTTTTGGGTAAATCCTTAGATTTTCTAGTAAATAACATATTTATGGTTAATTTTTAATAATAGATATATATGCACATGTTTAGGTTGAGAGAGATAACGGATGAGAGATTTTTTTGATATTATGTGTTCATTAATGTAATTTGTTATTTATTACTATATTTAAAATTTTATATTATAATTTACTATTGTTCTTTTTAAAAATGCTATTTGACTCTTTCTCTTCATTTTAAATTTATTTGTTTTTTGTTTTTTCTCTGGAAGTTACAACTTTTATTGTGTGTACACACTTTGATTTTCATGATACAGTTGGCTTATCTTTCCCCTCCCAAAAAATATGCAGCTCCAATCCACGTCGAAGAAATGCCCAAGTTAAGATCATATATATATATACACGTATATATATTATAGAACATAGCTGTCCTGTGATAGATTTCTTAATATGGTTCGGTAATAGATATGCTTTTTTTTTTTTTTTCTTTGTTGATACCTAATCGTTTTTTTATTTTAATTTTTTTATATAGGTAAGATCTCTAGTAGATTTTGATCACACGAGTTAGCCCCACAAGGCTGATCATTGAGTTTAAAAATAATAAAAATAAAATTAAAGGAAGCTATATTAAGTACTAAACGAAATTTGAGTTCTCTCTTTCTCTTTTTTTTTTTTTTTTTTTTCTCCTTTAGAAAAGTTTAGTAATGGGGGATTCAAATCTAATGCTCAAACATTAGAACTTAGTGTGGTTACTATCACTCGCTGTTAGACAGTATTCGGTTAATCCAATAATAACTGTTTAAATGAGAAACTAGTTTAAGATAGCTAATAGAACGAACATATAATTAAAAAATAAGTAATTTCCTTTCATATATACAATACACGATCACACTCGCATCTTCTTAAATTTAAAGACTATTCATCATATCTATATTGTTTGATCAAGTAGGATCATTATTAACAGAACATAATTTTTTTTTTTTTTTGCTATGAATAAAAAATAAATGATTTTATCAATATAATAATATCATATTCGTCACAGTAGTAATTACAGATGAAATATATTTTCATATATATATATATATATATATTTAGCAACCCTTTATGCCCTTTAACATATTTTTTCCTTTATATTTTGCTTCTTAAAGTTATGGCAACCAATAGCCGTTGACTATGTGCTGTAATAATTTGCTAAAAGTCTTCCACGAGGACCATGACCGGTATTCTTAGCTAAAAATCTATCCATTCAATAAGTGGAATATAATTTATTGTTTTTCACTCAACCATATGGAAAGAAAATAAAGCAAGTAATTGAAAGAGAAATATATGTAGATAAGTAATTTAACATTATAATTTATCACCGAAAAGTAAATCTTAGAATTAATATTGTACAAGTCATTTGATCAAACGAGCAAAAAAGAGGATAGTTGTTGACTTGTATTTTCTTATTTAGTGGTATATCTTCAACAACAAGTATGCCAATTTCAGAATAAAGAATAAGATAATTTTATTATAGCACATACATGAAAAAGAAATATATATATATATATATATAATATTGCTATTAACATGAAAAGGAAATATTTTATTAGTGAGATTACATTATAATAAAAAGATGATACTATCATCAAATTAATAGGATAAGACATAATTATATCATTTTCGTAAAATATATCTTATCATAGAACTAAAAAAGAAAATATTTGGATACACCATCTGTATTGAAAATTTACACTTTTTCTAATTAATAGAAAATGAGCTCCATTATGATGTCTCGTACTCCGTGACCAAATATATATATATATTTTTTATGACCCGTTTGGTATTACATCTTAAACTCACATTTTTCATCTCAGTTTTTATTTTTTTCTGAAATGTTAACAAAAATTATAACTAATTTCTAAAAAGTCAACCAACTCAAATTTAAAAATGTTAACTCAAACCGTTTCACCAAACGGACCCTTAATATATACATGGTGTTGAACATGAAAAAAGAAGTTCAACTCCGTCGGGTAGAATTTTGATTACTCACGGCAGGTGGGACTTCATCACATAATTCATATTAATGAAACTCGCTATATTGTGAGATACCAAAATTCAATCTTATCGGATTAAATTCCATTTCAAATGAAAAAAGAAAAAGAAAAAGAAAAAAAAAAGGGATAATGTCGATATTAGTCCATCACTATCATCAACCTTCAAAATCCTAATCGTTATCCACTCCCCAATTTGCTAATGCAAGCTGTGAGGCCGTGGCGGCCGTAAGGAGACAGCCAAACAAACAAAATAAGTTGAAGCCTAATGAACTACTCATTGAAGTTATCCTGCTAATTAGATCATTGGGAAAACATGTTCTTCTAGATAGATATGTTTTTTTTTTTTTTTTTTTAATGCTTAATCAGTAGGAAACAAATATGAATCATCTTTTTTTTTTTTAATCAAATCAGCATGTACAGATATTATTGTTTTTTCATATATACGATAAATTCCACAGGCCAATAAGATAATTTTATAAACTAGGGACTCTGATTTATCGTATTATTGTTGAATTTTGATCTCTCTCTCTCTCTGGTTAAAATATGATAAAGCACTACAATTGGATAGACATAAACTTAGCAAATTTAGCGGAAATAAAGAAAACGAAGACACAAATTTGGCAACGAACAATTTTATTAAATAAGTTTTTTTAAATAAATTGATTTATATATTTTAGATAATTTATTTGATAGAATCTTCTTTTTTGTGTTATCACTAGAAATTGTTTTTAATTATTTGATTAAATTTTTGATGACGTAACCTTTAAGCATAAGTATGAAAAGTTTAAAACACGTGATATAAAACTGCTATAATCGTAAATTAGATTATTAAAAAAGTAATCTAACGTTTAGTATAAAATGAGATGTCTTATCCTAAAAACGCTCAATTAATTGTTATGCAAAAGCTAAAATATTGGTCTAAAAAAGAGCTAAAATTTTGGATTTGGTGTTTGCGTGGCCATGAAAAGAGCAAAAAGGAGTACGACTAGAGTGGTAATAGTATGGTCCAAAAAGTCAACACGTTTTTGTAAAACCTTTGGTTGCTTGGTAATTTTACTTATTTAAACCGTGATTTGTTTGAATTTACTAAAAAGTGCTCTCACGGAAATGAGTTCCTTTGTTCAGACACAGTTGTCAAAAAGTCAAAAGTCAAACCGCCCTACTCACGCGCACAAAATCCCTGTCCCTCTCAAAATTCCTCGCTCACCAAGGGTACTTTCGGGATTTCCATTTCCTCTCAAACTCCCTTAACCGCGTGGACCTTTGCGGCTTTGCTTATATGTTTCACTTAATCGACGTCGTTTTGAGTCTTTGTTCATGTTGGGAGAATAATGGAATCAAATTAATTAAAATTTTTTTTTGGGGGATCAAACTAATTAATTCTTTTTTTTTTTTAGAAACGGAAAATATTACAAAAGAAAAATTAATATTATATCTTTTTATAAACAGGGAATTAATATTATTTGTTGATGAACTATAGTATCATACTGTCATGTCACTTTGATATTTAAACTTTTATTATTTGACAGTTTTGATCATCGATAAAATTGACAAAGGATTTTGTTTTATAAACAAAAAGCATCTAATCAACTGAAATAATAACACATAAATAGTTATATCAAGTGAAAAATATTATCCTCTTTATCTGTGTTAAAAACTCTAAAAAAAAGTAAATTTTGGTCACACAATCTAATAGATGGTCGAACTTTTTTTGATTTTTTTTTAAAGATTTTGTTAATCACTTGAAAATTAGTGATTTACGTTATGACCAATTAATAATTGACTACATTCAACCTCTGATTTATCAAGTTAATAATATTTTGCAGTCATTAGTAATTGATCATTTAAAAAAATTTAAAAAATTAATTGATCATTTTTAAAAAAATGAGCATTTTAGCTAATTTTAAAAATTTTCAATCAATTGTTAAAAAACTTCTTAAAAAATATTATGTAACTCTAAATCCTTTATATTATGTTTTTTTAAGTTAAGTCCTTTTATATATAGTAAAACAATTTTTTTAAAATTTTTAATTACTATGTCATAGATATCTCTAAATTTCAAAAGTTTTTCACAAATTTTAATGTTAATTGTTAAAAAAAAAGTAATACTAATATTTAAATTTTGAGACTAAGGTGTAAATTTCAATTATTTGTTAAAAAACTTCTTAAAAAATATTATTTAACTCTAAATCTCTTAAAATATGTTTTTTTTAGTTAAGACCTTTTATATTTAGTAATACAATTTTTTTTAAAATTTTTTAATTACTATGCCATAGATATCTCTAAATTTCAAAAGTTTTTCACAAATTTTAATGTTAATCGCTTAAAAAAAAAAGTAATATTAAGATTTAAATTTTGAGACTAAGGTGTAAATTTTGATCACTTTTTAAAAAACTTCTTAAAAAATATTATTTAACTCTAAATCCTTTAAAATATGTTTTTTTTTTTAGTTTAGACCTTTTATATTTAGTAAAACATTTTTTTTTAATTTTTAATTACAATGCCATATATATCTCTAAATTTCAATTTTTTTCACAAATTTTAATGTAAATTGTTAAAAAAAAAAGTAATATTAAGATTTAAATTTTGAGATTAAGGTGACATAATATTTATAATTCAGAGATTAATCAAGCTAATTATTCAATTATAAGAAATTACATAAATAAGCGTAAATGACATATATGATTCATCATGCATCCAAGTAGAAAATGAGGGTCTCTGTCTCTGCCACGGGAAAAATGAAAAAGAAAAATGGAAATAAAAAACTACAAAAACCATTAATAAAATAAAAATAAATAAATAAATGAGCCAATCATTTTGTTCTTCTCATTCAGCCTCTTTTTCAGTTTTCAATGACTACACGAAAAAAACAAACAGTGCAGAGAACAACAACAACAACAACAACAGATTTTATTAATATGATTTGAGATCACAAGTTTCGTAGCTGTTTCGTTTTTGTCTGAGGATTCTGTATATAAATGTCGGATCACGTTCTCTCGGGAACCGCGAAGAAATAGAAAGAAACAAACAAACAAACTGCAAAAAAAATCGACGACGATGATCGAGAGCATATCAAAAGTGTTTAATTGGGTTTATATCGACATCGAAAATCGCTTTCTGGGTTAACCGCTGTTTCCCAAATTTTTCTTCCTGTTTCTCTCTCTTCCTCTCTTTCTCTCTCTTCCCTGAGAACTTTCGGTTTGTATCACGGTTTGCAGTGGGCACGTGGAAGGAATCTAGACAGTGCCCATTTTCGTCTCTCACTCGGTTGAAGATCTGATTGCGATTTCCTTTCCTTTTGACTGGTACTACCTCGTAATTTTGATCAAAACAAAAGCCTCTGTTTTTCGGATTCTTCCTTTCTTTTTTAGTGCTGTCTAGAGAGTTTTGATTGTTTTGTCTGAAGGGGTTGGACCAATTTACGGTTTTTCTTCAGTTGGTGTTTTGTTTTAATTGCTTTTGAATTTCTTTTAATTTCTTTTTTGAATTTCAATTTTTTTTTTTTTTTTTTGGCATGTCTAGCGATTGAAGATTGCTTTAATCTCATTTTGTTTCTGGTTCTTTTTTCTGGTTTTGAGTTTGTTTCTTTTTGTTCATTTCAATTTCAGGCCCTGGTGTGGTTTTCTCTGAATCCACTGTTGTGTGCTCTAGCAGTATGTTGATTTTGTTGTAATGTAATTCAGATGCTGATAAAGTAAGTTGTTTTGGGGCTAGAAAATGGGGAAAAAAGACTTCCCTTGTTGGTTTCAATTAGTGTATAATAGAATTAGACTGATTTGTTGCTTAGAATATTGAGACTTTTTAGTTCTTGCTTTGGTGTTGTTTGGATTAGATTGTTATTTTCTTTGGTTGAGTGAGATATGGCTTGCTAGGAATGGCAAGTGAGCATATCATAATGCGTGGAGAAGTAGGATTGTTTGTCTATGGATACCACCTACAAAACATTTCATCAGTTTGTCGGCATGATGAGGTCTTGGATCTCGGGGAGATCTGAGCAGACTAATGTGTCGAGGGACTTTTGGATGCCTGATCATAGCTGTAGGGTGTGTTATGAGTGCGATTCTCAGTTCACGTTGTTTAACCGGAAGCACCACTGTCGACTTTGCGGCCGAGTTTTCTGTGGCACCTGTACTGCAAACTCGGTCCCTGCCCCCCAATCTACAGATGGTCAGGGGACAAGCCTTGAAGAGAAGGAGAAGATCCGGGTGTGTAATTACTGTTTTAAGCAATGGGAGAAAAGTGTAGTAGAGAACGGGATTCAGATATCACATTTAGGGCTTAGTAGTTCACCATCAGAATTAAGTTTGGCCAGCACTAGATCAAGTGTAACCGGTAACAGTAGTAACATTACTTTTGACTCGATGCCGTACACATTTGGACCATATCAGCAATCTCAACATAGTTCTGGTCGCAGCCCTCTTACATCTTCTTTAGTGGAACCAATCACAAATGAGATGAACAACGTGGTGCCGGGAAGGAGCAATGAGCTTGTCACAGATGTTGGGGATCTATCTTCAGGTCAACATGGAATTTCGATAAACAGGTTGATATACTTTTTCTCTTGTGCATTTTTTGGATTCAAGTTAGCACATTTAAGCATCAACATGAGAACATTCTTCCTTTTTTTTCTTTTCTCTGTTAATAGATTATAGGGATCTAAGTCGGTCAAGCGAAGAGTCTGTAAATCTGCTGATATACTGTCATGCTACATGTTTACATTTGATTACTTTTTTAATCATTTAGAAATGCGTCTTCTAATTCAAATCTTCAAGCAGTAGGCGCTTTTTACATTTTATACAACTTACATCCTTTATCCTTAATTTTTAAATGAGATAAATCCATTATCTGTTGCATCAGGAGTGAGGATGAGGACTATGAGCATGGCATGTATGCGACGCGTTTTCATTCAGTCAAAAGCTGCTATAGTCCAGTTGATTTTGAAGAGATGAACAACGTTAACGGGTTACAGAAAGTGCATCCAGAGAGAGAGAACATTGATGCACATAGTTTGAGCAGCTCCCCAGTACAATATCACAGTTTCAATTCACAGCTTGGGAGAAAAGAAGATGAACATGTTACGGGCTATGAATGTGAAGCATCTTCCTCGTTTTACTCCGATGGTAATGTTAATGCCGAACCTGTTGATTTCGAGAATAATGGACTCCTCTGGCTCCCCCCTGAACCAGAAGACGAAGAAGATGAAAAGGAAACTGTTCTCCTTGATGATGACGAAGATGATGCCCCGGGAGAATGGGGATATTTGCGAACCTCAAGCAGTTTCGGAAATGGGGAGACTCGCAATAGGGATCGCTCAAGTGAGGAGCACAAGAAGGCCATGAAGAATGTGGTTGATGGACACTTCAGGGCTTTGGTGGCTCAACTATTGGAGGTTGAAAACCTTCCTGTGGGTGAAGAAGAAGATAAAGAGAGTTGGTTGGAGATAATCACATCTCTATCATGGGAGGCTGCCACAATATTAAAGCCAGATACGAGTAAAAGTGGAGGGATGGATCCAGGTGGTTATGTCAAAGTAAAATGCATAGCTTCCGGACATCGCCATGAGAGGTAAATGCGGGAACTGTTCAATCAGTGTCAGAACAATCTGTCGTGTTGCTCTGCTTCACATTCTTGCTCATAGATTTTGTTTTTCTCTTAGTATTTCTAACTGATAGTTCTAGAATATAAGGTCTTAATTCACATGTGGAACCATGTGCCTAAAGAGTCAGTCTAGTGTTGGTATAAATCTAGTATGAAGTTGCTGCTGGAAACAAGGCATACAAGAAAGCACAGCATTTTCGGTGAAAAACAAAAACATCTAAGGATATTGTTAATGTTAATCATACATGAAGAAAATCATGCATAAAACTAATTAGATTCTATGCCGTCCTTACGATTGTAGTTACATGTACGCATTTCTATCTTTGCTCTTTTATTATCTGGTTTGTTTTCTCATTCAAGTTACAATGTTTTTTCTTCCAGTACCGTGATCAAAGGGGTTGTTTGCAAGAAAAATGTGGCCCACCGGCGAATGACCTCAAATATAAAGAAAGCACGCCTCTTGCTCCTCAGTGGGGCTCTTGAGTACCAGCGGATTACCAACAACCTATCAAGTTTTGACACTCTGTTGCAGCAGGTTATGATCGCCTGAGTTTTCTCTTATTAGTTTGTCACTTACCAGTTTATAGCACGTTAGCAGATTTTTTGTCTCCATTAGTCATATGAAGATGCTGATAAGGTTTGACTCCTTACGCAGGAAATGGACCATTTAAGGATGGCGGTAGCAAAGATAGAAGCTCATCAGCCTGATGTCCTTCTAGTAGAAAAGTCAGTTTCTCGATACGCTCAGGAGTACCTTCTTTCAAGTGACATATCACTTGTTCTTAATGTAAAGAGGCCACTTTTAGAGCGTATAGCCCGCTGCACAGGTGCTCAGATAGCCTCTTCAACTGATCATCTCTCGTCACAGAAGTTGGGCTTCTGTGAGTCATTTCATGTAGACAAGGTTGTGGAGAATTTAGGCAGTGCCGAGCAGGGTGGGAAAAAATTGGTGAAGACACTAATGTACTTTGAAGGCTGCCCAAAGCCTTTGGGGTGTACGGTAAGCGCTCGACACTAACAGAACGTGGAAAATGCTTATCTTAGGATGGATTAAATAGTGTCCTAGTTAGTTAAGGCTTTCCCAAAGCTAGATTTGTTTGCATTGAATTCATTTTGCCCTCTTGTCTGTGTGTCAGATTTTGCTGAAAGGTGCTAGTGGGGATGAGTTGAAAAAAGTGAAGCACGTTGTCCAGTATGGAGTTTTTGCAGCTTATCACTTAGCTGTGGAGACATCCTTTCTTGCTGACGAAGGAGCGTCTCTGCCAGAACTCCCATTGAACTCTCCAATAACTGTTGCACTTCCAGAAAAAGCTAAAAGCGCTGACAAGTCCATCTCAACCGTACTCGGTTTTGGTTCCGCTGAACCACAGAGATCCAACAGTGTGCCCACACCAGATATTTCCTCATACTTGAGCAATGCACAATCTTGTAATAGCTGTCCTACCTCTGTACCTGCTAAGACCACTTCAAGTTTTACCGATTCTTCTACTTATTACTCAGCCCCGACTGAAAGAGGCGATGAAGATATTCACCAAAAGAATATCTCTTATTTTCAGAGATATGGGGAGAAAAATGAGACGTGTTCTACAGAAGCACATGTCGATGAACCTTCTCCACCAACCAATGGCCCAACTTTTATGTCTGATAATCTCTCTTTTAAACATATGGCCTCTTTAGATGCTTCAGGGCAAAGCTTGTCCAACAGCCAAAGCAACCAAAGCGGGATAACTCAGAATCAGGCAGGGAGTGCGGACATGTCATCGGTGCATCAAGATGGGAGAAGCCATTTGGAGGAGCCAAGAGTTTTGCAAGAAGTTTCGGAACCGTTTAAGGAAGAGTTTCCTCCATCACCTTCCGACAATCAGAGCATTTTGGTATCCTTATCGTCCCGGTGTGTCTGGAAGGGAACTGTCTGTGAGAGGTCCCATCTGTTTCGAATAAAGTATTATGGAAGTTTTGATAAACCTCTTGGTCGGTTTCTACGCGACCATTTATTTGATCAGGTGTGTTCTATTTTGAAGATTAATAATTTGAGTTTTGTTTTCTTTTTACAAGAACCTTTAAATGTAGTTTCTGAAACTGAAAAACTTAATCATCTTCCAGACTTACCAGTGCGCATCTTGCGAGATGCCGTCCGAAGCACATGTCCATTGCTATACTCATCGACAGGGGACCCTTACCATATCCGTCAAGAAGCTACCGGAAATACTGTTGCCAGGAGAGAGGGATGGAAAGATTTGGATGTGGCATAGATGCCTTCGGTGTCCCAGAATTAATGGTTTTCCTCCAGCCACTCGGAGAATAGTCATGTCTGATGCTGCCTGGGGTTTATCATTTGGGAAATTCTTGGAGCTCAGTTTTTCGAATCACGCAGCTGCAAGCAGGGTGGCAAGCTGTGGCCATTCTTTACATAGAGATTGTCTACGTTTCTATGGGTAATGATCTTCATCTTTTCAATATGCTCTCATAAAAATAAGTTCTACCTATTTTCCATCCATTTTATTCCTCTACTGCTGGTATGCATGCAGATTTGGCAAAATGGTTGCTTGCTTCCGCTATGCACCAATCAACGTTCTTTCGGCGTATCTTCCACCGCCCAAATTAGATTTCAATTATGAGCATCAGGAGTGGATACAAAAAGAAACAGATAAGGTACGATGATCAAAAGTTTGAGTTTTAACTTTTGGAATTTAGTCTTGTTAACTGATTTAATTTACCTGGTTATTAGGTCGTTGACCGAGTGGAGCTTCTATTTTCGGAAGCTCTTAATGCTCTTAGTCAAATTGAGGAGAAAAGATCTAGTTGTGGCATGAGAACACCTGAATCAAGGCGGCAAATTGTTGATTTGGAAGGTATTCTACAAAAGGAAAAGGAAGAATTTGAGGTTCGACATTAAATTCCCATTCTTTTATGTTAAAGATGAAGTTCATATTTAAGCTGCAGGTTACAGGTGGCCAACTTTACATTGCAGTTAGATAGTGCTCATATAAACCGCTTGATAAGAGATGAAAGATACTAAACCAGTGATTGTTATAATTTATTTTGTCTAAAATTGTTGAACTATCAGTAGCCATCCACTGACTGTCCTTCTAACCTTTCCGGTTGATCTAAAATTTTCTTTCCTCTAATATGAGTTTTGCCACAATTTTCTGTGACATTTAATGAATATTCACTTTGGATAGATATATATTCTGACCACGTTGATGAAAATGCAAATATTCTGAACATCTAAACGGTATAAATTTTAGTAATTTAAGGGGTATCCAGAAATATGCAGAACTCTTTATGTATATTAGGTACTTCGAAAAATTGCATTAATTATTACATCCATAGCCTGTTTCTCGTGTCTGTATTCTCACATTTCTCTACACGTACTTTCCAGGAATCTCTCCTACGAACTTTAAACAGGGAAGCGAAAAAGGGTCAGCCTCTTATTGACATCCTTGAGATCAATCGGCTGCGAAGGCAGCTTCTTTTCCAATCTTACATGTGGGACCACCGCCTGATTTATGCAGCCAGCTTGGATAATCACAGCTCCCAGGATCATCTGAGCCACTCAATTTCTGAACATGATGGGAAATCTATTTCCCAGAGTGAAAATATTGCTGAGGTGAATGTGACGAAGTCAGGAAAAGGCTATCATAGTTGTGACTCCTTTCTTGTGGATGCAAAAGTTGATAAGAGCTCTGATAATCCTGTGAAAGTTGGCAGCTATAATGATCAGTCAGAAATTGATCGTCCAGAACCAAGTTGTGAAAAAGAAGACGGAGCCGATCTGTCTGCTTCCACAAACATTTGTAATGGATCTGAACTTTCCCAATCCAAAATTAATGTTCGTAGAACTCTATCAGAAGGAGAATTTCCTATCACAACAAATTTGTCCAAGACCTTCGACGCTGCATGGACAGGTGAAAATCACACAACTACAGCAGGTCTGAAGGAAGATACCAAAGCACTCTCTGATTCGGCCACAGCAGATTCTTCCGCCTTCGTCGGTGTTATAGGCAGACTGAACGTAGACCAGACAGATGAGCATGACGAGTTAAAGAGTGTTAATTCTTTTTCACAAGCATCATTTAAGAAGAGCTCTGAGAACCTGGAAGACTCTGTTAGCTGGTTAAAAATGCCCTTCTTAAACTTCTACCTTTCGCAGAACAAGAACTTTTTTTCTAGTACTCAAAAACTCTACCCGTTGGGTGAGTATAATCCGGTATACATTACCTCCTTTCGAGAGTCAGAACTTCAAGGTGGGGGCAGGCTACTTCTTCCCGTTGGTGTAAACGACACTGTAATTCCAGTGTATGATGACGAGCCCGCAAGTATTATCTCCTACGCTCTAGCCTCACCAGAATATCATCTCCAAGTAAGTGATGAGGGGGAAATGCCAAAAGACGGTGTGGATTCTATCTCGTCGTTATTCTCTGACTCGAATTTTCGCTCATTCCATTCTTCCGAGGATATGTTATCTGAAGCTTATAGAAGTTATGGATCTAGTGATGAAGGCTTTTTATCCTTTTCTGGATCTCGTAGTTGGGATCCACTTACATATTCCAAGACTTTACATGCCAGAGTTTCTTTCGGAGAAGATGGCCCGCTTGGTAAGGTGAAATATTCTGTGACTTGTTACCATGCGAAGCAGTTTGACGCCTTAAGGAGGATCTGCTGTCCTGAACTTGATTTTATAAGGTCTCTTAGCCGTTGTAAGAAGTGGGGAGCCCAAGGTGGCAAGAGCAACGTCTTTTTCGCAAAAACCTTGGACGACAGGTTTATTATCAAACAAGTCACCAAGACCGAGCTTGAATCCTTTATCAAATTTGCTCCAGAGTATTTCAAGTACCTGTCGGAATCAATTAGCAGCGGAAGTCCAACATGCCTGGCAAGGATTCTTGGGATCTATCAGGTACTTTTTCTTGGTCCTCGAAGAATGCGGAGGCTTTATTATAACAGCCAAAGTAATCTGACAGCTTTCCTGGTCGTTGTTCATTCCTTTACCAAAATAAGCTGCTATATACTTTGAATAAACTTGGGAAATGACGAGTTAATCTGAAACTAACTTGACATGTTCTTATCCCTTTTTATGACGATCTGGATCTCCGAATTTTATCTTGGACTTGTGGTTTTTTTGACTTATGATTTATGTTGACGTACACGTTGCTACAATGATTAAAGGGGAAAAAAGAGAGGAGAAAAAAAAAAACCGTTTGCATTGGGCACTCTTTCAGACTTCTGAGATAAACTTGAATACATTATGGAGATATATACATATAAATATAAGTAGCCATCGTTAGTAAAGTTAGTATCTTAGTGTTCTTGTTGTTGGCTTTATTGATAGGTTACGTCAAGGCATCTCAAAGGAGGGAAAGAATCGAAGATGGATGTTCTGGTCATGGAGAATCTTCTGTTTGGAAGGAATGTGACGCGGCTGTATGATCTAAAGGGATCTTCTCGATCAAGGTACAATCCTGATTCTAGCGGGAGAAACAAAGTTCTGTTGGATCAAAACCTGATTGAAGCAATGCCAACATCTCCCATATTTCTGGGGACCAAAGCAAAGCGCTTGCTAGAGAGAGCGGTCTGGAATGACACCGCTTTTCTTGCAGTAAGTTCTGAAACTCTGCTTTCGTTCATTACTTTACACTTCGTCCTTAAAGTGTAGATTGTCCCAGAGTTCGAGTAGATTACCGTCACATCCCCTTTAGCGATTTTTGGGACAAGTTAAGTGTTGCTTTTGGAGGTCCCAGAAGTCCTTTGCATGCGAGCACTTTGCACAGACACGAACGCACTTTTATAATAATTTTGAGAAGCTAGATTTTTTAACTTTCCGACTTCTACTTTGATGGTACTTTTCCCAAAACACAATAATCCAAACCAAGTCTTTATGTCTAATTGGTGTGTGCTCTGCAGTCGGTTGATGTGATGGATTACTCGCTGCTGGTTGGTTTGGATGAAGAGAAGCATGAATTAGTTATTGGGATAATTGATTTCATGAGGCAATACACGTGGGATAAGCACCTTGAATCTTGGGTGAAGAATTCAGGCATTCTTGGAGGGGCAAAGAACTCGACTCCGACGGTTATTTCACCCATTCAATATAAGAAGAGGTTCAGGAAAGCCATGACAACCTATTTTCTGATGGTCCCGGATCAGTGGTCTCCTCCATCTATGAGCCAAAGTAAATCTCAGTCTGATTTCGGTGAAGAGACTCTCCACTCGCAAGGCAGGACATCGGTCGAGTGATGCTGCAAGTCTTTGATTGTACATTCATGTTTTCTTTTTTCGGGCTTAAATCTTCTGCCAGATGGTTCTTTTCTCATTCATTTATATCCTCTTTTTTTCCCTTCTTTTTTATATACCAATTCTTTGATATAGCAGTTTGATATATTTATTTTTTCGAAGATTCAGAAGAAGGCTGTTAAAGCCAAGGAAATTCTGTCAGAGCTACGAGTCTCGGATGACCTCTCCACGAAATCCTTGTAGGAAGAAAAGGAATTTATTCATGTATTTAGCTTTGCAACATGTATATGTAGTCTATCTTTGTCTTGTATATCTGTAAATTAGATTTTTATGATAATTCACAATTTCTTCTACTCTCGCTCTGTCTCTATCTCTGTCTCTGTCTCTATATATGTGTGATGTGTGTGTGTAAGTATGTACGCACAAACAATAACCGCTCACAAAACACGAAAAGAAAAACATCATTTCCAGCATTAACTTACACTGCCATGGTTTGTTTGGCTAAGCAATCCAGTAACCCAATTCTCCGTCTAGCACATTAGATCGATATTTATTTTTTTCCCTTTTTTTCCTATGTAATTTTCCCAGATTTCCTTTTGAAACAAAGAACAAAATCCAGTATTGGTAATTAGGAACTGCAAAAAACTAAAAACAAGACGAAGCTAAAACGAAGTGGATCATTGAGTCCAGAGCATATAGTTGATGTTCAAGAACGTTTCATTTATACATGCTATTTACATTCTGTAAACTGAAGATGATCCTTTTTGTTGTAGCACAAGGTACATGGTAATAATAAAATCGAAGCCTGAGTAGTTGTCGAAAGTCGAAACGTTTCTAAAATTGACACAAATCAGGCAATAGTTAATCAGCGAAACGAGTTAAAGCCGTTGCAGTTGATGTCCCCTTGCACAGCAACACCTTTCTGATCGGCAGGGTTCAGTTCTGTGCCTCTAACAAAATTCAGCCATCTTTGCTGAAGTTTGTCGAATATCTCAGTGTCTCTGAAATCAAGTTAACAAAGAATTCAGATTCGAAACTAGAAAAAAACTGGATTTGTAAATACATCATAAATCATAATACAACTTTCCTGATCATGTCAAGAGAGTTACCAACCTCGAATGAGAAGATTTTCTTGGAATCTGGTCGTGATATCGAGGGCCCTCATCGTCGTATCCTTCGCAGACTATTTCTCCACTTTCATCTGCGTAGCAGATTATTCCGTTGCACCGATCCTCGAAAACCTGCATAATAAACATATCAGATATCAGTAAAAGCATAACTGTTCATCCTAATGTTCACCTTCTTTTCTTCCTAATCTCGTTCAAGTTGAGACAAACATGAAAAGTTTCAATGGCAAGAAACATGAACGTCAGATAAATTGGATATGTTAAGCGGAAATAATCGAAGAAAAATGAAAAAAAAAAAAAAAAAAAAACTGTAGACCTTTTCTCTGAAGGATGATCTGATCTTGAGTGCGTTTACTGTTTTCTTGACTGAGATATGTCTTTGTTTGAGCCTCAAAACATTGCTGAAAGGCTTAATAACTAAGCTAGATTTTTCCGCCGATACGATCGGAGTCGAGAAATGACATGTTAAGGCCATTGATCTCATGCGACAAGAAGGAGGAGAAGGAGAAGGAGAAGAAGAAGATTGTGGTTGTTCTCGGTGGGGCTTTGGCCTAACTTAGTATTGGAAACATGGCCCTGTCATGGGTGTGTTTGTGTTTTTTATGATAAAGTTTTTTTTGTTCTGAAGTAAACACTAACCAAGAGGTTTGTGAATTGTTAAACAAAATATTAAACTCAATTATTGATTGGTTATGTCATATCATAGTGCCATTATATTGGTTTTATAGATGTGGGACCCACATTGCTTATCTTTTGCCTATTGATGCCGGTGAAACCCAAGTCATAATAGTGTTAGTGGGTCTATTCACAATTTCACAACACTGAACTTTTTCTCTCCCTTTCTCTCTCTCTCTTTCTTTCTTTCTTTTTTTTTTTTTTTTGGGTAAAGTTTTCAATAGTTAAAACTCAAAGGTATTCATTCAACCAAAAAAAAAAAAAAAACTCAAACGTGTTCAAAATCTTCATCCTTTTGTTTGACAATAAAAATCCTTTCACCTAGTATTTTCCTTCCAAGAAGCAAACATCCAACAAAATCTAATAACGGTGAGCATTGAAATTAAAGAACAGAAAAGAAAAGCAGAAAATACACAAGTTATTCAACGATGGAAGGAAAAAAAAAAAAAAAAAGGAAAAGAAAAAAGTGGCCTAAAATTGAAACCCACCAGGCCACCACCTTTAAGAAATTCAAAATATTTTTAATAGAACTAAAGAAGAAGATAACAAGCCAAAATGAGAAATGATGACTGATATGGAAAGTCGGCCAAATATTGTACAAAACGAAAAAGTCACATACCACTAAAGAACTCTTGGCGTAAGCACAAGAATTATATATATATATATATATATATATTTTAAAATTTAAAAGCGGAAAATTTAAATTCTCTACTTTCTGATTATTAAATTATATATGAAATCATAATTATGTATTAATATTGCTAGGTTTTCTTTGTCCCACGGCTTTTAAGTGCTTTAAAGTGTATTTCCTTTATATTTATATATATATATATATATATATATAGAGCGAGAGAGACAGAGAGGATGTTGCGAAAGCATGGTCAGGTGCCGGGTTATTCCACCTGTGATCCTTGTAAATTTTCATAGTGATACAAAAAAATGTGATGATACCACTTATCTCTGTTTCTTTTCTTAGCAAAAAAAAATATATATATATGGTGAATAAATAGTTTGTTTGTCTTGACTGTACTATGTGGTTGCTTCTTAACTTTAACTAGCTATTATCATTGGCAATGCATACGTAAGACATATTTTATACCACTCATATTTATTAAATTATTTTTGTGGGTGGTATCAATAGTGTCAAACAATTATTTTTGTGGGTAGTATCAATCAGTGTCAAACAATTATTTTTGTGAAATAAATAATAATTTTTCAATTTGCCAGCTATATATATTTTTAATTTTTTTTAGGCTCCTCATAATCTCCCATTTGCATAATTGCTTATCGATTCTAGACTATAAAAAAAGTTGGCTATATGAACAAAACAGGAACCAGATTATCCTTCAATAAAACCGAATATGTTGACTTTTTCAAGAGGCCGCATCATCACATGGAATTACTCAAGACGTCAGGAAAATATAGTTGAATTTATATTCTAGAATATGATCCAAATTCACAACTAGTATTGATGCATATATACTTCTACAGCATATATAATATGTTTTATGCTTTATTTGATACATTACTTTAACTCCAACTAATCTAAAATTTTTTGACTAAATTTTTATCTTTTTTTTGAAAAGTCAATAAAAATTATAACTAGTTTTTAAAAAATCAACCAACTCTAACTTAAAAATTTTAACTCCAACTAACAATCCAAATGAATGCTTAATCTTCGATGAAAAGGTATGTACATGTCACATAGACTGTGCAATAAAAAAAATTTTGTGTGACCACCTCATTAATTTGAAGACGGGAGATTCAGACTTAATATCTTATGATAGAGATAGATATAAAATTATCGTTAAATTACATATATGATTCTTTTGTCTCTGTCCCTTTCATTTTTAGAAACATGTGATACTATTATTATTTAGATATTTACAATTAATGATATTTTATTTTAAACTGATAATTTATCAATTTTAAATATGTTTTTATATTTTGACCTTTTTTAGAAAAATGCATTGTGAGAAAAATATATGTCGTGGAAAGTTCCAATTTCGGCTAAACTACAATGTCATGGACAAAACCAAATTAGCAATTGCCAAACCGAGGGGAAGTGGCCAAGTACCATTTCAATATATGTGTATGTGTGTGTATCAGACAAAACATGTACATGAATTAAATTACAAGAAATTAATGGAGCCAAAAGAATGACTATATCCGGGCAGTCCAACTGGTTCGTTATTGACTATACAACATGTGAATGTGATATTTTGTTTAATAGTGAGTTTTGAGACACTACTTCAATTGTATCAAATCTTTAACATATTATAACTATGTAATTATAAACATAACCATGACATAATTTCACATATGACTCTATCATGATAAAAAGTTCGAATCCTCTCATTTTTAAATTTAAAAATATATACATTTCTATAAAGCATAAAATAAAAAAACTTCAACATTATGTTGACATAAAAGCCCCTCCATAGTCCAAATCGGAGTTTCTTTGCTGCCATAATTTTGTGCATCCGTACGACAAGGTTCTTGTTGTCGTTCTTTTCTACCTGCTTTCTAGTTTGATGGAGTACATCATTTTTGGTCTCCCTCTATCAGCTTTTATTTAAAAACGACATGATAATTTCTGTCGTTTGGATCAACCATCTTTCCCTTGAAACCGTGTAGAATTTTCTGACTCTTTGTTGTCGTTTGTTTAGCTCGCTTTGGCAATAAGAGAAAGAAAAAAAAGAGGGGGGGGGGGGGGGCGGGGGGGGCGCGGGGGTATTTCATGTCGTTTTGCCCCTGAACGACGGGGTCTTTGTTGTAGTTTTATCAAGCTGCTTTGTTGAAACGACAAAATGTCCACTTTCTTTCATCATTTTTCACGAGTAGCGAAGGCAGGGTCTTCGTTTTTGGACCTTTGTGTTCAACTTGCTAGTCCACGACATCTTGCTTTGGAATTTTATTTTTTCCCCAATTGTTTTCCCTTTCATGTTGTCCACTTACTTTTCTTTTCCTAAGCATTTGCTGGTTTAGTGAGGTTGGATGGGACTTGTTTACTCCAGGTAATTTACACCATTTACTTTTTTAAGTATTTGTAATCTACCAAGTTAATTCAATCATGGTTTTTTTTTAATGTATACTTTCTAATTGGCATGTGTTAACTCGCATTAGGTTCCGTCTGACATATCATTTTAAGATAAAAAAATTTACTTTGAAATGAGAATCTAAAATGATTGGTTGTTTAGAAGAAAGAAAAATGAATGTAGTGCATATTAGAAAGGAAAAAAAGTGAAAAAATATATATTTAAATTTGAAATAAAAAGATTTTTTTTTTTGGGTATTTGAAATGGTGTTTGAAACACACCTATCACAGACCATAGGTTTCTATTATATAATTTCAAGTCTAATTAGCTATTGACTTGATGCTTTTGTAAAGACGACATGACATCAACATTGGTGTCGTTTATCCTTGGAATAAACGACGTGTAGTATAGTTGAAGTTGCATGGACGTGTCGTTTATTGAGCAGAGAGCTACAAAATACAAAGTAACATGTCGTTTATGCAGGAAAAGATAACGACATGTAGTTTTATGTGCAGTGCAACCAATTCACCTTCAATTCTAAACAATTTATGGTTACAACTGACTACCACGACGTTGACGTTTAAGCAAGGCCCAAACGCAATACGCATTGTTGTTTTCCAAAAGGTCTTTGCTGTCGTTTCCAAATACCACATGAGTTGTCGTTTTCATAGGACTTGTACATCTTGTTCCGTTAAGCCCATAAAATTGTTGTTGATACGGGCCCATTTGTGTTGTCGTTGTTAGGCCTTTAATGCAAGGGTTTTCTTTTTCTTTTTTTTTTCTTTTTTTTTTTTAAATCCTTCATAGGGCTATATATATATATATTGCTTAAATTAAACAAGATTATAGGAGCAGAGGATGACATATCCAAATAATCTCAGCAAAAGAGAGCCCTTACGTGATATATGGATCCTTCTTGAATGATTGTCCATATACCCGGATCACCGCATTGATGACGACTTGAATTCAAGACCTCTAATTAAGAAAGTAAACACCTTACTATCCTACTTGATTACTAGGTAGTGCACATGACTTTATAATTATACCTTGTCTTTTATCATCAAAAAATTATAATAAATACACTTTTACGAAAATAAATGAAGTAAATAATATGATTTTAAAATATTTGAAATAAATAGTTAAGTATACTGTGGTAAATGAAAATTTTACTAGGTAATTAAAAATTTTATTGGGGAAATTTTCTTGTACATGGAATCATTCATCCATTAGTCCTGTGCTTGAAGAATGATTTGGGATCGAAACCAATTGATGTCGTGAGAATCCTCGATGAGATCCAATTGGCCAAAAAAAAGAAGCTGTAACGTGTAAACTTGCTAGTGGTCACCAAACATTTTTTTTTTTTTTTTTTGGGGAATAACTCTATCAGTGATATTCATTTCTGAACTCTAAGGGGGTGTTTGGTTTCTCCTTTCATTTTAAACTAAACTGTACTTTTTTCATCATGTTTTTTGTCTTTTCTGAAAAAGTTTTTTGTCTTTTCTGAAAAAGTCAACAAAAATTACTATTCAAACTTAAAAATCTCAACTCAACTCAAACTCAACTTATACACCAAACACCCCCTAAATATGATTAAAATCACACTTAAACAACAAAAAAAATGTAAAACTGATAGATATTGATAAAATTATAACAATTTGAAAGCTCGGAGTTTTTGTAGAACCACCCTAAGAAAAAATCAAGTACCTTGTAGGATTCCCTATAACAACATCTTTAGCGTAGGGCAAAGCTCTAGAACTGGAGCAACGGCCTTCTTTTACAGGGCATGCATAAGAACAGCGATTTTAGTAGCTCAAAAAATGCTTTCTCAATGAGGCCCTTACAAGATAAGGTTAACACTTACAGTCTGCATAGCTAACTGTTAGTATTACACAAGTAACAACTCATAGATCCTAGAGAAGCATCCAAAGCTCAAATCTAATCTTTAGATATATATATATATATATATATATATATAAGCTAATCGAACCCAAAACAAGAATGCAATTTAGCTCTCTTTATCTAACAAGCATGGAACTTTGGGTGTCTGGATTGATTCCCCTGCCCCAAAAAACGATGGCCGTATTTATTGTCGTCGTATTTATTGTCGTTTTTCTTATATGAACCTGCTTTTTCACACGCAAGATTGGATTTCCTTTGTCGTCTCCTCTTCTCTCTTTTGCCGTGCCTGAATGGCATCATTTCTTGTCCTTTTGTTGAAAGCGACCAATACTCCGTGTCCTTTGATTCACCGCCTGTGTTTGCAGCCCGCCCCAAAACACGTTGCAATCTTTGCCCTGCTCCTTTTAAATCTTATTTTCTTCGTTTATATAGGAGACATCTTATTGTTAAATTTATTAATTTTAAATATACAATTTAAATTAGATAACGCTTATAAGTGAGTGGAACGATAATATATTGAGTATTCTCATAGTATCCAGTTTCATATTATACCGATGATTCAATCTTAAATCCTAAATTTACAATGAACTAGAACTCACAGTGGAATGCTCTTATTGTAGAATAAAGTAAACAAAGGGAATTTTTTTTTTTTTTTGAAAGAGCTGAATATTGTCCTTCATTTCTTTTTGTTTGTTGTTGTGAGATGAGAAGAAAAAAAGACATCACCATCATTGTAGTTCTTATTGATGGTAAAGATTATATTTGATAGTTGATATCATTTATAATCAACCTTTTCTTTTTTTTTTTTTTCCTGAAATCATGATTAACCAATACTTATATTGATAACTAGACTTTAGCCAATTTATAAATAATTTAGCAAATCTTTGGTGATTATATTAGGAAGACAGTGTGGTGGAGCTTCGCGCCTAGATCTTTTTAAGCCTTGTATCATAGGTTATCTCCTTGAGATCTCGTAGGTCATGTTCTTTGATTGAAATCATATTCCCTCTATGAGGTGCTTATTTTATTTATTTATTGGGCTTCTTCTCATTCAAGAAACTAGTTCAAATTCGGTCCCATTTCTTCAACTAGTTTTCTTTTTCATCTTTACATTGTAACCAGATGGTATGAATGTGATGCTTTTGAACCTCAATAATCTACTCAAGAGAGTGACTTAACATCTCAGTTGACCCCCAAACGGGCCCGGTTGTGTATTTTCATGTTCCCTTTCCCCCTACACTATGGCACCGAAATTTGGTTGTTGGACGAACCATTTATTTTCACCAATAATAATAATAATAATAATGTGAAATTTATTGGGAAGAAGGAATTTGAAACTGTTAAGAAATTGAGTTTTCATATTAAAAAATCAACATGTTAAGTGGAGTGGCTCAATATTCTTGTATGTATGTTATTATTGTTATATATTTTCGATGTAGAACTTGGTTTCTTTATCCCCACAAGATGATGCTCTCTTTGGAGTCATCAATCTTATATTGGATGGATCGAGCCACTCGTTTAAGCTTGTTGGGCTTTGATACCATGTGAAAGAGAATAAAGAATTTGAGACTGTTAAGTAATTAAGTTTCCATCTTAAAAGGTCAACCTATTAAGTGGAGTTATCTAATATCTTTATATATATGTTATTATTGTTATATGTTTTCAATGTGAAACTTAGGTTTCTTTTTACTTTTAACAACCCAATATTTATTTTCTTGAGGTTACGACAGATGTATTTGGGTAATAAGTTTAAACTTTTAATTCAAACAGTAAATTCAAATTTTAATAAGATAAAATATAATATTGCTAAAAAATTATTTTAAAATGAATTAAAAATGTTGTGAACAACACATATTTACACACGTGTACATTTGAATGCCAGCTTTATTTGAATTGTTTAATCAGCCAAAGAAGAAACCAAAACTTTAAAAGCCAAAAGAAAGGAGAAAAGATATTGAAAAAATTGCATAAAACAGAACAACACAAGACAAGAGCCTATGGACAATCTACGGCACGCCTAAAGAGGGTTAAAAGCCAATAAGAAGCTTCACCAAAAAATAAAAATAAAAATAAAAACCAAGAAAAGATAAAACAATCAATTTCCTTTACTTTGATAAAAAATATATATATATATATATATATATATGCAATCGCTTTTTTCTCACTAACCAAAGTCCCAAGTCCCAAACTCTTATTTTTATAAGTACTGTTTCGTCCTTTTGTGCATCAATGCCTGTTGGAGCAGGACAGTGGGACTTATACAATAATATTACTGTCATTTCTTAAATTGTTTTCAGGAAGATTTCTACTTTAAGATTGGAAAAAAAAATACACTACCGATATAATTCGGTTTTTAAACTGTTAAATTCATATCAGAAATTATCCTGTGTGTTTTTCTTAAGAAATTCAATGATAAAAAAAGTGCATTATCAATATGAAATCGGACCTAAAAAAATATACTTGTTTTTGAAAGGCTACTTATTTTCTTTCTATATTTCTGGTTTGGCTGGGTGGTCAGGTCTGGGCCACCCACGTGAGTCGTTTTTTGCCAACGGTATCTTAATTCAACACAAAGCCAGTCAATGCTTCTTTGTTTACCTTATTCAGCTTAAAACTGTTCAACTGCTTCCCCCTAAGTCGCTTTCCAATTCGACACACACTCTGTTTTATAAATCCTTCCGATGCAGAGAGCTACTCTATCCCACATTTAACACACTCCAAAAATAAACCAAAAAAATTTTAAAAAAAGTTTTTGAGTTGACTTTGATCAGCCATGGAGCTCTCAAGCCCCAGATACTTTCAATCTCCTTCTTCTGCGTTTTCAAACACTAGTACTGTGGTAAAAAACAAAAACAAAACAAAAAAGAGTTTCCCAGATTTTGGTTTCCTGTTTTTTGTTTGTTTTAATGTTGTTTTTTGTGTTTTTTTTTTTTTTCCAGGAACCGCCATTGGAGAGCAACAACGCGAGCTTCTATGGGAAGACCATGACCACCAAGACCAACCCATTTGCAGAGACCTTCCCAGACCCGCTTTGCAAGCTTAATCTCAAGGAGACCTCGGAGTTCGTTAAGTCATTCCCAATGCCGGTCAACAACGTTGTGGAGACGAACAGAGGTTTTCTCGAAACCTCGTCAGCTCAGAGGAGAAGAGAAGGGGTGAGCTCGGTGATTCACAGAAGAGCCGCCATGGAAGCTCCTTCAACTCCCGGTCGGCCGGTCTTCAGTTTCAGTTCTGGAAACTTCTCGAGAAAGAGCTTTCCTTCCAAGTGGGACGACGCTGAGAAATGGCTCATAAGCAGCTCCTGCCATGACTCTCCGGCGCACACCGTCAAGTCATTGGAGTCCGTCAGAACCGCCAGGCAAAGCGACGGCTTTAAGCCACAAATGGAGGTCTTCTCCGATAAGTCCAGAGTCACTGAAGAAAAAGTCTCCGTCCCAAGCTTTCATAGCTCTGTCAGGAGTTTCAATGGCGTCTCGGGTTCAACGGATATCTTTCTAAAAGGTGAAAAAAAAAATCTAATAATCTCTCTTTTACTATTTGCTTTTTGCTTTTTTTTTTTTTTTTGTTTTCTTTTTTTGGCCCCTCGTTCCTGTTATAGAGTTGACAAATTAAAGTTTTTTGGCTTTTGACAAAATGTAGATGTGTTCTGTTTCACTTTCTGTTGCTCCTGATAAGTTTTTCAAACAATGTCGATAAATATTGATTGCTTAGAAACCTGAGGAACTTACATGAAAATGATTAGTTTCTTTGTTTTTTGTGTTTTCTTTCTGAATTCAACTATTCAATTCAAATGAATTTGGTGTGATGTGAATGGAAATCCTATATTGAAATATCGGTTTTCGTATCAATGGAGGCAAAATTTCAGTTCCAAGATGATCAAATACAAGAATTTTTATCAGTTTCGGACAATTCGCTCATGGGGTTTGTTAATGCAGACAAGTTCACGGAGGACATAGAGCCGATAATGCCGATTTTCAGAGCTACGGAGCCAACCAAAGAAGGCTTTCTGTTCAAGAACTCGCCCTGCGAGACCATGAAAGACGCAGGCACGGAAGTGGTCCACAACGTTCAACATAGGGACATCGGGACGGAGATGACACCCCTCGGAAGTTCCACGACTTCGAGGTGCCACACGCCGTTCAAGAGCTCGTCCCCGGCACGCCACAACACGCCTGCAAGCAGGTCGGGGCCGTTGGGTTTGGGGTACTCCAGCAGCACCAACAGCACCATCGACATTGCTCAGTTGCAGGAGTGCCATTTGGCCAAGCTTCAACTCGGGACACATTACGACTCGGTCACATCGAATTGGAGTTCGAGGGAAGAGGAAGAGGAGGAGATATCGAAGAGCCTGAGACATTTTGAGACGGACAATGTGTCTCATAAGAACACTCCTGACTCGAGAGCAGCTGCTTGGGAGGAGGAAGAAAAGACTAAATGCTGTCTTAGGTAAATTTTCGGGTCATTTAAGGTTTGTCATTCAATTGTTGTTGTTTGTGATTTATGAGTCAAAATGTTTTGATTTGGGGTTTTTTTTTTTTTTCAGGTATCAGAGAGAAGAAGCAAAGATTCAAGCTTGGGTCAATCTCCAAAGTGCAAAAGCAGAAGCTCAATCAAGAAAGCTTGAGGTACCTCTTGTTTTCATGTTTCTGACTTTTTACAGTTTATTTGCAGCCTCTTTATGTTATGTTGTCTAATCAATCACCACCGAGGGACCCAGATGGGTCGGCAAGATTGATCATTTTTCCCGATTAGATTTTAGGTTTAGTCCTATATACGCACTGTCACATACCATGTAATTTTATCATTAGCAGTAGGAGCGGAGCTACGTTGTATTGAGTAGAGGTGAAATATTTTTTGTGATCTTTCCTTTTTACCCACACTCAAGATTAATTATCTCATGTAAACCCTCATTACAACTCCTCTCTTACCTATAAACTCATTGAACATATATCTGTCGAACAAGAAATTTTTGGTCATATTGAAAATAAAATTACCATACAGAACTTAGTATGTACCCCCACTGAACTAGAAGGCTAGCTCCGTCGTTGGATTTAGCGGAGTAATTGATAACTAGATTTTTTTAATCTTTGTTTCTTGTGAGTTAATACAAGAAGATAATATTGATCAACATAATCTGCCTTTAATTAGCTCTCTAATCTGATGTTTAAATTCTCATTTCCTAGCTTTATCGAAAACTGAGATGCCATTGTTGTCCTCTATCTTGAACTTGTAATTTATTTGTTCCATTTGTAGAAAAATAATATGGCTGGCTAAATTTTGTCTCTATGCGTGATCAAACAGCAAATGTACCAGTAAAACTGTACAAAGAATATGATATGACCTTTTAGTTCATATACAAATACTATACAATACAGTTTACACCAAGAGACGGTCAAAAAAGCTGATTCATACTTTGGTTACTGTTATTTTATAACAATTCTATCAGGCGTATTATTTGCATAGTCATTCTTGAGCCACCCGCTCTTATTATTTTACTGGTTTCTTGTCCCACTTCTGATTCATTATAGAATTAAACAGTGTTTTCCTCAATATATAAAATATATATACATATAAGCTTTTTGTGCATGCATTTAAACAACTGAAGCAACCTAAAAACTTTTCACTCTTAGCAATTAACAATTATCATGCATTTACTAACCCCATGTGAGGTAAGTTCTAACATTTAGAACCTTTTTTTTTTTTGTTGGGAATTGGAACTTCACCAGTCTTGCTTGGAACTTCGGTTTATGTCTACGGAGAATTCGATGATAAATGGACAGTCAGATATTTATTAAGTTCCGTTCAATTTTCTCAATCTGTCGTGATTTTATACGATTTGACCGTGCTACCTGGCATACAATTGTCATGCGTTTAAGAGTTCTATACAATTGAACACAAGTATGTCATTTTTTTTTTTAATTTTTTGAAAGGTGAAAATACAAAAGATGAGATCAAATCTGGAGGAGAAGTTGATGAAGAGAATGGCGGTTGTTCATAGAAAGGCGGAGGAATGGCGAGAAGCGGCGAGGCAGCAACACACGGAGCAGGTGGAGAAGACCGGGGAACATGCCAAGAAGATGTTGAATAAGCATCAGTCTCATGTCACTAGCCATGCCTCTTGTGGTTGCTTTCCCTGCAACAATCACTATAGGTCATGAGACCAAAAATCAAGATTGTAAAGCCATTTGTATATTTGTTTTTTTGGCCTCAATGTGAAAACAAGAAACTGTTTTTTTTTTTTTTTAAATTTATTTTAAGAGTCCAGTTTCCACGACTTACTATGAAGGAATGACCACGCGTGCTCAAAAGAGTTCTGGGGACTGGGATAAGGATTTTTTTTTAAAAAAATTTCTTTTTCTTTTTCTCAATAGAGGGTGAAAAAATTATCTCAGTTTAACTTAACAGGTGAAACCAACCAAAAAATAAATATTATTGTTTTAATTTTTAAGTGGTCTGTTACAATATGCAACATAGGATTGATCTAGTTATGAGTCATGTTGTTGAAAAATCACTTGAATAGTTAAAATAATTCTGACTGATGATGCAAAATAAGAGGTAGTATTGTAAATTAAATGAACAATAAGAAAAGTTATGTAAATTACCCTGTGTTTAATCAGAGGTTAATTTAAGTATAGCACTGATAAAAAAGTAATATTTTAAAAATAACACTAATTTATATTGTTTTCTTTAATTGTATTGTAACTATCACAAATACTAATATCACGTTATTATAACTGATAGTAGTTACTATGATTTTTAAAAAATCTGACGTGACACGGAGACAAAGTAAAATCATTTAAAACAATTAAATTATGTTCTTTTTTTAGTGCAAAAAAGAAATTAACTCCAAATACAGAAATGTATAGATAAATAACTTTTTTTAAGACATTTTAGAAAATTAAAAAATAAATAACTTTTTTATAAATAACTTTTTTAGAAAATTAAAAGAATGACCATTTTGATTGACGGAAAGTAACTGCATAGAATATCCTATGATGGGCATCTCAAGAAAAAAGAAAAAAGAAAAAAGAAAAAAAAAAGTAGGGACTTGATGTGCAAAAGTTGTGTGTTGTTCTCGCTTTACAGATTTTTACTAGATTACTAGACATGAACAGTTGTGTGTTATCACGGGTGGATCTAAAACTTTATATATTAGATCTTTGATACGTGTATACATCTCAGGTCCATCGTACGCAAACATCATTCAACCAGTCATTAATTCATTTCACAGTATAGAATTGAGGGTGGAGTTCAATATATTAATCATTATGTGATTGATTTCTTTCCTGGCTCCGCAGCTTTCATAAAAGGGTAAATTACTTAAAATGAGGTAAATTTAAAAATTATTGGTTAATATAATATTAAATTAAATTAAAATAAATTAAAATTTATATTATATTAATTAAAATAAAGAAATTTATATTATATTAATCAATAAATAAAAATAATAATTATTTAGATAATTTGATTCGTATTTAAATTTGTCCATTATTGTACGGCAAGTAAACTATAGTGTTACTTTCGTATCTTATATTATACACAAGATAATGGTACATTGTACTAAATTCACACACGTATATATATATATATATATATATACACATTTATAGGATCGGTCTCAAATATGACAAGTCTATGTACGGTAGAAATTCGGTAACTGATTTGTAATCGTTGGATTTGAAATGAACAGTCAGATTAAAAAGGTTAGATCAAGAGTGTTCTCAATATCTAATTGACAACTACTGCACGGCTAGGTGTTGGCCAAAAAAAATTAAAAATAATTTGAAAAAATAAGTTTTTAAGGAAAAAAATCAAAAAGTTGTCACTTAAAATTTCTTTAAGGTGTTTCATTTCCTTTAACTTATATAAACAACTTCTATGAGCTTAACTAACATGAAATTCATATATATCTCTCCAATCACATTTTTCCCCTCCCAGCCTTGGAATTTGTCATGCTTATAAATACTAATGTAATTTCACTCACATTTAAATTGAATACTAATGTAATTTCAAGCGCTCATTTTCTCTACCGTGTTTCACATTTCCTTTAACTTACATAGACAATCCCTATGAGCTTGACTTACATGAAATTCGTAGATATCTCTCGAGTCACACTTTCCCACTCACAGACTTGCAATTTGCCCCGCTCATAAAATATTAATGTAATTTCAATCATTCACATTTATATTGTATTATATTTCACATTTCCTTCCATATAAATTTACAATTCTACCATCTTAATGTTACATCCACGTTGCAAATATATTTAAAAATACATTTCTTAATTTTTTTATTACAATGACATTTACCTTTTTGCCCTCACTTTGTTTGAGTTAACGATTTTTAATTCCTCTAACTTTAGTGTTGAATATTTCTGGCTTCCACTCAGTTTTCTGGTACAAACTTTCCTTCCTCAGCTTACACTTGTTAACTGTCTGATGCAAGTAGGCTTCCACGTCATTGCCGCATCTCACACGACGCCGAAAACAAAACCTTGTCTACATATATATATACATATATATATATATATATTTGTATCAGAAACATGTCATATACTAATGTTCAAAAAACAGATTCCTTGAGCCTTATTCTGAACTCCAAACTGTACTTATGTTACAAAGAGAGAGTATAAGAATTACGATGGTACAAACACCGAGTTCCTATTTTCAACCAAAAAAGAAAAAAACTCCAAGTTCCCTTACAAGAATGGCCAAGCCTTTCTTATTCTTAAATGTGCAAGAATCCAAATGATCGTGGACATTTCAGCCACGAAACGCGGTCTATAAATCCTTTGCGTAAGCTTGTCAACTGAGAGCCATCTAAACAGGGGTCGATGAGTTGGCATATGAGACAACCTTAAGGATCTCATCAGAGATTGAAGGTTCGAATTCATTGTCAACTCAAAGGAGTCTAAACTCTATCTACGTGGTGTTACGAAACGGGAAATGATGGAGTCACCACTAGATCCTTTATTTAGTAGCAAAAAAAAATGAGGGTCAATCATAGCAATCTTGTGTTATCGATGATCTGTTTTCGTCGTTTTTAGGATCGTTTTTGCTTCTAATTTTATCATCGTTTATGGTTTTACATATGGATTCGTTTGGTGAATGAGTTTGAGTTGAAAATTTTAAGTTTGAGTTGAAAATTTTTGTTAAATTTTCAGAAAAGATAAATTTTTTCAGAAAAAGATAAAAACTGAGATAAAAAAATACATTTTAGTTTGAAATGAAATGGTCTTCCAACCAAAGCAACAGTTCTTGTTCATCTAAACTTTTTGTTGTTTTCTAGCTTTTTCGCCGATTTTCATTTCTTTGCCGTTTTTAACTTTTTTGTGTTTATTATCATCGTTTTCTTCGCCCTTGTCGTTTTAAAATCTTTATGTTGTCCATCATAGATGTCGTTTTTCTGCTTTGCATCTTTTTTTTAACTTTAGTGTCGTTTTGTTGACGTCATTAGGTTTTTAATTTTATTTTTCCTTTTTTCCCCCAATTTATATCATTGCATGCTCTTTTTTGTCATGTTTTTTCAAACTTTTATCGCTCATTGCGGCTGTCATCTTCAAATTTCTGAGTTTTTTTTTTTTCGTTGTTTCAACTTTTTTAGGCGATCATGGTAATTGACGTTTCTATGCTTTGTGTGGTTTTTCTGTAATTTTTCTTTTTTTTTTTTGGTGTGTATTTGTCGTTGCTTTTGTCTTTTATCCTTAATTTAAATTTCTAAGTATTTGCTTGGATGAACTAAAATGATTTATTATGTATTGAAATGCAATGTGTGTTTGATTAAATAATTATTCGAGTGCAAGGAATTGTGTGTATTTTTATTTAGAAAAATATTATACTATTTTTTTCTAATTGCGGCCTTTTTTTTCTTTTTTCTTTTTCCCCTTTCTTTTTTTGTAGTCATTGACGGGTTACTTTCACTTCCTCGAAACTTGAAAGTCTATGAACATTTACTTTTTAATTGAAAGTCTAAAGATCAATGGCGTTTCTTACGTTAATTCAAGCACTACTTTAATATTGCAAGAGGCTCTCCACAATTTCCTTTAACATGTAACTTTTGTTTTTGTTCATCTTGGTCCCCGGCTGCAATGAGTAGTAGATATTCAAAAGTCAGAAAAAAAAAATTTTAAATAGAAAATGAGAATAACTTGGGGGGAAAAAAAAAAGAGATATAGCTCGTGTATTGTCCAAAAACCAATGGACAATGAACAGTGAACAATGGTACTCTTATGTTTGTAACAAAACATGTTTTACTTCAAAAAACAAAACAAAACAAAAACAAAACAAAAACAAAAACAAAAACAAAAAAAACAAAAGAAATACAAGGAACAAAACGTCCCACTTGATTCCCAGTACGAAGTTCCTGTGTATGAATGGATAAACCTTATTCCGAACTATCTCAAAAGAGCCAACAAAACTAGGATTTCTCAGTCACGAAACTCGTCCATGAATCCCTTGTGGAAGTCTGTCAACCGGGAGACGATTGCCGGGATCTTGTCCTCCTGCGGCAGTATTGTGCATCTAAAATGCCAGGTGCCCGGGACCTGTCACGCCATCTCCAATAGAAAGTTAGAAACAACTACACTGTCACACAGAATAACCCACAAAACGATGTAACAAAACTAACCTGCCCAAAGCCAGAACCGGGAACAAAAACTATTCCGGTCGCGTTGAGAAGCCGGTGAGCGTAGAAAGCGTCAGGTTCTGTTTTTGCAGCCTCGGCCGCTTTAATTGCCTTCTGTGGCAGGTTAATGCGCGGGAAGAGATACATTGCTCCTTCTGCCTTGTTGCATGTTATACCCTCTAAGTTGTTAAAGGCATCTTCCAGGGTCTGCATTAAGAATAATAAACTATTGAGTATAGTAAAGTTAAAAGACTGGAATTTACGTCTAACCAAGTCTTTCTATACATGTTACTTTTTCGTTCTACTAACCTTGGCACGCCTTGCCAGGGACGACAAAATTCCATCTCTCTCCGCACGATATGATTCGTAAGATTCATCTCCAACCTGCATAAAGAGTAATTTAGTGTCATCTTTTTCTCTATGCTAGTCAAAGAACTTCTGACAGAGGAGGCCCGAGCTCTTACAGTCTTGATCCGATAAGCTCAAGCTACCAGAATTCTTAAATCCGATAACAAATAAGAAGTTTCTACTATAATGAGCAAATTAGATGTTAACCTTGGGAGGACTCATAACGAGGCTTGCAAGAATTTGACCGGAGATATTTGAGCAAAGATTCACAGACGCCACTTTGTATATTTGTTCCCTTATATCAGCACTAAACCCGGTAACTTCCATGTAACCTCCTCTCTTTCCACACTCCCCATAGTATCCTGAAGCCAATAAATAAATTTGTGAATACCCTACTTCATTTATATGAACAACTCCTACCTTTTACACTAATCACATCACACTGAAATCCTTAGGCGTTCACCTTTGGAGACCGACTGGAAGGATACCAAGGCAATATCCTCCTCACCATATCCCATAGACCGGGAAACCTTCTTGAAGGAATGGAACTCCTTGTCAGGAACATAAATATTTTCCTGATATACCTGTGTAATGTTCACCGGATAGTAGTATCAGTGGCCATAAAATAAGCTACATACATTTGGGACTTATTTGACAACCAATAAAAACCACGTCATTAAACAGGACCTACCTCATCTGCCAGCAAAACAAGACCTTCTTGCTTGCAGAACTCCACAATATCCCGCTGGTTGCCTTCGGCAAGAACCTACAATAAAGGCTCCAAAACTTTGGTTAAATGACAATTCTAAGAGAATTCAAGTATCTTCTTCAAAATCAATGTCTTTTCATAAGCAGTTAAAAACTGTGATGTGAACTTTGGTCCTTTGTTATTTTCAAGTATGTAACTATGTCATCGCTAATAACAGCACACCTGGCCTGTCGGGTTGCCTGGATTGATGACAACCAAGGCCCTCACACTGATACCCTTAGACTTGGCCGCCTCCAATTGCTTCTTAAGTTCAGAAGTTTCCAATCCCCACCCTGATGCCTCATCGAGATAGTAAGGAACCTACAAACATCGGGTCATAGATTTTAGATTCCCAGAACACTGAAAATGATCATCGAAGTAATTAAAACAGAATTCCTATTTTCCAACTTCTAAACACTTACAGACTACTACATATTTCTGAAAATTTGCTAATAAATCCAGTTTAAGTTCGGTTCACAGCCATGTAAATGCTAAATATTAGCAGTTGAATATAAGAGGATTATGAACTGAATAATAGACTGAACATTCTCTGTATAATACATATCTATCTATGTGGAATAAACGTACCAAAGTGCCCCCGTGGAGGGCAATAGAAGCAGAATATAAAGGGTACTGAGGAATGGGGCAGAGAATTCCATCCTTCTCTGACCGTATAAGCAATTGCATCATCATGTGGACCTGGAGTGATGGAAATAAAGGGGAAAACTATTATATATGACTTGATGATGAAATTAGCTACGTTCAAGAGCATATTAAAATAACTTAAAGTGAAAAGCAGAAAACTTAAAAATTACCGCAGGACTTGCACCATCTGTTAAGAAAATGTCATTTGGATTGGCAGGATAGCCATCACGAGCTTCAATTCCAGCAGCAATTGCATCACGTAACCCCTTGATACCCTGACATAGAAAAGGAAATGTGAGAAATAAGGGACATATAACGATGGTTTTATTGCTCACAGCTTAAAGTTCTCGACACAGAAACATAACTTCAGATTTTCGGATTTTCCCGCTTTCGGTAATTTGAAGTGGAATCAGCTATAATTACCTGGCTGTGACTGTAAGCACCAGTTGCTCTTCCAGGAATTTGATCAAGAATTTGCCAAGCTCGCTCTATTGCATCCGCACTGTGACAGGTCATGGGGATGCTCAGGGAACAAAGAGATTAAAGAAAGATATATGAATGTAATTCTTTATTTAAATGACAACCATTTGATTGTTTATCATGCTGCTTGCATTATTATATGATGGAAATGACATCAAAGATTTGCACCATATTAAGTCACCAAGTTTTTTTCATGATCGACTTTTTTTTCAGTACCTGAATAAGCCCTGTGTTTCACTTTTATCCAAAATCGCTGGGTGGTCACATAGTGCGAGAACCTAACAGACAAACAGGAATAACTAAGAATCTCTCAAGTTCTCATAGAAATCCTGATTTCCATATTGAGGTCTAGCAAACCGACCTCTCGGAAAAACGTAATCGGCTGCTGGCCAAGAGACTGGGGATTTCCAATGTTGCAGTAAAGTATCTGCACAAGATAAATTAAAGTCGGCACTCAAACAAGATCGCCATTAAGACCATCGATTCACACTGTTGTCTTGACTAATATAATTTTGAGGGAATACCACAAGATACTGAATTTAAGAAGCTTTTTCTTCTAGAGAAACTTCTACTACAGCTATTTCAGATACCATTATTCAAACTTCTAACTAAAGTATCAGCAGTAATCGTTGCGGGTAAAAAGAAAGTTCCACATCGTAAACAAATAACAACAATAACAGACATATAAGGGTATTGGACCACTCCATTACACAGGTTGACCTTTTAAGATGGAAGCTCAATCCCTTAACAGTCTCAAATTCATTCTTCTCTCTAATATTCACAGTAATCACGTATTTGAATTTTATATGTTTGATTCATCAGATTAAATTGAGGTTTGAAGTAAAAATTAATTCTAAACAAGGCACATATGTATTAACATACAATTTACAGCCCAAAAAAAAGTAAACTTGGAAAAGAAGTGTCAACAACATACCTCATCAAAGGGATGGGAACCTGGGTTTTTTTGTAATTCTTCTTGCAATCTCTGTGACAGGTAGACATTGAGGGGCAAATTCAGATACAGTTGACGGAGACCAAGTAAAAATATACGTTACATTTTGAGAAACTGACTCGAAAAAAAATTCAAACTTAAAAAAATATGATGACCATCTATTAATTTGTTTATCTTAAGTTTCCCCTTCATGATTTTGAAGAGGCACAAGCAGCACTTTGAGGTTTGACACAATGTATAAACCTTTTTTTGCTAGAGAAGTCAACTACCACAATTTTATAGTTTTAGCCTCTTTCAGAATTTTCTTCATGTGAAAATGTTGTTCTTATACAAATAATTTAGCTTGAGCAGCGTCGAATGATCGCATATACCTGGGCAAGGGTGACAATTTCTCCTCGAACAGCATACTCACACTTCAGAACCTGAAAATGCAAGGCAGTTACTGAATTTTGTAGATTTTTCAAAATTAAGAACCAACGATTGAGAAAGACACTGTTCATAACCGTCTCACAGTACCAGTAACAGCAAACATCAATCAATCTATTCAATAAGATGTTATCCTAACATTTATCTTTTGTCCTTATGAGGGCTGCTAAGAAACCGAGCTGTTCTTGTCAAATTCAGATGCGATCACTTATAAAGCAAACAAGAACATCATGGTTTTCGTGGATTGAAGGAAATATTGAAATTTTACTCAAAAGGGGTCAAGTTAGCATAACACCCCCTCCAATTACCAAAACAGTATCCCAGTTAACGAAAGAGATGCTTTCACTTTTTAATTTAATTTAATTTTTTATTTTTTTTGTTGTCATTAGAGCAATTCAAGAACTGGCTTACCAGATGATCGGACAACCTGAGAATGCGATAGAAACAAGGAAAATGACGCCATACATACCCAATAACAAATAAAACATCATCTAGCAAAATAAAACCCATCAGGCGCTGGTACTACTATCAACTTCAAAGTTCATTTTCTTTTAAATTAAATATATATATATATATATATATATATATATATATAGAACTCGTAAAAATCTGAGAAAACGAGGTTCAACAAAAGATCAACTATCTTGTCCGTAAATAGACAATATATTAATTTTTAAAACAAAATAGGAGAAGAACAATTATCAAGCAAACACCTTACATGCATTAAAAAAACCAAACTTTGAGACTAAGGAGAAAGTCGCACGGAACCAAATGGAGGTGTTAATTCATCAGATACCAAACCAAACCAAACATGAAAATCACACAAAACCCAGATAGAAACTCGATCTGGGCAATCAAATTCCGGAACGAAAAACAAGAAAAAACCAACCTTGGGATTGATGGTCTGGAGAGTGAGCGGAGAAGGGGAAGGGGAAGAGGAAGAGTCGGCCATAGAAGTAGAAGCGGCGGAATCAAGAACGGGAGGAGAGGAAGAGAAGAAACGTGAATGAGAAGAAGAGAGAAACCACCGACAATGATTCTGTTGATAAGACAGCGCGAGAGCGTTTCTCAGCCTGCCAGCTACGGATTTCCGCATCGTGTTGGGCTCTGCTGCTTTTATGTGGCAAAGCGTCGGGATTTTTCTGGAATATAATTAATTTTAATAACAAAATTAATATTCGGAAATATTTGCTGTATTTATGGTTTTTAGGCGGTTTCTTCTGAATCCGAGTTTGGTTGGCTCGTGGTTTGATTTGTCCACGCCTCCAATTCAACGTCTGAAGCTTCCAAGCGCCCACGGAATATGAACTTGCACCACTCTCTCTCTCTCTAGAGAGTCTCTTTCTCTCTCCTGATGAGCGACCCTAAAAAGCCCCTTGCTTCCGGATTCTAGTTTCTCTCTTTCCTGATTTCTTTTACTTTTTATTATTTTCTGCTTTTATCTTTTTTGGGGATTTTTGTTGCAGTTTTTTGATATGGTAAAACTGGGAAACGTGAAAAACTAGGGGAAGAAGTGATTGGTTCAAGGGAGTCAACAAAGTAGTGTGTATAGGTGTAAAACTGTAAATGCATGTACATTTGATGGGATTTAAAAAAAAAATTTAAATGTTTATTAGCAAAGTGTAGTGTGTAAATCTCTAACTTCGAGGACCATGCCACGTGACGGCATATACTCTTTGCGACAATAATAATAATAACAATAAATATAATAACAATAAGAGCAAGGGTCTGTTTGTGGAAGTTTCATAGATGTGTTCTAAGGGAGAGGCTGAGTAACTATCAGTAGAGTTCTTTTTTAAATCGTTAAGATTTAATCGAAAGATTGAAATATTATTAGTGTGCCATATTTATCATACACCTTACCTCATATTACCTTTCTCATCCCAAGTCTTCTCCGTTACCGTCGATGATGAACTCCGACGAGCACCCCGATACTGGCTACCCACCACCGGCCCCCTCACCCCAGGCCCCAGCCTCGGCCCCCCAAACCCCTACACCCCCCAGCCCCCCGACCCCCAGCCCGCCCAGCGCCCCCTTCCCTGGCACCCCCACCCTAGGCCCCCCTCCCCTGGCCTACCCCGGCGCCCCCCTGACAGAGAACCCCCACCCCCCCTCTCTCTCCCTTCCTTTCTCTCTCTCTTCCCTGCCCACAACACCCCCCCCCCCCGATGCGGCCTACTCCCCCTGGCGAGAGAGAGAGGGGGGGTGGGGTGGTCCACTTCAGGGGTGGGGGGGTTGGGGGGCCGGGGACAGGGAGAAAGGAGAAGAGAGAGAGAGGGGGGAAGAAAGAAAGAGGGGGCCGAGGAGGTCTAGGTGGGGGGGGCCGCCGGGCTAGGGGGAGGGGGTGCCGGGGCTAGGTGGGGGCCGACCCGGTGAGGGGTGTGGCCTGGGGGAGGGGGGACCTAGGGTGGGAGTGGGGCCCGGGGGGGAAAGGGGGGTTGCCGGGGATGGGGTGGGGGGCCGGCCGGGCCTGGGGTGGGGGGTCTGGGGGTATAGTCGCCAATAATATGTCAACCGTTCAATTAAATCTAACGGTTCAAAAAAGAGCTCTACCGGTAGTTATTTTGGAAGAAGCTCTACCACAGCCTCTCCCGTGTTTTAAATTAAAGACTAGATGTGTAGTTTTGAAAATATACATTTGAGAAAAAAAATTTATTTGGAGTTAAAAATATAAAAGTTTTAAAATACTACAGAAAAAAGTATCAATATGAATTTTTGATTCATATATCTCAAAATTTTATGTAATTTAAAAAAAATTATTTTGTTCAAATTTGAAAAAATAAAATTATAAATTTTTAAAATTTGAGTTTATTATAGACTTACGTAGAAATAAATAGTAAAAAATAATTTTGAGTTAAAAAAAAAAAAAAGAGACATGACTTTTTCAAATTAGACATCAAATCTTCCCCTAAACAGATCCTAAGTCCCAAAGAAACCAAATGGAAATGTGGCACGTTATGGCATGGGCCAGCAAATGGTGAGATGCTCGAGGAATGACAGGCAATGAAGAAATCATTTTTTTTGGTAAATAGGCATTGAAGCATCATATTCCTTTGCAAATTTTACTCACATCAAGAGCTGCTTGTTGGGCAAATTGATTAGAAACTTGTGGTTTGTGAAATCTCTGATATGATTCTGGTATGTGAAATCTATTGCGTACATATATGTGTATAAACATAAATGTAATCAGTATTCAGTTATATCTATATATATGCTGGGTATAGTTATATCTTTATGCATATGTGTATATATATGCAGGGTATAGTTATATCTTTATACATTTGTGTGTGTATATATGCTGGGGGGGGTGGTTGTTGGGTGGTGAATGCATCAGCGTACGCCTGTCTTGTATGGAAAGATGCACAAGTGCTTGCCAACATTGTTTTCCTTTGTTTACATATGATAGAAAGTATCATAAGTTCAATTTACGACGCCCCCTCTTTTTAAACTAATTTCGTAGAAAATAATGTTAGAAGTGGAATTTAATATACATCGCTAAATTATTGAACTTTTTTTTTCTTTTTCAACCAAAAGATAAAGCATGGATCAACCCTTCATATAATACAATATATGAGTCTCCATCACTCCTGCTCAGCAACAGCATTTTATAGTGTTTTCAAAAATTAGGTGGCTTAGCATTTGAGAAGAGAGATCTGCGTCCAGGTATGCATTTATTTTTTTAATAAAATGACCCGTTTGGGTCGTGTCACATGAGCTGTAGAAAAGTCCATATCAATTATCAAAAAAAAAAAAAAAAAAAGTTCATATCTAAAGTCAATGACTTTAAACTTGACTTAATCAAATGGCCCCAAATGACTGCCCTCTCTCATTCATTAAATTGAGAGAATTGCTCTTCATTCATAGAGTCGTCAGTGAGATAAATATTGGTTTTAAATCGATCAACTGCCACCAATTTCTTCGTAACCCACCAAGTGGCAAAAACGTTGCAATAGTACTGTTGCTGTTTATTGGTTAATCAATTCAATTTCGGTTAATTAATGCAATTTCATAGGAGATTGTCGACATTATTATGTATGAAAATACCCCAAAAAAAAAACACTTTTATTTGTTCCAATAGAGTTTTAATCCAATCAATTCGATCTCATATACATGTCAACTTAAGATAAATAAGTTTCGAATAAAAATGAGACTATATTACATATTCCGACCATCAAACCTTCCAACAAAAGAATCGGGAAAACACATCCTATCAGGGAAGTAAACCATCAAGTTCCTTCACTTATATATCATGTCTACACAAAAATAAAATTGTTGAAAGAAAAGAGTAAACACTAAACAGGTCAGAAGAAGAAAAGAACATGAGTAGTGTAATGTTAAGCAAAAGAAAACGCTGACCAATCTTTTTTGTTTCTCAGTATTTGATATTTTCTATACCCTGAGTAAAGAACTATTTTTAAACCCATTTTTCAAATCACAAGGACTCGTTATATTCCACACCAGCCTCAGGCAACCACTTGCCACCATGGATGAACGACGCCACAGAGAACTTGGCAGCCTCATCTGCCGAAAGATTGGGCCTGTATCCGAGCCATTGGACCCTCTTCTCCACGCTGGATCCAGGCCCAGTATTCTGGTACTCGGCATAGAATATGGAGCTGGGCGGGTCAACATTGGAGACCCACCCTATCCAGCCCTCGGGCTGCAAAAACGACCCAATATCAGACTGCATAATGACTGTCGTTGAGTAGTCCTTCCAAGGCCTCCCAAGGTACGAAGGGGCAGTGAGGTTGGTATCCTTGGGGGAGAAAGTGCATTTCTGGATCGAAATGCCCGTGTTCTGGTTGATGTCGTTCTTGCCCTGAGCCGTGATGGTGTTGAACTGGTTGGGGAGCGGCTGACGCGGCAGGATGTTGCAGTCCTGGAACACCACGGCGGCATTGCCGAAGATGAAATCTATGGTGCCCGTGATGTCGCACTCGCGGTAGAATTGGCGGTTGGAGTGGGCATAGAGAGTGTCCTGGAAGGCGTCGAACGAGCATCGGTAGAAGACTGACTCGTCCGAGCCAGACCTGAATGCCACTGCCTGGTGCTTCTCTGGCCCTGCTGTGTTGATGAACCCCATGTCTTTTGCTATGAAGCCTTTCCCTACAACAGCTGGTTTTTCAAGTAGATGATGTTGATTCACAGTTAGTATTGTGTTTGAAGAATGTAATGTCACATTGTCACAAATTCACAGAATCACATGTCAACTCCGAGACCTCTCAATATCTTATATGTCAATCTTTGATTGATTAAAAAGGAACCTAACAATCATATCAGTTTCCGAAAGCAAAGACAACATTAATCCTTAGATTGGTTTCTTGTATCTGACGTAAAAATCATATCAAATCAAGATGCTAACATAAACTTAAGCAATGGTGCTAATAAGTAGACTTTTTAAACTTTTTACAGGCCCTAATTAAAGAAGACATCCAGTGCATTCGACAAGAGTGAAAATAGACACAAAGTGGTCAATTATTTGGATTTGAGAATGTTGTACACTGGTCAACCAAACTTAAGTACCGCTGTATGGTGGGACGTTACTGCACATGATCTGTCTGTAAACTTTCCAATGTTCACACACACAAAAAAAAAAAAAAAAAAAAAAAAGGGCTTATCTATTAATATTGAAGATGTGTAACGAAACCAGAATTGGATTCACAAAAATCTAAACGCGGAAAGGACCGAGAAAGATTCAGAATTCAAATGATATCATTTATATGCATTAAACTAATATAAGAAAATTGAATCCTGATAATTAAATAGCAGTTGCAGGCCTCTTAAGGCCTCTATCTGGTTTACATGTCAACAAATGGGGACCATATGCGGAAGTTGAGATATTTGCAAATTTTAAATCAGAATGGCACATGGTGGGCATCCACGAACTAACAATATTTAGCTGATATCCCAACCCAAAAAATTAATTATTAAATTAAAAAAATAAAAAAAAAATAAAAACAAGTAAGAGGGGCTACAGATTACTTTGGTGATATTAATACATCACGAGACATAAGCCATGTGGTTCCCTAATTGACCCGGTAAGGAGTTTCAGCAGGACAGCCTGCTGTCCCTTCATGTTCATAGATGAAGGTTTCTTCACATGTCACATGAAATTTCTGTTATAAACTATCAGAAAGCTAATTGAAAAAAATATAATTTCTAACGATAAACACAGTATTGGTTATGAAATTCTCCAATATTTCCTAAACCGGATCACTAAAAGGGTAGTTAAATATGCCTATAATTTGCCAATTATGACATATTAGGACTTATGAGCAACAAATTAAAACCAATATAAAAGGAAAGATTTCGTACCGAAAGTGGCCGTGGCAAAAGTGGGAGTGCCGTCGACGAAGTTCAAGTTACCGGAGACAATGGTCTTGGTGTTGCCATCTCCGATCATCATAACATTCCACTTGTTCTTGTCCAGAACCACATTCTCCAAATAAATCCCTTGCTTAACTCTGATCACGAATCTCGTCTTGCTCTTCTTCGGGACTGTATTCACCGCCTCCGTGATGGTCTTGAAATCCCCCGTCCCGTCCTGCGCCACCGTCGTGTTGTACTGCTGGTCATCCTGGAGTAGCCTCCGGTCACCGGCGCTGACCCATTCGGGAAACCCATCACGGTGGGCCAACAGCCTCCGGTGAGACGGGACGTTCAGCTTCGCCAGCACGCTCAGAATCCTCGCCAAGATCGCCAGGCTGTTGCTGGCGAATTCGGTTGAGTTCTGCATCTGAGTCTTCAATTGGGGAGTGAGCGTCGAGTTCAGCTCGTCCAGGGCGTCGAGGCAGGTCTCCTGATCCGTGATCGTGGAGCTGAGCCAGGTCGCCATGTCGTCGATCTTCGACGACAACAACCACCTCTCCCCTTTCTTCACCTCCATCGACGAAACGGTGTCGTTCAGCCTGTCCATGGCGTCATCGAAGACGAACTTGCAGACTTCGAGAGCCTTCTTCACACTCGTGTCGTTCGTCTTGGCGATGAGCTCGTCGGGGTAACTCGACAGCCGCGAGAGCTCGTCAGTGGCGACGCGGAGGGAGAGCTTGAAGAGGATCTCCGGGTCGGAGGTGTTGGAGCCCCGGAGAGAGGAGTAGCAGGAGCCCGGGTACTGAGTCACGCTACAGAGCGCGGTGAGGGATGCGGAGGGAGTCAAACCGCTGGCCGGGGACGAGCTGTCCGACGAGGAAGAGGAGCTGTTCCGCTTGTGTATGACGAATCCGGCGACGGCGCCTATGATGGCGGCGGCGAGGATTATGGAGGAGACGACGATGATGATGAGACGCCGGCGGGTCTTCCGTTGGAAGGCTTGCTGTTCGAGCTCGTCGACTTTGCCGTAGCCCTTGAAGGACTTGATTGAATCCATTGGGTTTTCTTCTTTTTTTCGATCCGAGTGTGAAGTTTTTTGAGTTTGAGTTTGTGTGTGGACAAGAGAGTGAGTGAAGAGAAAGCAAGAGCTTCTTCGGTTTCGGATTTTGGTGGGTGGATCGTTTTTTGTAGCAATATGTTTGGTGGTCCTATAAATAAATGGTTGGACAAGGATTTAATAGTTTTCTCTCTCTTTTTTTAAGGTGAGTAAATAGTTTTCTCTTTCTTTGATGCTTCTTTTATTTTACTTTATTTTATTTAAGCAAGAAGTATGCAGTGTCATATTTTAACTTTCCAAAAAGAAAAACCATCGTCATGCTTCCTTGATAAAGAAAAAAAATGGTATGATTGAACTCCTTTAACCAAAATGTTTAGGTCTTGATTTGCGATTGAAGATAAAATTTTTTAGTTAGAATTTTTTAATTTTTTAAAAATTAATTATATTTTTTTTTATTTTTTAAATAAAGACAAAAAATGAGCTGGAATTTCTGGATTGAATATGGAGAATCAAACATACACTTAAAAAAATTTATCATAAAATTGTATTTTTATCTAATCCAAGAATTCTATTTTAATTGTTAGATTACTTTCTCAAAGTTTGATCAATAAGTGTCAATGTTACAAGAATTTATAACGCATGATGATGAGTAATTGTTTTCAATTACAAATCAAACTATTAAAAAATTCATCTAATAACTAAAATAGTTACTTATGTTAGGATAAAAAATATATTTCGTATACTAAATTCCTCTTTTTAAAAGTATTTGTGGTTGATCTATCTCGTGAGATATGTACGTTTTATTGCTTATGTGAATACAAAAATATATATATATATCGTATTAAATTTGTCTAAATAGACTACATTTCCCAATATTTCCAGATTCTTTGATACCAAGCCAATAATCTTTACTTCACAAAAGATAAATTAAAAAGAAATTACAACTAAAACAAATTGTTAAGCTGTCAAATTGGTAAAAATTTCAAGTTTCCCCTCTCTAAAAATTAAAGTCTTGCGACATGATTAGGAAAGTAATAACTAGAAAGCCTACATATTTTTTTTTTTTTTTTTGGTGGTTACTAATCATAATGCTTTGAAAAACAATATCGTCATACAATTAATAATAGGATACGTAAATGTATACGTAAATATACAGAACATGTAGCGTGTGTGTAAATGAATTATTAAAGAAAGTACGCGGACCGCGGTTTCGTGGAAAAGAAAATAAAAAGGAATTTTTCAAATGCCAAAATGGATCCAGCAGTGCACAATCAGACCACTCCAAAACTTAAAGCAGTGGGAGCCCAATTATATACGTGGGTTCTGTCTGTCTAAATAAATAAGTAAATTTGCCCAATTCGTGGCTCAAGGATTAGTGGGAGAGTGAGGCATTTGTCCGCTGATTTTGCATATCACATGTACACTATGATACTCCAACCAAACCATATTAGATATGTCCACTTCTCCGTATGTGTGTGTGTATATATATATATATATATGTATGCCAACCAAATCTTATATACTTTATGTATATCATGTATAGAAATAAGAAATGAAACATACCTTAAAAAAAAGTGTTAGGATATAAAAAAAAGTGTTAGGATATTTATATATTTATTTAATATAAGAATGACGTTGTGCAAGACTCTTTGGTCTAATTACATGGATATTTTTTTTTTCCCCTCACCTTATCTGTGGATTCTTACATATATATATATATATATAAATATATATATGTCTGTATTGTATTATTTATCTTATCCGAAGAGGAGCCAATGCTGGATTATGCTTTGTTTGGTGATTGGTTCCACGGTTGCTTGAGAACCAGAAAAACCTACGCGGCTTTCTATTACCAATTCATTCCTTGACAGTTCATTAGTTACCACTTACACTTGGCTCAACTTTATTTTATTCTTTTCATGAGGACCGTGACAATTCCTCCCCCATTGTTTTTTATTTATTATTCGATTAAATTAAAAAAACAAACACCCTTTTTTTTTTTTTTCCGCAAACACTGTAATAAGTACATGGATCATTTCATACAAGGACAAGTTCAGTTGAAAAAATATTAAGGAGATCAACTTTAATTTTAATTTAAATACCATTTTATGTAAGTTGTTCGTTTGTCAATGGATAAGAGAAAAATATCTATCGACTACCATTAAACATAAGATAACTTACGGTTACATAAATTGATATATAAAACTTAAGATTATAATCGGTATCTTAATATTACTCATTCGGTTAATATATAATTGACAATCCTGATGATCCCAATTGACATTTTCCTTCAAACCCTAATATTTTGATCATAATTCATTAATTAAGGGGCCAAAAAAGAAAAAGGAGCATTTGGATCCTTTTCACTTGGACAGATTGGAAATAGCCACCCTTCTCCCTCTAATTGGCAAAGCGGCAACCCACGACGTTATGATTGGCAAAGCGGCAATCGCGCTATTATACGAATACATTCCTCGTTTTGACTTTTCCTTCTTTTTTTTTTTTTTGTTAATAAATTATTTCCTAATTTTTCCGCTAATTTTGTGTAGGAAAATTTAATATTGTTGTATTTGTATTCAATAACAAATAGAAAAACATAAAAGGATTTAACCAAAAAAAAAAACATAAAAGGAAGTAACATCTATCTTGCCTCAGAAGATGTTTAGCTGATCTGGAAGCCAATTAGTCAACGGGAGTCCTACCTTCAGTTCTCGCCGGACATACACACAATATGAACATATATGCGTAGTCTTCCGTCGGCCAATCTTGAACATCTAATTATTCCCCCCATATATATGTGCATATATATATAGATCTGCTATCCGACATTATTAAACACTTATAATTTTTTTTTGTAATACGTTGTATCAATCATGTGATTTTAATGTAATATTTTTTAATTTATACCATGTATAAAACTTTTAAATAGAAAATTATAATGCTGCAAGGTTTTAAATAGGATATAAATAAAATTACATATATCATACGATATCCTATACCGAATATAATATCTTTTCTGTATAGATTGATACTAATTGATCTTGATAATAATGGGCTAATTATGTACTCAGCGTATATAGTCCCATTACTGATTTTTATTATGTACGGTTTGGTGAGCTTAATATTACAAAGTAGGTAGACTAGAGTCTAGATAGATCCACCTAGCAGACCAATAATTGATGATGATCTGAAGAGATAACTTAGCCAAATGGCAGCTGCTTGTCACAATTTTGGCGACTTTAATCGTAACTTTATTGCCCTGGGGGTTTTTTTTTTTTTTTTTTGAGTAAATAAATAAATGTTTTATCTCAACTGTATTGTTATTTTTCTGGTGCTTTCTTCTTCGGCCTCTATTTGAGTGAACTTTCTCATTAAATTTGTTAGGAATCAATTAAAAGCTTGATAACCAAACTATCAAGTTGTCTCTACATAGCTTTTTCACCCCATACACACACACACACACTTGACATTCCTTAAATTCTAATATCCTTTTTCATCCAAATTTTGAAATCAGTCCTATTTAATTCATTCTATTAGAGTTTCAGTAGAAACTAAATGGAAGAAATTGAAATTAAGGAAAATCAATTACTCTTTTTCTTTTTAATGTAAATCATAAAAAAAAAAAAAAAGTTAAGGAAGATTAATTCCCTCTTTTTTTCATCAATTTTTAAGGGAAAATTATGGAGTAAGGTTGTGTTTGTTAAATTTTAAAAAGTATAGTGGAAGTTATTAAAAGTTCAAGTGATTATGACCCTAGAGTTGAAGACACATCAATGGGACTGATTCCATGTAAGCCCAATGAACTTTTAGCATACTCTCTTTGTTTATGACTCAAAGAAAGATGTTAACGAGGTTGTTTAAACGTTAATACAAGAATTAAACTTAGCATTCATTTGGATAAGTCATTGCATTTGAATGTTCATTCAATTTGAATGTTTGCATTAAATGTAGAATTTGAATTGTGTATTAAAATGAACTGTGTGTTTATAAAATTTTTGTTGAATGTAACTTTTTAATAGCCTAAATATAAAAAAATATGAGTGTAATATTGATTTCTAAAAAACTAAAATTTGATATTTGCATTTGAGTTGAGTTTTTGTGAAATAGTTAAATAATCAAATGCTCATCTAAATGAAAGCTCAAAGTGACATCCTCCAAATCACTCCATGACTAAGGGTAGTTTGGGGTGACAATTGAAGTTAGAATTTTGGAAATGTTTTTATTAGAAATGAGTTGGAGTTTTTAAAATATGCATTTAGTTGAAAATAAATTGTTTGAAGTTAAAAGGTGTAAAAACTTAAAATGTGTTTGGAAAAAATAATAATATGTACCTTATTTCGTTCATCTCGTCATTTTATCCAATTAAAAAAATCATTTCATTTCGACTTTAAGGACATGTTTGAGGTACCATCTTTAAATGTCATTTTATCATCTGAATTTCAAATTTCCAACACTATATCAAAATTTCTCTCTTTTCTATTTTCAAAAAACTCAAACTTTTAAAAGTCCGTAACTTTCTTATTTCAAATCAGAATGAGATGATTTTTATGTAAAATACTCGTTACGATGAGACGAATAAGACAAAATCCATTTTTGTATTTTTTTTTTGCCAAACACATTTCAAATTTTTGTACTATTTTCTATATCACATAACTTTTTTAAAAATTTTCCCTCCAAACACATATTTTCAACTCAACTTCCAAAGCAATATTTCTAGATGTTACTCCAAATGGCTATAAATAAGAAAATTATAGACTTTTAAAATTTAATTATTTTCAAATGAAAAAAGAAATATTTATAAATGTGAATAACGAAATCACTATACTTTCGAAAGGGGGGAAAAAAAAAACCAAAAAAAAAAACTACTGGAAAATTCCGTCGGGAGTTGTAGTCTCAAATGGGCCTTAAGTTTGGCCTTTGGGCCCTCAGTTGGTGGGAAACCGTACTAGTCATCTGAGTTGGGCCAATAAATTTTTTCAGTTGGATTGGGCTTGGGCTTCTAAGAGTCTGTCTCCTCGTCGTCGTTTTCTTTGCGCGCTGCGATTTTCGGTAGTTAGGTTTCTGAACTCAAACCACTAGAAACCACCAAGCATATGGTAACTCGTTTTGTCCTTGTCCTGTTTCTTCGCTCTCTTCACGGAATCACAAACCCAGCTTTCTTTCCACTGTGAGAAGGAAAAGGCCAATTTCTGCAGCGAAATTTATTGGAGCAAAGTTGAAAATTTTAAACATCTTTAAAAAAAATTTTGAGGTATGGTTTTCTCTCTTGAATCACCTTCGTCTGAAATTTCCTGACCGAATTGCCGTTTCCTTCTACGATTTCAATTCCAAGTGTGATTAGAATCTCTTTTCTCTTTATCTGAGTTCGTTTTTTTGTTTTAATTTAATTCGATTCATTTGATTAATCCTAATTTGTCGCAGAACACTGGCTAATTAGAGAGATTATTTTAAACTTTAAAAGCTTATCGTGAGGGCATGGCTTTAGATTTATTTATTATAGACAATCATCCTTTTATAATTTGAATTTGAATGTTGTTAGGATTGGCATCTATTGTTATTTTGTTGTTAGAGTTTTATTTTTTATTTTTTATTTTATCATTATTAGGAAAATCTTCTGAGAGTTCTTTCAATTGATTTGTGTGATTTTTCAGTATTCTAATCTAACGCAACCTATCTTGCATATTTTCCGGTCATAGTATTTAAGCTGTAGAGAATACAGGAGCTCTAATTTTTTTTTTTTTTTTTTTTGGTTATTTTTGCTAATCAAATCTCCCGAACAAACACTTTCTTGCCATCAGAGCCATGTCTCGAATTCTTGTTCAGCCCATAGGCCAAAAGAGACTCACCAACGTCGCCGTCGTCCGTCTCAAGAAGCACGGCATGCGCTTCGAGATCGCTTGCTACAAGAACAAGGTCCTTTCATGGCGTTCTGGCGTGTAAGCTCGCTTTTTCCTTCCTTTTTGTATCGTATGATCATATATTTTACTATTGTTTTGTGTGCCCTTTTCTTCTCTACAGTGAAAAATAGTGGTTTTTTTTTTGGTTACTAGTTAAATATTTGGAAAGCGACAAACAAGTATAGATTGTGACCTTGAATGTTTATTAAACTGGAAATGTAATCTCTAAAATACGGTGAAACAGGGAGAAAGATTTGGATGAAGTGCTGCAGTCGCAGACAGTCTATTCAAATGTTTCCAAAGGAATTCTGGCGAAATCTAAGGATTTGATTACTGCATTTGAAAGCGATGATCAAACCAAAATCTGTTTGGAGGTTAGTGCAGTTTATTCGTCAATGATTGTTTTGTTTTGTTTTGGGAAATCTGTGTATAAATTTTGTGAAGTTTGGCTTTTGGTTTAGATTTTGGAAAAAGGAGAGCTTCAAATCGCTGGGAAGGAGCGGGAATCACAATTGTCCAGTCAGTTTCGGGACATTGCAACCATAGTTATGCAGAAAACATATAATCACGAAACTCAGCGTCCTTATACTATTAGCATGATTGAGCGCCTCATGCGGGAAATTCATTTTGCCGTTGACCCAAATAGCAGCTCCAAGAAGCAGGTGATTTGGCACATTAAGTTTTCTTATGAGCTTTTTAATTTGTTTAAAACTCCGTTGGACTTGTCTGAATTTGTTGAGTTGGTTGTTCAACAAAAAATTATTGTCAAGGGCTCATTCTTTTTTGTGATGTACAAAAATTTTGTGATATGTTTCTTAGTTGACATTTAACTTTGTAGAAGTAGCCTCATTGGTTGTTTGTTTTTCCGCTAATGATAATCTTCTTCTGCAGGCACTGGAAGTCATTCATGAACTTCAGAAGCAATTTCCAATAAAACGTTCTCCCATGAGATTACGGCTTACCGTTCCTGAACAGGGTTGTTCGTCTCTGATGGAAAAGCTAAATGCATGGAGTGCTAAAATTGCTTCGAAAGATCAATCAGGAAGTCAGTTATATATTGTAAGTATGTTTACGATTGTTCTATTTCTGGTGCCAAGGTTTTGTACTTGTAACTTTGAAAAATGCTTTAGAACATCAGTGATGTTCAATATCACACTAATAGAAAAGTGGGTCCCACTAGTGGGTCCCATATCATGGGACCCACTCTCTATTAGTGAGTGATGTTAAACATCACTAATGTTCCCTAGCATTGTTCGTTTTAGGCTTTTATTCAATCCTTAGTCTTTACTTACATTACTAATGTTCCCTAGCATTGTTCGTTTTAGGCTTTCATTCAATCCTTAGTCCTTACTTCAAGTTTAGGTTTGATATCTTGGAATTACTTTTACCATTGCAAAATACACATATAAAACATACAGAACAACTGTTACAAAGACGTTGGTTTCTGAAATTCCATTTATAAATTGTTAGACTGAACTGCTCATTTAAACCAGGGGCAAACTTCATAGATTTCTTATTCTAAAACTTTCTCGTTTTTGTAATCTCATCTCAATTGGAGTTAAAATTGTGGAAAAGAATGCCTTTCCATTTAATAGCCTACATAGAAAATAAACGAGACCCTTGCATAGCTATTCTTTACCCATTTATACATTTCAGTTTTTCTTTTTTGTTTCTAATTTTATATGTTCTTATTTTATAATTATGACATGCAGATTTGTGAACTGGACCCTGGATTTTATCGCGACTGTGAAGCATTGATGAGCACTTTGCAAGGAAGGTTTGAAGTTCTAGCACTTTCTGTTCATGCGGGCGGAGACAATCATGTGGATCACTATGATGATGATCATGAGGACCAGCCACCCCGCGTACCCAAGGAAACTATTGATTCTGCGGCTAAACTGAGGGAGAAATTGGAAAAACAAAACGCATCTACAAGTAGTGCAACGACTATAGAGGAGGGAAAGCAAAACAAATGTGGTACGTGCAATGCATTTGTTGGTGATGCGAAGCAGTTTAGGGAGCACTTTAAGAGCGGGTGGCATAAGCATAACTTGAAACGCAAAACCCGGAATCTCCCTCCACTTACTGAAGAAGAATGCACGGCAGATATGGAAGTAGGCGACACTAAGGCAGATCTAAAGGAGTACTCATTTTGAATTAGGTGTTGCGATTTGAAAGCGCTAGGACAAACAAGTCGTTTTCTGAAGGGTACAGTTTCTTAGGTCAATTTTGTCTGTTGAAAAATGTGTGTAAAAAGAGTTAATGATTTTGAAGAGTTGAAAAATATATAATGTTAGACATATCAATTTTGACGAACTAATGCTTATGAGTATTATTGATAATTTTCACTGCTTGGCGTTATGAAGATTAGGGAGAAAAATATGAGACTGTAAGCTTCCATCTTAAAAGGTAAACCTGTTTAGTAAAATGATCTAATATTTTTATTTGTTTATTATTGTTGTGTTTTTACGATGTGGGACTTAGATTTTTCTTTTATCACGTTCTCGCAAGATGGTGAATGAGCTTTCATTTTAAAAGGTCAATCTGTTAACTATAGTGGTCCAATACTTTTATATGTTTATTATTATCATGGTCTTATGATGTGAGATTCAATTTTTTTTTTTACCCTTAACAGACATGACAATGCTTTCAACTTTGTTTCCCTTTTTGATAGTGAAAAAAAGGAAAAGAAAAGTAGTTAAGTCTCTCTTAAACAACATTTTAGTTAGAAGCTATCAGCCTTTCATTTCATTTTAAAATAAGAAATAAAAAGTTTAACCGAACGAGTACTTGCATTCTCTTAAAATAAGTCAAAAAAACAAATGAAACTTCATGTTAAAAATTGAAATAAAACATGCATTAGGATTGTGGTTCCACGTCCCTCCCAAATTTAAAAAAATAATAATAATAATTAGGACTTCAACAAATTTGAATTAGGAAATCAAACATGCATTTTGTGTAAGTACTTCTTTTAGTTTTGTTTCACCCAAGAAGAACCCAAGACGTTGGAGCAGGTAGGAAAAAAAAAAAAAACAACAACAACAACAAGTGTTGCAGCACTTCACATGGATACATTCACAGAAACGTGGAGGGATCAAATCACAAAACTTCATCCTGAAAATGAAGAATTATATATATATATATATATATATTTCTCACCAAATTATTATGAGACCTTGACAGGGAATCATCGATACAGATACAAATACCAAGCTCTTTGGCTTTTTACTTTTAAAAGAGAGAGAGAGAGAGAGATAGAGATACCAAAAGATTTCCTAACCAGGCCAACATGATGAGAGAGACTAACACGAGCCAACATCATCGAACACATTAAAACACCGTCCCTTAAAAATGAAAATGCCTAATTTATAAATTTACAGACCAAGAGAGAAAGGAAATCCCGTTCCACTCAACCAGCTCCCGCCGGCGATAAAATTACCCGCCGTGTACTGCTGAGCCTCAGTGGCACTCGTTATAACCTTGTACCCTCCCCACTTCACCCTCCCCGACGTGCCGGCGCCGGCGCCGGTGTTCTGGTACTCCCGGTAAACCAGCGTGTTCAGCGCGAAGTTTCCGCTCCACTCGTACCACCCGGCGGGGACGATCACGTTGCTGATCTCGGTCTGCATGATCACCGTCCTCGAGTACTCCTTCCACGGCCGGCCGAGGTAGGTCGGGAAGCTGCTCTGGACGGGTCGGAGGTCCGACGTGGCTCCTATCCGGGACTTCTGGATCACGATCCCGGTGTTCTGGTTCGGGTCGGTTCGGCCCTGGGCGGTCACCATGTTCTTCTGACCCGAGTTGGGGCGGCGGGCGTGGACGTCGCAATCCTGTATGACCGCGGCGGCGTTGCCGAAGATGAAGTCGACGGTGCCGGCGATGATGCAGTTGATGAAGAATTGGCGGTTGGAGTGGACGTAGAGGGTGTCTTGGTAGGCGAGCATGTCGCAGCGGTAGAAGGCCGAGAAGTCGGATCCGACCCGGAGGGCTACTGCTTGGTGCTTGGAGGGTCCGGCTGTGTTTTGGAAGGTTAAGTCTCGGGCTAGGAATCTTTCACCCACCGCAGCTGCAACACACGTGCACAACGTGAAAGAATTATAAATTTGGAATTTTCGATAAATTTAATATTAGCATGTAGGATTATGTAAAACTATGTCACCTGCTTAATTGTGTCTCTTAAATTATGTGTAATTATGATATATTGTCACCTTATTTAATCAACTACATTACATTCATTACGTTTTTAAGTTATAAATAACGTGATATAATGTGATTGATTAGATATTATTTAAAACATCAAAATCAAATAAATGAGATCTAAGTTTGTGTAATTCACATATAGGTGGACAAAATAGAATATTTGAAGATGGATTTATCTAGCTACTTGACAAAATGGATGGGATGATTTAGATTGGATCTTATTAAGAAAATGCTAACAAACACTATCGTATGATTATTATAAGACTTACTTTTTTTTTAAATCTTTTACACTAATTATAAAAGAGTGATTAATCCGTCTTTTACAGTGACTTTTTAGTCACTGCTCTTGGACTGCTACGTGACAGTCCCGTCACTCAGTACATGACAGTTCAGTCACTATTACTGGTCTTTTTTTGTTTCTAATTTGTTTGTCTATCACGTGTTAATCTCGTTATTCGTCATGTGACAGTTCAATCACTATCACGTATTTTATTTTTAATTTTTTTCTATTCTACACGCATTAAGCGCATGTTATACACCTAGTTAATTTATAGTACACCAATAGCCATCACTCGATTGTTAGATCCGGCCTATGAGAGCCAATGCTCACTTTTGGCTGGCATTTGAAGTAGTACTCATCCAAAAGACACAGACAACTTTGCCCCAATCTATCAAAAACGACAACTTGCCCAAAAAAATATTATATAAAAAGACAACTTGACCAAAAGAAAAGAAAAAAAGGATGGGGCCAAAAGGCAAAAGATATTGCCGGGGGCTGTGGCGGGCCCCCGTAATTATATACGTGGAGTCGAAGAATTTGTAACAACTTGTCGGAGAGATCAGAGAGACCGACAGTGAGGAGCGAACACAAAAAGACAATGGCTGCGTTAATATGAAAAATGAATCGAGTACGTAAAGGCCGGCCAACTTTGGAATAAGGATGCTAAATCCTATCTCACACAACACATTAATAGATATCAAAGTAGAGCTAGAGACGTATTACGAGAAGATGAAAAAATATTAAAAAATACAAAAAAAAAAAAAAAATCCTTACTGATATTAAAATTTTCTATGAATCACTTCCTTTATATTCTTTAATTTTACCAAATAATTATATTACTAAAATATTTTTATATATTTCTCTCACCTATCTATCTTTGTGTGGTTTTACTGATTAGTTTATTTGGGATAAAATAATAATAATAATAATAATAATAATGGCGATTTCCTATTTTGTAGGGTAAGTCTATCCAATTGAAGGAAACAACCTTATAAAAAAGAGGAGGTACAAATGCCAGCAAAAATCAGTCTAGATCAAGTGTATTGCAATTGTGACAAAAGGACATATGTACCTCCATCTCCATTTATTTGGTATTTTCAAATCAAAACTACAGTGAAAAGACGGTGCATGTGCAAATGCAAACAAAACCGACCCAGAAGAGTACACGCAGACCAGAGATAAAAACAAAAAAAAACAAAAACAAAAATAAGGCTTTGATAACGAAGGATCCAAGAAGCATCCTCTCCTTCATACTAGATTATGCTAATTAGAATTTAGACCAAGAGAGAAAAAGTAGTCCAGTTATATTATTATAAAAAATAAAAATAAATAAAACAATAAAGAAAGAGTCAATTGTAAAGTGTAATTAATATAAAGAAAGAGACTAACGCCCCGCTCTTAAAGACACACCTGCACTAATATTTAATATTTATGATGATCACGTGTTAGACACAAACAAAAGTGAGGCTTTCAAGTGTATAAAATGACTTTTTTTTTTTTTTTTTGTACAAATGTTTTTGTAGGGTAGGGAAAAAAAATCTCTATGGTCCAAAATTGAAAGCCTTTTTTGAGTTCTCTTAATTGTCGCTTTCTCTCATGTCATTTTAGTTTTTTTTAATTGAAAAATTCTAACAAATAATATTTTTATGAAAATTATTAAAGTAAATATATATATATTTTTCTGTATGAATATATTTGTATACATATATGTATATATATAATAATAATACTAAGGCTTTCGGAAAGAAAAGCTACTCCTACTGCACAGCCAGTTAAATCAAACCATGAGAGTAATGAAATCATTAAAAGGAAGATATAATGTTGGCCATCTTAATAAAATTTTCCACCGTTTTGAATAAACTAATTAGAAACGGTCTAATTATCTGGAAAAAAAAATAAAGAAGATAAAAAATAAAGGGGGTGTGCAATATCTTACCAATTATTTTCCACAAAGGCATGACAAAGTATATCATATGTACAATTTAACTTTGAATAATAAACAATAATAATGTAGAGCTTTTTCAAATGCGAGGCCCCCATGTGCAAATTATGTACTCCATTTGCATGAATACTTTTTGCCCACAATTGTTGAAAAGGGGTCTATACTTAGGGGGTGTTTGGTGAATGAGTTTGAGTTAAGATTTTTAAATTTTAATAGTAATTTGTATTGACTTTTCAGAAAAGATAAAAAACTTTTTCAGAAAAGATAAAAAACTTTTTCAAAAAAAGACAAAAATCATGATGAAAAAATACAATTTAGTTTAAAACGAAATTGAATGGCAAACATCCCCTTAGGGAAGTTGGAACATGGTTTGCCTTGCCAAATTGGCTTTTGCGTGGAAACTATTATTGGTGAAATAAAGTCATTGCTAGCCAGCTATACACTGTTGTTTCCCGACACCAATACTTACAAAGTGGGGGCTAGCTAGCCGTGGATACGTTAAATAAATGTTGACAGTGATTGGGGGCAAAATTGTCCCGTCAAATTTTTTAGGGCCAATTTGGGAATGGGCTCAAGATTAGATACTTACCCAAACCGGACAGAAAACGGTCTTCAAACGGTGACTCCAATTGTTGTTTTTTAGGGTCCGTAATTAGTTATAAATTTTGTTGACAATTTAAAAAAAAATAAAAATTAAAATAAAAAAGTATAATTTAGTTTGAGTTAAACTTTATTACTAAACAAAGCCTTAGATACGTTAGACAACTTTTTTCAAACCAAAAAAAATCAACCATGAGAAAGGTAGACATTAGACATCAAAATGTTCTAGAACGTGCTTGACAAAGAGTGCAATTTTGGGATACAAATTATCACACTAATAAGATGTAATTACTGATCGCATTTCATAAACTGCAACTTTTTTTTTTTGTACGAAATGTATATTTCAAAGAATACTTTTCTTTCCTGTTCTTTAGAAAAAGACCATGCTACCAAAAAATGAAATTAAAAAAAAAAACACCAAAAAGAGGGTGACTATTCTTTCTCTTTTTTTTTCTGTTAAAAAATAAACAGCTAATTTTTTCATGGTAAAAAATTATTCAGTAAACTTAATGTATTATATCATCATAATAGATGTGATATATCTGTCCAATAAAAAATTAATATTTGAAATAATTTATCTGTATCATCTTCATATGGGTATATTTTTATTTTCTATTATAAATCTCATTAATTGTTTGGTTAAAATTGTCATATATTATCTATGTAAATGATTTATTTTTTTAGATCAGTGCGAATAAGCTTCATGAACATCAACTTCGTATGCAGCTCCGCGTGAGGTGGAAAGTTTCTATAGGACCGGAGCACTAGGGGCCTCTAGCGAAGTGGGTCTCCTCATGATGCAATTTTTGAAAAATGAAAACGTGGAGCTGTCACATCATGGGAGCCTCTTTGGGCAGCTAAAAAATAAATAAGGAGTTGAATAACAATTCTCATTTTTTAAGCTTCAAATTAGATTATTTAAAAAAATAAATAAATAAACAATTTTTTCAACGGAAAAAACATAATTGTAGAATATATACTTGGGTACATCAAGACCCATTCCAAATGACACAAAAACATGACAATTTGAATTTATATTAATATATACAACTCAATTTTAATTTGAAAAATGAAATTAATCAACAAAAAATGTAAACGTAGTAATATAATATTATAAATGCTAAGATCATATTATCATATTGAATAAAGATAATTCATTTAATATGCTTTTTCCTCCTCCGTGTGTAAGTCTTATAAATTACAGTAGTTTTCGAAAAAAACATCATAAAGATTTGAAAACGCATGAGTCGTTTCTCATTAATTTAAATATATAAAAATGTTTTTAACATACAAAATCATAGGAACTATTTGCAGTTAATTAGTAATGTAAGAGATTTACTATTTATTTAAGGGATTTACTATTTAGGTAGAGTATTTTTGGTAATTTTGATCAAATAATTAATGTAATGCTTATTAGGAAAGAAAAATATAACTAAATAAAGATGATGCAAACAAATTATTCCAAATGTTCAAATTTTAATGAATAGATGTATTATTTCACTGAATTATTTCTCATGGTTGTTTGGGTTTGAGACCGTTCGTACACTTTTTAGATGCAATTTAATGACATTTGCTACGTTGTTACCTAACGGCATCAATGGATTTTGTACCCCACTATCTACCTTATAATTACCACTATACACCCTACAAATCTAAATGCAAACACAATAGGACAAAATTATAATTACCGAGAAAGAGGAAATAACAAGTTAAGAAAGCAACAAGACCTGAGTTATAATTTTGTTAAAAAAATGGTAATAATAATAACAATAAATGCAGAATTTATAATTTTTTTATTTAATTTTTTGTTTCTCAAATATTATGTAATCGATAATATTATGTCATAGTTATTTAAAATATTTAAAATATTAGAACATCTTATATATCGTGTGTCGTAAAATTATTGATTATTTGAAACATTAAAATTGAACAATAACGATAAATGCAAGTGTAGGAAAATAATGGATAATGTTTGGACTTACCAACAGTGGCGGAATTGAAGGTGGTGCTTCCGTCGACGACATTCCTGCTGGCCGTGATGATGGTGGTGGCCCTGCCATCTCCGAGGAACATGATGTTCTTCTTCTTCTTCGACACGTCCACATTCTCTCTATACACTCCCGCTTTGATCCTAATCACGTACCTCGTTTTGCTGTTGTCCGGAGCAGCCGCCACCGCCGCCGACACCGTCGTGTAGTCCCCGCTCCCGTCCTTCGCCACCACGACGTTCGGCGTCACCGACGACGACTGCAGCAGCCTCCTGTCCGCCGCCGACATCCACGTCGGCCACCCCTGCTTGTCCACCTCCGCCCCGGCCACCTCCACCTCCTCCTCCTCCCGGAGCTTCCTTCCGGCTGTCTCCCTCTCGGCGGCGATGTCGGTGTCGGTCATGTTCTTGATCAGAGCCAGCACGTTGCTGCACATCTTCTCCACGTGCACCTCCCCCTTGATCAGCGCCTCCCGCACGTGCTTGTCGGCCTTGTCGTGCGAGAACCCGTCGAGGCACGTCTCCTGGTTGGTAATGGCGGAGCTGAGAAGGGTCAGCAGATCTTCGGCGTGTTGCTTCAGAGACTTCTTGTTCGGGTAATGGTCGAGATCGTCTTGGACTTCGTGAAGCTCGTCGAGAGTCTCGTCAATGGTCTCCAGACAATCCTTGAGAGCGGTCTTCTCTCTCTTCTTCAGGCCCTTCCGTTTGGTCAGCTTCTTGATGCTGACGTAGTTCTCTTGGACGGCGGTGATCGTCAGGTTCACCGACAGCTCGATGACGTCCTTTTGACTCCGCACCTTCTTGCTGCTGCCGCCGGTGGCAGCGCTTGACGCCGCCACGGCGGAGTAGCAGAGCTCCGGGTAGCGGGTGATGCTGCAGGCGGATTTCAGCACGGCGTGGGTGGAGGCGTCGATGTTGGCGGCGGAGACCGATTTCTGTTGTCGGGAGCTCACGCCGGCGGCAATGCCGATTACGGCGGCTACGACGACGAGTGTGGCGAAGAGGGCTACAAAGAGCTTCTTTTGTTTCTTGGAGAGGGCGGTGCGGCCGCCGGAGTTTGACACTCCGGCGAAGGGCTCTTTGTCACCTGACATTTTGAGTATAGAGAGAGAGTGTTTAAGAGAGAGAGAGAGAGAGGTTTTTCTAGGAGAGCATGGAGTAGAGTGGAGCTATGGGGGTGTTAATATAAAGAAACAGAGGAGGGAGACTATGGACCAAGGAGGCAAAAGGAGAGCCTCTTGGTACTGTTGAAGGGATATTTTTGAATTTAAAAATGTAAAGATAATAACTCATTGGACCCAAGCCATCTACATTCTATAGAATAATATTATCTGATGATTCCATCTTATCAGTTACTCTTGTCAAGTTGTCATAGTTACTTCTCTTTTTTACTCTTTTTTTTTTTAACATTATTTTTTCAAGGACTTCTCCTGTTAATCTTTTGTTTCGAGCATTTTATGTAATAATAAAGTATGAAAAGATATAAAAATTTGAAATTGTCGTTTAAATTATGGGTAACTATGATCCAAACGGATCTTATGATTTGTTTAGTAAAATATCTTAAATTTAAATTTTTTATCTCAGTTTTTATATTTTTCCGAAAAGTCAATAAAAATTATAATTAGTTTTTAAAAAAGTCAATCAACTCAAACTTAAAAATTTCAACTCAAACTGTTTCACCAAACAGAACCTAGTTTGTGATAATAATTGATTTTTTTTTTTTTGGTTACTACCCATTTATAAAGATTATTCTTTTTTTTTTAATAAAGTTAGAGAAAATTATATAAATAATCACATTTTTTTATCTATTGACCAACATAATATAAACTCCTCCATCTTCACCAACATGATACGAACTTTAGTTATTTTTGTATCATGTTAGTCTAATGTTACTTTTTTTATATCATATTGATACAATAGTCTTTAAATTTATATCATTTAGATACTTTCCTCATAAAGTTATTGTTAAGTAAATAGGTAACATTTGTTTCTTTATTTGTACATTTTGTATTTAAGATTTGAATATTTGGTAACTTGGTTAAAATTTGATAGTTTAAAATTGTGTATTTCAAGTAAAACTTTTTTTGACTTACTAAAGAAATTTTCTTTTATTTATCAAAGGAATTTTCCTTAAATTTTTTTTAATTTAGGGATAAGAGATTTAAATTCTACATCTTATAATGATATAAATATAAAATTACCGTTAGATTATATTTGTAATCAAAAAAATAATTTTTCTTTTTTCTCTTGATAGCAAAGTAGACAAGAATTTACCCTTTTGTTCCATTAATTAGTAGCATTTTTAATTCTTATTATTATTATTTGGCCTTGAGTTCTTTTGCTTTAGAATTTCTTTACCTTTCTCCAGCCAAACAAAAAAAAAAAGAGTAATAAGCATCCGTTTAGATTATTAGTTAAAATTAAAATTTTTAAACTAAAATTGATTGATTTTTTAAAAATTAATTATAATTATTATAAATTTTTTAAAAAATTAAAAAATATAATTTAATTAGAGTTTAAATAATATGCAAATAAAGCTCAATACTTCCTTTACTTACCTTTTCTAGTGGTTACATTTCATATCCTTTTTTATTAATCTTTTTTATCTCTTTTTGGTGAATTTTCCTTCTTTTTTTCTTTTTTTTTTTAAAATCTTTGACCTTTTGACTAATCTTCATCACTTCTTAATTCCTTCTAGCATCAGCAAATTGTTCCTGTCTACAGGAAACGGGGGTTCCTATTGGCATTTCATAGACTCGGGTCCACCAATTTCACCAATTTCAAGAAAGCGTTAATGTTTTGGCTGCTTTCATTGATCCACGGTTTTTAAACAGTTAAAAATAAGTACACAGAAAATGATCAGATAACTTTAAAAAGAAGAAAAGCCCTCATATAATATATTTATTTATTTAATATTGATTATCCATATATTCCGATCATATAAACAGATTCAAAATCCCTAGTAATAAAAAAACAAAGGTCTTACCACCTACTCTGATGACTCATAATTTTGTTTGTTTGGTTAAAAACACTCATATTTGGAATTCCCTCTTTATTTATTTATCTTTTTAAAAATCCATCCAGACACGTTTTTTTTTTTTTCTTTTTTCTTTTTAAACACGTATTCATTTTAGATGAAAATTTTCATTTCAATGTGCGAAAAGGGGAACTAAATTACATGTGAAAAGTTGAAAGCCATTAATATTAATAAGGGCATGAGATTGAGAAGGATGCGTACGTCAGACGCATGTTAAAACCAGCAGTACAGCACAAACCCAAGCACGAGGCAAGTGTCTTGTCTTTTATTCTGTGCCCATATCCTTTATTCATTTGAAAGAGGTTGATAAGTTAGTTTTATATTAATTAATTGGGTATTTTTAATTTATTATTTTGTTAGTTTTTAATTTGCTTTTAGATTTTTTCATTTTCTTTTTTTAGTAGGATTTAAGTAAAAATATGGGTTCGTTGTTTTTCGTTTGCGATTGGATTAAATAGAATATTTTACATATTTTGGTGTGAAGTTTGTGTGTTTTGAAGAGCATGGGCACCTACGCATCAATTTTATGGACGTCTGGGCGCTTGAATTGAGTTTTTCAGTACAAAAACCCGAGAACTTAGGACCTAGGCGTTGTTTTAGAAGTGTCTGGGCGCTAAAAGAGATTTCCGCCTATATAACTTAGGGCCTAGGTGCTGATAAATTTGTGCCTAGGCGCAGATCGTGGTTTCTCAAGCAAGCATGTGTATAACAGTTTTGTGCCTAGGCACCAGATGCGGGATTATGCGGCATTCTTTTTTATTCTCGGAATTTATAATTTAAAAATAAAATCTTTTGGTCTATGGCTATAAATAGAATTCTTTTAGGGTTCCGAAAATGAGTTTTTTGGCAGAAAATAGAGGAGGTATGAAGGAGAGGAGAGCAATTGGTGAATTGGAGAAGAGGAGTAGTAATTTCGGAGACGGAACGCGGTAATTCCAACTCATAAACCAATTCTTTTCCTTTTCTCATCATGTTTAGAACTTTATTTAGGATTTTGTTTAGTTTTATTATGAACTAAATTTCTTTTTCTAGAGCCACGATATAGTCGGATTATGAATGTTCAAATTCATCATGGTTTAATTTAATTTTGATGTTTATTCATATCTATGCTGAGTGTTTAATCTATTCTTAATACTTGTGAAAGTGTCCGCGCCCTTTCCCATTGATTTGTGATCTAATTTGAGACTGAGAAGTGATAGTTGTATTAGACTTTGATTAAATACCATGAGATTGTCGTAGGATAGAGATATCTATGAGGCTTGTGTGATATTATGAATTTATTGTTCTTAATAAATCATGATAGGTTTGGAGTTTGAGACCGAGAGGTGAAAACTGGCTTGTTGTGATAGGTTGCTAATGCTTGAGAAAGATTAGTGATTACATTAGGGAAGTTTGTCGTCATCATAGGAATAAGCAGTGGTTGATTAAATTTGGTGTTTTGAGCAGGATTAATCCGGTGAAATCGGAAACCCTAGATATTGTAATATATTGAATTTCTTCTTGTTAAATTCGTGCGTTGTGTTGATTTTAATTTTCTTTTATTTTACTGCATCTCATAAATTTATTGTTCAAATATAATTGGGATTAAAGCAATTCAGTACTTAATAGTAAATAGTCATTGTTGGTATTGTTCAAATATAATTGGGATTAAAACAATTTGATACTTAATAGTAAATAGTCCTCATTGGGAATTATATTTTTTTATCACTTTATTACTTGAACCGACTCATGTACTTGCGAAAAATACCTATCAGATATATGTATATATCAGTCTCGTTTTCTTATCATTATTAATTAGACACTTTTCGGTATTGATACTCTTTTTTACTACTAGTTTGTTATTTTTTAATTTTTTACTACTAGTTATTCTTGTTTTTTTAAACAACATTATCATCTTTTTCACTGCTAGTTTGTCTTTGTAGGTATGTTAAAACATCTTTGGCATATTAAAAAACTTTCATAGGTGCTTGGTCTATTCTATATTCTATCTGTTTTTATCCATAAAACTTGATTACTAATAGGTGTTTTTTTACTATTTTTTTATTTTTCGCTTGGAATACAAATAAGTGCTTGATTACATTCTTTTTTTTTTTTTTTATCCCAATTCAAATATTATCCAATGGAGTTATGTAAATTTCTTATTTATGTTTTGGTTCGAATTATCTATTTCCATTAATCCCATTTAATTTTTTTTTTCACTTGCTTTTATTGAGTTGTAAAGTTATATTTAAGTTTCACTGATCATTTTTTTTTTCTTGGTCTTCTAATGAAGTAGGTGCTTTTACTCATTGTCCAAAAACAACTACTGAAAGAGCTTATATAGCATGACTTCAATTGCTGTTATATGTTTTTATTTTTCTTTGAATACTGTAATTTGTTTTCGATAACTGGCATTAATACCATAAACAAAACAAAACAAAACAAAAAAAAAAACTTTGCATTAGTTGCGTTTTGCTTCCTTCCTTTATTTCTTTGGCTATGCATTTATCTTTTGTGTTGGCCTTTTTTTTTTCCCTTAGTATATATATGGCTGATTATATGCACATATATATGTCTCCTTTATTTTGGCTATATGTAATACTTATTTTTAATGATACATAAGATGGACAAACGATACTAATATTAAAGGGTTGCCGATCTAATTGAGATGTTTTGATGCATGAATTGATTCGTGTCACCGTCATTTATTTTTATTTAAAAAAAAATCCTTTAATTTGCAAACCTTAGCCTTGCGGTTGTGGGTAGGTGGCAACGCGCTTCCAGAAAAAAACAGATAAGCAAATGAAGACGCATATTACTCACAGTTTCCAGTTTAATTAACTCAATTGATTTCATTGCATGGGCATCTCGTGACGAGGTTGGCTCGGCAAATAATACTTTTTTATTTTTGGGTTGGCAAATTAATGTAACTTTTAATATTGGTGGTTTACATATAAAATGAATTTATGATTTTCATCAACCCCAAAAAGTATCTCCATTTTCGATCTCTATTACTTTAGGCGGAAAAAAAAACTATAAATTTCGTTTGAAATTTGGAAGATTCCCACGAGAAAATCTAGACACGTTACAGAAAATGTACCGTTGAGCACAAAATTTCATAACATTTACAGAGAAAGTTCTTGAAAAAATGGCAGAAACGACAAGATTGAAAATTGTTTTAAAAAAAAATTGTTTGCAGATAAGGTGTCATATATAGGAGTAAATTCATACACCTATGCGATACAAAATGATCATCAGTTCATAAATTAAAGGATTAATTCTATACGGTATAGTATCAAATAAATAATATTTTAAAAATTAAATAAAGACTTCAATTGGCAGATTTTTATTTAATTTCGTTAAATTATAATATTTTTCTTAATCGAAAATAATTTTGTTTTTGAACTTACGGTTTTGTCAAAATAAAGGTGAACATACAGTTACAAACTCGTGTATTTTGGCTGCCTCACTTGGGCAAAAATTTCAAGGCATTCGGAACTATTACAAAAGCATTCACCAATAAATAAATAAATAAATAAAAGCATTTACCAGAAAACGAACCATTAAAATCGAGTACGTTAATTAAAGTTTTGTAAGCATTAATGGAAGTTTTGGTTTAGTTTTAATGGCTAATAAATGAACAAAAAAATTTGTTAAATGAGATTGCCATATCCATCTCAACTAATATCAGTCAAAATTATGGCTTTTGACCTAGTACTTTGATTTTTTTTTTTTATGCAATGAGCGATCGGATCGATCTTCCAATCACTAAAATGAACACGTGCTTATGAACCTGCCTTTATCAAAACAAAAGGAAAAAAAGACAAAAAAAAAAAGAGAAAAAGAAAAAGAAAAAGAAAAAGAAAAAAGAGAAAAGAAAAGAAAAGAAAAAAGAAAAAGAAAAAAGTACTAAAACGCTTTGTCTTCGTTCTTCCTTTTCCTTTGTTCTTCCTTAATTACCTTTCTTAACAAGTCTTGGACATTAAAAAAAAAAAAAAAGTTTGAGATGCTATAGAATAATTAGGATGCCAATGAGTTGGAAAAGCTACACATGCTTTTGTCTCCATTATCGAGATACCTTAATAAAGAAAGAATTATTTTGATTCTTAGGGTTCGTTTGGTATTTTGGTTGAGTTTGAGATGAAATGAAATTTTTAAATTTGAGTTGGTTGACTTTTTAAAAATTAGTTATAAATTTTGTTTATTTTTCAAAAAAAGATAAAAATTGAGATGAAAAGGTACAGTTTAATTGGAGTTAAACTTTGTTATCAAACGTAGGTTTAATTTGATTGCTTCTCTACTTGATCTAAAGTACTTTAAAAATAAATAAATAAATAAATAAAAAAGAAAGGAGATTGGAAGTAATAAATTTGCCTTTTATATGCCTAGGCCCATATGTCTCACTCCTTTTCAAATTTTCTAGTGTGTCCAAAAGAACTTTATAAGACGAATAGAATTTGGTTAACATAAACAAAAGTTGCTCAATAGAAGACACCTAATATTTAACAATATTATATTATATTTAGAAAGGAAAATTGATATATAAGCATGACAAATTATTAGCATTTCCAAACTATACCGTAAGAGCAGTAGTGTCGGTAGCTTCCTGTTTGGCACTGAGAATAATTATATATTTATTAAATCGATATTAGGATCCAGCTAGGTATAAAACTGATTTCTTGTCGCTTTGCACGAGAAAGCACGAAACCAAATTTATCATTATGCAAATTAATATTGTTTGGTAAGAAAACAAAATTGAAATCCTACAATATTCGTATGTTGGTTCAAGTACCGCACTCAGCCAAACGTACAATAATTAAGTTCAAAAATTCCACAATCACTTTCATAGGGAGAAAAAAGACAGTTATCAATAGGACGTGATCAAGATTTGATCTTCATCAGAATATTTATTAGTTTTTGATTAAATTATTAATGCACTCCATACTTTGACTCTTCCAAAGCCCGAATGGAGCTAATTAAGTTAATCCTCGCAATATATGATACCATTATTAGATATATGTTTTCATTAAAAAATTACCATTCATGAATGGTTTCAAAATATACATATATATATATATTTAAAATGTTCATTTTAAAATGATTTGATTTCAAAATGGTATATATAGGGCCAGATTGATTTTTCGATAAAAAAAAGGATGGATTAGTCGAAATTTAGTATCGGTTTTTTAACACCTTTGTTACTTTGTCGCCCAACTACGCGCCAATGCGCAACTGCCGTTATTGCCTAACATCATCATTCGCCTAGCTCTTTCTCTGTTTGAGGCCATTTATTAGAATAAAATACTGAGATTTATGATTCTACACTTTCATTTTTAGAGGACTCGTAAGAATTAATTAGAAAAACCGAGACCAGTTGTTTTTCAATCAGTCTCTTTACCGGACCAGCAGTAGTGTTGTAGATCAAGAAGTCGACAAAGTTCGATTGAACACTGAAAATGCACAAGAATTCGGGGAAAACCAAATCAAACCGGGTTCATATGCTTAATGAAAGTCACATTATAGGCTTTCTGACATGTTTGCTAATTATGTAGCCAAAATGTCCTCTCCCTCCAAAAAAAAAAAAAACAAAAACAAAAATCGGACAAACTATGAATTGAATTGGTCATGTGTGTTAATTGAAAACTGTGCCAATTCGAAAACCAATATATTAATTCAAGATTTCATGAAATTAAAAACCATTTTATTTAGAGAAAAAAAAAACAAAAACAATTTTTTAATAAGGATGGAAATGAAAACATTTTTGATTTTTGATTTTTATTTTTTTAATGAAGACATTGGTCGCTGCTAAAAAAAAAAAAAAAAACCATCATAGGGCTAAGGCATTCCCACTAATTTCAGCAAAAAATAAAAAATAAATAAAATTTTGAGTAAATTGATTAATTGATTTGTCTGTCAGTCTCTTTAGGCCATTCCTCTCAAAAGTTTACTGATAATTGGTTGGCGGTTGCTTAAACTACGTACACGTCTACCATGAATTGCGCATTAATTTTTTACTCAATTATTTCTAAAAAAGAAAAAAACAACTATTTGCTTCTATTGTCTACTGTGGGACCTACGGGGTAAACAACTTTCTATTGTCCAAAATAATTATACATTGACCAAAAAAAATTGTGATTATAAATATTCACTTTCATAGCAAAAGAAAGAAAGAAAAAAAGGACTATACACACGTATATATATGTGTGTGTATATATATATTCTCATCATCATTACGGTCTTTGCATGTGAACCACATTCTGGTGAGTCGTTTATAACATCAAAATCATATTGTTTTTTAATGTTTGCATTAACTTGTTGCATTTTTCCGATCTCAAAATACTCTGAACAGACGACATGATATAAATATCTCTTTTTTTTTTTTTTTTGTGCTGAATTTCAGGAGCTAACATTAGAAAAGTAACAAAAGAGTCAATACAAACAGCTAATGATATAATAATTTCGTTCGTTGTGTAAACACAAATGAATAATTGATTCCAATCATGCAGTGTAGAAAATTCACCTATGGACCGAAACCATTTATCTTAGTGTGTTTACCAAAATCGTTACGAAATATAATAATAGAAATAATGGGATTGAAAAGAAAATTTCAAAATTAAAAATAAAGAATATTAATTTCTTTTAATGTGTTTACATGTCTATTAAAGAATAATGTAATAGAAAATAATCAAATTAAAATTCTCTTTATAGTGTTCATTAAACTTAAGAATTATGAATTCAAAAACTTCATCAAATTCAGGATAATAATACTATTTCACCTTCCAAAGTAATTATTACAATAAGCCAATCAATATAATAATTAAACAAGTAACTATCATTCATCCTTCCAAATTTCTCTTATTCTTATCAAAAACAAACATAAAAAAACAGTTATACTATTCTTCATCCTTTTGTATTTACTAGTTGAACCTATGCGTATGAGGAAATAAAATTTGAATTAGTTCATACAAATTTATGTTTTTGTACCCTGTGTTTTACTTTTATTCAAAAAGTATATTCTACGCTTTGAACTTTTATATTTGTATACGATCAGATTATATTTAATATACAAATTTATACTATTTATTGATCAATACTGAATTTTGACCTTAAATTATCTAAATTACCCTTAAAAAGAAAGACTACAGCTATGTATTATTTGTAATTTTATACCATACATATTGTTTTTATTTAAAAAGTATACAATGTGTTTTGAAATTTTATATTTTTTTTATGATTAGATTACATTTAATGCATAAATCTATATATTTTCTTGATCAACACTTAATTTTTATATTTAAAATACCCAAAATACCCTTTAATTTAAAGCAAAATATAGTGTTAAAAATGTAAATAACCCTATTTATATTTGTTTTAAAGATAATATTTTAACATTTTATGAAAAGTATTTTAAAAAGAAAATGTAAGTTATTATTGAAAAAATTAACTTAAAAAAAAAACGTTTTAAGAGAGAGTTCCTCTCTCTCTCTTTCCCATGCACAACCCCCATCTTCTCTCTCTCCCCTAAAAAAACGTTTTATCCTCTTTTCACTCCGTCTCATGCACAACCCTCTCTCTCCCTCTCTCAGAGTTTTTAATGCCCAAAAAACGCCCAAAAAAAAAAAAAAGGTGAAGAAAAAAGAAAGAAGATAAAAGAAAATGTGACACGTGGCTGAAGCAGAGGGAGGACAAAAATTTAGACCATTCACTCTTTTAAATATTGGCAGGAGATTGTCATAATTCCCAATCTATTCATCCATCAAACTCCCCCTTCCATACCAAACATATAATATTGTAGTTATAAATACTCTGTTATTTTTTCGATAAATAATTAAAATAAATAACATACTTAAAAATATTTTGAGTAAATAACTTTAAATAAAATTTAATAGTAAATGAATTTACTTACTAAATTTTATATTCATTATTTACTTTAAATATATTAAAATCATGTTATTCACTTCATTTAGTTTTCTAAATAAGAGCTTGTTTGGTAGAGCTTACTTAAAGTTATTTTTGACTTTCTAAATCCAAAATTTGTTTTCGAAAGTTTTTGGATGATTTATCAAAAGAGCGTATAGTTTTCAAAATAGTTTTATGTTAAAGTCAGACAATATGACTCTCCGAAAAAAAAAATTTTTTTTTAACTAGACTTTAAAACTTATATCAAAATTTAAATTAGACGTTATAAATTTCATTTAAACATTTTTTAGTACTTATTATAAAATTTTGAAGTCATTTTATTTTCTTCTATTGGCAAAAGCAAAAGTTTTACGAAACGAGATCACAATTTCCAAATATCACTATAGACAACGGGCCCTATGCATTAGTCACATGGGCTAGCCCAATAAGTTGATTTACTTTAATTGGGCTTAAACTAACATTGGGCTTGGGCCGTTCTCTTTCTTCCTGCTGGACAAGAAAACGGCTCTAAACCCTGCTTTGTTGAGTTGAGCGGCGCCATTTTTGTTGCGTCTGTCTCACCGTCGTCGTTTTCTTTTGCGCGCGGCCATTTTTTGAGGTTAGGTTTCTGGACTCACCCACCGTAGAACTCGTAAGCTTAGAAGCAGCTACAGAACAGTAAGTCATCTTAAAAAAAAAAAAATATTTTTTTCTCTTTTCTTTTCATAATTCCAGTTCTTCAGTGATGATGTGTCCTTCGATTTTTAAGGTTAGGAAAGATTGTCGTTCTTTGCTATCCCGAGGTTTGTTGCTTGGCTTTCGAGATTTGTTATTATGTTCTGCTGTCCAATTTTCAGAGTTTTTTTTTATATTGCGTGATTGAAAACTTATACAAAACTTTTGTATTCTTAGTTATTGTTAGTGGGTTGTTGATATATTAGATATTTAAAGGAAATATTAGGTGAGTGGCGTTAAATAAATAGCTGAACCTTTTGTTTTTTAGATAAATGGTTGTTTTTTTTTTTTAAATATAATTTTTGCAGAATTTATCCGTATTTTACTATGGTCCGTCATGGACTATTGGTATATCACTGATCAACCGTTATATGTCCACTAAGTCCATCTGTGATGGACAATCAACCATTTAAAAAATGGTCATTTTTCTAAATTAAAAAAAAAAATGTTAAACTATGACTTAAAGAAGGCCATTTTCCTATAAGCTTCATTTTCAAGTTCTTTATAGTAAGAAGCTGTTGAAAATTGTGTGTGGTTGTTTGTTTCTGGGCCAGTCATTTGGGTTGCTTATGCCTTTTGGGTTTTGTGTTGGTTAAAAAAAACAAGGTATTGTAGGAACCTTGTGATTAAGTCCAGGACAGGTTTAATGGGTGGGAAGGATAAATCTTATAAAAAGGACAAGAGAAAGAAGGGTACTTTCGATGACACTTCTAAGAAAAAGGTGTCTGGAAGAGGAAATGATGGGTCTGTTAAAACGGAGAATTTCGCAAAGCATCAGATGAATTATGCACCTCAGAAATCTATCATCAGGTATTAAGACATTTGCCATGTTCTTCTTGTGATTAATTAAACATCTTCATTGATGTAACATGTGCTGACTGTGTCAGTATATGGAGTTATGGACAGTTTGCGCATGTATTTATGAGTTTGAATACTCCTTTTTAGGAAGCAGGTAGACCCGGAAACCACGAAATACTTCTCCGAGATTGCAAATCTTTTCGAGAGTAATGGGGTTGACTTGGAGGAGCGGGCAGTCATATGTGGTAATGCTCTTGAAGAAACCAGAGGGAAAGAATTTGAACTTGCAACTGATTATATCATCAGCCACACTTTACAGATGCTTCTTGAGGGATGTGACATTGACCACCTTTGTAGCTTCCTTCGAAGTTGTGCAAAGGACTTCCCATTTATTGCGATGGATCGATCGGGTTCTCACGTCGCTGAGACTGCAATTAAGTCTTTAGCTATGCATCTTCAAGACAGTGAAAGCTATTCTGTTATCGAGGATACTTTAACCATGATATGCAAGGTATCAAGAATTATGTAGTTAAGCTAAGAAAATTGGTATGCGACTAGGTTGTGATATGTATTTAACTATGTTTGCAAATAGAATGTTCATTTCTATAGTGTTTGATTTGTTTAGCATCCCTAGCCAGAAAGAGAAATGCGTGACTTGTGGATGTGGTTTTAAACTTTGATTTTCAATTTAATATATATTCCATTTTTTTCTTTTTGATAGGTGATTGCAGAAAATTCTGTTGATGTGATGTGTAACTGCTATGGATCTCATGTTCTTCGAAGCCTTCTTTCTCTTTGTAAAGGAGTGCCGTTGGATTCTTCAAAGTCTAATGACAGGAAGTCCTCTACAGTTCTGGCAGAGCGATTGAATTTAAAAGCATCTAGGTCAGATGAAAATGCTTCATCGCATGCTCATCAGGGATTCCCAGATTTATTTAAGCTTCTTGTCTCAGGGATGTTAAATTGTTCCAAGAAAGACATAAAGACCATGCAAATTGACCAGTATAGCAGTTTGGTTTTGCAGGCATGTTCCAGTATACCATCCTTGTAAACTTTACCATGGATTGAAATTTATGTTCTATGATTTTTGATGAATCTTCTTGTTTAATAAAATTTATTTTCATGTCTCCGAGACTTTAATGGCATATAGAACGTTTTATTTATGCTATCTTAAGTTTGGTTTTTGTTGTTGCTCTTTTATTCTCATATTTATGAAGGTTGCACTAAAATGCGGTGGTTTTCTCTCTCTCTCTCTCTCTCTCTGGCAGGCTGCTTTGAAGTTGTTGGCAGGAGACGACGAAGAACTGTTGAGAATAATCCCCATCCTTCTTGGGTGCAAAAAGGAGGATATCACAGATGGAATTTTTATAGAAGAAAATATTGTGCAAGATGTTGTTGTTTTGATGAAAGAAACTGCTTTTAGTCATCTAATGGAGGTGAGCAGCCTATTAATATGGTTTGCGTTGAACATATCTCATGCCAAAATACTATAAACCACCTTAAGCTATTTTTGCTTTTCTATAGATTGTTAGTATAGCATGTCTGTGCGTGTGTATAATTTTTTAGTTTGAGATCAGCTGTAAAGGACATCCATCTGATTACTAGCTTCTCATACGTGGAAGCTAACTTAACTTGATGTATCATAGTAATCAAATTCACTTGTATCAAATCTACGAAACACAGCACTCTCTCATGAAATTAATAACTTTGCATATGTCTTGAAGACGAGTTCCAACTTCTTTGGGTCACTGACCCTTGAAAATCAGTATTCTGTTTACTATAGTTTGCCGAGCGGCAGAAGTTATCTTGAGTTTTGTCTGACAAACATGTTTTTTGTTTCCTTGTGGTGACCTTATGCTAAATTTTTATTTACCATCTCTTCTGCAACTTCGTAGGTAATTCTGGCAGTGGCTCCTGAAGTCTTGTACAATGAAATGTTTTCGAAATTATTCAGGAATTCATTGTTTGAGCTTTCATCTGATCATTGTGGAAACTTTGTTGTTCAAGCACTAATATCTCATGCAAGGGATCGGGATCAAGTATGTATCTCAGTGTTGATTTTCGTCAGCATGTTAAGATTTCACTGTCATAGATGGTTAATGCAATATTTATCTTTTCCTTGCTAGTAGTGTTGTGCCGTTCTTAGAAATTAACCTCATTTTGTCCACTAGATGGAGTTGATCTGGGAAGAACTTGGTCCAAAGTTTAAAGATATTCTTGAGATGGGACGACCGGGAGTTATTGCTTCAGTCATTGTTGCAAGTCCAAGGCTTCATACTCATGAACAAAAGGTTTGCAATTTAATTGGCCTTTTTCAGTTACAAACGACTTCAAAACTCAGGCTATAATGTTCATCTAATTTAGGGACTTGAGATGTCGACAAAATTATGAAACTTTCTTAAACAAGCTTATTGAGATGCGTAGCTACCGATAAATAAGTTTACTAGAAGCTATTACTTGTAGTTTCCAAAAAAAAAAAACAAAAAGAGAGAGAGAGAGAGAGAGAGAGAGAGAGAGAGAGAGAGAGAGAGAGAGAAAAGCTCTTGCTTGTGGTTTAATCTTTGAATTAATTTGGTTTCTTCTCATTAGTAATTATAGATATGTTTCCATGACTTTGGTAGTGTTGTCAGGCCCTTGCGGCTGCTGTATGTTCAGCGAATGAATCACCAAGCTGCATTGTTCCTCGATTTCTTTTCCTTGATAAGTACTTCTGCTCTGGAGACAAGGCTAATTGGAATTGGCCAGGAGGTGTTAAAATTCACGTTGTTGGCTCTCTAATTTTGCAGGAAGTTTTCCGATATCCAAGCGTATGTAAATTTTCTTGCATCCTGTTATTTTACCTTTTCATTTTTGTATCAGTAGCAGAGAGTTGTCATCTGGTAATCAATGCTTACATGTTAAAAACATAAATACGCCATAAAATTTCACTTTCTGCTGGTTGTTAGGATGCAGTTTGCATATGGCACAAACATGAAATTCTTTCAGTTTGCTTTTCGTTTACTTGAGTAGTCCGGTTCCTCCCTTGGTGTCATATCTGTTAGATCTAACATGCCATACCTTGCATTTATACTTTTCAGGAGTTTATACAGCCTTTTGTCACAAGTATTTTATCGATGGAAGATCATAATGTCGTAGAGGCAGCAAAAGATACAGCAGGTGCTCGTGTTATTGAAGCTTTTCTAAGTTCGGGTGCTTCTGCAAAACTGAAACGCCGTTTAATATCGAAGTAGGTCATTCAACTTTATCCATAATTTGTACATCTCTGAGGATCTCCGTTCACTGTTAAAACAACTGTTTTTGTTGCTTTGTAGGCTCCGCGGACATTTCGGAGAGCTTTCAATGCACTTGTCTGGTTCATTTACTGTTGAAAAGTGTTTTACAACCAGCAACATCTCACTCCAAGAGGCGATAGTGACCGAGTTGTCGGCTGTGCGAACTGAGCTTTCCAAGACAAAGCAGGGCCCTCATCTCATAAGGAAACTAGATGTTGAGGGGTAAGTAGCTTGCTATATTCTGTTTGAAAATAGTTGGTTGTCAAGTATTTCATTGGCTTGTCCCTCTTAAATAATTGTCACATAGCATAGCTATCCACTCCACACAGATGGTGATCCACAGAATGCATCATTTCACTATCTGTTCGTCGCCATTGTGGCGGGTATTATTTATTATAGGTTGAATCTTGGCAGTTAATTTTTTTTTCTTCTAAACCTTACAGATTTGCCACTCGACCTGATCAGTGGAGGTCAAAACAAGCATCAAAACAGTCAGCTTATAAAGAATTTCATGCTACATTTGGCTCTGGTGAACTCAAGTCATCCAAACATGGAAACTTCCTTGCTCATGCTTCCAAGGAGATGCCTCGGCCAGAAGGGATAAAGAAAATGAGGAAAGAAATCGACGATAGCCTATCTTCTCCTGTACCATTTTTGAGCAATTCAGGCCTTAAGGGCAAACCCCAAAAAGCAGGAAAGCACAAGAAAAACGAAGCAAGAATAGCAACAGATGGTGATAGCTCAAAAGGGAAAAATAAATGGTCAAAAAAGAGAAAGAATCAAGGTGGGTCAGAGAAATCTGCGGACAGAACAGAGCGGAAACGCCCGAGAGGGGACAACTTGTTGTATGCTCCTTAGAAGTGAGGAGCACGATTCCAGCTTTGTAAATTTGTTTTCAGAGCTGCAAAGCTTCTACTAATTGGAGAAGAGGACTGCAGAAGTCCTGGAGACGCAGCAGAAAGATGATTTCGATAAACTACTATTTCGTGTTGGTGATCTTTGACAAAGGCAAGATAGGATATAACTGAATTGGTGAAAAAGCTAGTAATGTTGCTCGTTTTAGTGTTTTTCGTTCTTTCTGTTCTTTAAGATGATTTTACAGTGTGTTTCGATTTTGTAACTCTGTACTTTCAAAAAAGAAAAAAAAAGAATTTATATTCAATTACCAGAGCTAAATAGCCTGGAACTAGCAAAATTGTAATCTTACAATAATTGCATTGCAAGTAACAACAGACACTGGCACTGCTCTATACCTATAAAAAAAAAAAATTGTAAGAACTAGAAATGAATGAAAAAGAAATCTAGATGCTGTCGAGATCTCAGTATCTTTCACTTGTGTACTTCTCTTCTCTACCTTCAGCCGCACTATGGCGGGTTGGACCTGGCACAGAGCATCAAGGTAAGCTAAAGGAAATCTTCTAAGGTGAAGAAGGTTGATACTGTTTGGTAAGTAGAAATGATTACTTGTTCTGTGTAGGATTCGAGGTGCTTGGTGGTATCCTCCGAAAACAAGACCCAAGCTGCTTATAAGGAGTCTTCCTGCTCGCCTTCAAATCTCCGGCAGCTTGCGAGGATGAAGCAGTCTTCGATGCTGAAGAAGACTGCCCTTTTGCTATCGGACGTGCCACTGCTCTCGACCCGCAAGGTAAGGACGATAGAATGAGCGAAATTGAGAGTGCAATAGCAGCTAAAACTCTAGACCAGGCTTTCATTATCCTCTTGAGCAGGTACTTTTTTTCAGTGAAATGAAGATGTAAGCTAGCTCCAAGCTTATTATAGTCCAAGTTATATATACATATATATATATATTATATATATATGTATGTATGTATGTATAAGTATCTACTTTCTGCTTAAAAATGATAGTAAAACTGAAAATGGGGATCTGATAACAGTGGGATCATGTGCTGGATATTTTACTGTTACATGTAGCAACTATGACCTTCAGATTTCAGGGTCAGGTGCAAAAAGTAATACATATTTTTTCAGAAGGGGATCATGTGATTGGGCACGTGACGGTTAGTGATTGTGACCCTTTTTCTTGGAAAGCTAGAAGGAGTTGATATAAACTGATAGTCACAATTATAATATCTATATTTATATATATGTGCATATATGAATGTGTATATAATAATTGTGATGATCAGTTTTGTTGTTTACCAAGTGTTTGGATCCACAGCAGCTGGGTTTTATAACGTGGTGGGGTTACAGCTATTTGGGGGAACAAAAATGACTTGATTTTGTTTTTGGTCAGAGAAAATGGAGGTTTAAACTTTGAACCACGTCTCTCTCTCTCTCTCTCTCTCTCTGGTCATAGTTGTTCTGCCATGTTTTTACACTACAAAAGCAAAGTGAAAAAGGGTAAAGCCTAGCAAACCGGCTCTAGTCCCAAACTATTTTTTAGGAGTCACTTGGATCTTGTCGACTAGCTGGCCGTACATTTTTTTATTGTTTAGGTTTTAACTTTCGGTTACCATTATTATTATTTTCCTTTTTAAGAACCTTCTGTCGAATTGGTTATCCTTCAAAAGTTGATTCAAGACATCATCGATGGAAGTGACATTGCGGAAAGAAAGTCTTAGTTATAGTTTTCATTTTTATCAAGTTTCAGGTTCGAGTTTTGACGCATGCAATGTCTAGTCTTTTGACAATAAAACTATATACAACAACTTTTTAAACCTGATGGTTGTTAGTTATTAAAGACCTAGGGTAAGGATCATTGTCATCTCACATGTGATCATATTAGACTCCTAAACTAACATATGGGAGGAGGGTGATGACATTACTGATATTTTTTTTACCTATAAAAGAATAAAAATTAAAGGCATATTGTCAATATTTGGGATCTATTTGAATTATAGGTTTAAACTCATAATTCAAATAGTAAATTCAAAATTTTTGTGAGTAAACCAAGAAAAAGTTTAAAAAATGAATTAAAACGGATTCCCAAAGAGGAGCAACAATAATAAGAAGATTTCTTTTATACAATTTTTTTTAAAAAAATCAATTGATACGTCAGAATTTTATATGGTAAAAGTTTTATAAGTTTTATTAATTACATGAATATAACCGTCGAAGTTGAGATCAAGAATTCTAACTCCCAAACTCCTGTATACTCTCTCTCTTTTTTTTTTTTTTTTTTTTTTGCCCTTTCTTTTTCTTGTGTTTTTATTAGTCCACTACATTAATAAGGGTCGTTTTTCTTTGTAGCTTAAAGTTTTATCATTATTACAAGCAAATGCCTTGGATCCCAAGTAACAATAAAACAGCTAGAGCATTAAGCAAAAAAGAAAAAAAAAAACTAGAGTATCATAATTGCAATTTTTTAATTTAAAACATTTAGATAATTCATTTGATAAAGTCCGAAAACAGATGATAAATGAAAAAAATCCAAAATAAAAAGTTTCTGCAAGTAAATTTCCACCCAAAGGGAGAGGGAGAGAGAGAGAGAGAGTTGAATTTACAAAAGAGACCTCGGGAAGGAATCGGCCCAATGCGAGGTTCTAGAAACGGGCCTGGGTTCAAGTTTCACCGACGTGCACGTGGGACCAGTGGGCCAACGAGACTCTCTCTCTTTCTCCAGCATTATGGCTTGGAAAAGCCGAACAAACAAACCTAATCACAATTTCACCCCCCCCAATCCCTTTCATTCACGATTTTATTATTATTATTATTAATTATTATTATTATAAAACAGAAACGGAATCAACAGGATTTAGAAGCCAGCCGTACCTTTTTTTTTCATCCCTAATTCATTATATAAAAAGAAAAACAGCAAAAAAGAAAAAAAAAAAGAATAATAAATAATAAATAATTGGAGATGTCCGTCAACTTGACGCATCTAAAAACACTCCGTTCAAGCCTTTTGTGTCCACGAACAAGCTCCAATTCTTTTTTCTTTTTCACGAGCCCCAATTCATTTCCAATTCACTTATTCCAGAAGCCGATCTCATCAGGTTCGTTCCAATTTTTCCTTTCTTTTTTTTTTTTCGGATTTGTTTTATTTCGATTTGGGTTTCTGATTTCTTGGATGTATATGCGTGTGTGTATTACATGTCTGGATTTTCGTTAATTGGCTTTTTAATTGAAGCATCGTTTGGGATTGAGAAATTGACATGATTTGTTTTTATTTTTTTTAATTTTATGATCTTTTACACGCTTTTGCGCGAGAACTTTGATGCAATTGTTTTGGCAGAAAGAAAACATTGGGAAAAGTAGATGTTGTTATTAAAAAGGGCTTTTTTAATTTTTTTTCTTGGAAAATTTTTCTGCTGAAAACCGATAGCCCTAATCAATTTATGGTTTTGTAAGATCAGAGGGCTTTTTTTTTTTTTTTTTTTTTAAATTTCTTCTGATATTCATTGGGAACGGAGCTTAATTTGTGGTTAATTTGTGATTCCCTGATTGATTAGGCTTTATATATATATAAATACATTGAAAATTGGATTCAGTGACTCTCCATGATGTGTATGTGACTGACATTTTGCTTTCTTAATGTCTATCTGGAGAACAGGTCACCGTATTTCAGCTCTAGATAATACAAGAGCGATTAGCGGTTTATTTGCAACTCTTTAGAATTTGTGTAATTCAAGAGATGGCCGAGAAATCGTGTGTCAAACGCCTCCAGAAAGAGTATAGAGCACTCTGCAAAGTATGAAATTTGGTTTCTATTTTCTGTTAATTGTTATCTTATGTTTGTATTCCATGCCTTATTAAATTTATTGCTTTTGCTTTCATAAGTTTTGTGTTATTCAAACGGGAATAAAACGCTTGTTTCATGGCAGAAGGGCTGTCCTTCTCCTTTGTATTTGTATGGTTAAGAGAATTTTCTCGCATGAGTGAATATCGTATAAGGTTTTTCTTTTAGGTGGAATTTCTTTGATCCTTATTGTGTTACCTACAAACTTACAGGAACCAGTTTCTCATGTTGTGGCTCGTCCTTCCCCAAATGACATTCTCGAATGGCGTAAGTTTACATTAACCTGATATCCTTGGAATTTCTATGAAACTTTCTTGGATATATAAGTATCTTTTGGAGAATTTTCTCCTCTACTGCAATTTTTACCTCTTTTTAGTAAATGAGACATAGCCTTGACAACATTCGTGCTTTAATCTAATTAATATGTAATGGGATAAGAAGTCACTTACGAGGTTATATTTACATACGCCCATAAAACATTGGTCAAAACATGTTTTTAAGAAAATTTAGTTGCAAGTTGATTTAAGGAATTGCTGAAATCATTAAATGGGATGGCTCAGATTGTTGATAATTTAAAGAAAATGCTAGCTGAACAGCAATAACAGAAGCTGCAAATTTGGTAACGCTTTTGAGGTATATCATTTAATCAAGCTGAAAGTAGTGGTTAACCTGTTTGTTATCTAGGTGACGTCATCTTTACTTTATTTATTTGTTTGCTACTACTTTGGGTACACTGCCTTAATCTCGCTTTACTCTGCCATTTAATTAACGAGGTCGAGTCCAGAGAATGTATCGTTCCTCTTTAGTGTTGTTATTATGCGAATAAGTTGTCTACATAGGAAACTACAAATTATTAGAGACTATTTTCCAGGATCCAGTAGAACTTATATTTTTGTTTCTTTCATGTCACAGATTATGTGTTGGAGGGAAGTGAAGGAACGCCTTTTGCAGGTTGGTCCCATCCAAAGAGTTAAAAAAAAAAAAAAAAAACCTTCTTTTCCACCAATGTGGTGTTATGTACTAACAAGATTCACTTTATGTTGCATTTTTATAATGATTATTTGCCTTACTGACTTTTTGCATTTTTGTCATTGTTTGTTCTCCATGCTTTATTCTCATAAGGTGGATATTACTACGGGAAGATCAAATTTCCTCCAGAGTATCCATACAAGCCTCCAGGAATAACGTAATTTGCTTTTCCCAACTTTATTGTAATATATGTACTATTGTTAATTTCTATTTTCTTTTAGAGCTTGTGTACTCGGCTTTTTTTTTTTTTTAATTTTTAATTTTTATAACTTTTGTTTTTCTATCTGCAGCATGGTTACTCCCAGTGGACGTTTCATGACGCAGAGGAAATTATGCTTATCTATGAGTGATTGTAAGTTTTGAGCAGTAGTATGAAGATATCATTTCTTAATTTTCTTTTGACAGCTGATACTAATCCTTGACTTGTTCCTTTGAAGTTCATCCGGAAACTTGGAATCCTATGTGGTCTGTATCGAGGTAAGACAAGAATCTGTTTTAGAGGTCTTTTTTTTTTTTTTTTTTTTATTTGTTTTCTAAAAGTGTCAACAAGCTGCAAGGAAACAACTCCTAAAATCACTAACATGTGTGCTCCTCGAATTATGCAGCATACTTCAAGGGCTTCTTTCATTCATGGTTAGTCCATTTTGACTCGGATATTCTAGCCTTAAGTTAAATTTCGTTTAATAAGGATACGTTCATCTGACAATTATACTGATCTGCAGATGGACAACAGCCCCACTACTGGTAGTGTGAACAGTACCGTCGAGGAGAAGCAACGATTGGCAAAGGCTTCTCTTGCTTTCAATTGTAAGAAGTAAGTCTGCTGGATAAACGAAAACTTGTATGTATGTATGTATATGTATCTAGTCTTTGCATTTGAGGATTATAGACACATCTGAACATGGTGTTCTTCCCTTCGTATCTGTGGAAGTGGAATGATCCTTCTTTTCTTGCATGTCTTGGTCTAGTCTGGTCACTTCCTAGCGTGACTCCCATTTTAATTTGGCAGTCAGCATTCGGGGACTCATGTTTGGGTTGCTTATTTTCGTAACTTCTCTTAGCTTGTTGCGAGCTTGGACTTTTTCACCATGCAGTATATTATGCCTGACTGTTTCCCTCTATGTAACAGTGCTACATTCCGGAAAATGTTTCCAGAGTATGTTGATAAATACAACCAGCAGCAGCAGCAGCAGCTTAGTCCAGAGCAGGTGCCAACAGATACATCTGAGATAGAAGATTCGAAGCCCTTGTTAGAAAAGGCTAATGATTCAGCCGGAGATGTGAAAAGAGTAGATGATCGTAACGACAGGAGAAAAGACAGAAAACAGTCAATACCAACTTGGATGATGTTGTTGCTGTTTTCCATATTTGGCCTTGTAATGGCGCTGCCGCTTCTACAGCTTTAGTATCGGAGATCACGTGTGGAAAGTTTACGTGGGTAAGTTGAGACAACGGTTAAGCAAGTTAAAGAGACTAATTAAAAAAAAAAAATGATCCCTAGTTTTGTGCTGTATTCTAACATGATTTTGTATAGAGGACAAAGCAAGGAGACTCAGTTGAGTCACTTGACTGATGTTTCATATTCTATGTTAACGTTTGGGTCGTTTCTCTAGTCAATGTTCCAACATGACATGCCTATGATTCTATCTTATTATAGTGCTTCTGTTAGGGACTCTATTCGCTTTTATTCTTTCTCGCCTAACAGTATTCGATACCTGATTGCACAATAAGATTAGGAGTTCGAATCTTCTGTCTCAAAGTTCTAAAAACAAAAAGTATACACTCAAACTAAAATATAATAAAATAAAAATATGGTCTTTTATGCCCCTTCTTTGTTTATTATATTTTCTTTTATGCCCCTTGCGTTCTTAAATATTAAAATTTCAAATTCGATGTTTCTCTGAACTTGATGAATTGAGTAAAGAAATTTGTTGTATTTTATGCAAGTTGGTAACTTGCTTCATTTGTATGTTTATTTTTCAACATAAATGGACATTTTTATACTTCAATGATAATAAACTTTTTCAGGCTAGACTAGCCTGTCGAAATTGCATTCATTCGGCATGTCTGTTTTTAACTTTAAACAAAATGTCGTTTACTCGTGAGGGCAGGAAATTCTGAGATGCTGACTACATGTCGTTTTATTGCCTAAATGAAGGTAAATAACATATTATGGATGCTAAATAAATATTTATTACTAATAAATAAACTATTGATATAGGAAATAAGTTACATAATTTATTTTAGTATTAGTAAAAAAACGCAATTTTTTGTAATTACACTAATTACTTTTAATAGTTTTTTAAATGTTTTATTTACGTTTTTAAGCTTCCGTAGATGTGTTACATATCTCTGACAGGAGAAATGTCATATCGCTTCATTTTATACGCCAACAAGCTTTGAGAATAACAAGTCATTTTTATTAATAAACGACAAAAAAGCTTTTAAATTGAAAGTGAGATGCATTTTTTACGTGGACGTGACTGCCATTGGTCGATTCGATTCTTGGAAGCAATGACGTGCAAGGATAAGTGGTAAAGCGCAACGCAAACCCAACCAAAGTTCCTATAAAATTTTTGAAACTTAGGTCCGATTGCATGAAAATTACTTACCGAGTTGTGTTAGGAATATTAACTCTAATTCAAACTTTTTTATTATTAAGTCACGTGTCATATTTTTATGTGTGAATATAATTAATTGATGTGATAATAATTTTAACATTAATAATAAAAATAAAAAATAATTCATATGTCACAGAAATTGAAATTAAAATTAGTATCCTTAGTATTTTTCTAATAGTAACATTTGATTATTAATAGAATTGCATGTGTTTTTAAACATAAATTTATGCACGCCTTGAAAACAGAGAAGGACTTGTTATAAAGGAACAAAAACAAGTAAAAGAAACAAAAGCTGTATAATATATTCTAGTTGACTAATTGTGATTTAATCCAGTCATTGTCGTTGAACTCATTCACTAAGCATACATAAAATAAATAAATAAATATAATACAACATAAGAAACTCCAAAAAATCCCCTTCAAAGAAAAAAGCAACCCCCTAAAATGCGCCTTAATCATCGGACGCATGCAAATGCATATCACAATCTCCACGGACAAAAAGTATCTATGCCTAATGCTCTGTTTCTTTTTTTTTTTTTAATAATTTTTTTTCCTTTCTTATATTGATAATATATTTAGTTGTTTATCTTATTACTTTATTTCTCCACCGAAAGAAAAATCTCTTGTGTTTGTGACAATGTGCGGCCATTAGGAAAAAGCGGGGCAAACAAAAAGAAAAAGATTACCAGAGTTCTTTGAAGTTCATACCAAAAGTTTGAAGGCAAATTGTGGGGCCTGATTAATAATCATATTGTTTTGTCAATTCGTTACTTATATTAATTAATTATTTAATTAGCCTTGAATGATTCTATTTGTCTTTTAAGTGCCTACCTTTCTTATTGGTGATCAAGATACGAATTTCCCTTTTCGTTTTTTTGTTTATTAATTTCATATTCCATAGTCCCACATTCAAGTTTCTATCCGAATGTCTACCATAGACAATAGGGTTCAAAAGACAGCATGACACTGTAATGCATTTAAAAAAAAAAAAACTTAAATCTTGTTTAGTCTCTAATCATTTTACGAAGTTATAATTTGGTCTTTTTTTTTTTTTAAAGGATCCCTAATCTCTTTGAAATAGTGCGATTTAATCTTTTTTACTTAAAAAAAAGTTTAAAAATTGAATGAAGTATATCACGTACATGACATATGTAAGTTGAATTATGCAAATTATTTTTCTTAATTACCATAAATCATATGTGATTAACTTGATATTTTTTGTTAAATTTTTAATTTGTTAGTAAAAAAAACCATTTTGCACCATTTTGAAGAGCCTAAAGACCATTTAGCCCAAAAAAAAAAAAAGAAAAAAGTTGAAGACCAAATCATAATTTTGTTAAAAATAAAGGACCAAATAAGTAATTTACCATACTATTTTTAGAAATCTTGTTAATCTTATTAAATAAGATTGACTACATACAATAAACATTTTTTTTTTAAAAAATAATCCTCATAATCTTTTACTTTAAAAAGATTCTCATGTATTTAATGACATTTGATTACCTCCAACCAAGTATATCACTATATCCTAATGATTTCTGTTTTTATAAGGGGAAAAAAAAAAGATATGGATGAATATGCCTTTTTCCTTGATCTTGAAGTTGGGTTAGCTGTGTAAATATCTTCCCCTCCCTAATTTGTGTATCACTTTTGGTACAATGTTGATATAGATACAATGTAGATGTAGATATGATGGACAGTTTGGTATCTGTCCTTCCTTTTTCCAAACCATTATTTGAGGAAATCTTTATTTATTTATTTATTGTTATATTTAATTTTTTTGATGAATATTATAAAAGAAAGCTTTAAAGTTTAACATTAGCAGTTAAACCGCCCAAAATGGTCACTCTAAAACTTGGCACTTTATTTGGTTCCATTGGACAGTTGGTCTTTCCCTTTCTGCTTCTCTAATTCCACATTCATGAATCCAAATCCCTTATTGGCAGAAAAAATCAATTATTCTTATTATTATTATTATTGCTAGAAAATCTCTTTTCTATTTTCTTTCTTCTTTACTACTTGAATAACATGATTGACAGATGAGAATCGTCTTCTTGTCCCTTTTAGTTCACACTCACCTGCTGCTCAACACTACTATTCATTTCCCTTCTCCTTTTATCTTCTCTCTTCTGTTATATTGGGTTTAGGCAAGAATGAAGAAATCTCCTGTGTACCCAAAACACGAGACGAATGACAACAATGGCGGCGATGAATATTATCCTCATGCGGACTTTTCTCTGGTAATGACGACTGTCTGTTAACATTTGCTCATTTTCAATACATTTCTCTTCATTTCTAGTCCAAACATTGATGAGAAAGTTCTGTTTTTGCTTACTGTTAATCTTGCTTAAAACTTGGTCAGTTTTTGGAAGAAGCGAAACGCAGTGAGAGAAGAGCAGAATTCGAGGTAATTTCGTCGGCCGTTTCAGAAGAAGATGAAAAGAGAAAACCCCACCAAGAGGAAAAGAAGAAGAAGAAGAAGAAGATAGCATGGAAAGTTTTCCTTATGCCATGGTGGAAAGGAGACAAAAAGAGCAAGCCTCAAACGAAACAAGAGACCAATTTTTCTCACGTTTCGAATGTAAAAAAACGTGGTTTTGCATCTGGTCCGGTTTATTACAGCAGTGGCAAGGAGACAGATGGCGGGCCTCCTCGGCGTCCGACATCGGGACCTCTCAGCAGCCTTTTCAACGCAACGAGGAAAGCTGATACCGAGATACCTTACATGTGTCTTAACAAACTTGATACGCCTCGTGGTGGTGCTCAGACTTGTGGACCTGTTTATCTGGTAACTTAGTACACCAACATTTTCGGGATGGAGATTTGAAATAAGATAATTCGGGAATTGGATATGACCTTAACGGAGGGATTAGTTTATAACCATTAGATCTATGTTAGGTTTTGTTAGTTTTGCTTTCTTTTTTTTTTTTTTACTTTATTGTGATCAGATATAACGTTCAGAAACATACATTATCGGTAGAGATACCTTATCGTAAAAAGCTCGTTTTTATGAGGTCTAACGTGTTGACTTTCTAGTTGGGTAATTTATGTTATTGGTGGTGGTTTTAGCTTGAAATTGGCAAGAAAACAACTACGAAACATGCTTGATGATCTTAGTTTTTCTCATCTTCTTTCTCAAGTGAACTGATATTATTTCTGCTCTGTTTAGTCCTCTTTGGGGTAATAAAAAACTGTGAACTAATATTCAAGGACATTAGAGCATAGCAAAGTGATCTGGATATACGCTTCTCAACTTGTATAAACGGAGATGAAGCTTTGAGGAAGCTCAATTCTAACACTACAAATTAAGCCTTGGGTGGGACGTCGTTGTCATCTCATCACCGGCTTTTAGAAAGACTGTTTCTACTCGCATTATGTGCATCCAATTTTTATCGACAACCTTAACTCGCAAGATGGGCTATGTTTCCTTTTCCTTTTAAATATAAAAATAAAAATAAAAAACAAAGATTTTCTCTCTTTTCACTTTGCTAAAGGGAAAATCCGCTTTTGCTGTTTTCTAGTGCCAAAGAACCTCTGAAATGGCAGGCTTATGAAATGTTGTACTTCAATGACAAGTATACACTTTAAAATGCCCAGTGGGGTATATGAAATGTGTGTCCGATATCGCTAGCTAGTTCTGTATTGGAGAAATAGAGTCGTTTTTATCATAGATTTGAACAATAAATTTAAATTTTTATAAGAGAATACATTATGCAATGATTCAAATGAGGTAGAGTAGACTTTTTTTTTTCACACGTCAGAAAATATCATGTACACGTTACGTTATTAATATTACTGAATCCATATGTCTAAAGGGCTCTTCAAGAGGGCATTTCTTAAAGTCAGAAGACATCACAGAATCTCTTATTTCCACAACCGTGGGAATATTGTCACTGGAAGAATGAGATTTAAAAATAAAATAAAATAAAATGGTTACAAATGCATTGCAAGTTTACAATTCTGTTCAATGATGAAAAAACGAAGCAAAAAAGGAAGCGTTTTTTTTTTTTTTTTGGGCTTTCATAATATACATTCATTTCAAAATTCAAACAACTGTTATATAATCTGTTTTGAAGAACAAGTATACAAACTTCTCTTTTTGTCCAGTAGGCAGTCAGAAAAGGCTGTAAGTTCAAAAGTGTATCTATTCATCTCAAGAACACAGCAGAAACCGAGCAAAACACCAAAGCGAATGCTTTTTGTGTCTGTATTTTATGCATCTCCAAAAGAACGAAACCAATTCTCCGGGATGATGGAACAGCTTTTTTCCGATTTGCCAGAATTCTTAGCTCCAATTACCAAATTTTGTTCAAACATGAATTTTTCTCTCATATTATTAGCTTGGTCCTCTGTTTGCTTGCTCAATATCACCAGAATTAGGACTGCAAGGATTCACTCTTCTTTCCCTGCTCAGAAGCCTCTTCAGCGACCTCAATCGGGTCGTCACCGGCGACTTCAATTCGTCGACGGAAGGAGATTGCGACGGCGACGACGACGACGCCGGGTTCTCGCTCGGTATATCGATCACCAACTCTCCATTGATTCTACTGGTAGCCGCAGCTGATGAAGCTGAAGCTGAAGTTGAAGGTGCAATAACAGAGGGTTGAGATTGAGAAGAAGGCCCTTCTTCCAAGCAGGCATTGCCGGAGCTAACCCGAGTCTCGTCTCCCCAAAACAGCACATTCGTAGGGAAATTCGGAAACTCGGCGGCGTAATCGGAGGCTAAATTCTCTTCCGGAGACCGGACAGTCTCCGAGCCGGCGGAATTCGATGAACTCTCGGGAGCTACCGAGTTTCTGCAGAGCGGACAAGTAGAGTGGGACTGGAGCCACATATCGATGCAATCCAGGTGAAATCCGTGGTTGCATTTCGGCAAAAGCCTGGCCTTTTCGCCATTAACGAGCTCGGAGAGACAAACCGCGCATTCCAGGCCTTCCTTGAAGTCCTCGGATCGATAAACCACGACAGGAAGGGATCGGAGGACGGAAGGCTCGAGACCTCTCCGGAGAGTCGCGACTGTCGGGTCTTGACCTGGAGCGAAGACGAAACGGCGCCGTCGCCGGCGGGATTGCTGGTCGCCGGACGACGTCGTGTCGTCCTCCATCCGCCACCAGAACCATTTGGCGTAGAGGTGGAGGAAGATGACGAACACGACGACCACGAAGAAGACTATGATCGCGACCACCATGATCTTCCCCGTCAGCTCCACGGCCTGGGAGCCGTCCAATGACTGACTGAACCTCGTCGGTTCCCCCATTGTTGCTTTTCAGAGCTCGTTTCTGTAAACGATTCGATCTTTAGAAACTCTAAATAAGCAAATTCGAAAATTCTTAGAGCTTGTTTATGGGTTTTGTTCAAAGTTTTGCTTTTTGTTTTTTTCTTTTTTGGCGGAAGCTGACTTAGAAAAGTAGAAGAATGGGTTTAAATATAAAGGAAGAAGAAGAGAAATTGTAATGGTGAAAGAAAATGAAGATTATTTATTTATTTAATAAGAAATGAAAAGCGAGGAATTTGGACTTGTTCTAAGAATTTTGGTGGAAAGGAAGTTGCAGTCCAAATTTGAAATGGATAGGAAGGCTAGCCTAAGACGTAATGGGAGCGTTCAAAGAAAGTATGGAAGAAGCAGGCGATAGAAATAATTCATGTAGAATTTCAAAGACTTTTTGGACTTTTTAGAAAGAGAGAGAGAGAGAAAGAGAATTAAAAAAAAAAAAAAAGGAAAAATATGACGCATTTTTGGGGTCCAAAAAACGACAGTTGAAGAAGACTTTCAAAACGCCCTCAAAAAGTCGCTTCCTTTTCTAATTTTTTTTCCCCTTTGACGCCTGTTATGGCTTTTTAGTTTAGTTAGTTTCCCAGTTTAAATATTGATTTGTTTTTATGCACAAGGTAAGACGCTTAAATCAAATCAGTAAGTAACTTACCGTACCAAATACAATGACAGGCTAATTACATTAACTAGCCAAAAGGATAATAGAAGTTCAATGCCTTTTCTATTGTTTTCTATTCTTCTTCTTCAATAGAGTTCATCAAGTAGTCAAAGAGATACACATTTTACCAGTTTTTAGGGGAAAAAAATTGACTAACAAGTCTTTATCTTTCAAATAATTAGTAAGGTTCTTTTCACAACTCCGTTTCGTCCAATGTATCAAATTGGCTGACATAAACAAAAAAAGGAAAAAAAAAAAAAGATTAAAAAAAAGAAGAAGATAAACCCAATTTCACATCTGAAATGTAGGTGTATAATTGTATATAAATACAAGTAATATGGTGGGAGAACGATGGCTAACCAAACTAATGACAACATTAGAACGAGGACTCAATGACTTTTCAAGGGTGGTAGTGAATCATTCCAATTGGGCCTAGTCAAACGGGAAACGAAGACGAAAAATGAAAGTATCCCACTTGTGGCAAATTCAAAGCATCAAATGGGAAAGAATAAATTATAAATGACCAAAAATTATAATACTCGTCTAATATTGAAGGCTATGTGGGTGGTTTGGATTTGCAACAACATATGTCCGATGTTTCTGTGAAATCCTCTTTGAATGGTGCCACAAAATGGGAGTTTGGTGGGGGGAGACAAAAATGTAATGGCACATATTTACCAAGCTATAAAATTGTACTTTTCTGGATGTAAACTCATGAATTCTGACCACCCCAAACTTCCACCATTTTGGCTGTTAAATGGGTCAATACGGCAATATTGGTGATTATTGCCTCATTGGTAGTTTCTAGTGTAAACTTAACTACCATAACGACTTTATTGGTCATAGATTTCCCCTACGCAACTAATTCCACCATTAGTAGACGATATGTAAACCAATGCCTTTTTACATCAGTAAAAATATAATGGCTCATTTAGTTTATAAGTTTAAATGGTATGTTTGATCAGCAAGTTTAAATTTTTATGATAAAAAAACACTATGAAAAAAAGTTCAAATTGGAAATCCACAGATAAAATAATAAGGTGAACGTTGAGGTTATAATAAAATCACACTTTACAAAAGGTTAAAAGGATATGGGGGTAATTAATTTACAATTATATTTCTTATTAAAAAAAATTAATTTACAATTATTAAATTATCTGAAAAATGGTTTCCCTGGTGGAGCCAAGCCAAGGCAGGCCCAGCATTATCATGTGGGGTTATCTCCAAAATACACCCCCCCCTCGTTTTTTAAAGAACACAAATCTCAATGAAGCTAAAAGCTAATGGCCACCAACTTTTGGTTTTAGAGTCAAGCACTTCTGACTTCATTTCCATGCTTGTTTAACTTTTAGTTCCATATTGTTTTGTTTTTTTTTTTTTTTAATCTTAGAACTGGACTTGATCCACATTCAAATTTTGAAACCGGTTAGGTTCTACCGTTAAGAAGGTGAAAGTTTCTAAACATGGTTCTACATGATCAAAACTAGACATATCTCATGTTTATTGTATACTCATTTCCCTCGAATTTCAGATTAAAAAAAAAAAAAAAAGAAAGCCTAATATGAGGGATTTGAACTCAACACTTTGTAGTGAAGTTAGTGTTAAATGAGCTTAAATAGAACTTATTTCCAAGAGCTAACTCAAGAAGAGAGGAAGCCAGGCTCCAAACTCACCATCGCCCATAAATTCTGACTCTTATACTATGTTAAATGGGTTTTGGTAGAATTCATCCCTAAAAGTTAGCTCAAAGAGATAGATAGAGAGTTCAATCCACATTTAAATGCCACAGTAACCTTGTAATTCAATGACGTGGGACAAATACACAATTTAACAATTTGGCGTGTAAGTATTGCTTGGTTAAGTTTGTAATTACTGGGGTTTTGGTTTTACACAAGGAGAGGAGTGCAAAGTCAAGAAAAACAGCCTAGACAAAATGATTAAACATTGAATGATTTTGAATGCTCATCATGACCATTGATGGGCATTCCATGCGATTTAAAAGGAGCAAAAACACGCAAAAGAATCAGTGGCAAATCGATGGCCTTTGTCTGCCGCTGTGGTTACTCATATCAAATTGGAGCTCACTCACAAAACGTCCATAGATTAGGGTCCACTGATTATAATTTGTTATCCCACCTTAAATATTCACAATAACATATAATTTGTGTAATATTTCCACTTGTTCTTTTGTTTTGCTCAAAGATTAAAGCAAAAATATACAGTATGATTATGTAAACCTACGACAAATATTTGGAATCTTATATATATATATATATATATATATGGTCTAAATACATTGTTGTTGATTGAGTTATTTTTTGTCTATCGTCGGCCTTTTTCTCACATGAAGTAATGATATAGGAGGAATTTTTTTTTATTTGAAATGCGTTTCTTTAATTGTTAATCGCCAATACTTAAAATTAAAAAGTTCATCATAAAATATATAATTACAACAGTTTTTATAACCAATCACATTGCCATACACAACTCGCGAGAATGTGCAAGCTTTACTATTAATATAGATTACTAGCAATGGTATATCGATAAGAAACAATTGTTTTATAACTCTTTCGTACATAAGATAGATATACAAATATGTATATACGCACATTACACTAAAAAACAAACAGATATCTGCACGGGTTAGGCAAAGTGAACTACGTATACAAATGAGGAAAAGCGAAATAAAAGGAAGATGATGGAGCGTTACGTAATCTCTCCATTTAACAAACTGAATGTTAATGACGAAACCACACACGATTTAACATTTTTCAACTGTTTTTATGTTTTTGTTTTCACACTCTGTTGAAGAATAAACGGTTTGAATTCTGGTTGTTGGGAGGCAATACCTCCCGTTGTCCCTCATTTTGGGTTGGGTTAATGGCGAGCTCAAAACCCAATTTTAAGGATTTTGCTAGTTGACTCCTTTTTCTTTTCTTTTTATTTTTTTAATATATATATATATATATATATATGTATAAGTTTTGGAGCCTTTAGACCAAAACTACAAGACACAAGCCTGAGAGAAAATACGAATATATAACTATGACTTCGTACAATAAATAATTAACAATAATCCAAACAGTTTATAGATTTCATTTAAAAGTTAAATAAAATAAATAATTGGTCAAAACTGAAATGCGTATGCTTGATTCGTTCAACTTCAAAGCACCTAAATGAGCAATAAAACGGGACGTTCTTTGCTTTTAGCAGCTTTGTCAAGGCGGCCAACCATCTACGGTCTTGTAAGGCGGAAAGGAAGGATTGTTAACATATAAAGATAGCAATTAACTCTAACGAGTCAGTTTATTGTTTTAATAGAAGTGATTAGTGGATAAGAAAGGCTTTCAAAAAAAAAGAGAATAAGAACGGATGAAAATATTGGAGAAATCTAAAGAAATGCCCTTAATGAAGGGATATAAAGGTTTTACTTAATTTCTTAAAGCTTTGTCTATGATTTATTCCATCATTTTTTATCATTTTTACTGTAGAGGGATCAATAATAAAATAATTTGATAAGCTTAGATGTCAATAATATAACATTTTAAGTTTTAGATAATACAATAAGGGGAAATTATAGCAAATAACATATTTTGTAGGTACTTTTGGAGTTTATAGCATGTTTTTTTTTTAAATGACGATAAATTATAATATACATTTATGGTAAATCCTTAGATTTCCTTAGATTTTCTAAAAAATTTTGGGTTTTACAATTAGTTTTTAACAATAAATTTATGTTCATAGTTTTATGTTAGAGAGAGAGAAGAGGAACGATGAGAGGTTTTTTTTGGTATTATGTGATCATAAATTTGATTATGCTATTTATTATTATGTTTAAAATTTTATGCTATAATTTACTATTTCTCTTTTTAAAAATGTTATTTTACTATTTCTCCTCAAAATAAGACCGTGTATATTTTTCAAAAGTTAAAATTGAAATTTAACCCTAATAATTACTATGTAAATATATTTTTATTCCATCTAATAAACATGCTATAAAATAACCTTTAAATTGATATGTTTCTGTTTTTTTTATCATCTTACTTCAATTTTTAATCCTTTTTACTTATCTAAGTGAAGTTATTAAAACTAAAACAATAATACAGAGATGCATATAGGGTTGGTAATTTCAAACACGATACGATCAAATGACTCAAAAACGATACGAACTAAATGGGTTGGAACCGCACGTTTAATATTTAGGTCATAATTATATTGGCATGTGTAACACGAAATTAAACGAGCCGGAAACGTATTAGCCCGCTTAACCCGTTTAACACGTTTAACTGTACGGGTTGTAAACATGCCAACTCAACACAACCCGTTTATAGTCCGTATTTAAAATTTTTTTATAATTTTAAATGAAAAAACATTTTTATTGACTTTTATTTATGTTTACGTGTGTGTTTATTATTATGAAGGTTGAAACATTGCATGTTTTAATTTTTTTTAAAAATAATTTTTTTAGTTAATTGGATCATAAACGGGTCGTTTTCATGTCAAACTTGTCATAGACCATTTAATTATTGTGTTCGCATGTCATGTCATGTTATTCATATTTTAAGCATTTCATATTCATATTTGAGTTCTCAACACATTGATTAATCGTGTCATATATTTGTGTTTACCTAATCCTGTCGGGTCCGCGAACACAAATTGCCAGTGGTCTCATGCATATAACTGTCATGGACGTCTACGGGCTTCTATTGAGGCCCTTGCGGACACGGCCGAACAAAAGTCCATTTGAGCTCACGAACCAAACAAAAGGCAACCCACAAAGAATCACTTTCTGGGCTCGATTCCAGATATGTACAAGATGGGCCAGATGCAGATTTTTGAGGAAAATGGTGGATACTTATCCAAGCTCCTGCAACTATTAGCAGACAAAAAATCGAGAATTTCTGTGCAAGAGAACTCGTCACTGGTGTGTGTGGCTCTCACAGTTGCAGCGTCTTCTCTCTGTTCTGGCTTACCGCCTTTTCTACTCTATCCTTACCGCCCTACAAATTACAACAAGCTTCATCTCACTTGTATTTCTCTGGAAATGTTAAACCGATGACTTTATGACTTCTCTGCCTCTCCTGCACTGTGAAGCCGTTTTTGAGTTCGGAATTGGGTGAATGCGCTCCCATGCATTTACTCGGTACACCCTTCTTTTCTAAGTTTCCATTTTTCTTTTCTGGGTTGGTGGTTGAGCTTGTAATTTTAAGTTATTTTGTGAATTTTTTTTTTTTTTTTTTTTTCAGAGATTGCGGCGACACAGCCTGGCCTGACAAACCATTTGGGTATACTTGGGGTATCTTCAAGGCCATTGTTTTTTGGAAATGAGAAGAGATTATCTTCTGCTTGGAGATTCTTGGGCATTTCTCAAAATTTAAACTTTAACTTGGGACGCCATGAGCTGGCCTGTAGTGGTGGACTCCTGATTAAGGCTGTTGCCACTCTTGAACCCAAGCGTTTGGTCAAAAATGGTGACAAGCAATTGGCTCACAGCAATTCTCAGCTGGGTGTGGATAAAAGGTCTCCCTCTCCCGCAGTTCGGATTCCGGTTTCGAGTGGAAGTTCCGAAGATGTGGATGAGAAAGAGAGGTTGAGGCGAATGAGAATTTCTAAAGCGAATAAAGGGAACACGCCATGGAATAAAGGAAAGAAGCACAGTCCTGGTGAGTATGGTATTTGAATTCGGATTCGGATTTAGTGTTTCGGTTAATCTAGTTTTGTTATCTTACATTTTGTATTCGAATGATTTGCAGAAACTCTTCAGCGGATAAGAGAAAGAACAAGGCTTGCAATGCAGGATCCTAAGGTGATGTCATGTAAGAATAAATTTTTAATTGATTGGAATAGAATATTTCTCATTAGTCATTGCTTAACAATGTTTTTTAATAAGTTTTATGCGCCATTCGGTTTTGCATCTTACTTAAACTAAGAATTTTGGCTGAGCGGTAAATGAAGATTTTTTGGTTTTCCAGCTCGGCGTCCAAGAGAAAAATGCTTTGCTTTTTGCATGATCAGATCTTTTGTGCGATGAGCACGTCTCTAAACTTCATTGTAACAATCTAGTTAGTTGCAGTAGTGCTATAAATTGTAATATTCTAGTTGGCGCCGGAGGAAAATCTTTCTTTCTTCTTTGTTTAGTCACGGCTTTCTTGCGCTATGATTAGACGGAATTAAGATTGTTAATTCTATTTATAAAATTTGTCTCTGCAGGTCAAAATGAAGTTGGTTAACCTTGGGCATGCTCAAACGTGCGTTTTGCGCCATTCCACTTATTTGCGTTAGATTTCATTTTCAGTTTTGAATTGGCTTGAGTTTGAGCCTTTAACGAGTCCAACTAAAGATTTGAGTTCTTGAATTCAGTGATTGATTTCTCATACCAAGAGATTTTTTACAGGAAAGAGACAAGGTTGAAAATTGGGGCTGGAGTCCGAATGGGGTGGCAGAGGCGACGCAAGAAGCAACATTTGCAGGAAACTTGTTACTTTGAATGGCAGAATTTAGTTGCAGAAGCTTCTAGGCGAGGCTTTGATAGTGAGGAGGAGATGCAGTGGAATTCCTATGAGGTCTTGAACGAACAGCTTAAGGAGGAGTGGTTGGAGAGTGTTGAGAAAAGGAAATCAATGCCTAGGCCGAAAGGAAGCAAGAGAGCACCCAAGTCCCCTGAGCAGAGGAGGAAAATTTCAGAAGCAATCTCTCGAAAATGGGCCGACTCGGTAAGTGTTTATGACTGTGTGGTATGGATGGTGGTAGCTACTGACAAAGCCCTGGTCTCCTTTAATAAACTTTCACCAAATAAAAAAAAAAAGAAAAAAAAAGAAAAGAAAAAAAAAAAAAGAGTGCATTGAGCTCAATAATCTACCTGAATCCCATTTCTAGGATCCTCGGCAAGGCTTTAGCTTTAGAATCTTTCTTTGCTTAGCCTGAGTATGACTCTGGCCTGTTTCTTATCCCTACATTTTCCCTGGCTATTAATTGATTGACTGTGGCGACCAGTTCAAATTTAGAGCCCCGTTTGGCACATCTTTTGATTTTGATTTTGCTTTCATCCTGTAGAAGAAGAGAAGCAAAAGCTGTGACTTTTCAGTAAGTAGTTAGAACTACATTTTTTTAAAAGAGCTAAATAATCCAAGTAATTTCAAAATCTTCAATAAGTAATGAAAATGGTTGAAAGAAGTTTATAATTCTTACTGAAACTTTGATGAATTCAAAGTATATTTAGAAAGCTTTTTTAAGAAGGTACATTTTGCAGAAGCAGCTTTCAGACCAGGAAGCCAAAAGCAGCTTTTAAGAATCTCTGTGTTCTATTTGTAAGCCATGCTGCTTGCTCGTTAATTCTGTTCTTAAATGCATTTTCATTTGTTGATCAGGAGTACCGTCAGCGGGTTGTTTCTGCGTTGGCCAAATATCATGGTATAGAACCTGGAACAGAAAGAAAGCCAAGGAGGAAGCCAAGTGATGGTTCGCAGTCGCCAACAAGAAGCCCTGCAAAGAAAGATGCGAGTACTTCAAACAAGTCTATCATGAGTGAGATGAAAATCCAGACTACCCGACCTAAGGCGAGGAGACGTAATGCACCCTTGTACAAAGATCCTTTAGCGAGTTCTAAACTGGAAATGTTAAAGAACATCAGAGCACAAAGAGCCGCTGCAGAAACCATGAAGATTGAAGCTATCGAACGAGCTAGGTGAGTTCACATGGAATGCGCGTTTTCTTTTATATTGTGTTAAAATGCAACTCTGAATTCACCAAGAAAAAGAACCCATTAGCCCGCCTGAATCGAGCATTGAATTGTTATTTTGAACTTTCTTGAGTGAAAATCTGTTATGTTGCACTCTTCAGATTATTGATTGCTGAAGCTGAAAAAGCCGCCAAGGCCCTCGAGGTTGCTGCAACGAAGAGCCCTATTGCTCGAGCTTCTCTCATGGAAACTAGGAAGCTTATAGCTGAAGCAATTCAATCAATCGAGTCAATAGAAGAAGAACAATTCGCTTCCCAGGCTTATGTCGAAGACCCTTCAGCTGTACCAGATGAACTGGGCAGCCAGGTTGAGATGGAAACAGACACCACAACCGCAACCGAAATCCCCACCGAAGGAAAGCCAGTGAAAGTAAATGGAACTCGAACCTTAGCATCAAGCAAAGAAGAGGACTACAATTTTGACAGGCTAAACTTGCAAGACATACTGAATGGTGAGGAGGTACTCCTCCCAATGAACTCAAATGGCTACGGTTTGTCTCTGTTCAGTTATCAGACTCTAATGAAGCAATTCGATTCGAGAAATGAGAATGGCCACTTGGGACCAAACAAAGAAAGTGAACGGCAAGAAAAGCCTCTGCTGAACGGAGCCAGAGCTGAAAGTCCAAGAGAGTTAACTCCTGCTGCAGAAACTCTCAACGACCAAATCCCTGTTAAAGTAGTAACAGTAACTAAAAAGTGGGTTTGTGGGAAGCTCGTTGAAGTGGCAGAAGGTGCGGCGTAGTGTGTACTGTCTTTAGTTCAGGAAATACCATGACTTTTGCCAATGCAGATTTTCTTTTCAGATTCAATCTTTTGAAATTACTATACATGTCTTGACCTTATAATGTACAAGGTTGGCTACTGCAGTTGTCAGTCTGTCACATAGAGCTTAAAAATTTGTTTGTATGACTGTAATTGAGATATTCCGGAATACTATTAGAATTAGAGTTCTTAAAGCACTGCCATAAGAAAATGTCATTGTTCTTTTCTGTTTTCTGTTTTCTGTTTTCTTTTTTGAAGTTGAATTTGATTATGTTACTGTTAGATTATGAATGTATCCCATATCACTAAGTTACTGGACTATTATGATATTGTGTTGAATCCCTCCCTTGAGGGAGCTTTTAAAAGCAAATTTTATGCAAACTAATATGATGTTAGAGTTAGATTTTTATATGCAAGGATAGGTCTGGATCTTAACTCATTTGCATGACATCCAGCAAATGACACCTAATGCTGGATGTGAGAGAGTGTTAGATTGTGAATTTGTTCTATATAAATAGGTTATGTGACTATTATATTAAATAAGATCAAAAACAAGAACGAGAAGTAGTAACTGTGGAACAATATATACATATATTAAAAAAGCTATGAGTACAGTGGTTGACACTCTTATGTTTCATTCGACAGGAGTGTAAGGTTTTATCAGGCCTCTTGATTTCGGAATCCACAATCTTCTCGACCTCTTTCCTTTTGTTCTCCTTTTCTTCTTTAGCTTTTCTGACCTCCTTCTCCACTTCTTCCTTCCAAAAAAAAAAAAACATAAAACGAAAGTGTGTTGATATGCAGATGCTCACGATAACTGAAAGCATCAAGAAATAAGAAAAGAGAGAATAAATAGAAAGTAGGAGAACTTACGTTAACGAGGTCCGGGACAGGAGGCCTAGTACCGTGAACGGCGGCACGGTTAGAAGCTTTAACAGAAACCATGTGTCACTTTTATCTTTTTTTTTTTTTTTTTCTTGTTGTTGTTGCTAGAACCTCCTCTTTCTTTCCTTCATCATCTCTTTTATTTCTTTGCCTATTTAATATTTATACTCACAAATTCATGTCAAATAATAAATGGGGTCCATGAGTTTAGAACTATTTAACTCAAATCTAAATTAAAATTTTTATCTTTTAAGAATTTTTATCATATTTATTTTTCTTTTGATCTTTATATTATTTTAATGTTATTTTTAATAAAAATTATTCAAACATACATATAATTTGTATTGACTTATTGATACATATTCTTTGGGTAGATTGAATTTAAATATTAATTTTATAAAAAAAAAATTACACTCAAATGTTAAATACAATCTAGGTGGAGAATATGCATCAATAATGTCTATCAATGAAATTCTTATATGGTTCCAGAATAATTATTATAATCTATATTTATATTTAAAAGAACGAATATACTCTTTTTGTCTATGTTTTAGTGATCATCATATGATGGCTCTCATATCTATCACGTGATATTTTTTTTTTACTATTTTAATTTTATTTTGTTTATCTATTATGTATACGTGCACTACTTAGCTTTATTTGTTTTGTTTGTTTGTTACTAGTAATTGGAAAAGTAAGGTAGATACTTTCCAGTCGATAAATGTAGAGATGTTTTTATTTTTTATCTTTTCACTTTTTTAAGATTTTGTGAAGTTAGATGAATTGGGCTGGCCCAACAACCACTTCTTCACATTCACTGCTTAACTAACCCTTGGTGGTGGGCCGTTAAAATGTCGTCTTCAGCCACCGACAGCTGGTTCCTTCAACGATGGGCTTTCCCGTTTGTTGACTTTCTGTTATCGGAGACACCCCAAACTCCTCCTCCGGATCTTTAATCTGAAGAGGAACACAAGCGACAGTTTTGTCCCAAACGACACCAAAAAAAGCTTTCCCTATTGACTGTTTCAGTTGATAACTACTTCAGAAGCAAATGGAGAGAAAAGATTCTTCCTCCGACGAAGAAGAAGATCGCGAGAACCTGATCGAGCAAAACGACAGGAAATTTCCCAACTCTCGATCCGCCTTCCACATTGGCAACGGCGGCGACGACCACGACATTGATGGAAGAAACCACGCATTCCACTCCAGAATACGACATCGTCTCAGCTCCCTCGGCTTGCTGAACAAGAAATTCATGGTCGCCATTTTCTTGCCTCTCGTCATCGTCGTCCTCTACCTCTCCACCGACGTTCGCGGCCTCTTCTCCGCCGCCAATCTCTCCGACTTACGGTTCGATTCGTTCTCCGACCGGTTGCGCGAGTCGGAGTTACGCGCGCTTTACCTTCTCAGGCGACAGCAGTTAGGTCTTTTCGCGCTCTGGAACCAGACTTTCCATGATTCGCTCCCGATTTCTTCTAATTCGACCAACAATTCTTCTTCTTCTTCCAGTAACTCCTCCGCTTCGAATTCGGAGCAGAATTTATATATTGACGATCTCAAATCCGCGGTTCTTAGGCAGATTTCGTTGAACAAAGAGATTCAACAGGTCCTCTTGTCGCCTCACCGGTCGGGGAATCCCAGTTCCATTAGCGATTCCGCCGATCCGAATCTCGGTGGTTTTGATTTCCGTACGTGTAGAAAGGTGGACCAGAAATTCTCCGAAAGAAGAACAATCGAATGGAAGCCGAATTCGAACAAGTTTCTGTTCGCGATTTGCTTGTCGGGCCAAATGTCGAACCATTTGATTTGCTTGGAGAAGCACATGTTCTTCGCGGCTCTGCTCAACCGAATTTTGGTAATTCCAAGCTCCAAACTGGATTACCAATACAACAGGGTTTTGGATATTGATCACGTCAACAAGTGCCTGGGAAGAAAGGTCGTCGTTTCCTTTGAGGAATTCGCCGAGATGAAGAAGAACCACATTCACATCAACAGATTTCTCTGCTATTTTTCGGATCCTCAGCCTTGTTATGTGGACGATGAACACATCAAGAAGCTGAAGGGATTGGGGATCACCATGGGTAAAGTTGAGTCTGTCTGGACAGAGGATGTAAAGCAGCCCAGCAAGAGAACAGCTCAAGATGTCCAGTCAAAGTTTTCGACGAATGATGATGTGATTGCAATTGGGGATGTTTTTTTCTCCGATGTGGAGAAAGAGTGGGTGATGCGGCCAGGTGGTCCTCTGGCTCACAATTGCCAGGCTCTGATCGAACCCAGTCGTCTTATACTGCTCACTGCCCAGCGCTTTGTTCAGACTTTCTTGGGAAAGGACTTCGTAGCTCTCCATTTCCGAAGGCATGGCTTTTTGAAGTTCTGGTACTCTTTTCTTTTGCTTGTTTCTGTCACCTCAGTTACAATAGTCATATTGCATTTCAAGATTGTTTGTGTTCATAGTCCTTTGTAATGAACATTTTGTTATAGTTAGATCCTGGTTAGATGTTAAACAACGATGACTTCCATTCTTCTCCTAGGTGTCTATGGCGGATTGGTTTAGTGCGAGTTTCGAGTTACGTTTACAAATTCTAGTTTGAATTGTTTTCTGTAGAAGCTCAAGCTACCATTTTGAGATGCATATAGCGACTGGATCCAAACGCATATTCTCGTTTAAGCTTAGCATTTGAAAATGCAGCTTAAAAATTTGTTAGCTGTTAATGATAAATTGTAATCGCCTGTAATTTTAGTCAGAGATTTCTGTCATCATGGCCTTCTGCCAAATTTGCCTTGCTATTTTTGAGTTTTGTTAATGGAATCATTGGCTTTGCTACAATGTTTAGACAACTGAATTTTTTTGGGGCCATAATGACTTTCGTTGAAATTGGCAATGTAGAGTCTGAAGCATTTTACTCACTGATTTTAATTAGCTATTAGAATTTCACGTCTGAATGCCATAATTTATCTGTTTTTAGAGAGGAAATTATGCAGTGCTTCTAAATAATTCTTTATTCTATTTCCAGCAATGTTAAACAACCAAGTTGCTTTTTTCCCATTCCTCAAGCTGCGGATTGCATCACTAGGATGGTTGAAAGGGCTAACACGCCGGTCATATATCTCTCGACAGATGCTGCAGAAAGTGAAACCGGTTTGCTGCAATCACTAATTCTGCTGAATGGGAAGCCCGTACCACTAGTTAAACGCCCTGCACGTAATTCAGCTGAAAAATGGGATGCTTTATTGTACAGACATGGCCTTGAGGGGGACTCCCAGGTAACGTTGCAGATATATAGTTACTTTTAAATACAAAAATCAAGCATATAATGGGCAATGAGAAAGTTTGTAAGAATTGAAATCGTGGAAAACTTAATTGCATCAGTAACTCAATATTAATGGTGGTAGCGGTGGAGTTGTGGTACAAGGGATGGTGATAATGGTGAGTTTATGCCAACAGCTGAAGAGGAGGGTGGTATTGAACTTATTGGTAGTGATGGTATCACTGCTTGCAGTAGTAGTGGTGGGTGTTTGCATAGTAATGAGAATACTGATGTTAGGATGGCAACGGCACAATAGTTGGTGATATCAGAATGTTGTAGTAACCTTACTACTAATTCTCAAGACTTTAATAATGCTAGCTTGCAGTGTAGTTAAGGGTGATGTGGGATGGGGTAGGGTGGGTTAAGGGAGAGTCCTAGGCTTGAATCCTTCGAAGAGCTAGTAATGTGAAAGAATTGGTGGCAAGTTAGTGCATTCCTCTGCCTTTTATTCCTTCACTATTGAACCATGGTAGTTCTACCTTGTTTAGCTCCAGCAGATAAAAACCAATTATCTGAAGCACAGCACGCGGAATTTTTTGAGCCCAAATTTTCCAGGCAGTTTTCTTGCTATGATTGCATGGACTGTTGTTTTAGAGTTTCTATAGCATCCTTTGCCCGAAATTCAATGTACTTATATATTTGTCATCTCTTCACTCTATAGGTGGAAGCTATGCTAGATAAGACAATCTGTGCTATGTCCAGCGTATTCATCGGAGCCCCTGGATCCACTTTCACAGAGGATATCTTGCGGCTTCGCAGGGATTGGGGATCAGCATCTTCATGTGATGAGTATCTCTGCCAAGGTGAAGAACCGAACTTTGTAGCGGACAATGAATGAAACAAAAACTGAAAAAGAACACGAAATTCAGCAGTCGAAGACGGGTGATTGTTTCTATCTATCGCTTAACCTGCCTTTTTGCAACCTTGATCAGTATCTGCCATGGAAGGCGTTGGTGTACATTTGATGTATAATATCAGCCTCCGCCATTTGCGTACCAATTTTTTTTTCCTATGTTGCATATTGCAAATTTTTGAAGTATGATAAATGCAATTGTTGCTGTGCAACTCTTCTTGTGAATGTAGTTTTAAACACAGTTTCCTTATTTCTTCTCCAACAAGGCAACTACCCGATTGGATACTCTTACTCGTTCGTTATTGCTTGAGATCATTTGGATTACCCAAAAAGGAAAAAAAAACTAAAAACTAAAAATGATAGCGGAGTACAAAAATAGACCCCTTGTTTACGTGCAATTGGCATATTTTATCAAGTTATATTAAAGTTATGCTATGATATATCAAATTTTTTTTTTTTTTGGTAAATGAAATATCAAAGATTGTAGCTATCCACATTCATCCATTAATCGTAAATACTGATTAATTGTATAAATAGTGAGAAATAATAGGTAACTGTACCAATAGTAACTGCATGGTGATTCAAATTTACGGACTTTTTATGTCTATTACCTCTTCTTCCTCCCGAGTTGCGATCGATCATCCAGATGGATTGGGTAAACGAATGAGTTCAGATATTAATGAACTATATAAAAGTGTTATTTATGGAAACAATGCTCTTATCAATTTATTAACAATAAGTAGATCTAATGTCAAAAGAATTAGTAATGTGTAAGGAGAAATTAATATAATAAGTCGTGGATACACTTTTTGACAATGAAATCCGTGGATAATTAATGAAAGACGGTCATAATAAGATAGAACATTGCTTGAAAATAATAACGGCTCTACTCTGATTTCTTATATTTTTCCTAATTAGATACCTTAACGTACAAACGACGTCGTTTTCCGTATCGTAGCGGTGGGGTTTACGAAAAGTCCGCCGCTTCACCGGGCCACTTGTTTCACCGGGCCGCCGCTAAATCCCGGCTCTCATGTTACACTACATTCCGTGTAAAATTCGTTTCCCCAACTTTCTGTTCGGACGGAAAAAAATCTCTAATAAAAGCCAACTTTGTAAAACAGATTCATCTATCTTCATTTCCTTCGGTTGACTTTCGAATATACAAGAATATATATATACACGCACACATACATACATATATATCCTCCAGATTTCGATTCCCATTTCCTGATCCATAACCAAAAAAGGAAGGAAAAAAAAAAGGACAGATTCTTCGAAGTTTGTTCTAGGGTTTACAGAAGGTTTTGATAGTAGTAGTTTACTGGGGATCTGGGTTTAGCAGTAGGGAATAATAATGAGAGCGAAAGTGGTGGTGTTTCCGGTGAGAGGAAGAAATTGGTGCTTCTCGACGTCTGTACAGCCTTCGGCTTCGGATTCAGCCTCTTCTCTCACTCCCTCCACTTTCAAAGACCTCTTTAGCAAGATCTCTTTCTCCAAACCAAAACCTTTCGCCTCTAATGCCGAACTCCTCGTCGATTTTGTCGCTAACAAGGTTACTTGCTTGTTTACTACTCTCTGCTCTTTGCCTCTTTATATATATCTATGTGTGTGTGTATATATATATATATATATATTTGTATGTATGGTTGTTCATATAAATGTTTTTCATTTGGGTTTGTTTAGATGAATAAAGCTTGGATGGGTCTGGAGAAGGCGCCCGAAGGGACTTTCAAAAACAAGATTCACGGGTAGAACTCCTAAATATCGTTTGAATTGATATATATGTGTGTGTGTAGTTTTTATATCAAGCAGTTGAGACTTATATCTATGATGTTTGAGTGTTGGAACTAACATTGACGTAGGTTGGGATTGCGTCTATTGGCTCGGGTAAAGCCGTCGGAGATGTTCTTCAAATCTATTCCTAAGGAGGTCACTACTGTTGAAATCACTTACCCTGCAAGGTATGTACTTCCTGTTTTCATGGACAACTTTTTTTTCCCACCATTTCCCGTGTCTCTTTTGTGGAGAACAACATGAAAATGGAGTCTTGACGAGAGAACAGCCTGGTGTTTCATTGATATTCTGAGAGTATTGCTTTTTCCCTTTTTTGTTTAGTGAAAAGTAGTTTACATTTAATTATTTATTGCGATTTTGCAGTTTAAATCCACGGCTTGTGCGCCAAAGATTACGACATATTGCGCTAAGGTAAATTTTCTTCACTTGTTTGATTGCATTAGGTGCAGGTTGGATATCTTTGTGTTGATATTGAGTTTAATGTAGTTTGTGTTTACTTTTTATTTCTTCTAATGACTGGGATTTTGAAGAGGGATGTATTGAGAGTAGATGTAAGAGTAAAAAATGATCGTTGAGAGTGCTTATATATGTTAATTAAGAATGCCTAGAAGAAAAATGACTGAAGTTTCTCTCTTTTATTGCACTTTGATTTTATAACCAGAAGCCCATTGCTAATATGAATTTTGAGATTTCATTTCACCCTTGAATAGTTGTTGGCGTTATATCTAGTTTGCATTACATATCGGAGTAGAGTTTATTGATAAAAAGCATTTGAATATCAGGGGAACCATTATTCACAAGAAATACTTCTATGGTTCAGTTACATTGCTTCCATTGACGGCTGCATTCGCTGTACGTATGTTCAAACTTCTGGTTGCCAACAATTATTAACATTGTTGTGCTTCTTACTATTAGTTTGATTAAACTGTCAAGTGTCTACTTTTCAATTATATGCTTCATATAAGTGTCTGGATGGATCCTTTTGTGAAGTGAATAATATTTTGATTCTTGCTTCCTTTAAGTTTATCTGTTGCGTTATTGTAGGTTTTACCATTGCCTAATGTTCCATTCTTCTGGGTTTTGTTTCGAACTTACTCTCACCGGCGCGCACTCCAGGTATGTTCTGTTTTTAGACTTGACAACTTATACAGCCTTGTGACCTAAGTTCTTAAATTAGTTGGACATTAGCGGTTGTTCCCTTGTAAAACTCCAAAAAATAATTTGACTTCCGTCTTGTACCAGTGGAACAACTATGCTACTTGCTGTAGTTTGAGTAATATCTGTATTGAGCCATGTCTAGAGTGGGAATGTGTTATCATTTACGTTGACTTTTACCCTTGTGGCAATGGTGTTCTCTGTTTTATGTTGTTACCCGTGCATGGAAATTATACTGTTTTGGTTTGGTTTCCCCCTAAAATTTGGTTTGCCTTAATGAATTGTGTCACACTAGGCTCAGGGTTTTCATATAAATCCAATACAGGCTTGTTTGGTTGGTGTCAATCTTCTGAGCCTTTCGTCCGTTCCATTCATGTAAAATTACCCATCTAAGCTTCTCGATGGTTTGTCTGCATGGATATTTGTAGGGAAGTGAACAGCTCCTTCAGCTAGTCTCAGATGGATCTCAGACTTCAACCTTCACTTTTTTGAAGGAAGATGAAAATAAGTCTAATGCCTCTGACAATGACATAAAAACGCCACTCAACTCAACGTGGGTAAGTATTCTTATGATGTTCGAAATTTGATGAGCTATAACTACTGCAGTCTATATTGCTGGATTTGATGGGTCTCGGGAAGAACTCTGCAAGCATTTCATGGCTGATGAACGTAAACCAATTGAAATTCCCCTATACAGGCACACTTGAACCAGTGAACACACACTCGAGCTCATTTTTTATTCATTGATACCAATAATGCGTCCGGGGCTGTACATTATCATTTTTTCACCATTCGTACTTACATCTGGTTTCTTAATTGAATTAGGTGTTGAAGCCGTCAAGAGAACTTGAAGAACTTATCCAACTTGGAGTTGATCGTGAAGGTCTTAGTAAATCTGCAATCACAGAAATTTGCAAGACGTTCGATTTGAACATGTATGATGTTCTTAAGTACAGGAATACGATGTAATTTACACTGTTGCATTTGCTTGCCAATGCCATCTGAAATGTAACTAGATGAGCGGACTTTGTTTTGGAAAGGGATATCTTGTATTTTTTTTGACTTGCTTGGCTAATTGCGAAATGGAAGGTGGCCTTGAGTAAAAATTGAAAAAAGAAAAAGAAAGAAAATTCTTTCATGTACCATGTACGACAAAGAACCAAGTCCTATATGAAAACATTTTGACGTTTGATCCTTGAACGTTCTGAAAATATAGGTTTATAAAACTCTTCAAGTCTTCACTCTTCATCTACTGCAAAACTACAGAAATGCTTCTTTTTATTGATTGGGAAATTTTGGATGGAACCTGACTCTGTTAGCTCACCCTTTTTTTTTTTTTTTCTTTTTTCTTTTTTCTTTTTTAAATAGGATATAGCTTAAGCGAGTGACGTGCCATGGTGTTAAAGTCGTTTTATTTTTATTTTTTTTTATTTTTTTATTTATATACCTAATGTCGTTTTATTTTTTTTCAATTTTTTTCACAACTAGCGTCGTTTTACTTACAAATGAAATCTGTGCCATTTTGTTATGATTAAAAACGACCATGCCGTTTGTGTCTGATTGCGCGGATAAAAAGGTCACTTTACATAAGATAACACGACGTGGCGTATTATGAGAAAACGGCATGTAGTTTGATCTGAAATATGAAACAGCACTCCGTTTTTTTTAATTTATAAAAAAGCACATTGGATTCACGGCTTGTTGTTTAAAATCAATAGTTAAAGAGCACACTGTGAAATTAGGTGTATGATTCGGGATTATTTACGGAAGTAACCCTTAAAAAAGTTTTTCTTAAAAAAAAAGAACTTTTGTCAGTTCAAAAAATGACATGTCGTTTAGAAATGTTAAAATGGGGAAGTAAACGACACGGCGTGTTATTGTAGGAGTAAGTAAACTCATGTAAGCCATTGGGACTAGCCGAATGGTTCCATCTTTGACCAGAATAAAAGTTAGTAATATTAATTAATAAACTCGTGTGGTTTCGTTTAGAATCATGTCGTTTTACCAGGAAAAGAAAAGGCCACACGTCGTTTATTGGCAAGTGCTTTTTGCTAATGAAAATTAGGGAGTGCTTAATGCTTGTATTCCTTATATATACAGAGACTAGAGAGGCCGGTGGGGGCAAAGCAGATTCCAAAGAAAAATAGCTTCTTTATTCTGAAACATATTTGGCTTGACTGGGAAGAAAACTCGCAGACCCAGAAAATCCATGGCTCCCGAACCTGAAGATGATCTCAAGGACGAGAAGAACCCTAGGCCACTCGATGAGGACGACATCGCCCTCCTCAAAACCTACGTAAGCTTTCCCTAAACCATTATTTTCTCCGATTTCGATTCCGATTCTTCCTCAGTGGGGGTTTTTTTTTTTTTTTTTCCGGAAAACAATGACTTTGTGAATATTGATTGATAAACACTCTCTGAATTTCTCGACCTAGGTTCTGTACTGCGTTTCGGAAATTTTTTGGATCTGAATTTTTAGACTTTGTGTCGGTTGCGATTTTGCGGATTCAAAACGAATAGGAGCAGAGGAATTAATTGACTATAAAGTTTGCCCTAAGACGAATTCGAGTTGTAAAGTTACTGCAATTTTTTTCTATGTAGTTGCTTTGTAGCTCCTCTAAAACCTAAAAATTTTGAATCTTTGAGCAGGATGTTTATTTTGATTATATTAATAGGTCCTTTTTGGGTTAATATTTGCCTTTTCCGGGGTTTTTTTTTGGGTGTCCAAAATGCAATTATTTTTCGGAACTTATGACAAACTCTGAGCAGTTAATTTTGTAAATCTTCAACGTGCTGCTTTTGCCCCCATTTTAAATACCCTTTTGCTAGATGGGTAGCTTCTCGTATTGATAAAAACAACTATCGCCATTGAGAAATACATCAAGTTCATATTTGAGAACTGAAAACTGTAAAATTCTCTTGAGGATTTGTATTCTGTAAATTGCTTCTGTGCTTAGATTAGATATTTTTGCACCAAAATCTGTGTGTTTTGGAGAGTATGATTGTCCTCTTATTCGTTTCTACGTGATTTTTATGGACTTGCAGGGTTTAGGACCCTACTCTGCTCTTATCAAGAAAGCGGAGAAAGAAATTAAGGATATGGCAAAGAAGGTCAATGATTTATGCGGTATATATTCTTTTCTTCTAATTTATCTGCTTTTCATTGGATTATTTTCCAAAAATTTCATTTTGGAATAGGGTAACTCATAGATGTTTATGTAACAAAAATACCCTGTAATTCTAGTTTGCCTTTGTAGCTTCTAACTATTACTAACATATGAATGGAACATTTTGGTCTTGGTTGGTAGTTTTCATTTCTCATTTTCAATTTATGCTCACTTTATACTTTTCTTATGTTGATCTAATTTAAGCGAACACATTGATACTTCAATTTATTCTTCTGATCTCCATCATTCTCAGGGATTAAGGAGTCTGATACTGGCTTAGCTGCACCCAGCCAGTGGGATCTTGTCTCTGATAAGCAGATGATGCAGGAGGAGCAGCCACTTCAGGTGCTGTATTCCTCTATTTATATTTATTTATACTTCTTGCTGTGTGTATGAGCCTGTTATTTGTGTAATGTGATTCCGAGGTAGTTATGGGTCCCATTAATCAGGTAGCAAGATGTACAAAGATCATTAATCCCAACACCGAAGATGCGAAATACGTCATTAATGTAAAGCAAATTGCCAAGGTACACTTTTTCTCGACTCCCTCTGGTCTGATTAATAGTTTTTTTCTTTTTCATTCAGCATCAATCTTTAGACCCTTGTTGCTTTGGTAACTTGCATAAGAAGCCAAAAAGCAACATGTTCACAAGAATCACCAGTTTCTTTGTAATAATTGCTTCTTCTTCTTCTTCTACTTCTTCTTCTTTTTTTTTTTTTTTTTCCTTCTGGTTCTATTTAATTTAGAGTAAGTAATCTGTGGCATTTGGTCTGGTATCATTTGGTAATTTGCACAATAATACCTGCTTCATTTAAATATGTTGTAGTGCGGTGGAATCTGAATTTGAAACAATATGAGTGCAGTGGAATCTAAATTTTGAACTTCGTTGTCTGGTCACTTCATCATTCCTGCAATTGCTAATCTGATTTCTATTTTCCAAACTACAGTTTGTTGTTGGGCTTGGTGACAAAGTATCCCCGACGGATATAGAAGAAGGGATGCGTGTTGGGTAAGTCTCATTATTTTGCTATGATAGAATTGGTCTACCAGAGACTTTTGTGGTGTACCTGTTTGAGGAATTTTTCCTTCTTTTATTTAGCTTTTAATGTTATCAAATCAGTTTTTAATGTGTACTGATACTGCAGAGTTGACCGAAACAAATATCAGATTCAGATTCCCTTGCCTCCGAAAATTGATCCAAGTGTGACTATGATGACTGTTGAAGAAAAGCCTGACGTAACTTACAATGATGTTGGTGGATGCAAGGAGCAGATTGAGAAGATGAGAGAAGTGCGTATGCTTACTGATTCCTTTTCTCAGTTATTTTGGCTTTGTTTACATATGACAGTAATGTTATATTTCAAGCATTTAATAGTGTTAGTCTGAACGTGGAAACTAGTTGTGCCCATGCATACAATACTGATCTCAGTTTTTTTTTTAGGTTGTTGAACTGCCCATGCTTCATCCAGAGAAATTTGTGAAGCTGGGAATCGATCCTCCTAAAGGTGTTCTCTGTTATGGTCCTCCAGGCACGGGCAAAACACTTTTAGCTAGAGCTGTGGCTAATAGAACAGATGCTTGCTTCATTCGTGTTATTGGGAGTGAGTTAGTTCAGAAATATGTTGGAGAGGGTGCTCGTATGGTTCGTGAGTTATTTCAGGTCAGCTCGGTCAATCAAAATTTTCCTTGCAGATATTTCTGATTTTGACTGGCCTTGTTTGCTAACTCGTTTTGTTTTCTGGTGTAGATGGCACGCTCGAAGAAGGCATGTATTGTTTTCTTTGATGAAGTTGATGCCATTGGTGGTGCACGTTTTGATGATGGTGTGGGTGGTGACAATGAGGTCCAGCGTACAATGCTTGAGATTGTGAATCAACTTGATGGGTTTGATGCTCGTGGAAACATCAAAGTTCTAATGGCAACAAACAGGTGCCATCATTAACCTTAGGGCCCGTTTGGGATAACATCTGGAGATTGTGTTTTAGAGGTTGAGTTGGAAATGTGTGTTTGAGGGGAAAACTTTGAAAAAGTTCTGTGATATAAAAAAATAGTGTAAAAATTTGAAATGTGTTCATCAAAAAAAAAAAAAAAAAAGAGCAAAATGGACATTGTCTTGTTCGTCTCGTTATTACGAGTATTTTGAAATAAAAACCATCTCATTCCGATTTGAAATGAGAAAGTTGCGAATTTTTAAAGTTTGAGTTTTTTGAAAATGGAAGAGAGAGAATTTGATGTAAAGTTGGAAATTTAAAATTCAGATGGCAAAACGGTATTTGGAGATGGTATCCCAAACATGCTTTTAGTTTTCATTCTTTGGATGGTATTAGTAAGTAGTAACATATCATTTTTGGTGCACCTGCCACCTTTTATGTCATGCTTGCTTAGCTTGTGACGTTTATTGGACCCTGCTTTAGGCCTGATACTCTGGATCCAGCGCTGCTTCGCCCTGGGAGATTGGATCGGAAGGTTGAGTTTGGCCTTCCTGATCTGGAGAGCAGGACACAAATATTTAAGATCCACACAAGAACAATGAACTGTGAAAGGGATGTTCGATTTGAACTTCTGGCTCGGCTTTGCCCAAACTCTACTGGTAAGGATGGTTTATGCTTCCCTCATAGTTGTTTCACAGTGTCACTAGTTTCTCATTCAAAACATTAGCTTTTCTGATGCATGAGTTTATCTTTCACAGGAGCTGATATAAGGAGTGTATGCACAGAAGCTGGGATGTATGCCATCCGAGCACGTAGGAAGACGGTGACAGAGAAAGACTTCCTCGAAGCAGTGAACAAAGTCATCAAGGGGTACCAAAAGTTCAGTGCGACGCCCAAGTACATGGTCTACAACTGAGCAGCATATTTGGTTTGTTACCGTTTCGTATATTTCAGTGCCAGTCATACATTTCCAAGTGAAAAGGATATTGTCTGGGCAAACTTGCCGGGGCGATCTGGAAGACATGAGATGTCAACTGTCAACGTAGTTCTCCTGGAGGCTTTATCCAATTTCACGTCAATTGTTTGAAGTTGGGAGATAAAAATAATTGAAAACAGCATAGACAGAGACAATTTTTGCTTCAACTTTTTCATCTTATTTTAGACCTTGGAGTGAGCGGTCAAGTTTATATTATCCTTGGAAATCTTCCGTTAACATTTGTGTTGTAATCTTGAGATTCTTATATCATCCTGAGCTTTAAAACCAGCTTCTATCATTGCTATTTTCCCTGATTGGATGCCTTTGCTTTAGCTTCTTGCTTCCAGGATGCAAATAAGATCCAATGTATTTTTATCATGGCTTGTGCTTTTTTTTTTTTTTTTTTTTTTTTAAGGGAATGTGCTAATTTGTTTCTTTTTTTTTTTTTCTCTTTTTTTCTCTCTTCTTTTTTTTAAGGGAATGTGCTAATTTGTTTCTATTGTCTACTTATGGATGTGAAATTTGAGATGGGGTTGAGTTTCAGTAATCTTTTGTGTTCTATTCCGCGGAAGTAATTTTCAACCTTTTAATTGAATGCATACGCACATTTAGTTTGTATTTTCTTGGGATACACTGATGTAAAGTTAGTTTAGATTTAATAAAAAAATAAAGTACTAACACATTTTAGAAAAAGAATGTTTAGTGAGGCAAATTAGACCACATATTATCAAGGTTGAAGAAAAAGATGTTCTAAGTAATGTGGGGATATATTTGATAAAAATTGAGAAAATTAAGAAAAATAAATATTTATAAAGACCATTTTCGAGAAAAACCATTTTAGGAGACTACAAAAGAAAAATAAGTAAGACACATTTGAGGGGGAAAAAAAACTATTTTAGTGTGTAAATAAAGAAAAAAGTACTGATGAGAGAGTCACTTTTGATAAAATAAAAATTTCTTAAAGGACTATAAAAAAAAATAAAATAGATACACTTCAAGAAAGTTATTTTGGAAGGATTGAATTAGAAAAGGAAAAAAAGAAGAAAGAAGAAAGAGGTAAATAACATTTTTTATAAAATATTTATGATAGATAATGAATTTTTTAAAATGTTTTAGGTAAACAATATATTTATAATAAACAATCTACTTATTAAATATAACTACCAGTAAAATTATCTTATAAATAATTTCAGAAAATATTTTAAAATATGTTATATATCTTTAAAAAATTAAAAAATGACCTATTTGTAGTACTTTTTGTAGAAATGAAGTATTTTTTGAGAAATTAATAATTGAGAGTGTTTCAAAAACAAAACATTCAAACAAGAATAAAAAACTATTTTAATAAGATAATTAGAAATTAGGATAAATTGTTAGGTTGGTCCCTAAATTTTTAACTTTATGTAATTTTGATCCCTGAATTTTTTTTTAACTGGAATGCCCCTACACTATTAAAATGTTGTTACAATAGTCATTTACATCAATTTTTTGACGTAATCTAATAGTTTGCATCACTTTTTGATCAAATTGCTAACGGATTTAATTCAAAAATTAACAGAAATGACTTTTATAACAACATTTTGACAGTTGAGGGACATTCTTTGTTTTTTTTTCTTAGCTAGAATGATTATCTATTAAAAACGTTATTTTGATATTCTTTTCCTTTAATTTTTGGACGGAATCCATAATTAGCATCACTTTTTAACCAAATTGCTAACAAATTCCGTCTAAAAATTAACGAAAATGACTATTATAACAACATTTTAAAAGTTTAGGGGAATTCTAACTACAAAAAAAAAATTCAAGGACCAAAGTTGCACAATATTAAAGTTTAGGGACTAAATGAACAATTTACCATATAATTTAATAGTATTTTAAAAGGTTAGGAAAATTAGACCTTGTCACAAAATGCTTTTAGATTTCAATTTGTAACATTCTTTTTCCCTGAACTTAGAAAAGTTTGTGAATTTCCCCCTCAATTAAGTTTGACTAAAAAATACACATAACATCGTTGGAAATATGGGCTGTGGATATTAAATTAAAAAACGCTAATAATTGAATTAAAAGAGTAAATATTGAGGGTTGATTATCATTTTTTTTCATCATAATTTTCTCTTATAGATAACTTTGTAATTTCACACTTAATAATGATAATAGGTGCTAGTATGTAGTGTTGTCAATATGTGTCATTTCATAATTTTATACTTAATACCCCCTACTCATATTCCTAACGAGTGTTATGTGTATTTTTTTTTATCAAAAATTTAATTAAATGAGAAAATTCACAAACTTTTTTAAAATTTAAAAAATAAAATGTTATAAATTAAAATTTGATGGTATTTTGTAACAAGATCTAAAGTTTGAAAGGAAAAAATGTAATTTGTACCAAAAACAAAAATGGAAGGGAAGCCATTATATAAAAGAAATCCTCCGGTGAAGGAAGAAATACTCAGCTGAAGAAAGCAACACAACACAAAACACCAATAAATAACAACTCCTTCCTTCGCTGAAGAAGAAAGTTAAAGCAGAGAGAAATCGGAAGAAGATGGCACCAGAACCAGACAATGAAATCGATATCAAGGACGAGAAGAACCCCAGACCCCTTGACGAGGACGATATCGCCCTCCTCAAAACCTACGTATGTTTCTTTCCCTGATTCCGATTCTTTTTTTCTTTTTTTTTTTCGTATTGTTTTTCCTAGGTTTTCCTTTCCTTTCCTTAAATTTTCGGAGTTTCTTAAAATTTATGGATGAAGGGTTCTGCGTTTTTGGTGTAAGTGAATTCAGAGTAATTGATAATGAATGTGTACTGAATTGGAACCCAAAGTGGTGAATTTCTGCAATTATTTCTCTGTAGTTACTTTGTGGCTTCTCGTAAACCTAGAAAGTTTGAAGCTTTAGACTAAGCAAGATGTTTATTTTGACTATGTTATTAGCTCCTTTTGAGGGTTTAGGTTTAGGTTTAGGTTTTTTGTTTCTATTTGTCATCAGTGCAATTAATTAATCAAAAATTTTTTTTTTCGAACTCGTGAAAACTTTGAGCAAAGTAATCTTTTGCTAGATGGGCAGCTTCTTTTTTGGATAAAAACATCAAGTTGATAGTATTTGAGAACTTAAAACTTTAATTATCTGGAGGAATTGCATTCTGTTCTTGTACCGAGTCTTCGGGTTCTGTAGTGTACGATTATTCCTATCCATTTCGTCGGATATTCTTGTGTGGGTTATGTTCTTATGTGTTTTCATGGACCGTGCAGGGCTTAGGACCCTACTCTACTCTCATCAAGAAGGCAGAGAAAGAAATCAAAGAAATGGCAAAGAAGGTCAATGATTTATGTGGTGTGTATTCTTTTCCTCTAACTTGTCTTCTTTTCATAGTGATTTATGCAACAAATATTTTGTATATAGCTTATTAGCTATATTACTAACGGCTAGCAGCGGAATGTGTCATTTGGTTATTTAGCACTCGGCAATGCTCATATTAGACATTTCGTTATTGATCTAATTTAAGAGATTTCATTTTATTCTTCTGATCTTCGTTATTTGCAGGGATTAAGGAGTCTGATACTGGCTTAGCTGCACCCAGCCAATGGGATCTTGTTTCTGATAAGCAGATGATGCAGGAGGAGCAGCCTCTTCAGGTGCTGTGTTGTATATTTGTTCCTGTAAATATATGTATATTTGTATATATTTCTTCTTCTTGCTGTTTGTATGAACCTGTTTTCTGTATAATCTGGTTGGAAGGTAATAATGAGTCTCCTTAATCAGGTGGCAAGGTGTACGAAGATTATTAATCCTAACACTGAAGATGCAAAATACGTCATTAACGTTAAGCAAATTGCTAAGGTACAATTTTTCCCTGTACTCCTTTTCGCCTATTAACTAGTTTCTCTCTTTCTCATTCTAGACTATCTGCAGACCCTTGTTACTTTTCTCATTCTAGACTATCTGCAGACCCTTGTTGCTTTAGCAACTTGCACTAAAGCCAACAAGCAACTTGGAATACCAGTTTCGTTGTAGCAAGTGCTTTTTTCCTTCTAGTTCTATTTTTATTTAGAGGAATTTATGCCGTTTGGTCTAGTATCATATTGTAATTTGCATGAGTTTACATGCTGCATTTTTCTGCATATGATATGTAGAAGACATTTGCACCAACATCTGACCTTGAAACAATATGAGCTGAATCTGAAGTTTGAACGTCTTCATCTGGTCACTTCATCATTCCTGCTGTTGCTAATATGATTTCTATTTTCCGAACCACAGTTTGTTGTTGGGCTTGGTGACAAAGTATCCCCAACGGATATAGAAGAAGGGATGCGTGTTGGGTAGGTCTTCTTATTTGATATTCAGCTCCAGGAGTAACGCCTTTATATTGAATATCTTCCGGAAACTTTTGTGATATACCTGTTTGAGGCATTTATCCTTCTTTTATTTAATGTTTGCTGTTATTTGATCATTTTTTAACTTGTACTGATACTGCAGAGTTGATCGGAACAAATATCAGATCCAGATTCCCTTGCCTCCGAAAATTGATCCAAGTGTGACCATGATGACTGTTGAGGAAAAACCAGACGTGACTTACAATGATGTTGGTGGATGCAAGGAGCAGATTGAAAAGATGAGAGAAGTGCGTGTACCACCTAGTTCTTTTCCTTTTTCTCAGTTATTTTTACTCTGAATGTATGTGACAATAACATTATATTTCAAAGATTTAACAGTGTTAGCCTGAACGTAGAAACTAGTTATGTCTATGCGTACAATGCTGACTTCCATTTTTTTTTTTTTTTACTTAGGTTGTTGAACTGCCCATGCTTCATCCAGAGAAATTTGTGAAGCTTGGAATTGATCCTCCTAAAGGTGTTCTCTGTTATGGTCCTCCAGGGACGGGAAAAACACTTTTAGCTAGAGCTGTGGCTAATAGAACCGATGCCTGTTTCATTCGTGTTATTGGGAGCGAACTAGTTCAGAAATACGTTGGAGAAGGAGCTCGAATGGTTCGTGAGTTATTTCAGGTCAGCTCGGTCAACTAAAATTTTCCCTGCAGTTGTTTCTGAATTTGTTTGGCCTTGTTGTTTTACTAGTTTGTCGTCTGGTGTAGATGGCACGCTCGAAGAAAGCATGCATTGTTTTCTTTGATGAAGTTGACGCCATTGGTGGTGCACGTTTCGATGATGGTGTTGGTGGAGACAATGAGGTCCAACGTACTATGCTTGAGATTGTGAATCAACTTGATGGATTTGATGCTCGTGGAAACATCAAAGTTCTAATGGCAACGAACAGGTGTGGTCATTAACCTTATTTATTGTTCTTCCGATGGTATTTATTAACATATCATTTTGGGTGCACCTGCACATTTTAAGTCGTGCATGCTTAGCTTGTGACTTTTGTCGGACCCTTCTTTAGGCCTGACACACTCGATCCAGCACTGCTTCGCCCCGGTCGATTGGATCGGAAGGTTGAGTTTGGCCTGCCTGATCTGGAAAGTAGGACGCAAATATTTAAGATCCACACAAGAACAATGAACTGTGAAAGGGATATCCGATTTGAGCTTCTGGCTCGGCTTTGCCCCAATTCTACCGGTAAGGAACTAAGGATGACTTGTGATTCCCTATTGTTGTTTGACAGTCTCCTTAGTCTGTTGCTCAAAACATTAGGTTTTCTGACACCTTATTTTTTGTCTTTCACAGGAGCTGATATAAGGAGTGTATGCACAGAAGCCGGAATGTATGCCATCCGAGCACGGAGGAAGACGGTGACAGAGAAAGACTTCCTTGATGCAGTGAACAAAGTCATCAAGGGGTACCAGAAGTTCAGTGCGACGCCGAAGTACATGGTCTACAACTGAGCAGAATATTTGGTTTGTTACCGTTCCACATATTTCAGTATATTGGCTGAGCAAACCGGAGTGGGGGCAACATGGAAGACATGAGACAATCACACAGTTATGCCAAAGGCTTTATCCAATTTCATGTCCATTGCTAGGACCTTTTTCTGCTTATGTTGTACATTTTTTTATGCGCCTGGATCATCTTTAGTTTATTTTATTTTATTTTTTTGATGAACTGGATTATCTCTAGATTAATCAATGCTTAACCACTGTTTTCATTATTTGGAAATGCATCGTTTATATAATGTTGCAATTTGCTAGCTAATTTTATGATCCTTTCTTCCGGGATCCTCCCAAAGCCTAATTGATGAAGTGCTGTACATAATTCACCGGCTTTCGGAAAACGAAAAGGGATGATTTCTATTTCGGCTCTCGAAGAATAGACTCTCACTTTGTCCCTACAATACAAAAATGATACAAAATTTCTCCTTGGAACGTATTGAAAGTTACAATCTTCGATACATTAATCATAAGTGACATTGATTTTTTTTTTTTTTTTAGTAACAATTTTAATCTCCTACGCTCATCATGGCTCATAGTTGATAAAATCTATCAAACATTACACGTTATTCACGAGTCTCATGGTTTATAAATAAAATATTGATGTCTCAATGCTAAAAGTACCAAAGTTGTATACAATAAACGGGGAGGGAAATCTTGTTCCACTTTAAGTTTGAAAGGGGCAAAACCGGACCAAATTTGGAGTCAAAACACTTCCCTTTTTTTTTTTTTTTTTGGTTAAATAATCTTCTGAAAATTTTTATTAACAAAATAACTTCAGAACAACCAAGAACTATCAGTTTTTTAGATAGCCATTCCCATGTTGAAATGAAAGAGAGTTATTTTGCAAGTTTCAAGTTTAGAGGTTATCATTTTGACAAATAACTCCCAAATTTGAAATTAATCTAAAACAAAAAGATAAAATTCATAGACGTGTTGATCAAAAGTAAGATTCACCAAAGAATTTTGCTGGTCATCTAAAGTGCCATTTACATGATACACGCAATCTGGAAAGTAAAATCTCATTTATCCGAGTCGCAGTTTCAATTATAAATAAAACTCAGCAGCAGGTCCAGTACTTGAGATTATTCAAACAATGAAAGAAGAACTACCTCAACTACGTTTTTTTTTTTTTTTTATAGACAAAAGCATTTTTTTTCTACCAAGCTTGAGTAGGCATAACAAGGTTAACTTAAGGTGCAGCACATGCATGGCGGAACTGACTAATGAAGTTGATTTCAAGAAAGGTTTTCTGATGAATCTTGGCTCTCTCGTCTCGATGTTCCTTGGTCAATTCCGATCGTTCTTTTGCTCATGTTAGCTCGCTGCACCAACAGAACTAACGATTGAACAACTTCCGACATGGGTGGTCGAAACTCGGGCTCCGCCTGCAGCACGTTTTGAAATATAAGGATCATAGTTTCAAAACCTTCGGATGAACAAATAATGTTTTACAATTGTAGTTGTTACTAATAATGCACATAACTTAAAACTGACTCTGATAATTTAACTCACAAATTACCTGGACACAGAGTGCTATCACATCAGCAAACCGGGAGAGAGATTTTACGGGATAGAGCCCTTCAAGCGCAGGATCAACCATTTCCGATAGAGCGTCAATGTCGTGGAGCTGGGGCAATGCCCACTGAACCAATGATTGTTCAGATCTAGGCCTCGAGCTGTTGATAATTGTTTAAAGAACCACCAAAAATGACAGATTGAACATCTCCTTCCTTTACAAACGGGAAAAAACTAATTACTAGTTATGTCAATATAAATACCTATCAAATGGTTTACGTCCAGTAAGAAGCTCCAGCATGATCACCCCGAAACTGTACACGTCACTCTTTACGGAATATTGGCCAGACATAAGAATTTCCGGAGCGTTAAACCCAACTTCTACATTGCTGCTCAGATACTGCACATTTGAAATTTAGAGTTTCAACGTCGCATAGACAACTTATGATTGGAGTGCTTAAACGAAGATATGGAAATTAACTGACAATACAATAAAATCACATATGTGGCCAGATCTGTGCCACCACTTGGAGAGTAAAGCAGCATAACAGGAATTTTTAATTTTTTTTTGCCTTTTTCCAATCAAATAATAGAAAAGCCTTCAAGTGTCTTTGAGGCTTTGTTATCATTGCTCGGTGGTTATTACTGCTAATGGTTTAAATTATTGAAACCTGGAGTGTGTTTGATACTTGAATAATTTATATTTAAAAAAAGCTCAGCTTAAACAAACCTCATTCGCCCTCGGTATAAAGTTTGCCAAGCCACAGTCCGAAAGGTGTGGATTAAGCTCCGCATCAAGTAGTATGTTGCCTGACTTTACATTTTTGTGGACGATTGACGGTGAGCAAACTTCATGTAGGTACCTGAAAAACAGCATTCTCGTTATTAGGAGACCAAACACTGCATGCCAAATATATATATTTATATATGTCAAGATTCTTTATTGAAACTTGAAAAATTCTGCTAGATCAATCCTCTACACTTATTTGAAAGTTTGACACCTGTACCTTGGAAAAACATAAAGGAAGTCGAAGCACACAAATAAACAAACAATGGACAAAAGAAAGAAACGCGATATGAAGGACCTTTAGAGTCAAAAAGCACAAAAACTTGTGGACATTCTCTTCATAAAATAAAAAATTAAATTTAAAAAAAAAAAACATATTTGTTTATAACTTACTCCAGTGCACGAGCAGCCCCCAAAGCAATCTTGACGCGGGTATTCCAAATCAATGGCTTGCTGTATTCATCTGGTATATGCAGGTAGTCGTGTAGTGAACCATTTTTGTGGAACTCATAAACTAGCAGACTCTGTCCATGCTCTGAGCAATAGCCCACCAACTCTGTTACATTAGGATGATGCAAATGGGATATGTTCAAAACAACCTCCGTGAAATCTTCAGATGATTGACGACCCACAAAAAGAGCTGAATCGATTTTATTGACAGCAAGAACCTAAGATATTGTAATAAGAGAAAGGAAAGCGTCAAAATCATTAATCACAACATGACTGGGGCACTGATATCAGAAAATGAAATCATAACAAATGTTATAGCACCATGATTACAGCATCCATAACTGGAAAACCAAAGAACATCAGAAATATAAAGCGGGAAAGAGGTCTACAGAATTTACCCTGTAATTTTTAGATGCTGGCATGTATGATGTATCAACTAAAATCTCTAGCAATTTGCATTATTTTTATCTCGGAACCAAATTTATTTTAGTCATTAACCAGAAAAGAGACTTTTTGAGTTTGAGAAGAGGAGACGAGGATTTCATTCTGACTAAAAATCAGGTTACCGACTTTCGTAACCCAAACTGACATGGACAATGATTGTTGTCATATTAGGTAAAAAGCATACCTTCCCATCATCAAATTGAGCCCGATAAATACGCCCAAAAGACCCCTCTCCAACCAGGTTTTCGACACTGAAGCTTCCAGTAGCCATCTGAAGGTCTGCTACCGTATATGCTTTGACATTTATAGGAGCAGTGACAGATTTCTTAACAATAATGGGTTTCTTAGAGAAATCATCGTCATCAAATGACTTGTGACGCTCAATTGGTGGAGGTTTAAGATTTATTGCGGCAGGCACATCAAAAGTTTTGGTGTCCAAGGTCGAAGAAATTTGTACTGATTTCATCTCTGTTTTAAATAACCAAAGAGAAAAACAGTACATATTAGAAGTCTGCCATTGCACAGTATACAAGTTTTGCCCAAGTAACTGTAGCATCCAATCAAATATATTTGAAATTGAAAGTTCTCTAGACCGTAATGCTATCAAATGAAACATGTCAAATGGGAATATATACATATATATGTTTATTTATATCTACGGTCAATTACCTAAAACCAAAAATCAGACTCAAATACATTACCTTGCACTTCATTTGAAGCCAGAGGAGCAAAGGGCTCCTTATTGATCTTTTCTATATCCGGGGACGACTTCCTGGATCTTCTCTTTACAAGGAAGAATGCTATAATTCCTCCAACAACAAAAATAGATATTATTATTCCTGCTATGCCTCCACCCCCTATTCCTGAACTTTTACCACCTCCACCATCTGATGAAGTGTCACCATTACCACCTCTGTGATTTCGGTTTCTTGTTGCTGGGGGTGTACCAGGTGGAGGTGGAGGTGCAGGACCCGAATTCCAGGAGTTACCATTTATCCTGTCATGATATTGCTTTGTCAAATTTTTTAAATTTCCTCTACAGGGAGGGAAATACAGGATAAAAGAATCATCAAGTACTGATGTCGTAAAATGCTTACTTCAAGTCGATGCCTTTTAGCTGTTGAGGAACCCAGCCAGTAAAACGGTTATTTTCTACATTCCTAACGAATACAAAGACAACTGCTGTTATAGAATGAAATGCAGGAAACTCCTGTTACTGAAAAAGAAAGTATTTTACTTAGTTGTATCAATATGCCAGTTACTCACAGTTCGTCGAGGGGAAGATTGGCAAGGACGTCAATGGTACCAGTAAACTGGTTATTCTGCAAATACCTGAAAAAAAATAAAAAATAAAAAGGATGATCACCTCAGTGGTACTGATAAGGACACAAACTTGGTTTTAACACCATAATAAATAAGAATATAAGTACTTACATTTTTTTCACACTTGAAAGAGAGCTTAAACTCTCGGGAAGGTTACCTGCTATAGAATTGAACGAGAGATCCCTGATGCAAAAGAGAGATTATTTTATCACTAGTTTCATGAAAAAGAACTTGATTAACACTGTAACCTAACCAACCCAACGGCCAAGGAGGTTGCTGAAACCTTGATAAATTGTTGAAATCGCGTTGAAAAATTATTTTAAAAAAGATAGAAATACTTATTTGAACCATTCAATAAACAAACAATTCAAAAATACCTGCAAATCTCCAAAACCTTTTTTAAATAGTTCAAAGTGTTTTGCTAGGTATGCCAGGTAGTACTGCTACTAATATATTCTGGTGTAAAAGCGGATGCCTAGTTTGCTTTGAACTATGTAGTTATGATAAAAACAGGCATCGGCATAAGCCTTTTCTCTTACGCTCAAGAATCAAACTCACAAGGTTGAGAGGGAAGTAAGCTTTCCGAAATTGTCACCCAATTGGTTCTGAAGCTGATTGTGGCTTATGTTCCTGTCCCAAAAACAAGAATTAGATTTAGACTTGTCATCCGTACGTGTTGTCATATTACTTGTATATGTTGTCATAAAATGAAACTTAAAACCAGAAACTTACAGGTATACAAGAGATGTCGTAGTGTAAACAGAATAAGGGATGTCCCCGTTAAAGTTATTGCCGCCAAGATTTCTGCAGCCAGAAGAATAGGTCAAATTAACACCCCCCTCGCATGAAAAGCAAGAAATACATAGCAAACAAGGACTGTGCACAAAAAATGAAGCTTACAATCTCGTCAAGTTTGGAGGTAGTCCGTAAGGTATACCGCCAGCAAGGTTATTATTGCTCAGGTCCCTGCGTTATTTGTCAAAAGACCACATAGAATTTACACATCAAAAATAAAGATTCATACTGAAAAACAGATACAAGAATATGAAGAATAAACATGATCTCACAGGACGGTTGTTGATGTTAAACTTCCTAACTGATACCCAAACGATCCAGAAAGCCCAAGGCCAGATAATATACTGAGATAAAAGAAAAGGAAACAGAACAGAATCAACAAACCTGTTGCGCAAAGAGTCGAAAAACATTTTTTAAAGCAAAAGAATGAAGAATAGAGAATCACATTTCTGTTACTCTTTGGCCCGAGCAAGTAACTCCTTTCCACGATTGTCCGCACGGATCATCGCCATTTGCACTCCAACCGGTTAGCTGTGGCTGGGAATTCATGCTAGTATACATTGTCCTTAGAGCAGCAGCTATGAAAATCAAGGTAAAAAAAATTTAAAAAAAAAAAAAGAAAACAAATTTGCAACAAATTTTAGAACAGTCTTCATATAACTGCCTAATTCCTCTAATCTATATGTACATTAAAAAATCTAGCACTTTTTAGAACTCATGGTTCTCATTAGAAAACCAAAAAGATTATCTTTTTCTCTCCTCTTTCCCAGAAATAAACGAGTCCTATCAACCTGTGTCCTCAAATTCACAAGAATGGACTTCCATATATATATATATATATCATTAAAGAAATTAAAAACAATTTTCTCATTAACAGTTTGTCTCATTGGTAAGCCAAGAAAATGGAATAAATTAATAAAACAAACTTAAAACAGATAAAAATCCACAATTACTCACTAAACAAACCGTTAAATCACAACTTTCAGTTCCTTAAACCACAGAATCAAAGTAAAACTCGCATCAGTAGCACAGCCTTTCACCAAAAACTGAAAAAGGGTACGAAAATCCGATTCTCACTACAATCGGATCAAAAGTCAACAACTTTTACAATCTGAGAACTCAAATCTGCAAACTTTGAACACAAATCTACCCAGAAGAACCAGCTAGAACACTTCCCACACAATATTTTTCAAAAAAACAAAAAACAAAAAACAAAAACAGTTCAATCTTTGAAAAGCCGAGAAGAGAGAGAGGAGAGGAGAGAGAAACAGAGCAGAAGATAAATGTAAAGGACTGACCGTCTTGTGGATCTGTAGCAGCATTGATGAAACTGGGCTTCAAACCCAGAATGCAGACGCTGAACAACACCAAAACCCACACCACCGCCGACATTTCTCTCATTCCTTCTCAGCTCTGATGAGAGTCACAGAGTCTACAGCCAAACAAACCCACCTCCAAAATCAAGCAAAGTTTCTTTCTTTTTTGTTTTCTTTCTTTTTTTTTTTTTTTTTTGCTTTTTTTTTTCAACGGAATTTTCACTAATATTATTCCTGTTTAGCCATGCTCAAGCAAAGCTGGCAGGCACCATTTGCCAGAAGAATCCGAAGCCACAGAAAAAAGTCTTGTTTTTTCCCCTCAGTTTTTCTTTCTTTATCTTTTTTTTTTTTTTTTTTTTGTTTTGTTCTCGGTTGGTGTGTCGTTGTATTCGTTTGTGCATATAAAACGTCCTTTTTAGACCATATCTCTTCTCCTCTTTTCTCTCACTCATCAAGTAAACAAACAACCAAAACAAAATAGTAATTGATCTCCTTGAATTTTTTTAAAGATCATAATTTGATCTCTATTTTTATAATTTTGACTGAGATGAATCTAAATTCATTAAATATTAACAATCTTAGTATTTTCTATCCAAATTTTATTAAGTTTCCAACGGAAAAGATCATATGATCAATCATATGAGTTAGATTAATTATTAAACGATAAAAATACTCTTTTTTTCCGAACACTACCCAATATACATTTAAAATTATATATATATATATATATATAAGAGAAGAAAAGAGACAGAGAGATCTGCCCAGGCCAAACTTCCCCCCATGTTGACTTCTCTGTTGTCGAGATCAACGCCCCCCCCCCCCGGTGTCTCCTTTGTTGCAAGCTCAACCCCACCCCAAATTGAAAACCCAGCCCGAGCCCCTCCAAACCGTCGAACTCAAAACTCCCAACCCCCCCCCAAACCGTCCTCGCCAAACTCAAACAACACCCTCGCCCCTTGAATATGGGTTCCTGCCCCCGAATCTGGGTTCCCTCCCCCTCGACTTCGCCGTCACCAAACCCCCCCTTTTGTTGCCGAGCTCAAACGAGCCCCCCCTCCCCCGATCGTCCTCTCCGTCGCCGAGCTCAACGCCCCCTGAATCTGAGCTACCCCTTCCCCCCAACTTCGCCATCGCCACGCTGAAGGCCCTCCACCATCGGATCTAGGCTTTTGCTCAGAGAGAGAGAGAGAAGAGAGAAAGATGAATTGTAGTTTTTTTTTTTTGTTAAACTAATTATTATTAAATTAGATCACATGTATTGTACATGACTTATTCCGTTAGAAATTTAATAGACTTAGACGGAAATGACTAAGATTGCCACATTTAGAAAGTTTATGATTATCTCGGTTAAAATTAAAAAAACAGAAATCAAATCGTCAACTTTGAAAGAATTTAAAAATCATTTTTATCAATTATTATAAAATAATAAATAAAATATAAATAAGTTATAAGTAAGTTGTAGCTTTCAACAAGATCACACGCATTTGGGATTATTCCACAATAAAAAAATGGAAATGATTGATTAAAGGGTAAGCCATTACCGGCTTCCATGGCAATGTTAGATATTCTCTTCCAAAGCCCTTAAAAAGTAAATATTATTCCAAATGAGTTGTGGGATTATTTTACTGCAAAAGTTGAATAACTAAAATTTAGGTTTACGACAAAAAATAATAATAATAATAATAAACAAACAAATAATGGGAAAAAGACATAACCTAATGTTAGATTTTCAACAGTGACGTTCACATGAATTTTCTTGAAAAATAAAGGTAATAACCAACTAAGTGGTGAGCTTAGCCCAACTCATTGTTTAGCTTTTCTCTCTCTCTCTCTCTCTCTCTTGGGTGGTGGGGTTTCTGGTTGGGAAATCTTGTGGTGTGCAAGAGAGGACTTTAATGCAAACAAATCGAGTTTAAGGCAAGAAAGATTTTTAAGATTATGGCTGGAAAATTTTGTTGTGGTAGTGATGGGCAACTTCAGAGCCAGCGAAGCGCTTAAGCTGCTGCTGCTGCTTCTTTTCTTCTTCATCTGCTTCTAGTTTTTGCTTTCACTTCACCTTTTAGGTCATCACAATTAAAAAGTATTGTTGGATAGATCTTTGAGTTAGGTGAACGGACGAATCCATAAAATCCCAATCCATGGATCTATGCATTTGGTGGATATATGTTTTAGTAGTCTTATGAACGGGATTGAATGGAATTCTGTCATATAATGGGACATATCTGTTTGAGGGTATTTTATTTTTCGTTTGTTTTTCCTCTCAATAGTCAATACTAAAGGGGGATCGATAATATTTTTATGCCTCGACTAGTACTATTAGAATAGTATAATAGAATCACATGTTGAATGAAGGTCATTTTAGCCCTTAATCTTCAACAATTATCAATTAAAAAAAAAATCCACTACTACATATTCTATAGGATTATTCTCATCACCATTCCCTGAACTTCAGTGTTACTTTCATTGTGAACTCTGAATTTAACCTCACTTAACCCTTCTATCAGAATTTTAATTAAAAGCAAACGAAAAAAAGTGAATTTAAGTACAATTATATGGTCTTTTTCGTTTATTTTTAGTAAGATTAATTCCACTATTTTTGTATATGTTTTAATTGAAATTCTGATAGAAGAGATTAACTTGAATTAAATTCAAAATTTAATAAGTAAAGTGAGAGTTTTCAATATTCAGAGAGATAAAACAAGAATGATCCCTAAATTAACGAGACATGAACAAAAATATCATAATCTATATCAAATGATAGATTCTTGCACATGCGTGACTTAAATTTTTGATTTGATAAAAGTGAAAGTTTCAAATGAAATCTCCTCAATACCGAACCACCACTCTTTCGGTGTTGGATTTCATTGCAAGGCAGGAGTAAAAAATTTGGCCATGAAAGACAACAGAATAATGATGATTGCATGGAAGTAGTTTTTTTCTTTTCTTTTTTTTCTTCTCTCTCTCTCTCTCTCTTGAAAAGTTGCATTAATCATGTTATTTGAACAGTAGCCGCGAAAGGGAATGGATGAAGTTTCGCTTTTAGATGGGAATAGAAAGTTAAGATGAAAGGACAGGTGGTACATGATAATCCAATTAGAACGGACCTTAGTTGGCTCTTTTTTTTTCTTTTTTTTTTTTTTTTTTAGCGATTGTTGCTTTCAATTTTCATCTTGAAAAAGAGACGGTACATAATTCAGATTACTTGTATATTCCATTCATAATTGCATATTTTGGTGAATGATAATTCAACTTTTTTTCGTGAATATAATTCAAATTAATTTAATATCGCATATATCTTGCATTTATAATTTCATATCGTGTCAACAAAAATAACAAAGATTCCATCTTAAAAAAAAAAATGGAAGAAAACAACAAACATTTTTTTTTAATCCCCCAATAAATATTGGTCGTTCTATTTTAATCCTCGACATTCATAATAAGATTATTTAGGCTTAATCTCAGGAATGGTACACAAAGTTTATTCCAATCTTATTTCGGTTTTGACTTTTAAAATGTTTCCAAATTTTCTATCAATTTGTTTCCATTTTAGCCATTCCGTGGATTGGATGATGAAAATAAATTTTAGTATGGATAGTGATCTGTTAGCAAAATATTTTCTATTGACATCATGTGCTTATTCTTTGTTCCGCCAGTAACATCACGTGTATATTATATCTTCTTTTTAATACCAAAATGATCTAACAGGCTAGAACTGAAACAAATAAATAGGTTAAAATTAGTGTAAGGGTTTGTTTGGTATTTGAGATGAGATAAAATTTTTAAGTTTGAGTTGAGTTGATTTTTTAAAAAGTAGTTATAAATTTTGTTGACTTTTCAGAAAAAGACAAAAATTGAGATGAAAAATTTGAATTGAATTTAAGTTAAACTCATTCACCAAATATAGGTTAAGACGTTTTAAAAGCTAGGGAATAAAATGGTATTGGGTGTAATGTTTGCCTACTCAGATAAAATCAGTCCGTTTATCATCTTCCCCTTTAGAACCCCTCATGTGATCAATACATGCATAAAATCAATAAAATAAGATAAAATAAACTAAAATTGACGGGACTAACTAAGGATTATTTGTAAAAGTAAAAGTTAGTCCGTGATGTGCAAATAGGGACCAAAGTAGGAAAAATAAAATAAAATAAAAACCATATATATTAGTGTAATGAGGACAATTGTTCGTAAAATAGTAAATGGAAACTTTTAGGGTGAGTTTGGTTCACCAACTCAAACCATTCAACTCAAATTTTTTTTTGTCTTTTTCCTAAAAAGTTTTGTGTCTTTTCTAAAAATTCAAAAAAATTTACTATTGAAACTTAAAAATCCCAACTCAAACTACTTCACCAAACAAACCCTTATTTTCTTCTGTTGTAAATATACGACGGGGAAATTATTTATAAATACTCAAAGTGGCATTTCTAATAATTTAGGAAAGTACGGCAGGCATGTGGAGGTCAAAATTAGTTCCGTGAACATTAAAAATAAAATAAATGTACATATAAAGAAAACTACCAAAGGCAATAATATTGGAAACACACAAATAATTTCCTTGCATCTAATATGATTAATAGTTGTTGCCAAGCACATAAATTAATAATCTTTCTTCTGTTTTCATAGGAGATTATTGAGCTGTTTAATATTGCTCATTACACGAAATTAAGATTTGGTCAAACGTTAGCTTTTGTGTGCATCATGCATGTTTATTGAACAAGTCCATCTCCCACTCCTTTTATGTCTTATTTCTTCCCATTCTTTGATTTATTGGACATCCAATACCTATCCAGCCAGGATCGCCAGCTATTCATCTTATTATTTTCTCCCTTTTTTTTTTCTTTTTTTTTTTTCTTTTTTCTCCATTATGATTTAGACTTAAAAGAAAACACCCATGCTCGTCGTGTTCAAATTGAGGGGTGGTTTTGAACTGTATAAATTAAATCGGATTTTCTGATTTTTGTTGTTCTTATTTGTCTTATTTGTGGGGTCATTTCTTAATGTCTTTCTGTCTATATTTTGTTAGCCTTGAAAATTAGAGTTTGAACAACCTCACCATTTAAAAATAATAATAAAAATAAAAATAAAAAAGGTGTTGCTCATATATATATATATATATACTTTTTAATAATTTGTCAAAGTTTCATTGGTTTGTGATACACTCTAATAACATATAAAATCTCGGAGTGTTTTCAGAAATGCAAGTGTCTGAAGTGATGTAACAATGATGGTGATAGAGAGGGACTTGTTCTCTTCTGTATTTATATTTTTAACCAGTTATATCATGTGTCATGAACTTTGTTTTCAAGTGAACAATAAGAAGCGGTTTGTTTAAGTTCCTAACCTAACTCACCAAATTTCAAAATAACAACCAAGGACATTTAGATCACATTATGGATAAGAACACTCATATTTGGGCCCAAAAAAAAAAAAAAAAAAAAAAACAGGAAAACAATTTGTTAATTATTGATAAGGTTGAATATTTCACATTAAGCTGTCTGTCAATTTCATTTGCCTAAATTCAACAATCTAACCTCTAGTAATATTAAAGTCATAATTATTACCATTTGGTAACCGCGATTCTGCATAAACAATTAAATATTGACACAGCATAATAATAATAATAATAATAATAAAGAACTAAAAATTGACAAGGTGATAGAAGCAGAATGAACAGATGTCAGTTCCTATTGAGCCCAAAAAAAAAAAAAAAACAGATGTCAGTTAAATATGTGAAAATTTGAAGTTAAATATTTCCTATTTGTTGGTTTGTTTTTTCTGGAAGGAATTAGTGGTCGGCAAATATTTTTTATTTTATTTTAAAGAAAGTCATAAAAGAGTTGGGTGCCACGACCACGTAGCGTCAAATATCAGGAATTGATTCTCACGTGTTTTTATTTTTTATTTTTTGGTCCAATAATTTTGAAATATGGTATTATTTCCGTTAGAGGAAATTAGAGTACCGGGTCGTGTCGGTGATTCGGTGGCGCTGCTTTGTTGACTCGGCTCCGTGCCTGGTTCGACCGTTCGGATTTCAAATTAATTTGAATTCAGCAATAAGCAAAATAAAAGAGAAAAAAGAAAAATAGGCTGATGCGCTTTACTCTAAATTCCTGGTTCTTTGATTGGCAAAGGAGAAAGGAAAAAAGAAAGCAAAAAAGAAAGAAAAAAGGAAAATCCTGGGTTTCTAGGCTTGCACCCGGTGCTTTTCAAGTCGAGAGTTGTCGGTAATCTTTTGAAAATCTGTGTTAGATTTTGTGTTGACAGAGGCAGACAATCGGCACAGTTCACGGTTCCTGCTTTTTTCATTTGTTTTGTTTTGACCCGAATTGGTCTTATCTAGTTGAACGTGGGCCGTCCAAAATGGGCCAGTTTTTTAGGTTGGGCTTAAAAACACACCGGACTGCGAAGCCCATTTTGACCCATTTTGGGCACCGAAGCCAGTGACCAACGTTGTTGAAGGCGAAAATTACCTAAATAACTATTTTTTTTTAATCTATTAAGTAATATGACTCAAATTCCCTCATATTAATCAATATAATACAAAATTTTATATTTATTTTTATATCATATTGATCTAGTAGTAAATTTTTGTATCATGTTGATACAATGATATTTAAATTTGTGTCATTTATGTATTTTTCCTTTATCGGTGATCATAGTAGATTTTTCAAATCATTTGGGAGAATTTAGATAAAATATATTAAGTTGATCTTTGAACATAATTCTTGTGTGTCAACTTGGTCGTGCTAAATATTTATATCATGTTGGTAAAAATGTATTCACATATTTTTTTTAAGGTGATGACTGATCGTGTATATTGATACAAAAAAAGGAAAATATTAAAAAATAAAGGGAGATTCTACTTATTATAAATATCAATGACACTGTTTTTTTAATTTAATAATTTTGAGTGAGAGAATTTGAATTTTATACCTTAAAATAAATATATATTTTAATTACCTATCTGAGTAAACTATGATTGTACTCTTTTATTCATTTTATAACAGCGGTTTAATTTGAATCATAGAATTGAGATCAATAGTTCTTGGATAGAGTGTTATAAACTGTTTCTATAATAGAATTCCTAAAAAATAAAAGCATGGTTAACTTACTTTCTTTTCCACTTCCATGCATTATGCATGTTCTTTCCCACTTGATCTTTTATATATACACATGTTTATTATATATAAACACGGACAAATACATTCTGTGAAAAATGAAAATACTTTATTCTCTAGATTACCAAAAAAAAAAAAAAAAAAACAGATTCAAAGAATAACCAAACATTTTGCCTTTCTTTTATGTGTAGGCAATATTAGAGAAAGAAAGACATATCAATTACGTGGAAAATACATGTTTCGATGAGTTGTTCGTCATCAGCAGCCTTGGGAACAGCGAGTCTTATCCTTATGTTGTTGTTGTTAACATAAGACAGGGACAGGTGTGCAACCATATGCAATTGTGGTTGCGCCAATATCCCAACAAACTAAACATATAGTTTATAGTTTTCTTTTTTTCTTTTTCATTTATTATACCATCACGATATCGATATCGGTTAACTTTAACGTTTTAATTCATAATTTTATTATTTATTAATTTAATTATTGAATTTAAATTTATGAATCTATTGTAATTTATAGAACTTCAATATAAATTTAATATTTATCATGTTTTTTGAGAGTCAATATATACTATCTCGAATTTCATGTCTAATTTGACTATCCTCTAATAATATTATGCCATATCATCTTAATTTAAATATTTAGTCATATAAAAAGTACTTAATACTATAAATTTTTAAACAAATTGATGAGTTGTCAAAACACTATTAAGAAAACAGCTATTAAAACATGAAAATAAGACAGCAAATCGGGACTCATTTTTTATATGTTGCAATTGTGGTTGCACCAATATCCCAACAAACTAAACATCTAGTTCTTTTTTTTTTTTTTTTTTGTTATGCCGTCACGACATCGATATCGGTTAACTTTAACGTTTTAGTCCATAATTTTATTATTTATTGATTTAATTATTTAATTTAAATTTATGAATCTATTGTAATTTATAGAACTTCAATATAAATTCACTATTTATCATGTTTTTTGAGAGTCAAGATATATTATCCCAAATTTCATGTCTTATTGACTATTATTCAATAGTATTATATCAGATTATCTTAATTTAAACATTTAGTAATATAAAAAATGCTTAATACTATAAATTTTTAAATAAATTAATGAGTTATCAAAACATTATTAAGAGAACAACTATTGAGACATGAAAATAAGACAGTAGATCGGGATTCGTTTTTTTGATACATTGCATACATTTTTCTTCCGGTACCATAATAGTTCAAATTTATTATCTTTGACAAAGTCCAACATTAAAATACACTATCAAGTTATATATATAAATTACAGAGCATATATAAATCTAAATCTAACTAATATAATCTAGATCTCCTTCCTCTATTTAAAAGAGTGAATCTCTCCTTCGTTCATGCGCGAACATGTACCACGTGGCGTTATTAAATAGAAATATGTACAAAAGTTGTAGCTTTAATAGTTATTATAAATTTTAAAAATATTATTTATTTTCTCCTATACATTATCCCTTGTCAAGTTTCAATACTTCCACGCACCCCTAGGTAACTTGCTACGTTTGGCATCCACACACACACATATATATATATATATATATATATATATATGACACAAGCAAACCACTCGCAAAGGTGGGAATCTTTCAATTTGACAAGTTTGCTCATACAAGGAGAGATTCTGTTTGTTTTTCTTTTTGTACATGCGGTTAACGAATATTGTTGCATGCAACTAGAACAGACAATATTATAACACTCATCACAGCCGAAAAGTGCACACATTGCACGAAGTAAGGAATAATATGAATACGTAATGAATTATGTAAACTCCTCTTATATAACACTCCAAAACTCTTGTACGTTCCCATTCCTATCCCAAAACCAACCCATTTGGCTTTTGTGCTTGCAGGGCAGACAAGTCATTTAGCAATGTTTAACATTCTAAAACTTTTTTTTTTTAATCTTTAGAATTCTGATTTTTTTTACAAGTTAATTATTGTAAGGATATTATTATTTTTGGTTTGATAATGTGTCATTAAGGATATTTTTTATATTTTCAATAATTTTATCAGCTTAAAAGATGTTGTTAGTATTTTCTGCAAAATACAGTTCTTTTTATTGGGAGTTTGTATGCTAAGATTTTTTATTTTATGCTCTCGGCTATGATTAATTTTTCATCATTGATTAATTTTTCGCTCTTGAGTTTATAAGTGTCCATCTCAAAAATTTACAACGTACGATATAAATGATCAAATCGACGTTAGTCATACATCAAACTATTAAAAAATTTATTCAATAATTAAACCAATATTAATTCCTACCACTAATGTAAAGTAAGTGATCCATTCAATTTTATTAGGATATGTGAGAAAATGACTTGTTTTTGAGGATTTTGTTAATAAATGTTAACTGTTTCTTTCAATGGTTAATCACAACGACGAAGTCAGGTGCTTTAATGGGGACTAATAACTATAAGTTTTGCTGGTATAAATTGAAAATTTTAATTTTTTAGGGGGGTTATTTATAAATTCAAGTAAAAAATACATACAAAATTCTAATTAAGAAAAAGTTGAGCGAGAGCATAAGCCCCCTTTAAGGCCTTCCTCCCTTTGTCCTTGGTCAATCACTCGTAGATGATCAAATATGTTAATTAATATTTTAATAATCACGGATCATTTTAATAAATAAAAAAATTAGTTCATGTTTTAATTAAGGGTTTAAAAACTATCTGTCTACATAATTTTTCCATTTTATTAATGAAAACTGAAATTTGAGTCACATTTTACATGAATTCAAGGGTCAATCAAGTGCTCCTTTGGATAATTATTAAAAAAAAAACACACTCCTTACGTTACTCGAACAGCTTCACCGTTCTCTCTTCCAAAATGGAGCTTTTATCTATAAATAGCCCAGACTCTGCTTTCACTTTCAGACGATCAAGTTTTTGGATTAACCAGTAAAAACAACGGAGACAATGGCCACTGAACCACAACAAAACGACGTCGTCGTCGACGGGTCGAGGTACCTGATCGTATGGCCGGAGCGAGGAGGAGTCGTGGACTTGTTCCGGTATGCGGTGAGGAACGACAGGGGCGGTGCGACGGCGTTCTTGGAGGGCTCCGACGACGCCGTTTTGGGCGGGGAGGCGGCGGATCACAGGTGGATAATAGTGGTGTCGATCATCGTACGGAAGATCATAGCTGTGTTTGGGAAACCCATGGAGTGGACTGGCTTCTTGGTCGACTTCGTCCTCAACCTCCTTTCCGAGAATGGAAATCTCATTGGCTTGCTCTGGAACCTTGTTCGTGGTATGTTTATCATGTGTTTGTTGAATTGTCTAATAACAAAAGGAAAGTGTTTTTTTATTTTTTTTATTTTTTTAATTTTTTTGGAGTGGTGAGATAGGAAAAATATTGCTGCTCTGCATGTTGGTTATTTTTTGAGACAACGAGTTTTAGTGTGAGATTCATGATTTTATTTGAGTGGGGCATAAACAAAATAAATTTTATATAGGCACTTTTATATAAAGTAAATTGTTTATTTGGTCACTAGATTATATAGGAAATTCCATTTTGGTTTCTAATTTTTTTTTTAACTTCTTGAACTTTTTACTAAAAGTTGCAATTTGATCTTTTTGGTTAACTTCTCTTTTAAAAGGACTAAATTGCATATTTTTCAAGAATTCAAAGGAGCTTCTAATCAATTAAAAAGAAAGATTAGAGACCAAAATACAACTTTTTATTTAGTTCGGGATCAAATAAGCAATTTATCCCTTCTATTGTAAAGGTGCTTTAAGTTTTAACTTCAACGTCGCGTAGATGTATCAGAATCTCGTACACTACAAACTTATTTTTTCAAAATATTTTAAGAAAAGCATGTCGACTAAAGAGGAGTATATTAGATTTTACATAGAATCGGTTGTTGAGCATTTTCTTTTTATAAGCTAAAGTAATTATCGGTTCATGATTAAGTATCGATACAAAATACAAAATTCAAAAACAAACTTAATTGTAGGAGTTTTGATGTTGATAAGATTGAGTTCTTTATTCAAGTGGGGGCACAAATATAAGCTTTATAAAATAAAATAATCATGAAATTATGGTTAAATATCTATATGGAATACAAAATACAATATACAAGATAAAGAACTTAATTTTAGGAGTTTTGATGTTGATAGGAGTAAGAGACAATGTTGGGATTAACTGAACTATAGTCTATTGTTGATAGAATTATTAGAAAGTTTTCTGTTCAAAGTTTGCATGCCTGTCTAAAATCAGGAGTTAGCTACTTATTATGCTTCCATGCAAAAGGATTTTTGGAAAATTGATCACCAGCTTTCAAGGAGTAACTATACATATATACATATAGGCCACACAAATACATAGATACATTTTTTGTGTGTGTGTGTACGTGTGCTTGTGCTCAGTCTGTTAGTCTGATACGGCAATGGAGTGGCAGGAAAAGTAGTAATTCCGCAGCGGGGCACAGAGACTTTTATCAGTACGATTGGGCACATCGATGGGAGAATAAACCTGTTCAAGGGTGAGAGCTTAGCAGAAGAAATTAGAGGTTCTGTTTTTGCAGAGAGAGAAGGGGAAGGGGAAGTGGGAATGGGGATCCGGGCTCTTATGGACCTCTGCATCATGGCATCCAAGTTAGCCTACGAGAATGCTAAAGTTGTCAAGAATATCGTCACTCATCATTGGAAGGCAAGTTGTTATGTCCGTTTTCACTTTTCGATATGAGCTTCTTACTGCACATAGTAACGTTGTTCGTTTTGAACCTCAAAAGCAGATGCACTTTGTGGACTTCTACGACTGCTGGAATGGTAAGAATGGCATTTGGTGGAGAATTCTGGTCATTGAACTTCTAGCCTAACTTGTAAAGAATGCTTTCTTGATTCTGTGCTTTACTTCCTTTTTTTTTTTTTTTTTTGCTCTTAGGAAAAGTGTGAATTTTTCTCTTCCTACTAATCATTTTCATTTCATTTTTTCATGGGATAACATTGGATAGATTTCCAAAAGGAAAGGTCAACCCAAGTGTTCATTCTCTCCGACAAGCCTAAAGATGCAAATTTGATATTGATCAGCTTCAGGGGAACAGAACCTTTTGATGCAGATGATTGGAGTACTGATTTTGATTACTCTTGGTACGAGATACCCAAACTGGGAAAGGTTCACATGGGGTTCTTAGAAGCCTTAGGTTTGGGCAATAGAATTGACACTACCACATTTAAAAATCAACTTCTAGGAAACCACGGAAAAACTGATTCCGACATGGGACAAGGTGGATTGGATCAGTCTTCTGACTCCGAGAGGCAATCCACTGGTGAAAGGGAACTCCGACCAGCAATGATGGAAATGACTGCATACTATGCCGTAAGAAGGAAGCTCAAGAGCTTACTCAAGGAGCACAAGAATGCGAAATTCGTAGTGACCGGTCACAGTTTAGGTGGGGCGCTAGCCATTCTGTTCCCAACAGTGCTGGTGCTGCATGAAGAAATGGAACTAATGCAAAGGTTGTTGGGTGTCTACACGTACGGACAGCCCAGAATTGGTAATAGGCAGCTGGGAAGGTTCATGGAAGCCCATTTGAATGGTTCTATCCCAAGGTACTTCAGAGTAGTCTATTGCAACGACCTTGTGCCCAGGTTGCCATATGATGACAAAACGTTTTTGTATAAGCATTTTGGGGTCTGCCTTTACTACAACAGCTTATACGTTGAACAGGTATGTATTCAAGCAGTCGAATATGACCCCGGACCTGTGCGTGTTTTTTTTCCCCCCCCTTCCTTCCTTCTTATGTGGCTCTCATTTTTGGCCCTATTAGGTTATTGTTCTGTAAGTTTCTGTCTCCAACAAGGAATAGCACTCAGTCTTATCCTGTTGTTCCACAGTAAAATGCCGCCACCGTCATTGCATTCTTCTAATAATCACCATTTTTAAACACTGTTGAAAGAAAACGTAGACAAAAGAGTAAATTTTATAAACGATAACGAGTTAGGACCAAAAAGTCTTCATTTGGATATGATCTTTAGTGTATCATTGAGCTGATTTGTTTTGTGATGTATGCGTATGTACAGAAAGTGAAAGAAGAACCGAACAAGAATTTTTTTGGAATGAGAACCGCCGTAGATTTGCATCTGAATGCCATTTGGGAGCTGATCAGGAGTTTTATCATTGGATATGTGTACGGGCCAGAGTATGAAGAGGGGTGGTTTTCCAAAATGGCAAGGGTGATCGGCCTCGTACTTCCTGGTATTTCCTCGCATTGCCCCACAGATTATGTAAACTCTATGAGGCTTGGACAGGAACGCACCGTTCAGATGTCCTCTTTCTGAGGTTTTTCTTCTGGTATTTCCTGGTAGTTTGCAACAGTTTGAAGTCACAACTCTCTTACTTCCTTGCGAACTATAATAAAGCGGCGTTGTTTTGTTAGAGTTGTTTGTAATGCGAATCCATTTGTTTGTGGTTTAGTCATTTTGTACATTTGGTTTGTCTGTGTTGGCTTTGGCACATCGATTTTGTTGATTTTGCACCCATTTCTTATAACTGCCCGAGTTTGGAATAAATGTCGCCTACCAATACGTTTATGGGACATTATTAATATATGTGTACTCTGGAACGCTCCCGACATAACTTTTTTGAAGTTTGTTGTCAACAGAAAAATTAACATGGCTTAACTTCTCTGTCTACCAAGACATATTTGCTTTATCCGGTAAATTAAATAACTTAATGAGAAATTAAACAAATGGCTTTTGTTTTTTGTTTTTAATTTATTTAGGTAGATGGCTGATTAATGAGATTGAGGGATTATATTTACAGTTTTGCTTTCAATAACGTTGTTTTTTTTGGATGATGATGATGATGATGAAAGTCAATCACGTTGCTTTTGCTTCCTCCTCGTTAACTGTCTCCTTTTTCTAGCTACTCAGTGCTAGGATCGAATTTTCATGGTTTTTGTCCAAAAAGATCAATTTTATAAAGCAGTAAATGTAATTAAAAAAAGAAAAAAAATATGGAAAACATCAATTTTAATGTTAATTTTGAGTTATTATTATTTATTAATAAAGATTAACACATTAATTAATAATAAAAAATATATTTATCAATAAAAATATGATAACTCAACGTTAATCCAAAAGTTAATATCTTAGATTTTTTTTTAGACCGAATCAGTAATGTCCTCACACTCCCATTCACCATCTATTTCGGAATCTAATATGAAACTACGGGTAGAATTATCAATACTCGTATCACCAAAAAGAAATAAAATGAAAGAGAAAGTACACAATTAGACCTATTTTGATTTTTTTTTTGAACGTGTTTATTATGATGTTTTTAAATGTGGGCAATTTGACAATTTTTAGGATAAATACTAGATAAAAAAACCTAGGAGTTTTTTTTTTGGTTATTAATTTGCGTTATTATAATTTTACGTTCTATGGAGGAAGAAAGAGGGGAGAGGGATTTAAACCTTAAAAAAATACAAAGAGGTGATAGTTATTACAATTTCTACATAAAAAGCATATTGGCATTATTCAAGCAATTTTTTGTGTGTTTGATGGCCTTATTGATAGTTTGGGAGTTCCTTGACAAAAAATTTGCTACGACTACAAAGCCTTTTCAAAGTTATGCTCGACAGTAAAAGAAACAAGAACTTAGAATTGCGATGAATAAATATGGAACAAACTCTCCAAAAATTAGAACACTGCCACCTTCGGAGCCCGCGATATCGAGGAAGCGCCTACATCCCGATCACCATCTTCAGCAACTCTCTAGAAGAATTTTGCAGATGCACATAAGCCATGTCATGTGAGTAAATGCTGTGATGCCCGTGTTTACTTACATGATTGGTAAATTCACAAGGCTTTTTAGACTGTATAAGCTGATTGGATCACATTCAGATCCAAGTTTTTAAGCCTTAAGACCGAGTCTATGTGCCCTCTTAGAGTGTGTAGCTCTCCCAACCTGAGAAATTCCAAGGGTTGTTATTCAACAAGTTATTGTTTGGCACGAAAACTAGAAAAATCTTCTTTCGGCCTAATGCTGAGTGTTTGGATGACATTTGGCTTTGATTTTGTTGTTTTAAGCTCATTAAAAGAAAATTTAGTTCAAAACACTAATCAAGAGTCAAATTTTTTTTTGGTTTCAAGACACGCCAGAAGTCACAGAAATCCGTTTGTGATTTACCTGGCTATTTCAGCGCGGCGCTTGGCTTGTTCAGCAATCAAAGAAGATCCGCGCCTTCTCGAATTAAGGGTTTCCAAATCTGCAGACATCAACCCTTGTAGACTTCTCTGAGAAAGTACCCACTGAGCTGCCCGATCGTCCTTTCCATAGTCTTTCTTCGAAGTAAAAGCAGTCTGTTGAAAAAAATAATAATAATAAATAAAAAAAATCAGAAGAGTCATCTTAAGAACCAAGACTTGCATGCTTGCAACACAAGAAAACTACTCCAACTAACCTTTCTATCAAATACTAGATTCCAAGCTTCGCCACTCAACGCGTAACGAACCGTGAACTTGATAATGTCGAGGGGTATGTAGAAGATCAGACTATATAACCATATAACTCCAGCCCATCCCCATCCAATGCCTTTGATATAAGCAAAGCTGATATGTGCATAGACGGCAATTACGGTCGCCACCTAAAACGTTTACACAAATATCAGTAACGTTTCTCGACCTTATAACTTTCAGAAAGCCAGGTTTCATGCCTTACCAGTTGGGCAACCACAAATGCACACATCAAAAGAGCCCCAGGCCTCTCTAGAAAAGACCAACTCTGGCTGCGCGTGACGAATATGAGAGCCTGGCTGATTATGCTTACTTGAAGATAGACAGCTGACGACACTTCCTCGGTATTCCCAGACAAGGATCTAACATGGAAGTGTGTCTGAACGTATAGCGAAAGGTTAAATGATGAAATTAGGAATAAGCTTTTCATGAGTCATGACGTGTTATGAAAGTACCTCGAAGAAATTGGTGTCGACTATGATCCAGTAAAATAAGACAGTGACCAGAGCGAGATATGTGCCAATGACAGTGCCGGTTGCGAATATCTCGTTGAGTTTCCAACTGTCGGGCCTTGGAGAAGGCTTTACCCGATCTTTGGAAATGGTCATGATGGTTCCTGTTCACAAACACAGATGCTCCTATTTCATTCTTTAACTTAAAAACCTCCTTTTTCTGGTATATCCCAAAAGTTGAAAATGTAGAACGTATTTATATGTAAGAAAACAGGAAACATCTTTGATCATTTTGATCGATTTTGTTTGAAGAAAAAGGAATGAAAGGTTTTACCATCATTTAGTATTGCTATTATCAGAACCATGAAAGGTGGGAAGTCGTACTCCCAAATCAACGCGAGGAGCACGAAACCAAGCTGCAGCAGGATTGAGTGTAAATAGTTATATGTGGCACCATTAGATAAAAACATAGTGATAAATTACATTAAAGTGAAACTAAACATTTAAAAAATTGAAGTTGTTTGAACTTACTACAATCCTTATAGTTATGGAGACAGCATATATCTGCAAAATATGCAGGGAAATTACTTTTCTACTGAAACAGTTCAAATGCAATTATTTACAGCATTAAAATGGATAAAAAAACAAGAACTAGAAACAGTAGTCAGGTTTTGAGGAAATTAGATTTTCTGTACTGCTTAATTGCCGGTTGTCAAAGCATAAGATAGATACGATATTGTTGTGATCTAATCAGTATAAAAGAAAAGATTGAAGCTCAACTGTGTAATTTTTCATTCTTTGGAATATGGCTCGGCTAGTTAAGACTGCACTGACAATCACACTTAAGCCAGGCTCGGTCAAAACTATATCAGCGGCACATCTTGCAGCGTCTGTGGAATCAGCGACTGCTATTCCAATATCCGCTTTCTTTAAAGCCGGTGCATCATTTACACCATCTCCAGTCATCCCCACCACATGTTTCTTTTCTTGTAAAATCTTCACAATATCGTACTTATGTTCTGGAAATAGCATTACAAGGATCACGGCCTATTAGTAGACATAATCACGAAGAATAGAATTTATGATTGTAGGTGAAAAAGTGAAGATTATTGGCAATACCGGGGAATACACCAGCAAAGCCGTCGGCCTTTTCAATGAGCTCATCCACTGGCAGAGCTTCATGTTCATCTTTCTCACGACCGAGCAGTGAAGAAGACGGATACATGTTTGTCCCCATGCCAAGTCTTCTTCCTGTCTCCTTTGCTATGGCCAACTGATCACCTATATTATTACAAGAGCTATTGTGAGAGTATATACATACATACATACATATATATATCTATATATACATATTTGCATTTAGCAAATTACTTCCTGACTTTATTTATAATTTTTCAGAACAATTTGTTTCTTAAAAATCTAAGTTATATGTGATGGACATGTGACTACCTTCGTTAAATTTCAAAAATAAAATTAAAAAAAAAAACTAAAAAACTAAAATGTCACGATGCTCATAGTTCAGAGATTAGCAGCACCAAAAATCATTTTTTCTCATATTTTCTGCTCAAAGCTTTATAGCTTGACAATCACGTACCGGTAATCATCTTAACACAGACTCCAAGGTTTAGAGCTCTGCGAATGGTCTCAGCACTATCATGTCTCGGAGGATCAAACAACGGCAACAATCCACAAAACGTCCAAGGACCTCCCGGACTGTCCTTAGATTTTTCGGGAACTTCCTGAGAAGATACAAGTATAACTAACAAAGTGAGAAAACAAAAAACGCATAACTTGCTCTAAGCTGTAAATCTATAACATATTTTTCATACCTGATAAGCAACTCCAAGAGACCGCAATCCCCTCTCGGCAAATTTGTCTATGATGGCATGTACTTTTCCCGCAATCTCATTTTTCTCTTGGCATAAATTTAGGATCTGTAATTCCCCAAAAGGAATAGAAGGTCTTAAATTCTTATACAAAGCTTCTAAAATATACTCCATAAGATACAAACTATGACACGAGTCATATAGTTATGGATACCTGTTCTGGAGCTCCTTTGCTGGCCCTGTGCCAATTACCATCGGGATCAATGTACGTAATCGCAGTACGCTTGTCAACTGGATTGAAGGGTAAAAAGTGCACTTCCGTGATATTTGCACGTGCCTAGAAAAATCGGTATTTTTCAGTGTCCAGAAAAGAACAGAATTGTAGTACCTACTGAACTAGCATAATACCATTTTTTATTGTTTTCTAGGCCTACCTCCTTTGGATCGGCAAGCATGTTAACAATGGCTGCATCGATAGCATCCTGATTCTCGAGCCTTGATGCTCTGGCTGCAAGCATCACAACTGTGTCTTTTTCCATATCTTTGTTAAAGACCTGCAAATTGTATCCATTTGTGTATATTATTTTTAATATTGCACGGTAAGTCTAGGCTTCTTTATGCGACAACCAGACATTGAGTCATAGTCTGTACCTCGATAAGATTTTTGTCAACAGTGAGGCGGTTCAGGGTCAAAGTTCCGGTTTTATCGCTGCAAAGAACATCCATGCCCGCCATTTCTTCAATTGCTGTCATCCTTTTTGTAATAGCACCCTTGTAAAATAAAATAAAACCCAATTATGGATACTTTACGTAATCCTTTTCGTTGAATTAGAAGACAATATAAGCGAAGGCGATTCATGTACATCGGTTCCAATTTGTAGCATTAAAATCCAATGTGAGTGACACAAGGGAAATATTTTGCTAATTATATAGAACCTAAATAATGGGCTATAGTTGTTGAGGGATGAACCTGTTGGGAGAGTCGATGAGAACCGATAGCAAGCGTTACAGATAAAACCGTGGGCATGGCAATAGGTATTCCTCCAATTAAGAGAACTAGAAGGTTGTTTATACCATCTCTGTAAGTACGGTGCTGTACGGGGAACATCACAATGATTTCCAGAATCATTCCGACAGCTATGGAACAAATGCAGAAGTTCCCGATGGATGTAAGGACCTTCTGAAAATGTCCAACAACTTCAGTGGAGTCAACCAAGTGTGCAGCTTTTCCAAAGAAAGTGTTAACTCCAGTTGCTATAACCACTGCTTCAATCTCTCCATGCTTGCATGTTGAACCAGAAAAAACTTCATCGCCTTTTCTCTTTGTGACAGGTAGAGATTCTCCGGTAAGTGCCGACTGTAAGGAACAAGTTCCGGTACTTAAAGATCTAAACTTCATCTAACAAATCAAGTTGTAACATGATTGTGCATATCTATGTTGTGTAACTTATCAATTCTTAAATGGAACTTCTTCAAGTTTTTTCAAGTGCTTGCCTGGTCGATTTTCAACGGATCCCCTTCAAGCAGGCGGGCATCAGCGGGGATGATATCTCCGAGCTTTATGCTAATAATATCTCCCGGAACTAAAATAGATGCATCTTGCTCTTGCCACTGACCATCTCTGAGAACCTGTCTCAAGAAATGCAAAATAAGATTCTTGTGTTTATTGATGATGATCTCTGAGATGCACGCAAGGTTCGGTTAAACAAGGCTTACCCTTGTTTTAGGAGCTAAGCGAGCCATAAGAGCTGCAGCGGCGTTCCCAGCGTTGTTTTCTTCTATAAAACTGATTGTGGAGTTGATTATTAGCAGGCAAACAATCCCTACAAAGTCTTGCCAATCAGGACCTTGTCCCTGAGATGTTGTGCCATTATAAACAAGAGAAAAGTTATACCGTCGAATAAACGTTACTTAGAATTTGTCTCGGGGAGAGGATTAATATGATATCTGAAGTGAAAATTACTCACTCCGCCATTAGCAAGGACAATTGCCATCACAGCTGCAGCTTCCATGACCCATGACAACGGATTCCACATAAAACCAAGAAATTTCAAGAATTTGTTCTCCTGCATTGAAATTAAAAGAATGGTTTTCACAAAGTTTTCTCTTTTCTACAAGAGCCGATTTTCTCCATTTAGCAAAATCTAAGTTTCGAAAGATGAATTGTAATTTAGTACTTACTGGCTTCTCTTCAAGCATGTTGGGTCCAAAAATCATCAGTCTTGCTTCAGCATCTTCAGACGAAAGTCCTTCCCGTGATGTTCTTAATAGTTCAAAAACTTCTTCTAACGGCAACCGTTCCTATTAAACCAGCATGCATTTACACGCATCGTTATGGGGCACAAAATTTGAAAAGTTTGGTTAAATAACCATCATCATATCAGTGACGAAAATTACCAAATCGATCCCTTCCCGATTGAAATTCTCAGGATTCAGCAACGGTTTCTCCAGATCCTCGGCCATGATTTAGTCCTCAAAACCTATACTTGGATCCAACAAAATATTTCCCATGAACACGAGGCTGGTAGTTTGGAACTCAAATGTACTATTTGACACAATTATCTTAGTTGACTTCTCCAAAAATGCTTCAAGGCATTAACGAAATTCAACTCCGATTAGTCGAAACCCAATATTTCTAATGAGAATTAGTAGAAATCTAACCAACAAGAAAAATCAAACATCGGACGAAATTCAAAGACTAATCTCCAATATGCACATTTAAGCTTGCAAGCAACCGAAAAAACAGAAGTAGATATTACTTACTTACAATGCAAGTTTGAAAGGTGGGAAAGACTACTCCAAGAATTGTGGAAGCAGAAGTGGGAGATGAGCCGCCGCCTCCTCCTCCTCTTCTTCTTCCTACGATGACGATGAAGGCGGTTCGGGATCTGTATCACTGAGAAGCTGAGGTAGGTGATTGGAGAAGTGGCAAGTTTAAAAAGGGAGTACACTGAAATATGAACATGTGTAAATGATTTGGTAGTTGACCGTTGGTTGGAACTTGTACTACTAGGTGAAGAGGCAGATATGTAATCCTACTCTTTGCATGGTGGCTTGATCTGGGTCGCGTCGCCATTTTTCAACGATTTTTTTTTTCTAAGGCTGATTAAATGATATTATTATTATTATAAATATTATTATTATCATTATTATGTTGTGTATAGAAGGACTAGGGTAACAACCATTCACAACTTGCCGTTCTAACCTGACGGTCCTTCCCTCCAAAAGAGAGCTAAAAAAATGTTGACACAACCTAACATTAATATGCATAAAAACAGGTATAGGAAACGTGGGAAAGTGATTAATCAGGTTATCAACGACCACGTTTTGGAAATCTGGAGGGTCCCAACTCCCTAATCTTTTGGGCAAAAAGGTAGATTGAGACACGAAAACTCTATTTAAACTCAAACAATGAAAAAGAATTCTATGAATCACGTGTCAAAAAATGTCTATAATTTAGATATAATCAAAATGATCAATTGATGCATTGAATTTCAAAGTTCAAAATTTTTAATTTCAAGTTTAACCAAATATATTTTTAATTTAAAAACTAATCAGCTAAAAAGCACAAGCTTGCGAGACATCCACTTGAAAGAAGTAAATAGTATATATTTATGGCAAATAATTAGGGTAAACGGTAAGTTTTAAAAATATTTGTAATAAATAGTAAATTTATTATTATTAATATCATTTTAAGATTTACTATTATTAAAAAATAAGAGTCCACAATTTGAATCTTGGTTACGCACTGACACACCCAACCACTTGAACTAGTCCCAAATGGCAAAGTAAATTTACTATTTCTCTAGTAAATTTGTTATTTACTACTATTTCCTTTAAATATTTCAAAATCTTGCTTTTAATCCCCTTTAGGAAAATTATTATAAATAACATTTTACAAAAACAATTGAAGTAAACTGTAAGATTTAAAAAATTTGAAATAAATAAAAATTTTATTTGATAAATAACAAATTTATCATGTAAATAATTTATCTCATAAAATTTTTATGTACCATTATTTACTCTAAATTTTTTAAAAATCCACTATTTATTTTTATTATTTTTAAAAATTATTATTTATTTATTTATTATTTTATTTTATGTTATTTCGCAAAGATACTTTTTACTACAATTTTCGAGTTGCTGGTTGCTTGTGAGTTGTGGGTCCCAAAGCTCATTCATGTCAAAGGTGGGTATTTAGCATTAATGTCCTTCAAATTTGTCACTTTTTGATAATTTACCCCATAAATTTCTAATTTTGATAATTTATCCCCTGAATTTATTAAATTAAAGCAATGTACCATCTATTAATTAATTTTCTGTTAAATTGATTATGAAAAAACCCATGTACGACTCATGTAAAGATCATAAAAACTCATTTTCAGTTAAAAATTTTCAAATATAATACAAATCCCAATGCAAATCTTCTAATTTCAAATCTTTAATTTAATAAAATTAATTAAAAGTGGTATATTATAACAATTTAACAAGTTTAAGAGATAAATTAATGAAATTAAAAATTTAAGAGGTAAGTTATTAAAGGGTAATAAGTTTAAGGGGTATCAGTGTTAAAATGCCCGTCAAAGTAGGTGCGACTTTCAGGTCAATGGGCCAACTGTGTGGGTCCCTAAGCCCAATTTGGGAAGCATCTCGCTTCATAGACTCTTGACACTAGCAAGTTGTTGGGTCAGAAGCTAGGCCCATTTTCTGATTATTGGGCTTCAATTCACCAACTCCTGAAGAGAGGACACTCGGGTTTGTCTGACTTCTGTTTCTGTTGATTCATCATAGGCTCTTACATTGAGGTTGGGCGCCTGAGTTGGGAGAGATGAATCCAAATTACGTAATTAACAAACAGATAGACTAAAAAAAGCTTATGTGCCTTCCACTTTCCTATGGGATAAATCATGTGGGTTCCGGTTCATGTCTTCACCACGAGAAAGGATATAATATTACACACACACACACACACACACACACACACACATATATATATATATATATATATATATTTCTATATCTTTGTTACTAGATACAGTCTACATGCAGAGAACTAGTAATGGTGTATTTAAATTTTATTAATTATCACTCAAGTTGGTAATCTAGCAACTCGTGAGTAGTCAAAGCTATTTTAAAAGTTTAGCTTGCGCTTGATTTACCGGTTGAAGATAAAATTTTTAAGTTGAAGTTGGTTGACTTTTCAAAAACTAGTTATAATTTTTGTTGACTTTTCAAGAAAAATAAAAAAATAAAAACTGAGATGAAAAAATACAATTTAATTGGAGTTAAATTTAAATACCAAACGAAACTTTAAATTCTACATCTTGTAATAAATTAGGTGTAAATTTACAGTTCTATTATATCTGCAACTACTTTAATATGTATGTGTAATTTTGTACCAAACTTCCATGCTCAAGGAAAAAAAAATGATTGAGAAGCCCACGAACGCATAAATAGAGCGATTAATTAATTAGCTTGGGTACAAGTTTCTAAATGTACAGATCGTACAACATTTTGCAAGCTGTAAATGTATGACAACTTGAGCTATACTTTAGGATGTTCATTGCATGAGGACGAGAACAGTCTTGGTTAGAAAAGACCTAGTCACTTCACTAAATAGAAGGCATGTTCCTTGAAGGAACACTCGCATATTTGTTTTTTAATTCCTCCATCTTTGTCGGAACTAAGCCAAGGATATTGGACAAGTTTCCATTTGTTTTATCTCATTTTTCTTCCAAAAGCTTATCATCAAATATTCATTATTTACAATCAATTCGCACTTAGATTTATGAGCATGTTATATAAGAGATTATGCGATATGATTAAGAAAAAATTACTAGAACTATATAGTATAAATTTTATTATTATTATTATTTTTTTACCTTGTTTGTGCATGAGCACTGTGCATACTAGTAGCATACACTCGTCTAAATACAAATATTACTATATATTGAAAAAACCTCGCTTAATTATTCGACCAACCGACCAATGAGATATAAAAACAAACCTATTAATTTGAATACGTAGAGCCAGCCAATACTACTAAATACTAACTTGGTTTTCTCTATTAATAAGTTGAAGATTGTCATAATCTATTTTTTCCAAAGTGTTATGTCCCCATTTGACCAAGCATCTAATCCTCCAAACTCCAAAGCTTACCTACCTTACTAAGAAAGAAAACAAACTAACAAACAAATTAAGAAAAATAAATATATAAATAGAAGAGTTCTAGTTAATTCCTTGATTGAAGCTAAAGTGTATAAAAATGAGGAAAAACTATATACATATATATTAAAAAAAATTGGTTTTTTTTTTTGTGATTTTTATTGAATTTTGGTGTACATGGTAATCAGTTGGTTACAGAGTTTTCGGTCGATAACCAGTTGGTAACTATTTGGTTATCTATCGGTTGTTAGTAACCAACTAGAACCAGTTGGTAACCATTTGATTACCTACCAACAGTCAGTAACCACCTGGTTACCATTTGATAACCACCTGGTTACTTGTCAGCGGCAATGTTATTAATCGGAAACCTATCGGTGGTCGGTAACCAGTTAGTTATTAACTGATAATCCAGGTGGTTATATCATAAATACTAATTAATAATTACAATTGATATTTTAAAATAATTAGATAAATAAAAATTTATGATATCATATTATATCATTTCTTAGAAGATTTTTTTTTTTTTTTGCGCGGTAAAAATCAATCTAAGTCATGATTTCGTGGTATTTTTTTTAAAGTGTTGTTACGTTAGAAGCTGGGCCCACTTTTTGATGACTGGGCTTCATTTCACAAACTCCTGAGAGACGATACTCATGTTTGTGTGCTTCTTCTCTGTCCATTGATTCATAGGCTTTCACATTGAGGTTGGGCGGCTGAGTTGGAGAGAGATCATTACAAATTACCTAATTAACAAAAAGAAAGATAAAAAGATAAAATATTGTAAATGTAGCAAAGCTTATGTGCCTTCCACTTTCCTATGGGATAAAATAAATCATGTGGGTTGCGGTTCATGAGAAAGGATATAATTATATTTATATACATATTATATACCATTATTACTAGATAAAGTTACAGTCTACATGCAGAGAACTAGTAATGGTGTATATTTAAATTTTATTAATTATCACCCAAGTTGATAATCTAGCAACTCGTGAGTAGTCAAAGCTATTTTGAAAGCTAGCTCTCTTTAGTCTTTACCTCAAACAAATAAATAACAAAAACAAAGAAATATGGAAAGTTCGTCTTTCCTAAGGTGCATTAGCTTTTTTTTTTTTTTTTTTTTTTAATTCGAAGATGGTTTTTTTTTTTTCGTTGGTGAATGTTTCATTCGAAGATGGTTGGCGGATTTAAGATCCATTTGAATCAACAACAAGTTAGGGGCATTGATAAATGTTATTTTTATCTACTAGATTCTAAAAATTACTATTCAGTAGCAGAATTTGAAAAACATGTCAAGAGTTGCTGGTACACAACTACTTTTACTGTCATTATGTCAATTTATAAAAATATCCTTAATAATTAAGAATAATTTGCATGCATTAGAGTGTTTGTATTTTATTAATATTATTTTTTTGAATTTGGATATAGAAATTTAAATTATATATCTTATAATAAAGTGGGGCGTGAATTCATAGTTACGTTATGTCCTTAAACTATTTTAAGGTATATGTAATTGTGTACCAAATTTCCATGCTCAAGAACCAAAAAAAAAAAAAAAAAAGTAATCATTGAGAAGCCCACGAGTTCAGGAATTAATTAGCTTTGGTAACAAGTTTCTTCTTCTTCTTCTTCTTCTTCTCTCTCTCTCTCTCTCTCTCTCTCTCTGAAGGATTAGGTAACAAGTTTCTAATTGCACAGATCGTACAACATTTTGCAAGCTGTAGATGTATGACAACTTGAGCTATACTTCAGGATGTTCATTGCATGAGGATATGAAATGAACAGTCTTAATTAGAAAAAACCTAGTCACTTCACTAGAAGGCATGTTTCCTTGAAGGAACACTCACATATATACATACACACACACACACATATATATTTTAAATTCCTCCATCTTTGTCGGAACTAAGCTAGGATATTGGATAAGTTTCCATTATTTTTATCTCATTTTTCTTCCGAAATCTTATCATCAAAGATTCATTACTTACAATCAATTCTCATTTAGATTTATGAGCATTTAATACTTCATATAAGAGAATAATGCTATATGATTAAGGAAAAACTACTAGTACTATATGGTATAAACTTTTTTTTTTTTTTTAATAACTGTGATTGTGTGCATGCAGTGCATATTAATAGCATACTTTTTATCTTTATAATATGTGACCTTTTGGTTTTCTAACTTTCGAGAGATATCACAGTCTCTCTAACAGTATACTTCTTGCTTTTTTTTATCCTGACTTGTTTCGGTTTTGAGATTATTGGGTGCTTAACACACTTGGGATTTGAAAATTAATGCTCCTGCAGATAAATCCCAGACTAATTATTCGACCAACCGACCAATGAGATACAAAAAGAAGCCAATTAATTTGAATATGTACAGCCAGCCAATACTACTAAATACTAACTTGGTTTTCTCTATTAATGAGTTGAAGATTGTCATAATCTATTTTGTCCAACGTGTTATCTCCCCATTAGACCAAGCATCCAAACCTCCAAACTCCAAAGCTTATCTACATTACTAAGAAAGAAAACAAACAAACAAACAAAAAAAACAAATTAAGAAAATAAATAAATAAATAGAGGAGTTCTAGTTGATTCCTTGATTAAAGCTAAAGTGTATAAAAAATGAGGAAGAGCTATATATATATATATATATATATATAATATGTTATAGTTAAGTGTGATTATCGTTTATGTTTAGTTTGGTTTTTCTTTTGTATTTATGTATTGGTGGAACAACAACCATATCTATGGAGATTGGGTTTTGTCTGCATTGACCGGCAAAAGCCTAAACCAAATATTTGTAAAAGGATATAGATTCTGATATCAAATCTCAGGTAACCATAGGTAAAACATAAAAATTTGCCTCTCCAAATTGTCTCAAGATATGGTTAGATTCTAACGTTTTGGGTGCTTTGAATGTGGAACAAAGCCATCTTAGCTTATATATTTGGGGATTCTCCCAATCTATTTTAAACCATATCAGAAAAGATTTTCTTTTTGTACTTCAGTTAAAAAAAAAAAAAAAAAAAAAAGTCCTCTGCAATTGGTGGGATGGGCATTCGATGGAAATCTTTTTTTTTTTTTTAACATCCTCCATCCAATTTAATTATGAATAAATCTTTTTAAATTTGATCAATACAGTTCAATTTATTTTATCATCCAGTTCAGAATCCATCGAATTGAATGATTGGATTATATCAATGTTTTCATAATAACTTACTAGCCAAAACCTACTCAAAAAGGTAAATCACGTTCTGTAGACATCAATTAAATTCTCCAGTATACATATTCCTCATATAACATTAAACCAAAATCACCCAACATAGTAAATAAACCGAAAACTATAAGTTCATAGAACATAATCCTTTTCCAAATTAAAAAAACAAAACACTAGCAAAAAAGATAAATACATAGTAACGAATACTAGTAGACAATACCGATTTAGAGGTTACAATGGATACAAGTGTAATCAAAACATCTAGTATTATAGAAGAAAGTATTTTGTATAACATATTATATGCAATTACTTTTTATATGCATAAGGATTAGATTGAATTTATTATATTTTCCAAATTTACGTCCAATATCCAATTAAACTCTATTAGATGAGTAAAATTATCATCCAAATTCAACTAATTGTATTTGTACATCGGATTTTTATTTTATGAATTGGATTGATTCGATTAGATCAATTGGATAACTGGATCTTACGCCCCTCTCTGGCTTGAGTCAATTAAGTAGTTGTTTAATAAACAGGACTCTTCTTTAACTTGAAGCAAACTGTGGTTTAGTTGCTCCTGTAACTTGTTATTCAGGAAAAAGAAAAAAGACAGTGCATAAGGGGCTGTACTCTAATTTGTCCTTAGTCTAGTCCCCAGTAGAAAGATTGTTAATATATATTGAATCTTCAGTCCAGACATTACGGATTAAGCGCCACAATTTTTTACTAATGAGAGCAATAATTTTTTTTCCTTAAAAAAAAAAAGATAAAGAAAAGCACACACAAGATCTAAAGTAGTATCATAAACCGTTACAAAATTTCATTATGATAAAGAAAGAAAATTACGGGAGAATCTCACACCTCGCTTTCTTTTACTCGATTCGCATACTAACTTTGTATTAAGGTAAACATTAGACTCTAATACACTCAACACTACACGAATCAAGCTAGCATCACTCGCAGAACATTGTAAAAGAAAATCCCAATTAGCTGGCTAATCTGATTAAACTAATTAGACTGGTATACGATAACGTTAGAAATATATATATATATATATATATGTATATAAAAGAGCGAGTGCAAATAATGACAGCACTTACACTAGTGTAAACTGGATATGCAATTCTAATAATAAGACCATGTTCCATAGAGATTTCCCTATTAACAGTTGGCATTTATGTTTATTCATATCAAATAAAGCAAACCAAAATGAAAGAAAATAAAAAAGATTAAAAATTATAAGAGGATTCTTTTTTATTGTGAGCAGTTTCTATTGGAGATTGTGTTGAGTCCTTATATATAGAATCCAACCAAACCAACGGCCCACCTCAAAACTGAGGTCAGATTGCCGGAAGGCTGTTCCCATAACCCAAATCCACTGCCTTGTCTTGATTAAGCAGCTCTCCTCTTTTCATGCACACCTTTGCCACTTTTCTAATCCATCTCTTCTCGAAGCTCATATATTTATATACGTATATGCATATACATATATATATATATATATGTATTTATGTATATACATGTAATTAAGTACTTGTTTAATTAACATTGGTACAAAGATCAAAACTTTATATTATAATAACTATGAATTCCAAAACCCCACGTTCACTCCCTCTTCAACTTCATTAAAAACAATGCTTGCAAATCCCTCAGTTTCCGAACCTGACCATGTTCACCCCCTCCCTTGATAACACAGTCAACTTCTTTCTTTCTTTCTTTTTTTTAATCCATGTTTTCGAGATTCTATATATCTGTTTCTATATCTATATATATATACGTACCCTTTAATCTCATCTAACTCTCAGGCCTAATCAAGGGCTCTTTCAAGTCTTTCTCTATATTCCAAGCTAATTACATTCTTTTTCCTTTTTTTTTTTTTTTTTTCCCATCCATATTAAACCATGGACGTTGTGGTTCAGCAATGCAACAAGTCAAGCAGAGCCAAGGCCTGCCCCGCAAAGGGAAAGAAGGGTCATGGTGGGTTCTCTAGAAGATGTGCGGCTTTGGTTAAAGAGCAACGTGCTAGGATTTACATCCTTCGCCGATGCGCCACTATGCTTCTTTGCTGGTACATTCAAGGAGATGACTGAACTTAAAAAAAAAAAAAAAAAAAAAAAAAAGAAAAGAAAAAGAAAGTCATCTCTTTGTTTATGATCTCTATCTCTCTCTATTTGTTCTCTCACTTGGTTTTAAATTATGGTCACATACTGTTAAGTACTCGTTAAATACTATGTCATGAGGATTCGGCTTCTGAACATGCTGGTCTGGTTGGTTTTGGTGAAAACCCTTTTGCGTTTTCTTTCTTCTGAGGACTCTTCCCTTCTCTTTTTACCTGATTGGAGACAAACCAGTTGGGTTTTTGGGTGACTCAGAAGAGGTTTATCGAACGCAATTCTCTTGCTTTTTCACCAATCGGGCACGTCGGAGCATGGACAGTACTACTACTACTAATGGCCGTTGAGTTGAAATGGAGGGATCTTTGTGTATCTGGCTTTGATGGGAGTTGTTAGCTGCTATGTTATGGGATATTATCATGATGTATAATCTTTTTTATAACTTTGTTATTATTATTATTATTATTTTTTGTTTTTTCCCTTGTAATTTTCTTTGGGGTTGAAGAGAGGAAATGTTGTTTTATCACCCTTGGAAAAATGTGGGGACTAGTAGCTAATACGTGTTGATTGTTTGTACTTTGTACTATGGTTTGTTAAGTAATGTTTAGCCATGTCTTGTCTGTAATAATGCTAGTTGCTGACTGTCCAACTAGAAATTTTAATAATAATAAATTGTAAGCCTTAAGTTTAAAGGCATCAAACGAATAAATTTGTAATGTTATTTTAGGGGGTTTTTTTTTTTTCCTCATGTCTCGTATATCTTTCTTTGCAGATTTCCAAGATCTATTTTTGCAGTCAATATCAGAGTAGATCTTGTTTCTTGTTCTTTTTTTTCTTCACTCCATCCATGATTACTATGGCAAGTGAAAATTTCTGTACATCTTGAGTACTTGGATTAGCTAAGCACTTTTCGCCAAAGGACAGGTGGGAAAAATAGAATTTAAGGAAAATTTTATAGATGAAAAGCACTAATAACAGTGAAATGGTACAAGTACAACCCACGGACATGTTTTGTCAATTTGACAAAAGTAAACACCGTTATCAAATTAGGAGTGGTTTGCTACACATTTGTAAATTTAAGGGGGCGAATTGCTAAAATAAAAAAAGTTCAAGAAGCAACGACGCAAATGAGCCTAGATTCTTTAGAGGCTTGTGCATCACGATTCACTATAGTGGCCGGGGCAACTAACGCCTTCAAGAGCGGCTCTGTTACACGCTATAGAACATTACAAGGTGACATAGCACCAAGAGAGATTAAAAAGAGCGAGAGAAGTAAAGAAGAAGAGGATAATTTGAGGGAGGAAGAAGAATTTAGAGAGAGAATAGAGGACAGAAGAGAGGAAAATGATTCAATATTAATCAACATGGTTTTGACTGCAAAATACTAGCTCTATTTATAACTACGTAAGAACCTAATCAAACTTCGAATAAATCTTAATAATCCTAATATATAAAATCTTAAGCAAGTTTAATAGATAAACTCCTAATTATTATCTTTGTTTCTAGTCGGATTTTCTCTGCAGCTCTTCTACCGACATAACTACCAAGTCGTAATCTTTTTCCCATGCATTCCAACAGAAGATTATTGATGATATTCAATGTCTATGAGCGTTTTCAGTTGCTTCCAAACTGCGTACTGTTTGGACAGAATTTGGCACCACATAATGTGGGAATCTACGTGTTATTCACTTGAACAAATATATCCAACTCCCATATATTGTTGTACTGTCGTAACTTCGGGAGACTACATCTATCATTTTCACCCAAAAAAATAAAGATCTAAAAAAAATCCTACTGATAGATACTATTTTGAACTGTTAGATCTGTATCAAATTCTGTCTGATCAAGTGAGATTAATTAAAAAAAAAATACATGATCACTGTTTGATTTTACTTTCCGAATAGATGCTAAAAGTTTAGCAGGATATTCCTCTTAAAGTAGAAAAGAAAAAACACATTGAAGCAACAAAAATCGTATAATCTTCAAACTCTAGCACATCATTGTTCAATCCAGTCCTTGAAAAGCAAAATCATGTAGAGAGGTACATTCACCGCAGCAATGATGGAGAGCATTAGGAATGCGCGCAACAATCTCTGGATCACAATCTTTCTCCATGATTTGCTGGTCCTCAGTGGTAATTTCGTCATATGATCCGACCCCATTTCTCCACCATTATCCACACTCAAAGAGATATCTGACTCTTGGGAAATATTATTTTTTCTCGCCGTTGGCCGAATTACAGCACTACCCCTGCTGCTACAAAAGAACACACACAAGAAAAAAGATGCACCATATAAGATGCTAATTACTAAATCAAATGGAGGCAGAACTGCATATGAACTAACAGCTAAGACCAGACCTTTCTGGATTCATATCACTCGAACGTGTCACTATAGGAGTGTTTAAGGTTTTCTTAACCAAATGCATTGATCCTTCTGCGTCCCACATCATTTCGTACTCGCAGTTTAGATCTTCGTTTTTCTCTTTCGTCGCACTGAAAAGGCTACTTAGCAGTTGTTTTCCGTACCCCAGCAAGCCACTCAACTGATGCCAGAAACTCGTGTTGCTAGTCGGCCAAAGCAGCAGCGCAAGAATGGTGAAAAGAAATAGTATGAGATACCTGAATATTAAATAACAACCGCGAGTTTCAGGACAAATTAACTCAAGCACAAGTGTTGTTAAAGTTTACAAATTTGATTTGGGGATTTACCATATATAAATGAAAATTTGCGTCGGAAGAAAGCACATCTGGGTTAGTACTGCTTCATCAGGGCTTGATGTATTTCGAAGTTCAAAATTAGTAGCAGACAGCAACATGAAAGACGGGTACAAGTTTCCCTGCTGCCAACTTACGGTCCCTACAGTGTGCTGCAAAGTGTTGTTTAACAATGAATTCATGCCCTCATTACGAGTTACATGTACCAGAAAAAGTGGGTCCTTACCTCCACTACACGCCCAGATGTTGACTTGTGAGTTATGGTGCACTGATCATGATCATGACCAGATAAGATAAGTACCTGAAAATAAGTACTTATTATTGATTGCCTAAGTCGCAAAGATACTTCTACACCGGCGCAATATGAAATGTCTCAAGTGTCAACAACTTGGTTGATGCTCCTTTTTTACATGTCGACAACGCAGAGAGTGAGTGGTCGGTTTGATCTATATTGTTTCTAGTCTCTGCCCAATGTCTGTATCAAGACAGCATATTCATGCACAAGATTGCATTACTTGAGAGAAAAGAGAACTTACTGGTTTTATCAACTCGAGTAAGAAGTCAGATGATTCCTCAGAAATATAATTCTGGTACCTGCACGTTTGAGAAAAAGGTAAACAAAAAAATCATAAACTAGAACAACAAGTGAATGCACTTTTCAGATCTATGTTTCACAGAAAGCAAGAGAAGGGGCATGCCTTATTTCTCCATCAGCCGTGTGCAAGATTCGCTCGACCAAAGAAAGAATAAAAAGTCAACTCATGTGAATTGTGGTGTTGACAGGACCGATAAGCAATTAGAAACAAAGGCACTTAACTTACAGCATAAACAATTTTTAATATGGAATACTAGAGAAAATTGTTTGGTCAATTAAGAAAAATAATAGAGAATTGATACCTGGTTGATGACTGGAGATTTACGATTAGGACCACAATATGTCTCGTCCCGTCGATATAATGGAATATGGGTCAATAAAACCCTTGGATATGATTGAACATCTAAAACAACACGAAACGCACAAGGGAATTACTTCTATAACGTGACCACATGTCTCAACACAAGAATAATTAAGTCAGTATTCTATACCTACCCATAGAGACATTCTTCACAAATTCCAGACGCGACGAAGCTGGATTTTGTTGATGACGTGCTGCAGACGACAATCACAGTTTAGATGAACTAAGAGGAATCTATTCTATAACCAAACATTACTGGAATTCAATGCAGTTTTTTCTTTTCTTCTTCTTCTTTAAAAATGAAAAATAAAAAATAAAAATAAAAATACAGAGAAAGAACGGTTACTTGTTTCCTTTACCATCTAGAGTTTGGGCATCAATGGCTATAAACTCTACTTTTCCTGCCGTAAATCGATAGTTTCTTTTCCCAAACTCCTTTTCATACCGATCGACAACCTGTATAAAAGTAAAACAAGGAAATAAAAATTGAAACACAATTCAAGTTGCCAAGATGTTATCAACTAGTCACCTTCACTTCCTCATTTTCCTATAACAAACAAATTTTTTACGACTTACACATGGGCACTGGAAACCCGCACATTAGTATGAGAAATTCGGCGAGCATCTAGTGGCAACATTATAGCTTACCTCTGGCCTATGAGCGAGGATACTTTCATAGCCAATGTCATGGTTTCCAGGTATGAAGTGAACTTTTATATCTCTATGCCTTCCTTGTGAATCCAGAGCGAAAATATGTTTAAAACGGTCTAAAGATTCCTGCCATCTAATCAAACAAGAATATTTTAATGGCATTCATCCATAACAGCAGAAATGCATAAGAAACTGCTAAGAAAATATTCAATCTAAAGTAAACCAGTAAACCAAATAGCAGTTCCGATTCACAATAACTACGAATACAGCAGTACCAGAAAACAAGAAGCAGCTATAAAAACAGATATAAAGTTCTTACTCTTCATCTGACAAATACGGGCCTCCATCAAAAAAATCACCTAAATACAAAATCACATCAGGCTTGAAAGGCAGAATAGATGAAAGGAATGCTCGGCGCATGTACAAATCAGTGTAGAATTGAGCCATTTCCAAAGCAAGTGATTTCAGAGCAAGACTGAGGGATGTTTTATCCATAAGCTGTTAAAGAATTGAAAAGTAAAATCTTATTCATATCTAAGAACCAAAAAAAAATTGTCTTTTTTTTTTTATTAAAAAAAAAACACATGAAATATGTTCACCTGTGGATCTGTAATAACAGCAATTTTCACGTAATCACCAGGATATTTTGCTTCATCTATCTGTATTTACAATTAACAATGTAAGTAAAGGCCTTCCCGTCTCAAAACATAAAATTATCAGTAGTATTACCATTTTATATTTCTATTTATTTTTGTTCGGTTAAAAATAGAACGTAAGTTGCATGGCGAAACCAGTACTGAGTAGTCATTCAAATACGTAAACGGAATGTAATATTGTACTAATAATTCGTGTATCTGTAAAATTGTTGCCAAAACTTGATACTTAATATGAAATTAAGAATAAATAACCATAACAATTTAGATTGCTCATAGTATTAACGTAGAAGACAGAAACCATTGGAGGCATATGTTCGTAAAACAAATACAAGGATCCTATGTTTACTTTACTATCAAACTTAAACATGTCATAACATTAGAATACCAGTTTATACGGGGTAAAGTCTAATGGAAATTCCATACTCGACTCCACCTTTTACAGCTCAAATCCCGGAGGATAAAATAAAACTAATTCAAGTGAACTTAGTAAAACCAAATAGAGAGATACAAATACTATTGAGCTTAGGAGAAGGGATATGTATTTGACCGCGTTTGTTAGGAAATCTTAGCAAATAAAAGTGCAGTCGTGCAGAAAATGCACGTTCCTGTTAAGGGTAAGTCAACAACAACCCAATGGAAGATTTCAAATAGAATATATGTATCCAAAAGCATTTATATACATATATATATATATATATATATATATATATATAACACATATAAGGGGAAAATCTTAGCAAAGACTAGTGGGATACGTGGATAGCACCAGTATATGAAATATCCCAGAAAAATAAATCAAAACCCCATAATTATTTAAAAAAAAAAAAAGAGGTCAAAAAAGGAAAACTTTTTTTTTTTTTTTTTTGGATCATATTTGGAAATGAGATTGAGGAAACACGTTTCCTTCCTTTCTTTTATTCGTTGCCTAAATTTTCCTTCGTTTGCATTATTGCTCTTGCGAAACTCGCCATTTCAGATCGCCAATTTAAATTTCCCTTTTTGATTGGCTTCTTCTTCAACGGGAAAATTATTCACAAATATAAAAAAAGCACCTAAAAATAGTAACCCAGATCCGCGTATGAATTTAAGGAAATAAATTTAATTAAAAAAAAAAAGAGAGAGAAAGAGAGGAATTTTACCGTGGAATTGGAGCGAAGAAGATGAGGCCAAGAGCAGGAGGAGAGAGAGGGAATCCAAAAGGCGAGCATCTCTCCGTAAAGGAGAGTCGCCGCCCAAACCACGCACAGCAACGCCGTTAGCTCCCGCTGCTTCATATCTTTCTTCTTCTTCTTCTTCTTCTTCTCTTCCTTTCTTCTCTTTTCTTATTTCGCTCCCTCTTTATTTATTTTTATTTATTTAGCGGGGTAGTTTTGTCTTTTTCATTTTAATTTCCTCCGACTAAAAAAAGTCAACGCAAATTTTTTTTTTTAAATTTTTTTTTAACTAGATATAAACAGAGCAACAAACGACCCCTCATCCTCAGGAACCTAAACTGGAAAGACACGAACGAACCAAAACGAAAACACCAGAAACGGCAAAAAAAAAAAAAAAAAAAAAGGAGCAGATGTCCATTTTAATCTTCAGATGGGTGTTCTTCGTTGACGTTTTTATAAACTATCCCAAAAGGGAATGGTCGAATAGTATTGAAGTTAAGCAGTTTGTTTGCAAAGGTAGTGACATTTTTGACAAATGTATGAGAATTTGCCAAAAAGTAACATTTTTCACAACCTCTTAAAGATTATTATATGAACATTATGTTGGACGAGTAAAAGATTAAATTCATTGAAAAGTTGACGAGAATGAATTTTTCAGAGTCACAAGTTAGAGGAAACAGTGGTTTATGAATTTGGTGGGTACTTTCTCACTAGATTCCCGAGCACTTACTGAACAAAACACTCGGTTATGGTTTTTTCTTCAGAGAATCTCAAAAACAGTATAATTAAATAATCAAAACATACAGGTATATTTATGATCTGCACTAGTAAAAACCAGGTATATTTATGATCTGCAGTAGTAAAAACCAGATATCTTTCTTCTGTGCAAAGGTAGTGTATACACATAATGTTCTTAGGATGAGGCGAAGAGAATTTTCTTTTTTCATTCTTTTTCACTGATCCGTGTTTTGGTTCGGGCGTGTTGTGCCTACATTTTTCAGCCAGTCCACAACTTCCTTGATGGTTGGTCTCTTCAAAGGATTCTGGTTGACACACATACAGGCCACATCAAGTACCTGAATCATCTCTTCCTCAAAGCCCTTCCCTCGCAAGAGCGGGTCGAAGACTTCGTCTTGTTTTCCCTCTTTCCTCATCTGCTGAACCCAGACAACCAATTCTCTTGACACCCTTGGCTTGAACACCTCAACTGGTCTCTTCCCAGTGAGCAGCTCAAGCATCACAACCCCAAAACTGTACATGTCTCCTCTCAAAGTGGCCACCCACGCTTGACCGTATTCCGGAGGGATGTAGCCCAGGGTCCCAACAAGCTCTGTTGTGACATGAGTCTGATAAGGCAGAATCAGCCTGGACAATCCGAAATCCGCCACATGAGCTTCGAACTTCTCATCGAGCAGGATGTTGCTGGACTTGATGTCACGATGTACGATGTGCGGTTCGCATATTTGATGCATGTAAGCCAACCCCAGGCTTGCTCCTTGCAAGATCTTCAGTCGAGTTGGCCAGTCTAGCTGTGATGGACCGTCGGGTTTCTCGTGCAACCAGAAATCCAAGCTTCCATTTTCCATGTAGGAATATATCAGTAACCGGCATCCATCGTGCACGCAGTAGCCTTGAAGAGAAACCAGGTTCTCATGTTGAGCTGTGGAAAGAGCTTCGACTTCTGCTTTGAATTCCCTTTCCATGAGCCCCAAGTCTCCCGAAAGCTTCTTAATAGCCAGATTGGTCCCGTTTGCTAGAGTAGCCTTGTAGACCAAACCAAAACCACCGCAACCTATGATGTTTGCCTGGTTGAAGTTATCGGTCGCCTTCAAGATTTCAGCAAGACTAAGATCTTTGATTTCATTGGTGTTATTTGGGAACAATATGACCACAGTGGCGTCCTTGTCAAACTCAGGAGCCACCACGACGTTAGAGTTGCTGGAAATCGTGTCAAAGTCGACCTTGTCACTGTCGCCTCTAGGAAGTATCCTCCTTGTAGACAATATCCACAGTGCTAGCAGCACGGTGACAAAGAAACCGACACCGAAACAGGTCCCAACGACAACTCCGACAAGGAGCTTCTTGTTTGACTTTCTTCTTTGGCTTGGCGGAGGCGGGGGTTGAGAGCAAGAGCGTTGCACAGCTGGAGGACCACACAATCCCGGGTTTCCATCAAAACTGGAGCTGGAAAAAGTATCAAATTGACCCCCAGATGGCACTGGTCCCTGGAGATCATTGTCTGCAACACTGAAATAAGACAAGAAATGCAGGCCTTTTAGAGAAGAAGGGATTTCCCCACTTAGATGGTTTCTAGACAGGTCTAATCTCTCCAAGTTAGTGAGGTTAGAGAATTCATCCGGTATGCTGCCAGAGAAGCTGTTGTTTTGGAGTTCCAATACATGGAGAAACTTCAACTGGCCAATCTCCGCCGGTATATCGCCGCTGAGGTTGTTGTTACCCAAGTATATTGCAGGAGGAAGATTGGAAAGCTGATTGTACTGCTGATTTGTAGCATTGTTGGGCATGACAAACACAGGTAACTCCAGATAACTCCTATTCTGATCAAACAATCCTGAAGTCAAAGCTGGAAGCAAACAAAGCTCCTCGGGAAATCCTCCAGATAAGAGATTAGTAGACAAGTCTAGGTAGAACAGGCTCCGAAGACTACCAAACCAGCCAGGAATAGACCCAGTTATGTGGTTAACAGACAAGTCCAACACCTGAAGCTTCGTAAGCTTAGCGAGCCAACTGGGTACCTGGCCAGATAACAAGCAACCACCCAAAGCAAGAATCTGAAGATTTTGAAATCCATTAGGGTCTACAATGCTCTCATCCTCAGGGATGGCTTCATTCATGAAGTTTTTGGACAGAAGCAAAGCAGTCAAACTCTGACTACTCTTCAGAATCTTGAGAGCCCCAGTGATGTTTGTCAGGCTATTATTGGAGATGGATATAAAAGACAATGACTTCAAAGAAAGTATCTCCGGCGAGACCTGACCCGTTAGCCGATTTGCAGCCAATCTGACGGCTGTCAACGACTTGCAGGAGTAAAGGCTCGAGGGAATCTCACCTGTGAAGTTGTTGTTTCCGAGGTCTAAAGTGGCAAGCCTTTGAAGCGCAGAGAAATCAAACTCAGAGAGATTGCCCACCAGAGAGTTGACCCGCAGATTCAAAGTTGACAGATTGGTACAATTCATCAGAGAAGAAGGCACAAACCCGGTGAAGTTATTGATATGAAGAAGCAATTTCTCTAAACTGGCAAGCTTCCCAATATCCTCCGGGATTGAGCCGTTGAGTTGGTTGGAGTAGAGCTCCAGAATCCGGAGTTCGCTCAGTCGATTGACGCCGTCTCCGATTGGTCCATAGAGGCGGTTCACAGACAGAGAGATCTGTTGCAGCGTAACGACGTCGTATAATTCGGCCGGGATCGGTCCCGAGATATTGTTTAAGCCTGCACTGAACGTCTCGAGCATGGAACAACCCCCGATTTCTCGGGAAATTTCGCCGGTGAATTTGTTTGAGGAAAAATCCAAGAATCTGAGCTGCGAAGAATTACCCGTACCTGTAACGGTACAGAAATCAGAGATTGGGATTTGACCCAAAAAGCTGTTGTTGCTGACGTTGAAGCTGGTGAGAGACCAAGAATCCACCGAGGGCTTGAACAACGAAGACGGCAATTCTCCCTCGAACAGATTGCTGGACAAATCCACCGTCTGAAGCTTGTCGGAAACAGAGGAATTAGAAGACGACGATAGCCGGCCATGGAATCTGTTATAGCTCAAGTCGAGGACTTTAAGGTTATTAAAAGATGAGAATAATTCTGTTGGGAGAGAACCGGAGAGGGAATTCCGGGAGAGATTGAGTTCGGCGAGGTAATCAAGGTTGGTGAAGTTGTCAATGACGCCTTTAAGGCCTCTGGAAGGAAGAAGAAGATGGGTAACACGGAAGACGCCATTAAAGACGACCTTGCAACTGATTCCTTCCCATTTACAACAATCAGTGGAATTAGACCAGTTCAGTGAAGAAGAAGAAGACGTGACGTTGTTATAGAAGGATAAGAGGGAATCTCTATCAAGCTCACTGCAGGCGTCCTGGGCAAAGCATCGCAGAAAAGTTGGCATCAGAGAGAGGACAAGAAGAAGACGAAGAACACCACCACCACGACGTTCCATGACCATTTTTTTGTCATATTTCATTGGGGAATCAAGGACAACGAAGAAACAAGACATGGGCTAGTGAGGAAAAAGGTAGAAGATGAAGATAAAGAAAGAAGAAAAAGCAGAGCAAGTGGGGTGGTGGCTAATCATCGTCGTTATCATAATCAGGCATCGGATGGAACAAGTTGGACAATATACGCATCAGCTAAGACGACGGCGACATGTGTAATCCGTTTTGGGTTGTGAAGGGATCGTAGAGAACACCCATTGACCAAATAAGATAAAGAGAGAGAGAAAAGGAAAGAGAGACGATGTTGATGGAGAGGAAATGATAATTAATAAATAATATTAATAATAGATAATAAATATTTATTATAAATGAAATATATTATATAATTGTTTTCTAAAGCGTTTACTTTGTTTGTGGGCGGCTGGTGGTGGCTCTTGTTGGACCTTTTCTAAGTCGATGGTGGTGATGATGAATGATGATGATAATCAATCCATCACCCAACACTCACAATTTGCGTGTGCAGAAGGATACCCAAGACAATGTTTTTTTTTTTTTTTTTCCAAAAATATTCTTTCCCTTTTTCTTCACCATTTTTATTGTTTTTGTGAGGTGGGAAAAAAAGAGAGAGAGAGAAAAAAAAAAAAAAAAGCTCCTGAAAGGTATTTGATGCGAGTCTGAGAAGGGAAAACTAAAGAACAGAAACTTGCCTATTTTATGACTTCTGACTTCTCATGAAGTTTTCTTTCCATTTTCTTTTTGTTTTCTTTCTCTATCTGCCCTTTCTCTGTCTTGTGTGATGGAATAGGCCGTAATATAAAAATGGAATCATTGGTGGGAAGACGGGTTTTTGGGCAGGAAATTACCAAGTTGGAGGCATGAAATCGGTCTGGCTGAGTATAAATTATTGAATTTAATAAAATTTATATTAAAAAAAATCAAGAAAACAGAAATCTACCTTCGCACATGCATTTTGTCAAACAAAATGCGACCCACCTCCTACAATGAGTTTTTATTTGGCAATTTGGTGACCCGAGACTGAAAGAGCTAGCTTTGTCTGGGTAATTTATAGCCAAAAAATATATATATATATATTACTCTGTAAAAGAGTTTTTAAACGCAGCCCCATGTCATTCTTGATAAAAACTTTTAAAATATTGGCATTTTTCTATCTACCCTGTGATTGAGAGAAGGTGAACAAGGTTAGATACTTCGCAGTAGGGGTGGCAATACGGGTCGCGACACGACGACACGACTCGAAAACGACACGAATTTCGCGGGTTCAGGTTGGGAAAAATAGGGGGCGGGTCGTGTTCGGGTTGGGAAAAATTGACACGAAAAAAAAACGGGTCGTGTTCGTGTCGAACCCGTTTTTTTCGTGTCAATTTCGTGTCACTTTTTCGTGTCAATTTCGGGTCAAGTTCGGGTCAAGTTCGGGTCGCGTGTCAATTTCGTGTCGATTTCGGGTCAAATTTCGTGTCAATTTCGGGTCAATTCCGTGTCAATTTCGTGTTACGGGTCAATTTCGGGTCAAGTTCGGGTCGCGTGTCAATTTCGTGTCAATTTCGGATCAAATTTCGTGTCAATTTCGGATCAATTTCGGGTCAATTTCGTGTTGCGGGTCAATTTCGTGTCGCGGGTTAATTTCGGTTCGTGTCGTGTCAACCCGTGACGGGTTCGTGTCGTGTTCGTGTCACGGTTTCGTTTCGTGTTCGGGTCGCGGGTCGTGTTCGGGTCGGGGAAGAAAAAAATCGACACGGCTCTAATACGACACGAACCCGACACGTGACACGAATTGCCACCCCTACTTCACAGGGTGCAAGAATTGACCCTAAGGAAGACTTTAGTCAGATATGCTAATTAGTAAGCCTAGTGAAAAGGATCTAGCATGCTAGATTTGAAAATAATAATAATAATAATAATAAATAAATAAATAAATAAAATAAATATTTAATTTTTCTTAAAACAAAAACTTGGAAGGTGCTTTGTGAACTCTGGTGGACGGCCTGGACTCTATAGTTGTGGGTTATTTGGGTTTACATCAAGTTGAAATTGGAAAAGAATCAAGTGGTACTCACTAACACATATTTATATATATCCACCAAAAAAACACACATTTATATATATATATATATAATGCTCAAAATATAAGGGTTTGTTTGGTGAATGAGTTTGAGTTGAAATTTTTAAATTTCAATAATAAATTTTTTTGAATTTTCAGAAAAGATAAAAAACTTTTTGGGAAAAAGACAAAAATTTTTTAGAAAAAAGATAAAAAAAATTTTGAAAATGTTGGTTTGAGCTAACCAACCAAACACCCCCTTATAAATATATGTATATATATTGCTCTCACAACTTTGAAGAATCTTCAAGTTCACTCATCAGGGTGAAAAAGATAAGTGATAACTTATAATAAACACCATCGAACGACCAATATTGGAGCTTTGAAGAATCTACAAAGGCATTGATTGAGAAGCTAGTGAACCATTGAAAGAGATTCGTTTGGTGGGCACTTGTGGAATAAAATAAAAACGTAAAAGACACTCTCTTTATCAGAAGTACCAACACTTCTTTCTTGGGATTTTCCACCCCTTTTTTTTTTTTTTTTGGGTTCTATTGAATATAAAGAACTATTGGAGGCAAATTAAAGAAGAGCAGTTTCTAATTTATTTTTTGAAATCAATTTTAGTTATTAGTTTCCTTTTGACCTTGGACACACTTAAATGCTTATTACATAGTGGTTATAAGTATTACTTTGGCAATTTCTCATAAATTCTTAAAAGACTTTTTTAGCAATTCGATTTGATCAGCTTTTAAGCAAGAAATTTATGAAAAGTCAAAATCATAATTTAACTAATGCAAAGTCAATGTCATTGTATATCTTGAAAGATACAAAAAGATGCTTCTTTCTTTTTTTTCTTTTCTTCGTCGTTTTTTTTCTCTTTCATTGTCTACCTTACGCCAGCTAGAAGAAAATTTTCCAAACTAGTTATTTTGCGTAAACGTTGTATAAATACAAATTTGGAGCAAAGAAAGAATAGAAACACACAAATTAGAAAAACAATAATGATACTTTTCATTGATTTGGACAAGTAAATGGAAAGGTCCAAACATTCCAAAACAGTAGGTGGAAATTCTGTTATTCATTGGAAGCAATTGAAATATGTGCGCAAACATTTCGCTCCCATCTTCAACTTTTCTCAAACTTTTTCAAATTAAACCCGTTTTTCAAACTTTTTCTACAAAATTTGCTCTCATTGGCTCATTGTCCCAACATTCTTCAACTTGCCAACAATTTCTCCAATAGTTGGTCTCACCAAAACGTTCTGGTGTACACACATGCAGGCCATATCAAGCACTTGTAGCATCTGGTCTTCAAAGCCTTGTCCTCTCAAAAGTGGGTCAAACACTTGGTCTTCTTTTTCTTGGCTCTTCATTTGCCGCACCCAATTGACCAGCTCTCTTGACATCTTTGGCTCATAAACCTCAACAGGCCTCTTCCCTGTCAGCAGCTCAAGAATCACAACTCCAAAACTATACACATCTTCTCTCAAAGTGGACACTAATCCGTGCATGTCGTTGGCGGGAACGTCACTGATTGTACTACTGAAATGCTCTGTTGCAAATTCGCCACTCTCGTTAGCAAGAACCAGCTGGGACAATCCCAAATCCGACAAACGTGGTTCGAAATTTTCGTTGAGAAGGATTTTGCTGGACTTGAAATTGAGAAGAACAGGTTGTGGTTTAGTACTTGTCTGTTGGATGTAAGCCAGCCCACAACTTGCCCCTTTAGCGATCTTTAGCCGAGTTGGCCAGTCTAATTGAGAGGTGCCACCGGCCTTCTCATGCAACCAAAATTCTAGACTTCCGTTTTCCATGAAGGGATATATTAAAAGCCAAGATCCCTTGTAGACACAGTAACCTTGGAGAGAAACCAAGTTCTCATGTTGGTATTTGGAGACAGCCTCTACTGCTGCTTTTAAATCGCTTTTTGTTGTCTCAAAGTCTCCTAAAAGTTTCTTAATGGCCAGTTTGGATCCGTTTGCTAAAGTTGCCTTGTAGATCAGACTGTAACTCCCACAGTCTATGATGTTTGCTTCACTAAAATTTTCAGTTGCTCTCAAGATTTCACACATCGTAAGGTTCTTGGATTCACTGGGATTATTTGGAAACAACATGACAACCTCGGTATCAGTCTCAACCTCAGGAGCAATTGTTGAAGGGTTAGAGTTAGAAGCCCGGTACACATTCGTCGAGTTGGTGTACCATGTCAAAATCCAAAGTGTTATAATAGTGACCGTAAAACCAATGCCAAGATATATCCCAACTATGAGTTCAATTACGTTTTTGTTTGACCTTCTTCGGTGCGTTGGGGGCGGGGGTGGAGAGAAAGAGCGTTGCACAGCTGGAGAAACATACAACCCCGGGTTTCCTTCAAAGCTGGAGCTGGAAAAAGTATCAAATTGACCTCCGGATGGCACTGGTCCCTGGAGATCATTGTATGCCACACTGAAATATGACAAGAAGTGCAGGCCTTTTAGAGAAGAAGGGATTTCCCCACTTAGATGGTTTCTAGACAGGTCTAATCTCTCCAAGTTAGTGAGGTTTGAGAATTCATCCGGTATGCTGCCAGAGAAGCTGTTGTTTTGGAGTTCCAATACATGGAGAAACTTCAACTGGCCAATCTCCGCCGGTATATCGCCGCTGAGGTTGTTGTTACCCAAGTATATTGCAGGAGGAAGATTGGAAAGCTGATTGTACTGCTGATTTGTAGCAGTGTAGGGCATGACAAACACAGGTAACTCCAGATAACTCCTATTCTGATCAAACAATCCTGAAGTCAAAGCTGGAAGCAAACAAAGCTCCTCGGGAAATCCTCCAGATAAGAGATTAGTAGACAAGTCTAGGTAGAACAGGCTCCGAAGACTACCAAACCAGCCAGGAATAGACCCAGTTATGTGGTTAATAGACAAGTCCAACACCTGAAGCTTCGTAAGCTTAGCGAGCCAACTGGGTACCTGACCAGATAACAAGCAACCACCCAAAGCAAGAATCTGAAGATTTTGAAATCCATGAGGGTCTACAATGCTCTCATCCTCAGGGATGGCTTCATTCATAAAGTTTTTGGACAGAAGCAAAGCAGTCAAACTCTGACTACTCTTCAGAATCTTGAGAGCCCCAGTGATGTTTGTCAGGCTATTATTGGAGATGGATATAAAAGACAATGACTTCAAAGAAAGTATCTCCGGCGAGACCTGACCCGTTAGCCGATTTGCGGCCAATCTGACGGCTGTCAACGACTTGCAAGAGTAAAGGCTCGAGGGAATCTCACCTGTGAAGTTGTTGTTTCCGAGGTCTAAAGTGGCAAGCCCTTGAAGCGCAGAGAAATCAAACTCAGAGAGATTGCCCACCAGAGAGTTGACCCGCAGATTCAAAGTTGACAGATTGGTACAATTCATCAGAGAAGAAGGCACAAACCCGGTGAAGTTATTGATATGAAGAAGCAATTTCTCTAAACTGGCAAGCTTCCCAATATCCTCTGGGATTGAGCCGTTGAGTTGGTTGGAGTAGAGTTCCAGAATCCGGAGCTTGTTCAGCCGAATGACGCCGTCTCCGATTGGTCCATAGAGGCGATTCACAGACAGAGAGATCTGTTCCAGCGTATTGACGTTATACAATTCGTCCGGGATTGTACCCGACAGATTGTTGAAACCTGCACTGAACACCTTGAGCTTGGAACAACCCCCGATTTCTTGGGGAATTTCGCCGGTGAATTCGTTGTAGGAAAAGTCTAACAACCTGAGAGAAGAAGTACGCGTTCTACTTTTGATGCAAAAATTTGGAACGGAACCAGAAAAACTGTTATTACTAACATTAAAACTAGTGAGAGCGCCCGCCGCCACCGCAGTTTGAAACAACGAAGCTGGGATTACGCCTCCGAACAAATTGCTCGACAAGTCAACCGTCTTTAGGACGCTGTTGTCCTGGCTTAAATCCAAGGACGTTAACTCGCCATAGAGTCGGTTATAGCTCAAGTCAAGGACCTGAATTTGAGTGAGCGACGAAAAGAAATCGGATGGAAGAGTACCAGAGAGAGAATTGTGGGAGAGATTGAGTTGAGCAAGATAAGTGAGGTTTGTGGAAGATGGCAAGATAATGCCTCTGAGGCCTCTGAAAGGCAGCCATAGACGGGTTACTCGGTCGCTACCGCCTAAGACGTCGCAGCGAACTCCTTCCCAGAGGCAGCAATCTGTGGAAGCAGACCAGTTGAGCGGTTTAGCCGGTGATGACAAATTGAGAGAGAATTCTAAGAGGGAGTCTCTGTCGTCTTCGTTGCAGACGCTTTCGGCAAAGCAGTGTAGAAATGCAGGCACTACAAACAACAGGACCAAGACCATTTGAAAAAGGATACAGAGCTGAGAACCTTTCATTGGAAAAATTGACCAACTGTTTTGTTAAAGTGTTTAATCTTCGTTTTCAATGGCACTGAACTGAACTGAATTCAATCATAAGCGCACATTTTGTTGGGTTTTTGTCCGTTTGGTCTGAGGTTTCATTTGTTTGGAAAATATATATATATATATATATTTATATATTGTTACATTACGTAGGTGACCATGTGCAGTGTAATTTCTTGGAATGGAAGTCTTTTTTAACTGTTTTGTTTTGACTTTCTGACTTCTTCAAAAGAAAATAAAAAATAAAAAATTTCTTTGGATTTCCCTTGCCTAGTTCACCCGGGCAAAGTAAATGATAAGGCTTGTATAAGGACTGGGAAATTAGTGGGAGGGAGGCAAAAAATATATATAAATTGTACTTGTCGAACGTAATTCAATCTTGTGACGACAAGGATGTATATTTTATTAGCCAAAAAAAAAGGTGGGACCGTATCTGTTGGCAAAAAATGATGGTGAGTTGTAGAAATTTTGCCGTATAACTAAGCAAATATTAATCTACTCATGGTTTCAAATTATTAGAAAAAAGCTTGGTCTTAAATAGTGTAACGACCTTTTCAGCAGAAAAAAATAATTCACATAATAGTGTTGGGGATAGGTTGTGTTTGGTAGAAGTAATGGAGAGAAAGAAGAATGAAGGGAGTTGAAGGGCGATAGAATATATGAAAGATAGAGAGGATCGTAGAAATCGCTCATCTTAATTGATAAGAGAGAGATAATTGATAATATGGATTTTAGTTATTTATCTAATTACTATATTACTCATTTATCTAATCTTTTAAAAAAATTTTGATGGCAGAATTATCTTCTCAATTTAAAATAGAAAGGAAAGCTTGCATTTTTTTATTAATGGATGGATGCAATATAACGGACCTTAAGGAAGAGAGTCTCATTCACTTCCTTCCATGGAATGAGACTCTCCCTCCTCCACCTCTCTCCCTCCCTAACTTCTCAAATACCAACTTACATGAAATTAGTTGTCATTTTTTACTGATAGATGCAATATTTAAACTTAATTTTAATTGATATGATAATTTTTTAAACACATTGAAAGGTTGTTAAATTGATATGTCAATGATAAATTTTGATATTTAAATTAAAAAATATATATTCTTCACTTAAATGTTATCTTTAAGTTTTCTATATGGTAAACTTAATAGCAAATTTATCACTAAATATAGTTAACATCCAATTTAATATTTGATTTTTGTTCACAAGTGTCTTGACTTTTTCATCTAATAATTAAAATATTTGCATTTTTAAGTTAACTGAACACTAATCCTGTTTGTTTCTTATGCTCATCTTCAAAATGGATGAAAAAGTAACAAAAAAGTGTTTTTCCCAGTTTTTTTTCTATTATTATTCTCATTTTGAAAAAAGTGATAATATCATATTTTCAAACATATTTTCTACAGCATTTTGAAATCCTTTTAGATTCTTTTTAAATTTTTCTCTCAATGTCCTAAAAGCTTACTTTTACGAGTTTTACACCGGTTTTGAATGAAATTTTTATATTAAATTTGGTTGATTTTAAAAAAATTAATTATAATTTTTATTGACTTAAAAAAAATAAAAATAAAAACTGAGATGAAAATTTTAGGTTTAAAATTGAGAGCCAAACAAACCATAAAAATAATATTATATTTTGAAGTACAAAGTAGGATAATATTGTTTTTCACATTTATTAATAACAAATATAACATTGATATTAATATCTATATTAGAACTTAGAAATGATCTAAATTGATACATAAAAAGTGAGTTTAGAATTGATGTCGTAGCATTACCATAATAACTTTTTGTTTTGGCTGAAAATCATAATGACTCACCAAACTAATCAAAGAACTTATTCCCTGGCTATCAACGTATCTATTGCTTATTTAACGGAGAATAATTTCGCATAGTTCACCGCATTTTTGTGATTAAAGAATTAATTACAACATTTAAATAATTAATTAACACCATTTAGATTCAGCCAAAAAAAAAAAAACCCATTTAGATTGAGAAAAACAAACAAGGCATTACCTCGACGAATAAACAACAAACATCTGGGAACTAGAAAAAATCAGAGAAGTAGAGAAAATTCGCTTTTGCTGAAGGTCCAACCTTTGACCCGCATTTTTTAAGGCTCCTTCTTTCTTCTCGTGGGAAACCAAGCGGTTTGCGAACAAAAAGAAGAAAAGGAAACGCAAGGAACAACAACAACAAACCCGCGACAAAAAACGAGGCTCCACCCACACCCAGAAAATCAATCGGCTTCGGAAGCTGGAACTGACCGGCGATCGAGGAAGGTTAGGGTGGTTCGAAGCGGTCGCCAATAGCTTCGAGGTCCAACAATGGCGGTAGAGGACGTTCATCTTATGAGCCTGGGGATATCGCCGTCGGAATCTAATGGCAGCTCCATTCCAACACCCACACCGGGGAAGGAACAGCAAGCCGCCGGCGTTGGGATTCTTCTGCAGATCATGATGCTGGTCCTATCCTTCGTCCTCGGCCACGTTCTTCGCCGCCATAAATTCTATTATCTTCCCGAGGCCAGTGCTTCTCTTTTGATAGGTATTCAGTTCTTTAACCTAGCTCTTCGTAGTAATTACTAGTGATAATAAACTGATTATATTGTTGTTTTTGGTTAATTATCAAATGCGAATTTGGATTTCTCATAATTAGTTTTGTGGCAGGTTTAATTGTTGGTGGACTTGCTAACATCTCCAATACTGAAAATAGCATCAGGTCCCATTTTTTCATTAATTTGAATTTTTTTTGGTTTTTTTTTTTTGGTTTTTAATTCGTACCCAGAAAAAAGTAGATTAAATTAAGCTAACTAAAGTCAATTCTTTTTTTTTTTTTAATTAAATTTTTGCAGGGCTTGGTTCAATTTTCACGAGGAATTTTTCTTCCTATTCCTCTTACCTCCTATCATATTATATCCTACTAGTTCATTTTATTTTTTTTAAACAATATAATATATATATGTGTGTGTGTGTGTGTGTGTGTGTGTGTGTGTGTGTGAAAGACATTTCTTGGCCTTCACCACTACATAAATTGGTTTTTCTTTGACAATATAGCTTTTACTCAGTCAGGGTTCAGTCTTCAACCTGTAAGTGTTCTTGCGTTCTTTTTTGATCTGTGCTTTAATGTTCTAATTCAAAGTACCTATTTTGTTATCTCCTTTACTTAATGGCTGCCATTTTTCTTCATACTTCATAGAAACCTTTCTTCTCGAATTTCGGAGCCATTGTCACATTCGCCATCCTAGGAACATTTATAGCTTCAATTGTTACTGGTGTTTTAGTGTAAGTTTTCTTCGTTTTCAAATTCACCTTTGCTGTTCATTTTTTACTTAGAAAATAAGAATTGTAATTGATCGAGTATAGATAGTTCTCATCTAAGATGTTTCTCTTCTGTGGTGAAGTTACCTTGGTGGTCTGGTGTTCCTCATGTACAAGCTTCCATTTGTGGAGTGTCTGATGTTCGGTGCTCTTATATCAGCGACTGATCCGGTCACTGTTCTGTCTATATTTCAGGTGATTTTGTGGTCTTATTTCTTTTTCCATTTTTTTTAAATCACACAATTACCATATTAAAATGCACACCGAATAAATTGGTATACTTCGATGGCATTAATTGTAGGAACTTGGCACGGATATGAACCTATATGCATTGGTTTTTGGAGAATCCGTCTTGAATGATGCTGTAAGATTTTACTAATTTGTTAATTTTTATTCTACATTTTTTCGTATTTTTATTATCTGTAGGTTTAAATATTGACTAATGTCTACTTTTCTTTTTTTGGAACGTTGTTGCAAAATCCGATAGATGGCAATTTCATTGTACAGGTAATTTGACTAAAAATTCTACTTTTCACAACTGTTACAATAATATTGGATTTTAATTGTAACGCAAGTACTGTTCTTCTTGCAGGACAATGGCAACGGTAAAAAGTCATGCATCATCAGAAGAAAACTTCTTCATGGTGGTTTTCAGGTTTCTTGAGACCTTTGTCGGATCGATGTCAGCAGGTCGGTTTTTTAATTCTTACTTTTATTAGGTTTACCACATTTTGAAATAGAGCCTGTACTAGTGTTTAAGGAGATACATTACTTGCATTGCGTATTGCTTTGCAGGTGTTGTCATCGGATTTGCTTGCTATCATAATATATGTATTTTTTTATGACAACATTTACTAACGTGCACTATATTGCTCTGCAGGTGTTGGCGTTGGATTTATTTCTGCTTTGATATCCTTACGATCAATCACTGTTTTATTTGGTGTATCTCTACTCTTAATAGCTTTTCTTTGGCAATTTCTTTGTGAAGCCTTAATTCTCAGTACCTTTTTAAGTATGCAGGATTAGACATTGACAAGTGAGTACTCAAATATCAACTTTGCTGCCAGAGTTCTGTTGATTTACCCTGAATCTGAAAATTTTCTGAGCCATAACACCTTTTATCATTTTGTTTTCCTGTCCAGTCTGCTGAACTTGGAGTGCTGTCTATTTGTTCTGTTTCCATATTTCTCGTAAGAGATTTCCTTTTCCTCGGTTCTCTTTCGCGCCTTATGATTTTCTTATTAAGCTTCAGGGTTGGTCTTTCGGGCGATTTAATATAAGAATAAAACTATTGTTTTAGGTACATGCTTGCCGAAGGTCTTGGCCTCTCTGGTATTGTGTCAATATTGTTCACAGGAATTGTAAGTGGAAATCCGCATTTTTCATGTATTCTTACCTACTTTATGTTGCAGCTCTGGGACTTGTACGATAATATATGTGTTCTGAAATAGGTCATGAAGCATTACTCGTACTCAAACTTGTCAGAAAATTCCCAACGATTTGTTTCTGCCTTCTTTCATTTGATATCATCACTAGCAGAGACATTTGTGTAAGTTAACTTACCACTGTCTTTATCATGTATCGTGAATCAAATTTATGTACTTATTACACCTTTTTTTCTTGTCCAAAAATTTTTGTTTGATTTGCAGCTTTATATACATGGGCTTTGATATCGTCATGGAACAACATAGCTGGTCACATGTTGGATTCATTTTTTTCTCAATTGTATCCTTCCATCATCAGCTATTTAAAGTTATAGTTATTTTTCTGTCAATATCACCTCATGTTTTCCCCTGACTGGCTTCATAATTGCCGTAGATATTTATTGTAGTTGCAAGGTACGTGCTATGCATTTTCTTAATTACAAGTTATAATACCTTGCCAACAAAATTTGCCCAGAATTGATTCTTACGATCTTACCTTTCCAGTGTGTGTGTGTGTGTGTGTTTTTTTTTTTCCATTTATTTTGAGTATTCAATACTAGTAAGTTTCATGCTAAGTCTCTACCTTTTCTGGTAAAGTATAAACCAGTTTTTTTAATCATTACTTGTAGGGCAGCAAATGTCTTTTCGTGTGCATATTTGGTCAATTTGGTTAGACCTGCACATAGAAAAATACCTCTAAAACATCAGAAAGCCCTTTGGTACAGTGGTAAGAAGGAGTTTTCTTTACTGATTGCATGTAATTTTTAATTCATGATTTTGCCTTATTGTAGTTCCTTGTTTGAGCAGGACTCCGAGGGGCTATGGCTTTTGCCCTAGCTCTGCAATCAGTTCATGATCTTCCAGAAGGACATGGCCAGACCATATTCACTGCAACCACTGCCATCGTTGTTTTGACGGTAGATGATGGCCATTCTAATTTGCCTGTATTTTTTAAAGGCATCTTCTCCTTGACTCCCATGGTTTTTATGTTATTATCCAACAATGTCTCAGGTGTTATTGATTGGAGGCTCAACAGGCACCATGCTTGAAGCTTTAGAAGTTGTTGGTGATGGACATGATGGTTCATTACCATTAGGTGATGTAAGTACTACAAACATATGTGAAATATTTTAGAACTGACTAGTTAAGTGGTTTCTATTTTATGGTTACTTGGTCGCAAGCTCATTAGATGCACTAATCATCTGGAAAATGAATGACCAGCTATGAAGCCATTTTCCATGCATATTTCTGCTGTACTTTTAAAGCTTTTTGGAGGGTAGATTGATTTCGGTCTGAAAAGCAGAAATTTTAGTGCTGACATGTAGAGGAAATTGTTTTATATATTAGAGTTAATCCTGGATGCTGCCTAATTATAAGAAAAGAAAAATATACCTGGTTTATATAAGAGGGCTCAAGAAAAATGTAGTAGTTGCTTATCAACTGTTTCGCTGCTTTTTCCTTTTCCCAGAATTTTGAAGGGAATAACGGGTATCTTGTTCCATCGACCCTGAATTATGAAGAGAACCATGGGTATCAGGCTCCTCCTTTGGATGAGGAACCATCCTCAGGGAACAGGATAAAGATGAAACTTAAGGAGTTCCACAAGAGGTAACATCCGGTCATACACCATTATACATTCTATCACGAGACTTCTTTTTCACTTTAATTTATTTTCTTAGCAAATAATTTTTCCGTTTACCCCCTCATTTTTTGCAGCACAACGTCGTTTTCAGCATTGGATCGCAACTACCTCACCCCCTTCTTTACGAGTCAAAATGGAGATGATGAAGATGACAATGGTAAATAGATTTCACACTGATATCTAATTCACATTTAAGACTGTTGGAGAACTGAAAAAATTGGATTTCAATTCTACGCATCACCAGAAAATTCCCTCCTATTTCTCTACCCTTACACTAACAAACTCACTGATCAATTTCCCTCGAAGACTCTAGGCAGTCTTAACAGAATAACAACCATCATGTCAGCACACATCAGTTCCCTCCTGCCGCTTATTGCACCTCGCATACATCAGGCGAAGTGGGGGGTTTATCAAAGACCTGCTTCCCACACCACAGCAGCAATAAGATCATTAGCTTTATCTATATGGCTTCTTCCATGGCTTACTCGCTCTCACACGCATATCCATTTGTTCATGCACCTCTAGATATTTATCAGCATATGGACGTGATTTCATGACCCTTTTTTTTTTCCTGTTAATTTCAATTTGATTCAACAGATCAGCCAGTGCCAATGCCTAGTTCTCAAAGGAGTTACCGCAGTCACACCTAATATGCCAGGTGATATTTCGTCGAAGAACGTATATGATAAAATATAGAACCAGCTTGTATACGACTTACGGACTATTTGCGCAAGTATAGCAGCAAAGGTGAACTCAGTGCACAAATTGTTGTCACCTTTTAGGAATGCTGAATTACAGTTGCCTAATTTTGGATGTTGACATACGGAGACATTAATCTACAGCGTGACCGTGTTTTTGCACGATCGGGGGCATTAGTTGCCAAAATTCACCCATCAAATTGATTAACTCACCACTAATCAATCTTATAGCGCATTTGTAAATACCAAATCTAGATATTTGGAAATTTAATGCTCTTATTACACACGTTTCCTCCACTGCATTTTAAAATATCTGGTGTTGCTCTATTATCTTTTTCTTTTTTATGTCTTGAGTTGAGGGAAAGATGACGAGTCTACAATATTTTGTTAAGACTTTTTTGTTTTTGGTTTGGTTCTGGTCACAAGAAATTAACGGCTCGCATGAACCCTTAAATGTAGACCAAAGAAAGTGGTTAATATGTCATTATCAATTCACGAGGAAGCACTTAACCAAGCATGATCTTCTTCTTCTCCCTGAAAAAAGTGGATGTCGTTTTCTTTTGTATCTTTTTCTCCAATTGTGCTGTTGCACCCAATTTAATCTTCAGGGGATTTGTGTTTTTGTTCATCAACCATCCTCCAGTATTGAATGCTGGGTCCTCCAAAACTTTAAGCCAAAAAAAAAAAAAAAAAAAAAAAAAAGAAGAGGAATTGGAGACTGTTTGTGTTTGACTCGCGGGACAAGTGTATTGGGTGAACTGAAAGAAGTTGTTGCTTTCTCCATAGTGGCCTAAAGGCTCGAGCCTTCTATCGAAGCCCATTTAAATGGAGTTTTTTGGGCTCGGAACATGTTTTTGTTCAGCCCAACAAAGTAAAATGTGGTTGAAGAAAGTTGTGAAAACAATCGCCCAAATAAATAAAAATATTTATGTTCTTTTACAGTGTTATGTTTTCATTTAAAATGTTTCATTCAAATGTTTTAATCCTAATTATAATAATTTTTTTAAATAAGAAAAATTCACCTTTCGTTTTATCTTGGATGGAAACGTTTAGGATTATAAATTGGCCGTTGTATGCCAATTTGCTCTTTGTTTCCGGTTTGGTTTTGGATTACATGATTCCGTTTCAGTATATATTTGAAGATCCGTTTCAGTGATTATTGCTTTTAAAATTAAGCCATTTAAGTTATAATAATAGTTCGTTTGGCACATATTTATTTAGTATTATATTCAAATGTAATGGATATATATTAATATGCGTTTGGATTTTCCATTTAACCGCTATATTTAAATAAAATAGAATACGTGTTTGGTTCTTTTATATTTGCATAGTTATTTTAACGTGTATTGGTGAAAGATAGAGTGCGATATAATTGATAAAAGTAGATAAAAAAAAGTACATGGATAAATAGTAAAATGAATGAGGATAATGTTCAAATAGAGGTGTATTCAAATATAATATATAGAAAAATCAAAATGAATATTACATTATATTAGAGTTGAATGTGCGATTCAAATAAAGCTTTTTTTTTTTTTTTTTTTTTTTTTTTTTTAAGATTGGCAGTAAGTTGATCATGCTAAAATGACAAGCAAAGACTTAACAAAAGTTTAATATATATGGTGGTTATCCTCTTTTTTCATTTAAATTAACAAGTTGTCTTTCGAATATATAATTTTAGTAAATTCTTTTCTGAATATTCTAAAATTGTGTTTTCAATGAATATGTTTGAAGGGCAAAAAATGAAATACCAAACGGTGATATAGTTGTGCATGTATATCCGAATTTCAACAACCATCATTCAAGGGCTGTTTGCAATAGTTTATGAAACTTAAGGATAATTTAGAAAATTAAAAATTCAGATCCAACTTGTCAATACGGAAAAAAAAAATAAAATTAAAAATAAGGTGTGAAAATGATCAACCCAGATCCCGAATTTTAATTACGAAAACTCAATACAGGTGCCTTTGTTGGAGTTAATTGGCCACTCTTTTTTCAATAAGAATCATGCGTTATTAAAAATAAGCATACGATGCAATATTAAAATGAATAGGTGGAAGAGATTCCTCTTCTAAACTAATTCATCGTATTATTTTTTTTTTAGGTTTCAGAATTTTTTTTTTTTTTTAAGAAACAGAATTAAGCTTCAGATAAAATTATTCAATGAAATAGACCTATCAACCTTTTTTTTTTTTTTCTTCTTTTGTATGGAATTTTCTGAATTTTTTGAATTTGGCAATTTCATTGTTAATTTTTTTTTTACAACTTATCCCTTGAACTTATAAATTTTGACATATTAGTCATTTATTCTCAAATTCTTCAAAATTTAGACGGGTTTTTAATATGTTTTGCACATGATAATCCAAGAAGGACATTGTGGGTTATTTTTACTTAATTTACATACAAATTCTTTTTAAAATTTAGATTCAAATATGAGTTATAATTAAATTCTTTTTATGAAAAAATGAATTTGAGTTGAAATTAAATAAAAATGATTAATAATGTCTTCAAGGACCATGAGTTGCAATTCACATTTAAATAACAGTCAAAATCTTATTGGACGGGAGTAAAAGGACTGATGTTGTTAAAAAATTACAAGTTTAAAGGTTGATTGTTAAGGGGAAAAAAAATTCAGAAACTAAATTACTAAATTCAAAAATTTAGATTTCTCTACACAAACAAGCTTTTTTTTATTTTTATTTTTTTGGCTGTTGTCCTTCCGTTCATTAACAACAACATAAAATACTCTGGAGTTCATTATTATAGCAATCAATTAGATTAGAGGATAATGATAACTTTTTTTTTCTTTAATCGGGTGTTAGACGGTAAACCAGTGGCACGTGTCATTTGTACTTTTGAAAAAGAAAAAAAGAAAAAAGAACCGTTACGACTTTGATACTCCCGAATGTCCAACGGCTAGTTTATTTCTTCCTCTGGCTCCATTGCTACTCTCCACCCCATCCAAACAGGCCAATTCCACATTGCCTTCTTCTCTTCAATTGGATTGGGTTTAGGGTTTCGTTTTTCATCCAAATTTCCCAATCGAAATCGATTAGAATTTCCTAACCTTCCCCTAATTTCGGTGAAAATTCATCAATCATGGGCGAATTAATGGCGGAACTTCATGCATCCACAGCCGAAGCGACGGCGGAAACAGCAGTTTACGCTCCGCCGCCTCCTCCGCCGCCGCCTGCTCATCCGCGGCGGCCGAGAGTCAGGGAAGTAAGCTCTCGTTTCATGTCCCCAGTAGTTTCCTCTTCGTCCTCCTCAACCTCCGGCGATCACTTGACCTCCAAATCGCCCCTTCACAGACCCCATCCCGGCTCCACTCCCACTCCGAATCTCGCGGAACATAAATCCAGGCAACGGTCTTCCTCCGTCGATCGGCGGCGCAGGCAGCTCGATATGGAACCCTTGTCCTGTTCCGACGCGAATAATAGGCCTGCCGAAGACCCTCCGGTTCAGATTCAGAGCTCGGAAAATCCATTTCCCTTCGAACAGGTCCCCGTTTCGACTCTTCGGAGACAACAATCCGTAAAACAACTTAAGGAGAACCTCGGAAGTAGACAGATTCAGCAGAAGAATGGACACAGAAAAGGGGGTGCTTTTGCCACGCCGTCGAGGCCCGACACACCGATGTTGTCTGCTAGCTTGGACAGGACGGTGTCTTCGTCTTCAACGGCGAGATTCCGATTGATGCAGCAGAGGTCGAACAACATGACTTCCTCAGCTGCCGCTAAGCTCTTGCAATCTACTGTGATGTCGTTGCCTTCTCAATCCACTGATCAAGTTACTCAGAGTTCATCCCAAGATTGTACTTTGGCTCCCCAGGACGGCCATTCTTCGCTTAACGACGGCAATCGAAATCATCTAAGTTGCTCTACGCAGTCTTTGCCAGTGTTGCGCTCTTCGATGCCAGAGGCAGATATGTTGCCCACTGTCTTCCGTCGACCAAGAAATTCTAACAGAGGTGGCGATCATGGAAGTGCCGCAGCCAGTACTGATTCTTTGAAGCTCTCTACTTTTCCTCCCTCTCGGTATCTCAATTCGCCGTTCAATTCAGCAGCAGACGGCAGCGAGAAATCCGCAAATGTTGTCTCTAAGTCATGCGCGAGCCTTGCAAAGATGGGAGGACTCTCTCTGCCTCCTGTCCCGCCGTGTGCGACTGCGAAGCTCGGGATGGAGACGAGGAAGGAAAAGAAAGTTTCCAGTCATCAGGAAGATATCCATTTGTTGAAATTGCTATACAACCGACATCTTCAGTGGAGATACGCCAATGCAAGAGCGGAGGTTTCCTTGCAAGCTCAGCAAAGAGAAGCTGAGGTTAGTCGTTTTCTAAACCTTTTTTTTTTTAGCCGAAAATTTTTTGAGTCAATTGGGATAAGTAGAAGAAACTATATTAGAAGTCTCAGAAGTTTGCAGTTAAGGTTGGTACTCTTATTCCAAAAGTCAAAGAAGAAAACAGATCAAAACTTTGATTCTAAGTTAATTTGTTAACGAATTTTCATTGTTTTTTTTTTTCATTTTCCCTTGTAGATAAAAGTTAATTCTCTCCGGGTGAAGATATCAGAGCTATATGATTCTGTGACAAGGAAGCGGGTAGAACTTGGGATTTTGCAAAGAAGAAAGGCTCTTGATGCAATTCTTGAAGCCCAAGTAAGCCAAAAATTTTCCTTTCATAGCTATTATATAGACATTTTCAATTGCGCTTTAACTGATAATATTGGCCTCATTTTAGGTTCCATACTTGGATCAATGGTCAACTCTTGAAGGAGATTACTCAGTTTCTCTAGCTGAATCGATTCAAGCTTTGTTGAATGCCTCAATTCAGCTGCCACTCGGCGGCAACATCAGGGTATGTTTTCTTTTATTCCGAGTGTTCTAGAGTAAACAAATCTTCAATTTAGAACATTGCAATGCCCGATGTGTGCCCGTGCTTTTGGACATGTGATTACACCGAGTCCCTAACCATGAAATCTACACTGTCTAGGTTGATATAAAAGAGCTTCAGGAGGCCCTGAACTCGGCAGTGAAAGTGATGGAGACAACAATATCTCATGTTCAACCTTTTATACCAAAGGTATGATTCTACAATCGCGTTTTGTTCAAACGGGAACTTATCATGTAGAGATAAACTTAGCATAAGGCAGCACAAAGGAGAAATTAGACTAACAGTATCTGATCAAGAGGAATATAATTTTCTAGACAGTTGCTATATTGTGCTTGCTTGACTGGTGTTTGTTGTGCAAGTAAAAAGTGCAGTGTTTCTGCTTATAATAATGTGCAATTGGCAATTCTCGCAATATGCTTAAGATATGCTACTTCATAGAATTGTTGTTTCCGTTTTACTCATCTTTTTTTTTTTTTTTTTTTTTTTTGCGTGTTATTTTCAGGCGCAAGAAACAGAGATTTTGATGTCAGAACTTGCCAAAATAGTTGGTGGAGAAAGAGCTCTAGTTGAAGAATGTGGAGATCTGTTGACTAAAACATATGCATCACAGGTTTGACTTGCCTTGCTTCCTATCACAATGCTAGTGGTCTTGCTTATGTCTTATCATAGTGGTCTTTCTTTTTTTTTTTTTTTTGCCGGAATCATAGTGGTCTTTCTTTAAATCTAAAATACTATACAAACATTTATATATATATATATATATATATATATTTTATAACTGATGAATCTGCTCTTTCAGGTGGACGAGTGCAGTTTAAGGGGACAGATTATGCAATTGCGTAGGAGCTGTTCTTGAGTAGCAAAACCATAAAGGAAGGTTTTTGAGACAACTGTGTAACAAGTATTCGATGTGTATTCTTTGATTTTTTTTTTTCTTTTTTGTTATTTTCTGATTGATAAAGAAAATGAAAAATTTACAAATAAATGTCTATTGGAGCATTTATGAGCGTTTAAGGCCACGTTTGCGGCGTTGCTTTGTAACCTTTAGATAATTAAATTTTCCCATTTTCCAAATTGTTACAGGGGGAGGGGGGTGAGTGGGAACGAAGAAGATATATACAGAAGGATAATATGTTTCCTTAAAAAAAAAAAAAGAAAGAAAGAAATAAAGAAAAAGAAAAAAAGAGGACAATTTGGTGCAAGTGCAACAATCAAAAGCTAAAAGAAGGGGGGGTGTGGGGACGAAAAAGAAATATACAGAAGGACAATAGGTTTCCTTTAAAAAAAAAAAAGAAAGAAAGAAAGAAAGAAAAGGAAAAAAAAAAAAGGGGGTGGGTGGGTGGGGACGAAGAAGATATATACAGAAGGACAAGAGGTTTTCTTTAAATATATATATATATATGCACACACACGGACAATAGGTTTCCTTTAAATAAAATATATATATATATATATATATACACACAGAAGGACATATACAATAGGTTTCCTTTAAAAAATAAAAAATAAAAAAAGAAAGAAAGAAAAAGAAAAAAAGAGGACAATTGGTGCAAGTGCAACAATCAAAAGCTAAGGCTTTGTTTGGTATTTAAATTTAAACTGTATTTTTTTTATCTTAGTTTTTATTTTTTTTTTGAAAATGTTTATCTTTTTTAAAAAATCAATAAAAATTTTCAACTCAAACTGTATTTTTTTAACTCAAACTCATTCCCCAAATGGATCCTAAAAGGATGGAGGGTGGGGACGAAGAAGATATATACAGAAGGACAATGGGTTTCCTTTTAAAAAAAAAAGAAAGAAAGAAAGAAAGAAAGAAAGAAAAATAAAAAGAAAAAGAAAAAAAAAAGGACAATAGGTGCAAGTGCAATAATCAAAAGCTAAAACGACATGCAGTTTACAAACTATACGACAACAAACTTCATAGCTAACCACGTGCAACATCGCGTCGGTTAAATCGTCTCCCCCACAAAATGAATGTCGTTTCCACAGGAATGTCAGGAAAATTTCTAACTAAACTTTCAACTTTTAAGCAGTAAAGACGGAAAATCGACGCGTACTTTCATTTCAAGAAAACAACAGCAAATATCTATTCAAGCAGACGACATCAAACTTATTCCAACCTCCAACATTTTTCTTTTTTCACTTTTTTTTTCCGTCTTTTTCTCCTGTATCCCACCGTCCCAAACTGGGGCCAAAACTCATTTGTCAAATAATTGATATCAGCATCTCTTCTCAATCTCTTTCTCACGCCATTCACTATTTCATCTCTTCCCGTTTCTTCGTATTTTTTCTCTCTCACTCTTTTTTCAATTGATCTAAATATTTCATTGTATTTTTGTATGGAGGTAATTGAGATCGATTCAAACGTATATCATACTTTCAGATTCGGTATGCTATTTTTCGTTTTTTTTTTTCTCTCTCTCTCTCTTCGTTTTTCTTATCTATAGATGTTATTCAGTTTTTTTTTTCCTGAGAATTTGTAGATTTGGATTGATAATATTGGTTTGGATTTTGAATATTAATTTGATTTTGTTGGAGGATTTTTTTTTTTTTAATAACATGAAGGATAGTGAAGTTAAACATTTTTTAAAGATTTTTTTTTTGTCTCTATTGATAAAAAGAAGGACATTGAAAAAGATTTTGTCTGTATGAGTATGGAGAATATTATTAATCTAACATACTTAATTAAACTAATATATAATCTGTTATTATAAAATTTTGTTCATATTATTATTACCTTATTAATCATTGTTTTATTTTATTATAAAATTTTGTTCATATTATAATACCTTAGTAATCATTGTTTTAAAATTTAATGTTTTCATAAACAGAAATTTACTATATTGCATTTTTTACACAACATAAAAACTATTCTGAAAAATTTATATTGTATACCCTTATTTTTTTGAATCGAAATATCTAAGAAATTTGCCTTTAATAATAATATATCTTATATACGTACTCATATTTACTCATTTTTAACAATATCCTTAAACAATATTCTCTTCTTAGCAATATTCTTCACCATAATTACTCATTTTTAAATTATATATATAGACTTAAAAACATATATTCACATATAAATAATTTTACAATAAATTAATAAACTTATTAAACAATCCGGCACATACATTTGCACGTATAAATCACCTAGTAATTATACAAAATTTCGAAATATATTTAATGAAATCGATCGTAAATTTTTTACGGGAACGAGGAAGAAAAATAAAAAAGAAGAAGAAGAAGATATGATTTAGATCTAAAAATAACAGCCTGATATATATGATAAGGTCCATGGAAGCTCCACACTTGAACGACAAACAAATTTAGACGACAACCTTTATGCATTCTAAGGGGAAAAAGACAATACTTTTCATATTTATGGAAAAAAAAAAAAAAACCAAAAACAGATTACTTGATATGTATTCCTCGTTTTACTTTTCTCATCCTTTTTTTAAATAAATTTATTATTACTTATTTATCCATTAATAAAATTACTTTTAAAGACAACTTAAAAAAAAAAAAAAAAAAGAGAGAGAGAGAAACTATTCAGACACCTATTTTTAGAATTTTAAAAAAGGAAACTCTATTGGTATCTATTAGTATCCCACATCTATAATATTTGAAAGATTTAAACTGATATTAAAAAAAGTAATAATAAATAACACACGCACAACTCGTCCCATATAAATACCTTTTTAAGTGATTGATGATTGTTGATGTAGTCATATTAAACATTTGCACCAAAATTTAAATCAGTAGACAGATATGTTTTTCTTTTTCTTATATATAGAAGTGAAATAAAATAAATGAAGAACATGAATGAAGAAAAAAGGAAAAGAAAGAATTACTAATATATCAAATTCTTTAAATACAATTGTAATAATAAAAGAGAATGTTCTTGAGTCGACAAAACTCCACAAGAAAATAGAGATTTGTTTTTAGTGTTTGTTAATAGATATAGTGATTTAGGTTTTTCTCAATGAATTTTTCTGATTGATTCTCTCTAAAAATAAAAATAAAAAAAATTATAAATCCTTCAAGCCTTGTATATTGGAAGCAAATGGAATACTCTTGTATATCCAAATCACCTATTGTATATATTCCTAAAAGAATGAAAAAGGAAAACAATTGATTAAAAAATGAGCAGTTTTTATTTGGTTGGTGGGTGAAAAAAGAATAAGAAAAATACAATTGAAGTTGAAGGGACTTTTTTGGAATAACAGGGTGTAAAAAGTAATGCTCAAATTTTAAAACTTATTTGGTGGGTGATTTGAGTACAGGTGTGGGTAAAGTAGATAAAAGGGTATTAATAGACTCCTCTCTTTCAAATGAGTGGTAATCTTTTTTAATAAATCTAAAATACAAAGGTATATTTATATAAAGAGTAATTGACTTAAATAGTCCCTAAACATTTTTGAATGTGACGGTTTAGTTCTTGATTTTTTTTATCGAGATAACCCCAAATTCTTATTTTTTGATCATTCCAGTCTTTTCCGTCTAAGTCTGTTAAATTTCTAACAGAATCATATGCTATGTACGTGATTTAATTTAAAAAGGTATTTTAATAATTTAACAATAATTAATTTTTAAAAAAATTATTAAAAAATTTATCTATCTATCTCTCTCTCTCGTTCTCTCTCTCTCTCTCTCTCCCCCTTGAATCAAAAGCCTAGATCTGGTCTCTCGGTGGGCACTTGGCTTTGGGAGGGGGGACAACGCGGGGGGGGGGGGGGGGGCGAACCCGAGCCCAAACCCAAATTTCACGAAAGGGATCGGGGCAAGCTCGGCTGGTGGGGGGGGAGGGGGGTGGGGGGGCATCGGGCTCGGTGAGGGGGGTGGGGCAAGCTCCAAATCTAGTCTAGTCTCTCTAGATTCGGGGGAGGGGGGACGAGAACCCGAACCCAAATATGGTCTCTCCAGATATTGGCTTATGATTCAGATCTGAGCTTCTGATTCAACGGGGGGCAACTGTAGGAGATCAGAACTGTGGTGGTCTGGTTTTGATTATTAATCAGAACAATAAGAAGAGAGAGAGTGAGAGGGCGGGGGGAGAGATAGGGACTTTTTGAGAGATTCGAGGGTATTTTAGTTTTTTTACTACAAAAATATCTATTTCCAATAAGATTTCGTTAGAAATTTAATGGATTTAAACAAAAAAGATTAAAATAGTCAAAAATAAGAATTTAAGAAAGAAAGAAAAAAAAAAACATATAAAACTTCAAATTCACTTAAAAGAAAATGGTCGTAAACTTTTATGGAAACGAGATGTCATCGTTTTCCAATTGAAGGACAAGAATAACTTCAAATTCACTTAAAAGAAAATGGTCGTAAACTTTTACGGAAACGAGATGTCATCGTTTTCCAATTGAAGGACAAGAAGTGCATCATTTGAAACGAAAACGACAACATTAACACAAACCATGTGACTCTTCTCTTGTAACCTTTTACAAGTACGTTACTATCGTACACGGCAAAATCATGTCGTTTTTTGGATGATGTGTCGTGTTCCATATGTGGACGACATAATTGTAACCAACACGCGTGTCGTTCCAGCCGCCACTAGAATTTAGACATTAGGAGAGGGGAGGGGGAATTCATACTGGTCAAAGGTACGGGAAAACTGGGAAAAAGGGCGCGAGGGAGAGGGATATCAGTCATTGATCTAAAGGGATTTCATTTCTGAAGAAGAAGAAGAAGAAGAAGAATGGCGTTGAAGTTCTTGAACAAGAAGGGATGGCACACGGGGAGTCTGAGGAACATAGAGAACGTATGGAAGGCGGAGCAGAAGCACGACGCCGAGCAGAAGAAGTTGGAGGAGCTCCGCAAGCAGATTCATGAGGAGAAGGAGCGCGCCGAGTTTCGTCAGCTCCAGGAACAGGCCGGCCTCGTCCCGTACGTCCTTCGATTTCCTCTCAATTAGGGTTAGGGTTAGGTTTACGATTCGTTACTTTTCAGTTCGATTTTGAATTTCAATTTGAGTTATTTAATCGTTTAATTAATCAATTTTAACCAATTTATTGATTTCAGTAAGCAGGAGAGGTTGGATTTCCTCTACGATTCGGGTCTGGCCGTAGGGAAGGCAAGCGCTTCGGAAGGTTTCAAAGCACTTGACGCCTTTCCGAAGCCCGACGATGCGCCTTCCTCCTCTGCCTCTGCATCCTCCAAGGTATTTTCCCATTTCTATTGTGTATTGTATGTCTTGCAATTTCCCAATTTTCTGCATCTAAAGGTGTGAATTTTTTGTTTGTTTATTTATTTATTTATCTATTAGCAAGCGGCGGCATCGTCGTCGGCTGTGCCCGGAGCTTTGTTCGAAGAAAAGCCGCATTCTGCCAATGATGCTTGGAGAAAGCTCCACTCCGATCCTTTGCTTATGATTCGGCAGCGTGAGCAGGAGGCACTGGCCAGAATCAAGAATAATCCGGTTCAGATGGCCATGATTCGCAAATCTGTAAGTTCTTTAACTTTGTTTATAATTTTAGGTGCGATATGGTTTTTGGCTTGTGCTTAAAACAATTTTATAGCTTGCAAAATATGCAAGTTTGCACCAAATGAAGCAGGATTTTTTTTTTTTTTTTGCCCTTCTAGTTGGGTATTAGCAAGGAAGTTACTTGAGGAGAGGATAGAATTAGCTAGCGGAGGAGGATTTTATTATGCTGATTGCTGATAACTGATTGATCAAAATCTGTTATGCTGATCTGGAATGGTTGTGGGTAAGGAACTTGAAAGTAACTTGATGGCTTTACTCGATCGTTTGAATGAGAGCCAAGTGTCAGAGTTAAGCATTTGTCACCTTTTTAGTTACTTTCAGTGATGGTAAAACAAAAAAAGGCGTGGGGTCATTTTTTTAGGTAAATATATATGAGAAAACAGCTGCTTTCATTCTGCAAATTTCTCTTTTCTACGTACCACGATTAACTACTCGACTTTTAACTTTCTGCAATTGAATTAAACTTATTATTTCTCTTATGTTTTAAATTTTAGTACCCCGTTTGTTTTCCTCAATATTTTATTTGTTATTCTAATTATAGAGATTAAGCTTCAAATAATCAAATTTGTTGACGTTTGTTGCTAAGAAAACAAATGTGGCATTTAGTTTGATGAATATGCATTTGTCGATGCCTTCTATATTAAAACTGTTTGATCTTGCTGATTATAGGTTGAGGAAAAGAAAAAGAAGAAGTCCCGTGATGAAAAGGAACATCGGAGGAAGCACCATCATAGTAGTTCAAAGTATCAAAAGCATTCATCATCCAGTAAAGAAGAGGAAAGAAGGAACAGTGGTTATAAGAAGAGCTCAAACCATGATAAGCATTCAGATTCAGAAGACGAATCACATAGAAAATCAAGTCGAAGTGAGAAGAATCGGTATCGCAGCTCGAAGTACAAGGAGCAGTCACCTGTTGGCCAATCAGATCCAGAAACCCGAAAAGACAATCGAGATTATGTCAAGGGAAACCATGACAGGTCAGAGAAGGAAAAATATCCGTCAGAAGATCGACGTGAACCCCAGTATAGGCGACGCAATGTTGCACCTAAACTTTCGGAAGAAGAGCGAGCTGCTAGGCTGCGTGAGATGCAAATGGATGCTGAACTGCATGAAGAGCAAAGATGGAAACGGTTGAAGAAGGCCGACGATGATGATGCACGGGAAGCTAGCCAGGCCGCCATATCTAGGGGCAAAAATTTCTTGGATGCTGCTCAAAAAAGCGTGTATGGTACTGAAAAGGGTGGGAGCTCATCAATTGCAGAGAGTGTCCGTCGTCGAACTCATTATTCACAGGGCAGGTCCGAACATGGCAATGCTTTCCGGCGATGATGCCCTTGTATTTAGTCTTTCGTTTATTCCGAATCTTTCAAAGTTGATGCATTCTCATCCTGGCATCACTAATTAAAGTTTGATTAGCCAACATGTTCGTATTAATAGCTTTTAAATGTCAAGCTGCATTGAGTTCGAATTCTCGGGGTCTTCGTTAAGCCCTTATTTTGACTATATAGTAAATCATAAATACTCTCACCTGGAATATAGTAAAGATTTTCAGGGTACAAATTCAGCAGCCATTGTTGAAAGTAGTTAACTAGTTATGAACACACAGATTTGTCACAGTCGTGTCATGAGTCATGATTATGAGACAGAGATGGCAACATCACTAGTCACATGATTGGTGTGGTTAAAGTTAGTTACCCAACCATGAGTGTGGTCCAAATTAATTATGCTTTTGCACAATGCTTGCCATGCACAATCTGTCGAAACAATCGCACATGTGGGATCATCTGGATCGATCAAGTTTCCTTCTCCCATTATGGCTAGAATCTGCGTATATATTCTCGAAAACAATTATTTATCGGTATTTATTATACAATCACCACATATATGATAGTATATATATGACAGTATTTGGTGATGAGGTGGTATCACAATCAACGGTTTTTATTTTTACTCACAAAAACAAGCTGGGTTGATTGTGATTCTACAGAGAAGAGTACAAAGTTGATGGCTTTGGGTCATTAAATTGTGTGGGGAACCTGTCTTGTTATTTGTCACTTGTCATGGAAGCCGAATTGCCAACTCGGCCAATGATCAAGAGGAAAGACGAATATTGTTGAAACACACACATGTGTATATATATATACACACATATATACCGTCGCTGTCAACTCCTTGTCATACTTTTCATCAACTAATCAAGAATGAATAATTGTATCGCCATAGTTCTTGATGGCCTTAATATTATATACAGCTTAATTAGTCAAAATAATATCTCAGTGCCGACACAAATTGTTGACAAGTTCTTTTTAAGTCGTAAAGAATTGTTCATGATGGTTCAATTTAAGGTTAGAAATTTACCACTCAAAAAGTTTTCTTTTTTCCTTTTGACAATCTCATACAAAAACAAAATGTTTTGATCTCTCACGTTTAAAAAATTGTTGGAATTCACTGGGATTAAAAGGGAATCACCTTCGAATCAGCAAAAAAGACGTTTATCAGAAGACGTCTGGTTTCCATGGTGGTTGTGAGTTGATATTTATGTCAAAAGTGTGTCATGTCGGTTCCACCCTTTTTGTCAACTTCCTAATTTACTCCACCACTATAACCAGCCCAAAAATACCAAAATATCTGTAAAGAGAATCTTACATTGAAGTCCGTACCCTACAGTTATATATATATATTTATTTATTTATGTAGAATAGAACCATGAATCATCGAATTTGCATTAAGTACAATCAAAATATTATACTTTTCTTAATCTAATATGATTAATAATAAGAAATTACCCCTTAACCCTTTTTTCTGTTTGGCAATTAATAAAGTAAATCCCTTTCATTTTAATTTCTGCTTTATATTCCAGGGCTAGTAGTTAGAGAAGAGCTTTCAGTTTCAGCTTTTCAAAATCACCATTATTTTTAGATGGGGTCTCTTAAAATGGACAAGTTAGGACGCTAGTTTCCCTCCCTTCCTAATTAATAGGCGGCCCCCCAACACCCCCCCACTGCCTCTACCATGTTTTCACACTCCTTTTTTCTTCTTCTGAACAAAATAAAAAAAGAGAACACCACTAAAAAAAGAAGTGAATTTAAGGCTGCATTGGTTGGGGAAATGAACCAAACAGTGATATGCATTAACTGAACCACAGGCTAATAAACAAAAGTAGCTTTACTTCATTTATCATTTTCTAGACTTTCAACTTCTTCCTATGTGTCACAGCAGTAAGCTCCTTTTATATATATATATATATATATATATATGTATATTGCATTTTCCATATTAAGTCTTAAGACAGAGAATAAGCTTAATATAGTTTTTTTCATCGCCAACAGAGTGTCAGAGATGGGGTCAGCTTGGATTCTGGGTTTCTATTTTCTGCTTGTCACAGTATCCTCATCTGATGCATTGCAAGGCATGTATATAACATATTCTTATATATATATATATATATATGTTCATATGTATAAACATATCCTCCTCTATCATATATTCAACAATCAAAGATAACATCTAACTCTCTCTTCTTTCTATATTTTATATTTTATTTTTATTTTTTCTATTCAATGGTGTCATAGTGATGCTGGTTGTCTATTAGTGTAGGACTAAATTTGTAACTGATCACTTTGTTTGTTTGCCAGTTTTTAACTCATTTTGTAAGCTTAATCATGTTTTGTCTTTAATTTAGTTCCTTCACGTATTTTGAATCTGTTTTATGTGTAGTGAATGTTCTCCTAATACACGCTATGAAGCTCGAATATAAATCTTACCCTTTTGTCTTTCTGCAGAAAATGTGTTCACTGATCTCTCTGGCATCCACCTAAAGCTATATCATGCCGAATCCAATTCCTCCCTCACCCGAAAATCGTGGTTCCAAGATGTACTAGCAAAAGATGAAGAGCGCTTTAAGGCTCTCTCTTCTAGACTAGCACAAAACGATGCAGAGATTACAACTGCTGCATCCTCCTCTTCCCATTCCAAAAGGCCGATAGACCTCAAATCCGTTAGCATACCATTAAACTCCGGTTCATCCATCGAATCAGGCAATTACTTCGTGAAAATAGGCCTTGGAAGCCCTGCCAATTACTATCCCGTGATCATGGACACGGGTAGCTCCTTCTCCTGGCTTCAGTGCCAACCTTGTGTAGTTTACTGCCATAACCAGGCAGGTCCCATATTCGATCCGTCTGCATCCCAGACCTATAAGGCGTTGCCCTGTAGTGCCTCTGAGTGCTCTTCGCTCAAGCGCTCAACTCTCAACAATCCCCTTTGTGACACTTCGAATACTTGTGTATACACAGCGAGCTATGGAGATGCATCTTTCTCAATTGGATACTTGAGCCAGGATAAACTCACCTTAACCCCGTCTCAAGTTTTTCCTCGTTTCGTATATGGCTGTGGACAAGACAACCAAGGACTATTCGGAAGGTCTGCAGGGATTATAGGCCTCGCTCGTGACAAGCTTTCTTTGCTTGGCCAGGTGTCTTACAAGTATGGATATGCTTTCTCTTACTGTCTTCCCTCAACCTTAGGAGGCCAAGGAGGTGTCTTGTCAATTGGAACCCCATCGTTGGGGATGTCATCGTCGTTCAAATTCACGCCCATGGTCGTGGATTCCAAGAACCCCAGTTTGTACTTTATCAGGTTAGCAACTATTACAGTGGCTGGCAAGCCACTGGGGGTGTCTGCAGTGAGTTACAAGGTTCCTACTCTGATAGACTCTGGCACCGTCATCACTCGCTTGCCAGCGTCTCTCTACACTGCGCTGAGAGACGCTTTTGTGAAGGCCATATCAGGCAAGTACCCCAAAGCGCCTGCGTTTTCAATATTGGACACTTGCTTCAAGGGGAAACTAGCTAGCACATCGGCGGTGCCGCTGGTTCAGCTAGTGTTTGCGGGAGGAGCTGAGCTGTCTTTGAGGGCTAAGAACATAGTCCTCCAAGTCGATAGCGGCACTTTTTGCTTGGCCTTTGCAGCAAGCAGGGACATCGCCATCATCGGGAACCATCAGCAACAGACGTTTAAGGTGGCCTATGATGTGTCTAAATCCAGAATTGGGTTTGCTCCCGGTGGCTGCAGCTGAGTTTGCTCCTTACAAGCGATATATTTGTTGGATCATATTGTATACGCACCAAGTATGTACAATAAGAAGATTTATGATATTCTCATGTGTATACATGTATGGATATACGTGTATATATCTATATATATGTTACAGCAATTATAGTTGAATAATGGGAGGAACAGAAGCTCGGCCGATGGTTTAGCTTTCTTCTCAATCGTACACATCAAAAAGATTATTGCAATACTCTACTGAAATCTGCCATTTTTACTGTGTATTGCCAAATTGTTCGGCATCCATTGCTTTGTATTGTACAAATTTTACAACTTGAAAATTTTCTCATGTGATAGTCACTTATTTACGATCTGTAGGAAGTTTATTGTTGTCATTATTCCTTGTATTTTACTGCCATGTAATTGTCAACTACAATTTATTATATATGACTGAATAGTAAACAAGCAGCCGGCCCAAGGAAACGAGAAAAAGTGAAAAGCAGAGAGTGAGTCGGTCGGGGTTCCGAGACTGCCTCCAGGCGCGTCGTTGGACCTCCGACCTTAAAAATTGGTCACTGGACTTGTATCATTGTGAGTTTTTTTTTATAGTGGTGGCTGTGTTTGGCGGGGTGGCTTCATTGGAGCGGATCTAATATCGTTTAGAGGATGGTCTCCAGATGGCTTAGAGGCGTTTTGTGACGCTTTTCTCGTCTGGTGGTTGTACTCTTTTGGAGTTTTGTTCCGAACGGTGGTAAGTTTCTTATGAAGTTGGTGGTTCTGGCTCCGGATGTTGATGGTGGTAGCATATGTATTTCACATTATGCTGTTTGAAGGCATTTCGTCGGCTTCGCCGCTTATCCCCCAAAGCGTTCCTCCTACTCTGATGGTCCTCTTGTCAGTTACACTTTCATTGAAAGCTTGCGATGGTCGTGCTTTAGTTTTTAGTTTTTTTTTTTGTCCGCTAGATTTAGGTCTTAGCGAGTTAGAAGTTCTGCTAGCTATGAGTCTTAGCAGAGATGTTTGTGGCCTTGGTGCTATATGTTACATGCTTTCGATGGATTAAAAGCTACTATCGATTATAGTAGTTTCAAAAAGAGCCTTATACGTACTCAAATTGATGTGTCGAGAAATTTTCCTGATATCAGATATCGTCTTATATCGTTTTCCCTATGATTCATTATATTTTACTGATGGAACCGGTTTTTATCGAGTACTTTGTATTGTGTACTACATGGTCATCCGCATTATATTTGGTGTCTGTAAGACCTTTTAGTTGAATGAATTTTACCTTTAAAAAAAAACTACAGTTTATTATACTTGGAGAAATCTATAATAATATCATCTCTAACCCATTACTCTATTTTATAGTTATTTTAGCACTAAAATAGTGCAACTTTAACTCTATTTTACAGTTACTTTCCAACCCATTAACTTTAAAAGTTACTCTAAAATAAATATTCTCTGTATATTCCCTTTTTTATCAATTCCAAACAATTAATACATTTCACTAATTATTTTCTTATATCTTTTTTTATTGATTTATTTTTAACATTTTGTATCATATTTATTCTAATGCATCTTATTGAATTTTAACATAAATCATATTAAAATAGAAGGATTATTATAAATCAATAAAATCATCTCAAAATAATAAAAAAATTGCAAAAAATAAAGAAAATTTGTTAAATAACATACATTTGTGGTAAAATAAGATTTATAAAATTTTACTGGTATGTTTTCTTTTAGAACAAAAAAAAAAAGGACAAAAAAAAAAAAATAGAGAGAGAGAAATAGCTTTGGCCAACTACAACGCCAACGCTACAGAAGCGCTGCACTGTTCCTCACTAAAAAATAGAGTGGGGGAATGACGTTGGGTTGGAGAACATGGGCTGCATTAATTTGGCATTTTACACCATTTTGGTGTCTGGGTGGAGATGCCCTTAAAGATGAGTTGATTTCATTTACCCACTAGCATTTCCTTTGGTTATTCGAAAAGTCATGGAGACTCAGTTGGCTCTTGCGGATTTGAATAACGGGTTCTTCTCATCGGCTATCGTAGCCAAGATTAAAGAGAAACGGACGGACCTAGATCGTCTTCTCGCCCTTGAGGAATACTATTGGCGCCAACGGTCTCGCTCGGAATGGCTTCGGGGAGGCGATCGTAACACTAAGTTTTTTCATTTAAAGGCGTCGTCTCGCTCGCCGGCGTAAAAATTCCATCAAAGGTTTAGAGCATAGGAACGGAAATTGGGTGGTTAGGGAGGAAGAGGTCGTGCATGTCATCGTGGATTATTTTTGATGCATCTTTACGTCGAATTCTCCTAGTAGGGAGGACATGGATTCGATATTAGATTTTGTAGAACCCAATTTCTCGGCTGCTATGAATGGGATTTTAGAGGCGCCTTTTTCAAAGGAGGATATTAAAACAGCGCTTTTCGATATGGGATCTACCAAGTCTCCGGCGCCAGATGGTTTTCACGCTCTCCTTTTCCACCTCCGACTTTATGAGAAGGCTTCGGGACAAATGGTGAATTTTGAAAAGTCCTTGATTACTTTTAGCCCTAATGTTAGGACCGATAGGCGAGATGAAATCTGTAGGAGGCTGGGATTAAATACCATAAGGGCCAAATCATGACAAATATCTTGGTCTCCCTTCTTTTGTTGGTAAAAGCAAGAGGCGGACTTTCAATTGCGTTAAGGAGCGTGTTGTGAATAAGATTCACGCCTGGAAGGGGAAGCTCTTCTCGATGGCAGGGCGAGAAATTTTGATCGAAGCAGTGGCGCAAGCCACCTCGACGCATTTACTTAGGCTTGGTTTGGTGAATTATCTCATCTCAAACTAAAATATAATTTTTCATCTTAATTTTTATCTTTTTTTTTTGAAAAAATTTGTTTTTTTTAAAAAGTCAACAAAAATTTTCAACTCAAACTTAAAATTTTCAACTCAAACTCATTCACGAAACGGACCTTTAGTGTTTTTAAGGTTCCTTCCTCCTAATGTGATGAGTTGCACTCTCTCATTGCGAAGTTTTGGTGGGAAGAAAATCCATTGGGTCCGTTGGGAGAAATTGTGCAAGCCGAAGGTGGAGGGGGGGCTTGGGTTTCCGTGATTTGTCGGTTTTCAATCAAGCGTTGCTAGCTAAGCAGGTCTGGCGTGTGCTTCAATGTCCTCAATCTCTCTTGGCTCGTGTTTATAAAGCTAAGTACTTCCCTCACACTTCTCTTTTAGAGGCGACAGTTGGTCACAATCCATCCTATACTTGGAGGAGTCTTATGTGGGGCAGAGATTTGTTGCTTACGGGGCTTAGATGGAGGGTTCGCAATGGCAGGCACATATACATTTTTTCATCACAGTGCCTGCCACGCCCATCTACGTTTCGTCCCATCACTGCTGCTGGTTCGGGTCAAGATGATTGGTGAGTTGAAGAGCTCATCCAGAATGGCCAATGGGACCGAGATGTTTTTAGTTTGAACTTCTTATCGATTGATCGGGAAGCTATTCTTAATATTCCTCTTGGGCGAGGATCTTATGTTGATAGGATGATTTGGCATTTTGAGCACCAGGGTCGATATACGGTGAAATCGGGCTACTGGGTGGCTATGACTAAAAAGACCTGTCCAAGGTGTGGGGTGGTGCTGGAATCGGTCTCTCATGTGCTCTGGTATTGCCCCTTGTCAAAAGAGGTTTGGATGGAGTCGGTGGTTTGGCAGTGTTTTTTGAAGTTTAATGGCCCTACTTTTAAAGCTGCTTGTTTGTTTGCCGCCCAGTTTTGTTCTAGGCAGGTTTGGATGAAGCCAGCGGGCTACTGTTTGTTCTGCATGCTTGCTTGCAGCATTTGGGGTGCTCACAATTTATTGGTTCATGAGCGCTCAGTTCTCTCGTCTTTGGAGATAGTTCTTCGGCTGGTCGCTCGTTGGGGTTGTTTCAAGGCTGTGTTGTTGCGACCACTCCTATAGGCCCTCGTATTTTCAGGTGCAACCGCTGGGAGTCTCCTCTGTCCGGCGATCTGAAGTTGAATGTGGATGCAGCTGTTCAAGAAGGGGCTGGTTTTATTGGGATTGGGGCAATGATTCGCGACAGTTCTGGCATGGTTATTGCTTGTTTGGCTAAGAAATGGACTGGTTTTTGCCCTCCTTTTTCAGCGGAGTGTATTGCTCTTCGCAAAGGTATTGAGTTTGTCCTTGCTTGCAATTTACGGGTGGCTTGGGTGGAGTCTGACGCAAGTAATGTTATCCAGGCAATTGGGGATCCCTCTTTTGAGGGGCCAGAGGCTATTGTCATTCATGATATTAGGAGCTTGCTGGCCAATTGTGGAGGTGGTATGTGCAACCATGTCCCTCGTGAGAAGAATATGGTGCCTCACCTCCTTGCTAGTATTGGTTTTTGCTCCTTTTCTGACTTTGTTGGCACTGATGCTGTGCCTTTTTCCATTTCTGATGTAATACAGGCCGATTTGGCTAGTTCTTAATAAAAATGGCTTGCTTTTCCTTAAGAAAAAAAAAAGAAGTCATGGATTCAGCATCCCATTGTAGATGCTGGGAATCTACCGTCAAATTTTAACAGAAATTAATTAAAAAAGAAATGAAGTAAATAATCGATTGGGCCATTGGAAATCATTTATAAAATTCATAAAGCATTATAATAGCAAAATAATCAAGTAAGAGAAACAAAAAGAGGATCAATAACACCAAAATTTAGAGAGGTTCGTCAAGTATGTGTTACGTCCTCTGTATGTGTGATTTCTTCACTGTATTGTTCTTGAATTCAATGAGTTACAATTTCTGAGTGAATTTTGACAGCGTAATAGTCAGTCAGAATCGTAAAAAGAAGTCTCTTGTCTGAAGGGGAGTCTTCCTCTATTTATAAACAAAGAATAGTGGGTCTGAACCCGTAATTAATGGTGAGCGATTTTCGCTAGATGTCCTTTGAGACACGTGTAAGAATGCCAGTTATAATCTGGACTTAACGGTTATCGGAGTGAACTTGATCAGAGATCATGGGTTCAGCGGTTATCGAATATGATATCATTGTCAATCATGGGCTAAGCAGTTATCAGAATGGGTCTGATAGTACGTCACCATCGATTGTGAAATTGATGATTGTGGAGATTAGCTCTTGTAATGTTCGTCGAACACAAACGGCGAACGATGAAACGAATAGTTGGCGAGACCCAGTTATTGTTGAGCCGTTCGTGGCTATTATTAAATTTGAACGTTTGCCTGCTCGTATTTGAGCTGATTGGTATGTCATTTAAACACGAACGATCATTGTTCATGATGAAACGAACTGATATCATAAATTAGATCCGGCTCACGTATACGAAAATATCAAATAGATTTGAATCAGAAATTCGTTGTTCATTCAATAAACAGTCGAAGACTAACGGTTTAATGGGGTCGAAAACTAACGGTTTAATGGGAAGACGAAGTCTAACCCCAACACCCATCATGGGCAATAAACGTGACAAGAAATAGAAATTTGGTATAGCACATGGGTGGCTTCAAACTGATCACATTTAATGCTATTCAATTTGGAATTTTTCTATTTCAAAATTCAAACTCTGCTCTCTTGTTTTTTTCTTTTTCAACCACCAATCCTATTTAAAAGGCATTTGTATCCTCACAAACCTTTAATAATAATAAACTGATAATAATTTTTAATTGATATGATATAATATTTTAATTAATTTATCATTTTAATTACCATATCGTGATATTAACGGAGATATATGAAAAAAAAAAAAAAAAAAAAAAATTACAGAAATAAGAGACCACACCCTATTGGAAAGCTTTTAATACTAGGCGAACAGAAATCAATGCATCCACCACAAGGAACTAAAGAGTTGACTTTGATGCAATTGTTGAAGAGGCACCTGTAGTTCTCAAATCGGATGTTAGCAAAGAAGCCAGCTGGAAACAGCACATGTCTTTGCAGACTGCTTACCAAACACAATTAGAGTTCCATTTCTATAAAGCAAATTAAAGTCCTCCTTGAGTAAGTAACTTAAATATTTTTCTTACGTTAGTTTTTACTTCTGACCCAAACAAGGGCCAATCCAAATTTAAACGCAACCACGTGGTCACCAGACAGCCAAAAAAAAAACCCATAAAAGCAGAAGCCAAAATAGAAAGGAAATGCAATTTATGAATGTTTCAGTTTCGTCACCAAAGTCACTAAAACAAAAGTTTGTACATCCTCGCATATATGTTACACACCATTAACCCCTTCTCTTTTACCCTCTCTAATATTATTATTAACAAAGCAACATTATTTTTCTGACCAAAGTAGAATAACGACCATCACATCCGCAACATATCGTCAGCCCCTTCTCTGCAAGTTATGGCACAAGACAGGTCATATGAGTCCACAAGCATCGGATGTCGGATCCAAACATTATTTATTTTTTTATTTTTATAAGTTATTAGAGAATTGGATATAAAACTCGCATAGAATTATACAAACAACTTACTAGCAATGAGTTCTCATTTCACAACAGTGAGTCGAGGTATGTGTAGTTCCTGCTACGGTTGTATTGAAGCAGACTACCATACGTGCGGTCCCAGACACCAATGAAGAGAGATTCTGTGTCGGGACTGAAGGACATACCAGAGATCTCCCCGAAAAAATCAATCTCCTGCTCCTTCTCAAACCCGTTCTTTGCATCATAAACGTGCACAAAGTCGGCAGGCTCAGCCATTGCCATGAACTGCCCGTCAGACGTGAAACGAATCGAGCGAATGGCTCCCAGATTGCCCTTGAGCACAGAAACAGACTTTGACAAGTTCCGGGCATCCCAGATACGGCAAGTCTTGTCTTGGTTCCCAGTGGCAAAGATATGGCCGTTTGGATGCCATGCAGATGCAAAGGAGAAATCCAAGTGTCCACATAGAGGCATTATAGTCTGCAGAGATGATGAAGTTAAAGTTAGATGTGCCATACTTGATACCTTCGGATTCATGTAGGTTTGTAGCTTTAAGAGTTTCTTTCAAATGGAAGAAGGGAGTTGAGGGACAACCTTTCCTGTTTGAGAGTCCACTAGCATTCCGTCGGGGTTGTCACCAACGATAACTATAAGTTTACCATCAGGACTTAAAGAGGTGTGCTGTAAAGGAAAAGATCAAACAGCATATTATAAGATAAATAAGTTTATTAGAAACACATGCTCTAAATCAATTCAACTAAAGTTGGGCTGTCGGAAAATTATATCCAGCACTAAACCATTTGATGTGATTTCCTGTGTTACCATGACGAATAACTTTGCCTTGGTAATTACTTGACATATAGAAGCATCAGTAAAGCTTAGCATGTCAATTATGAAGTCATCCGACCATATTGATCCTCATAAATCAGACAGGACGAAGCCAGACCTTATCTAATCACTTGGAAGATGAGAGGTTTCATGCCATAAGTATTTGGTATAAACCATAAATTTGAGTTGTATAGCATAATAAAAACACACGCTCCGAAATTAAATTTCAAAGTATTTTTTCGGAAATAAAAAAATGTTGTGATTATAACTACCTCCTACTCTATTGCATGTAATGGTCATATGCATATTCCAGGAAGTACTTACATTTACAGGCCAAGGATAAGAAAATTGCTTGGAAAGCTGAAATTTCTCCATATCAAAGTCTCTGACTCCACAATCATTGTTTGATGCCATGAAATGAACTGCGCCACTGTTGCAAATTGAGTTTAAGCACCGCACATGGAACTAATAGTGTTAGTGCAACCAGCATGTTTTGATGAGAGGCAGAAAGAAAGAAAGAAGTGAACCTGGGGCCTTCATAAATATCAATTGCATTTGTGATTGCGTTATCATCGTAAGTTGTCCTGGAACAGAAGGTTACTCCTGGTCGATCCAGATACTGCAGGCCCACATGAAAGCAACGCATGGCAATATCTTAAGCAGTCAATAAATGCAGATCAACTTCAAATGTAGATAATGGTGAAGGGTGAGAGTGAACAAACACGTGGTATTTGTGGTTGCTAGACATGTATTCTTGGCTTCATAAAAAAGTAAATGCATCTTTACTGTTTTAGATGATAATGATAATGACAAATAGTGAAGAAAAACAAGAAAGAAGAAAAAACAGAAATCAAATCGAGTGTACAAAATTAAAGTGTGTGTGTGTGAGAGCGTGCGTGCGTATTTGTTGTTGGGTGTTGGATTGCGGTGTGCAAGTGACACAGTACAAAGACAATGCAAAAAACAGTAGAAATAGTTACCTTACAAATAAGTTCTCCCTGAAATCCACCAGCAATTAACAAGTTATCGCGAACGGCCAGTGTACTAACTTGGGTCTGAGTAAATCCCTCCAAAATACTTCCAGGGTGTTTCTACAAGAAAAAATTATGTACGTTTGGAAATCCAAGTTATAACTACATTAATTAACCTGGTATTTGAACCCCAAAAAAAAAAAAGAGAAGATAATTTGACATAGTAAAGAGAAAAATGAAAGAACATCTTGCAAAATGATGGCACCTCACGCGGGGCAATGTGCCCGGAAACATCAAGAACTTCAGTTTTCTTGCCACTTAACGAAGACCAGTGGATTACAGATAAGTGTGACATGAGATAAACATCATGCTTGGATGTAGACCAAACCAAGTTCCTCAACTGCAGTTGCAAATGGCAGTATTACAATAAATCAGGTAAACACACTAAGAAAGCAAGACTACCAGGGAAAAAACCAATAAAAGTAAACAAGGACAGTGCGTGTTTGTGTGGAAATCGCAGACTTTAGTAGTCAACTTCAGTTAATATGCAAGTGGCTCTAAAACTAAAAGGAAATAGTAAATTATACACAGGCACAGACACTACCAATAATTGATTTATCAAATGATGTTGACACCAAATGGATCGTGAGACTTGAGAAATTGCATGAATTGGACCTTTTTTTTTTTAAATAAAAAAACGACACTAATTGAAATTTGAACACAAAACAGTAGAAAATGAGAACATACTTGGAAATGGAGGATTTTTGACTTTACAGATCTATTGTTTCGCCAAAACTCATAGTATGATCCACCTTTCTTGGTTGGCTTGCATTCCTGGCAAGAAGTAAAGAAAGATATGATGAATTAAAGGGCCCAACACGACACTGGTTTGATACAACCACAATTCTAGGTGTGAAATTCTACCTTCTCCGAACCCTCTCCTGATTGTGGAACATTTTCATAGTTTTTATACTGTTCTACTCTAGTTTGCCTATATTTCTCCCGAGAGATGCTTAGTCTCTCCCACGGAATCCCTTGAATATCCTTTCCTTTCCTGGCATCTGCAGCGGATGTATCTGTTATTTTATTGTCCTGCACAACACCATAAGCACCTTTTAATCAATATATTCTACAGGAATTAGGTGATAGCTAAACTATTTCTGCGATGACTATAACGAACCATATGATCATAATCATCCTCATCCTCGTCATCCGATTCTGAATCACCAATCACTCTACCACGAAAATACATAATGTCATCTACTTCTTCCATTTCATTATCATCAGCAGCATGATCCATTTCCTCTCCTTCGTAATCAGTCATGTTAGCCTCGGTGTCTATACCTGAGCCAATATCAACATATAGAATGAGGTAGGGTAACGACATCATCACAAAAAACCATAAGAAATTGACTTGGTGACAATCTTAATCGCCTAATGTTAGTTTAGTTTCCAAACGCAAACATGATTAAACCACTTGCAACAAAATTATCTACTCCAAAGTATTGATCTCCATCGCCACCATAAGCTATTAGAATACAAACTCAACAACAACAACTCCAAACAATGAAACCAAAAAATTTCAACATAAACAGCACCCACTCTAAAATAGAGAAATGAAAATCTGCTATATGTGTCTATGGGATTCAGAAGCTACTTCCACAGCTCCGAAAATCGAAGTTTCCCGGAATCTAAACCAGAATATTTCAGCACAAAAACGGGATGCCTCACATTGGCTTCAGATACTGGTGTCAAAATTATTTAAGAGGTTTTCAAGTCACAATAAAGATTGATGTTTGTTAAAGAAGAAGATGATAATACAAATTTAATTAAAAAAATTCCACCAAATCATAGAAACTCTAATTCCTTATTTTCCCCTAAAAAGTTAAATTCAGAGGAAGAAAAAGAACTGAATAATCTCAATCCCAACACAAACTCAAACCGAAGAACTAACAAAGACGAAAACCGAAAACCCTAAGCCGCAAAAGATTCTCGAACGAATCATCATAATTAACTCAAAGAAAATCAAAGGGAATTGAACCTCCGACCGAGCAAGTTTCTGTATCGGCAGGTCTGAACCGCGATCTGCGTCCAAAATCGAAACCTTTACAACCATATCCCACAAAGAGAAACGGACCAACAAAGAAAAAAGAAAGGAAAAAAAAAAAAACATAATCTTCCAACTGAAATTGAATTAGACTGATCTGGTTAAGAAATACTCATACACGATTAGTATCGTGGCGGCGGCGATGGCGATGGCGACGGCAGCGGAAGCTCCGTCGTCGGCGTCAGGATTTGCGATTCTAACCACCAGTTTCGGGGTATATATTTCTCTTTTTTTTTTTTTAATGATGAAAAAGGGCGTAAAAAAAACGATTTTTGTATTTGTTAATGTTTATGAGGTATCACTTTGGCACCGTCTTCTTTCTCGTTAGGAAAACATGGAATGAGAGACAGGTGTAGATGGAACGTCTGGTTGGATTTACGTTTATGCCCCTGGGGAGTTCACAAATCCCCCACGTACGACAAAAAAAATAAAAAAATAAAAAATAAATAAAAAGCAACAGATAACGAAGAAGCTCATTTCATTACAAACTGTTGTTGGACAAGCCAGCCGTACCTTTTTTTCCAAGAATTTTACCCACTCTCATATCCCAGATTTGGATGGATTTCGAGATTTCCACTTCCAGTTTTGCTTCGTGTCGTTTGCCATGTCATGAAAGAGTATTTTTAGTTTTGGCCTACAAGTTGTGCACTTTATCCTTTTTGGGCTCTTAAATTTCTAAATATTACAAATTGTCCCTCAATTCAATTCATCAAAATTAAACTTGCGTTTGGTTCATTAGTTAGGAATGAAATTTTTAAATTAGAGTTAGCTGACTTTCAAAAACTAATCATAATTTTATTGATTTTTCAGAAAAAGACAAAAACTGATATGAAAAAGTAAAATTTAGTTGAAGTTAAACTTAAATATCAAACAAAGCCTAAATTTAGAAATTACAAAAAAAAAAAAAAAAAAATTGTGCTCTTTTTTTTTTTCCCTCTCTTTTTGAGTAAAAATTGTGCTATTTTTGTACCTCAATTCAATTCATCAAAATAAATTTAGAAATTAAAAGAAAACTAGATATAAAATTGTGCTTTTTTTTTTTGTCTTTTTGAGTAAAAAAAATTATGTTATTTTTATATTTATATATTTTAAAAGTAATATTAAGAAGACCAACTCTAATATAATTTTTTGAATTCAACTTTCGTAACAATAAGTTGTCCTCTTTAAATATTTCTTAGTAAAAAAATAACTCACATATTATTTAAATTAGTACTTAAAAAGTTAATATTAAAATTTGTGTCTAAAATATTTTTCTTATTTTAAAAACACGATTGAGTTGAAATACGCCTTATCAAATATCAACTAGGAATGTGACAAATAGGCGGTTGATTTCGTTGAGTTTTTGACATTTTTGTGATGGAAGGGTCAAATATGAGATTTTTTTATTTAATTTTTTTTAAATTTGGGACTAAAATGGAACAAATTAGGAGGTCCAAATTGGAACTAATCTTTTTCTAAACGATCTGTCGTCACTCGTCAACGTCGTCTGAACTTCTGCCACGCGCCAGCGCGTGAACACTCTCTCTTTCTCTCTGCGGATTAGGAGAGAGAGACACACACAGGGAGGACAGTCTCTCTCACTCCTCACTTCACTCACTCATCTCTCTCTCTCTCATCTGAGGTATAGAGCAGTATGAGGAGTGCGGTTACTCTCTCTAACATACAGCTAAACCAACCCATTTTCAAACCTCAGCTTCCGTCGAAACCCACCTCGATTTCTCGCCGGAGCTTCAGAGACCTGCGTTGCCGGTCGTCTTTGGTCGTCGCCACGTCTGTGGAGGACAAAGGCGGCGAAGCCATTTCCGAGGACACCGAAGCTCCTCCTTACCCAATTGACTCCATTTCTCGCCGCCTCATTCTTCTTCGTCACGCCAAGAGCTCCTGGAAAGATCGTTCCCTCCGAGGTTACTCTCTATCTCTCTCTCCGGCGAGTGATTGTTGTTCTTTGCTAAACTGAGTTGGATGATTATAAATTTAACGTCTTTTTTTTTTTTTTTGTTTGGTTGTGTTGTTCGAATTTTCGCAGATCATGATCGGCCTCTGAGTAAAACAGGGAAAGCGGACGCCATTAAAGTAGCTCACAAACTCCATGAGTTGGGTTGGATTCCTCAACTCATTCTGTCTAGGTTGGATTACTCGGAAAATTACGGTGTAATTTATCACCGAAATGGAACTTAATTGGATTTTGGAGATTGAAAATATTCTGATTTTTCTGTGTCTGTCTGTGTTTAGTGACTCATTGCGAACGAAGGAGACGCTTAAGATTATGCAGGAAAGCGTGGAAGGGCTCTTGGAAGCCGAAGTGCGATTCTTTTCGAGCTTTTATTCAATTGCCGCCATGGATGGTCAGACAGCTGAGCACCTTCAACAGATTGTGTGTAGTTATTCAGGAGATGAAATAGCCACTGTCATGTAAGTTTTGATCGCCATTTCGCTTCTTTGGAACTAATATGTGTCTATGATTCTGAGACAAAGGCGAAAAGGAAATGCCTTTGGGACGAAAATTTCAAACAATTTTATTTTGTCTGAACTGGAATTTTAGGATTTTGAATTGGCTTAGATTGGCGGTATCTTCATATTTGACGCTTTTAATGTCTTCAGCTGCTATGGAAGGCATAAACGGAAAAAAAAAATTTTCATTTTGGGGATGGATTTTGTCCAGTTCATAAAACCTATCTTATGATAGTTTGTGGAAGAGCTTCGTGATGATGATGGCATAACCGTACAGGTGTATGGGACATAATAGGGGTTGGGAGGAGGCGGCCTCAATGTTCACAGGCACCTCCGTAGAATTGAAGACGTGCAATGCTGCTTTGCTCGAAACTACTGGGAAATCTTGGACCGAGGTTGGTTACCTTCCTTTATATTCTGTCATTGGTATTTATTTTGATACCATCCTTTGTTTTTTTTTTTTTTTTTTTTTTTTCTTTCAATTAACGAGAATATACGTCTTTATATAAATTAGTCGAAGAAACTATATTGCCTTGATAATCCTTTAGAAGTTAATAACTCTATAGCATCTGAGACTTTTGCCCTCTTCTCGTTTATTTTAGTATCTAAATGATGTTAAATTTAAAGGTTGTAGATTTGTAGTAACATTTCACTTTTCAATTAAGGAGTTCCCAGTTGCTCACTCTTTGAAAGCTTAAGGATTGAGTGTCTATCCCTCTTTGAAAACATATTACTTGAGACTCAGAGAATATAAAGTTAGCTCAAACTAGTGGAGTGAGTGGCCCCATGAAATTGCGAATTAAGAGCGTGAGATGTTCTCAATAGAAGTGAGCCAGGAAAATCCTTATCTAAGAGTGTATGTACATACAAACAGGAAATAATAATAATGAGCTTTAATGTCTCTCCATTTTGAACTTAAAGAAGGGAATTAAATGTTGGGTTTTGAACTCTAGCCTCCCCTAACGTGTTGGGAAGTGGGGGTTGTGTGAACTACTGGGAAGGTGTTTTTGGTTTAGCTTGGCATTGAGAAGCTAAGGGGCAGTGATAGCTGCTTGGTGATTCCAAGGTCATTTGCAGTAGAAGTCAATCTCAATTCTTCTTGAGACGATCGATCCTAGCCGTTAGCCTCCATTCATAGTAGACAGATTTTTGAGAGTTCTTGCAGCTAAGTACTCTTTGTTGAACTTGAAAGAGGAGTCTATAGCATTGTGAGTCGTTAGTTGAGCAACATGCTTTGGTTGGGGACTACTTACCTTCGAAAATCTAAGATATATGCACACACCAGTTACGTGCATTTATATGGCCGGCATTTTGCAGGGTTCATTCAAGTTGTAAATGTTCATATTCCTTTCTGGAAGGATACCTCATTTATTCAAAGCAAATATGGGGTAGATGAAATTAATGTACTGAATAGATGCAACCATAGATGCCTATGACTGTTTTGGTTGTACTTTGCGGAGCTAAAGTTTTAGTTTCGGCCGCACTTTGTTGGACTAAGCTTTTAATCTTGGTGTATTTTATTTGTTTTGTCCCTGACTAATCCAGTATGTTCCAATCACAGGCATTTGCTTTGGCAGGACTGGGCGGGTGGAAGTTGCAGGGCATAGTAAAACCAAGTAGCTAGTGGTCTTTAAAACGTCTGAAACTTTTAAATACTAACCATAGCAAAAAAGAGCTATAAACACAACCAAAACCCTCAGAAGTTCACGTGTAATAAGTCATCTTCTTGCTAAAAGAGTTCTTTGAGCTGTAAAACCAGTACCATTTTCTTGACTCTGCTAGCAATCTGCATAGATGGGAAGGTCGACATTCATCGGAGATTCATCCACGTATGCTGGTAGTGAATTTCTCTAACCGGAAACTCTAATTGAAGCTTTGTCACGCCTAAAAGTGTCAAAAGCTGGAACTCTTTCTACTCGGAGGGGAATGAGCATCTACGGTCTTTTTCAATCGTTGTAAAGTTGACCCAAGATAGCTAATTCTAAAAACTATTGCTAGACTATGAACTGGAATTTTGATTTTTTTTCCAACTTAGCTATATTGATGTTATCTTTTCTTTCAATAAACATTTGGACTTTTTTACACCATTACCCCCCCAAACTTTGTGATTGGCAAATGAACTCCTAAATTAAAAATATTGGTATTTAACTCCCTAAACTTTAAAATCATTGCATCAAAGCTCATATTCATAATACCGTCATTTTTTTTTTGACAGGATTTGATATGTGCATGGCACATGAACAATGAGTGAGAGGTAAAAACTGTCAAACCATGTGAATTCAAAAGCGCGATCAAAAGGTATTGACGAAACAAATTTTGAAGTTTGCGACGTCGATCGTCAAGATTTTTAGTTTAGAAAATGATTTGACAAATCCAAAAATTTAAGGAACACCCATGAAAAAAAACCCTAAAATTTGCACTTTAATTTTATTAGTTTTTTAAACTATAGCTTGAAAGCATGGTTGTTGAAACCAAGTTGTTGAAACTATTGGTTGAAGGCACTAACCATCCCGTTGACACCTAAGTCAACGCTGGATTTTGTGAGTGTGAATGAATGAATAAAAAAATGGTGCTGTAAGTTTACCATGGTTGGTCCATCCAAACAATTAGTCACGTTCATGTGTTAAATATCTTGAAAATGTTTTTATTTTGATATTAAAATAAAAGAGCAATTGGTCTAAATAATCCTTGAATTCTTTCAAATGTGACAGTTTGGTCCCTGTTTTTTTTTTTTTTTTACCGAGATAATCCTGAATTCTTATTTTCTAGCCATTTCAGTCATTTCCGTCCAAAAGTTTTTAACGGAATTTGTTACGTGTAATGCATGTGATCTAATTTGTAAAGGTGTTTTAATAATTTAATAATAATTAATTTAACAAAATAAAATAATAATAATAATTTTCTCTCTCCTCCCTCTCTATCTTCCCATTTTTGATGGATAGCTCTTTTCTTTATTGTGGTTATAATGCCAAAATATTAAGTTGGCTCATTATCGATATGTTGATCAGGCTTCTTGAATTTTCTATTTACCTATATTTTTTATTGTTTTATTATTTTTCTTTGTGTGTAATGATACTTCGAGGCTTCTATTATTTATGCATGATTTTATTTCTCGTACCTTTCTTGGGGCAAAACCTAGATTGCACGGGGAAGAGGAAGAAGGAGGGAGGGAGGGAGACGACTTCTAGCTCCGGCTCCGGCTCTGGCTCCGGCGTCAGCGTCTGATCTAGTGGGGTAGGGGGTGGGAGGGAGGAAGGGGAGGGGAGAGAGAGATGTCTCTCCTTTTTTTTTTTAAAATATTATTAAGGGTATTTCATCTTTTTATGAGTATTTTCCTTAAAAAAGCACAATACGTGCTTCTCACGTGATCATTCCGTGAGTTTTTTAACGGAACCAAACGGAAAGGATTAGAATGGTCCAAAAATAGGAGTTCAAAATTATCTCGGTAAAAAAAAAAAAAAAAAGGACCAAATTTTTACATTTAAAAGAATTCATAGATTATTTGACCCAATCACTCAAAATAAAAATGTAAGTTTTTTTATTATATATAATAGTTTTCAAATCGTTTGAGAAAATATGTTTAAATGTGTATCTAGCGAAACCGTTAAAGAAAAAAGTGAATTGATCAAGAAGTCGAGATCTTTAGTGACCTCCAAAGAAGTCTCACAAAAAAATTACTCGTGCCCACTTCGACACCTCTTTGATGCATAAACCTTTGTCCACTATTAAAAAGTACTTGCTAATCGAGGCTAATATTAGCTAATGTTGACTTTAATCTGACACGTGGCATGCATTTGACGTTAAAATTACCCCCAAAAACAACATTCAAGCAGCAGAAAATTTAACGTCTTCGACAACATACCTGTGTGCACCTTCTATAAATTAGAAGAAAAAAATTATTAATAACGAGCACAATGGTTTGCACAAATTAATTTGCTAGACATTAGCTAAGAAAAGTTAAAGAAGGAAAAAAAACAAAAATGGGACTTTATGTAACCGTTAGAGAAGTGTAAAATGCTTGGGGGGGGGGGGGGGGGGGGCGGGGGGCCGGCGCCGTGGGGGGTTGCGGTAAAGTATTGTATCCTGTTAATGACTTTCTTATTTATTTTTCTTGTGGAAACTGTTAATGACTTTCATTATTAACGAAAACAAAAAAGTACACTATTGTACAACACAGTTGGCCTAGGCCCCGGATTCGGAAACGATTAGCTTCCATTTGGCTCTTACGTTAAAGTTTTCGTTTTTATTTGTATCGTTGGTTGGTTGATCGTAGTTAAAATTTTTAAGTTAGAATTAATTTATTTTTAAAAAGGTTGATTATAATTTTTATTGACTTAAAAAAAAGATAAAAAATTTGTTAAAAAAATACAATTTAGTTAGAGTTAAAATAAAATACCAAATATCTTTTTAGTTTTTGTCTTTTTTTAAACAATCAATAAAAATTATAATTAATTTTTAAAAAGTCATTTAATTTCAATTAAAAAATTTCATTCAAAACTTAACCTCCATTTGATAAAAATTTTTTAAATTGGAACTGATTGAGTTTCTGAAAACTAATTATAAAATTTATTAATTTTTATTAAAATAAAAATAAAAATAAAAAATATAATTTAATAAAAATTAAATTAACTTATCAAAGGAGACTTATAAATGGAATGCAAGTTTATGCACACAAAAACTATAAATTAAAGAAAAAAAGCACATACACTTTTGTTTAAGCTTGCTTTTTAGTACTCTACCAGAAAGGGGGGCCAAAAAAAAAGTCTGCTTTGGTGTTTGTACAGGTACTCAAAAGAAGAGAAGTCAAAAATTAATACAAACACAAAAATAAATAAATAAAAATGTGGAAAAAAAATACACATAAAGGAAAGGAAAGACAAGTGGGAGGTGTTGTGTAGTGTGATATGCAGATGTTGGCTGTTGCTGTGAGCTGTGGCTGAGTTTCCTGTACGGTAGAAGAAACTAAACAACACCCTCTCTCTCTCTCTCTCTCTCCCCCCCTCATAAATGAGTTTTGCTGGGTTTGCTTTGGGGTGTCCTTTGTTTTGTTTTGTTTTGTTTTTGTTTTTTTGGCTTCTTTCTGTCTGGTGAATTTCCTGTTCTTTCTTTCCGTCCCTTTCTCCGCTTAGCTTGCTGAGAAAATTGAGCTCTGAAAGTTTGGAGATCTGGGTTTTTTTTTTTTTTTTTTGGTGTTCTCTTTCTTTCTCTCTCTGTCTCTGTGACTATCCTTCCATTCTAATCATCCTCCTCTTTCCTCGGAGGATTGGATTTTTGGGCGGTAGGGTCCACCGGTTTACAGTTTTCTTTTTTGGTGGTTTCTCTCTCTACAAATTTCTATATTTTTTCTGCTTCCCCTTTCTGTCTCTTGAAAAAAGTTTGCAGCTTTTCGCTACGGAACTTTTTCTCAGCATTGGATCTCGCTCGTGGAAAAATTTTCGTTTTTTGTTTTGGGAGCTTTCTTTGAAGGTGTTTCTAGTCAAGCTTAAGCTCTTTTTGCTGGAAATTTGGAGGAGAGAGAGAGAGAGAGAGAGAAAGAAGAGATGGAGTAAGGGCTCAAGCTCGTGGAAATGGCTGAGAATCGAAATCGAGGGTGAAAAAAGAGAAGTTTTTTTTATTTTTTATTTTTGGAATTTCTTCGTGTAAACATTCTGATGAGAAGACGAGGTTGGGAGGCAAAATGATCGATCAATTCATCAATTTTGTGATTCGCCCTCCCAGGTACCCTTTTCCCACTGTCCTTTACTTTCACCAAATTTTCGTTTTTTTTTTTTTTTCCTCAAATTTATTTTGGCTTTAAATGAAGATATTTTACAATTTCAGGGCATAGCCAATTTGAAATATTTAGGAATTTTAGATCAATCTTTGACATGCTTTGCACATCATGTAATGGAAACTGGTTCAAGAATTTGGCTTTTTCACTGTTTTTCATACTGAAATGGAAAATATGTACATATATGTGTATATATATATATGTATAGAGCCGGTTACTTTAAACACTTGGACATTTGCTCTGTGCAGAGTAAAATTTTGAATCTTTTAATTGTATTACATTGGTTATTTAATGCACTTGAATGAGTTCATCCTTTCCTTAATTGTACCAGCTTTAAATTCTCTTGCATTCTTTAGCTCATTAAGTTGTTGTTCCTTAGCAATTTAAATATTAAAACCCTGCCCTTCAAATATATATATATATATATATTAATATTAAAAGATGTAAAATTTTATGTTCAGGGCGGACTACAATCCAGATCAGTATCTATGGGAAAAGGATTTCACGCTTGCAGGGAGAACATACAAACGACAAGACTTGGAGGCAAGTATGGACACCAGTGCATTGCAGTCCTTTTGTTCTCTTTCGCTAGTTTGCGAAAATGTGTATTTGAATGATAGTTCCTGAACCATGCTGGATTATTTATTTTTCAACATTTGCAGCTCAGGAATGCGAGGGGCCATGTGTTGCGTTGTAGTCATTATGTGCCTTCGCAGTTCCCCGAAGACTCTCCCCTTCCCTGTGTCATATACTGCCATGGAAACAGGTAGGAGAGAGAAGTTAGACCGCTTTTTGTTTCTCTGTAAAAATTTTGCGCCATTCCACTTATTAGGGTCCTACCACTCACTTGTCTCAAGTGGAATAATGCAGTGGATGCAGGGCAGACGCAAATGAGGCTGCTGTAATCCTTCTTCCATCAAATATCACTGTTTTCACTCTTGATTTTTCGGGTTCAGGCTTATCCGATGGTGATTATGTCAGCCTTGGTTGGCATGAGGTACTTTTCCTATTTATCATTTTTTTTTTCAATCAAGTCTCTATCTCTTTGAGATGCCTAAGTTTCCATTAATCTGTGCAGAAAGACGACCTCAAAACTGTTATTACACATTTAAGAAGCAACAAACAAATTTCACGTATAGGTCTTTGGGGACGATCTATGGGTGCAGTGACTTGGTACTTCATCTTCTGTTTATGCAAAATTTGTTGTTGATTTCTTTTCTTGCGGATTTCTTCTATTTGCAAGGTTTACTCGACTTGCTTTTTTGTTTGAATTGCATTGTTGTGGCCAAAGATAGCTGCTTGATATTTTGTTTTGAAGAAGTCATTACTAAATGTTCCATTTTACTAGTTGATGGAAAGTTCTTTTTCCCTTTCTTTCTTAAAACTGTTGACATATTAATTAAAATATCTTTTATTGTAGCCTCCTTTATGGAGCAGAAGATCCTTCAATAGCTGGAATGGTGTTGGATAGTGCCTTTTCAAATTTATACAATCTAATGATGGAACTTGTGGATGTGTACAAAATCCGGCTTCCTAAATTCACAGTAAAGTATCTTGACCGACCTCTCACGTTATTAATCCCACTTTAGGTTTTGGTCGTGAGGAATATCTAAACCGTTCTCTCTGACATATTTATCTCCATTCTCCTTGATCAGGTTAAGATGGCAGTGCAATACATGCGCCGGGTAATTGACAAGAAGGCAAAGTTTGATATAATGAATCTTAATTGCTTACAGGTTTGTCTATGTCTTATGTATATAAAAAAGACATGTAGTCAAACCTAATTCGTTAACGTTGTATAATTTTTCTAGATAACTAAATAGGCCCATCTTGGTGGCTGGCAGGTTGCACCTAAGACATTCATTCCTGCTTTATTTGGACACGCAAAGGATGATAAATTTATCCAGCCCCATCATTCTGACGACATATATAAGTCTTATGTGGTATTGCCTCAATTAGGATCCTCTACTTTCCGAACTTAATATGCCCGAGTTGGAAAACTGTGGAAATATCTAATTAATCATACCACTGATCCTCTGCAGGGGGATAAAAACGTTATATATTTTGATGGTGATCACAACTCCTCCCGGCCTCAGTTCTACTATGATTCGGTGTCAATTTTCTTCTTCAATGTTCTTCACCCACCACAAATTTCTTCTGTTAACTCGTGTAAGCCAGAGAAATACTATGATTTGGGGGATTTGAAGGTTGCTGCTGGTATGGACGAGGTAATACCCATTTGATATGCTATTTGTTAATAAAAGAATTTAAAAAGGTCATACTTATCTATAAAATCGTTGGTATCAATGATTCAAGTTCATGGCGAGTGTTTTCCTGTTTAGTTATAGTATTGTATGGTGCAAGGTAGATTTTAAACTCAAAATCTTAAGAAAATAATTTACTTATATAAGAATATATATATATATATATATATGATTTCTTAGCGTTTCCTAACAAGTGACTTGTTCTATTACAATTGAGATTCATAGTAATTTGTTTTTATCTTTTCGTCTCAGGGTTTGTTATACGAGATTATTGCTGGTGTTCACTCTGCGGGTGCTGATGCAGCGAGTTCATCTTCTGCTCCTCCCATTGTGTCAACTACAAAATCAGTTGATGAACTTCTCTCTGATATCGCTCCAATGACTGCTGTATGGATCTTCTTTTGTGGTTCATTACTAATAGTATGGTATTCATTTTCACTTATGTTGAACTATTGTATGATTCGTAACAACACAGGATTCGGTACTTGCTGAGATTAATGAGTTTGGTCATGAATCATCACAATTACAGGTGATTTTATTTACTACTCCTGAGTTTGGTGTTTTCTCTGACCACTTTACAGATATTTTTAGCTTAATCTGTCTAGTTATTGTTTTACAGGATAAGCCAAATAGCCAGAATGACGAATGTTGCTCGTATACAAGCTCGAATAGAGAGAGTTGGGGAAGATGCTCATCTTTAGGAGGCAGTGATGAAGAATCTTCTGCAGATTGCACAGCAGCGGAGAATGGTCATCAGGTCCTCTCTCTCTCTCTCTCTCTCTCTCTCTCTCTCTCTCTCTTGTGTTATGTCTTGGGTTGCAACATCAGGGTGCTTTGCCTTTGTGATTCTATTGAGATATAGACAAATCTTGAATTTTTTAATTTCTTTTTTCCCCCCCTCTTTCTGGTATTCTAGAAGACGCTTAAGGTGTTCGCAACACCTCTACGAAACAGCAAGCAACAGAAGCCGTCGGACCCAACGAAAGAGGAGAAGAAGAAGAAAGCGCCAACCATCACAAAGAAGCCTAAAAGTGAAAAACTCGAGAAGTTAGAGGCCCTCAGTAGACGACTGCGTCAGTGCATCCTAAAGAGAGTAAACCACAGGAGACATAGCTCTTCATGACTGTTTTCACTAGACCAGGGTTTGTAGCTGCTGATGTTTTTCTTTTTTTCATCTTCTTAATTTACTTCTCATTAGTGTATCCCCAACCCCATTACGGGTTCTGATCCTTTCATTCTCGTCATCTTTAACGCCGCGGAATCTTTCTGTTTTAACTCTCGTGTGTGCCATTGTCCATCTCGTTCTTTCGAGCTTCTCTTCCTCCCACGTGCACATACATTTGGTGACTTCACACGGCACACAAAGAAGTTGTCATTGTTTTTACAATCGTGGACCTTGTTAGGTAATTACTGGGGCCAAAGATTGACTGATATAGTGAATCTGAATATAGAAAAGCATGACACTTGAAAGAGTTCAGATGAATTGTACATTTGTCTGATTTAAATTACAAATGTGGCTGGTCAGATATCGCAGAATGAACGGAATTCAGATCGATTTAATGCGTAGCGTGCGTGGTAAATATGTTCACCTATGGTTCTGTCGACATCCTATAGTTTTGTCATGTTGTATAAATTTACCTTTTGAATGGAATTTGATAAGTTGCCAAAAATTGTCACCAGGTTATATGGGAATCTTGTTCACGGGTTTTGTCTAGTGTTTAGAAAATGTGGTGACGTACCTATGACCTCCACTAGCTGAGCGCAAGAGATGAGACAAAAATACGCGCAAGAAAAACATCATGTGAATTTTGTGTCATGGTAAATTTCCCTTCCTTCACGTTTGGGTAAATACTGGAAGGTTCTTTTCAGAGTCGAAAAGCTTTCTATTTTGGTGCCTCCTTTAAGACACTCCCCTGCTAAAATGTACCAAATATTTTCTTAATACCAGCATTAGATATATTTCTATACATTATTCTTTTTGGATTATTCTCATCTTATTCTCATCTTATGCTCTTAAATTATAGGATCATTCTCACTTTACTCCTAAATTTAAAAAACTCAATTTTGTCTCTTCAACTTTGAATTTACCCCTTTTATTAGAACTTCTGTTTAAAAATACGAAAAAAATAAAAATAAAAGAGAATTAACCATATCCAGTCTATTAGGATTTATGTTGAAAATAAATGTAAAAAAGTAAAAATAAAAAATCATATCACTGCACTTAACTTTTTTTAAATCCATTTTTATGTGAAATTATAATAAAAAAAGTTTAAATAAGGGCTTAATCAAAGGTGCGGAGTAGGTGTTGAGGGAGAAAGTGGAAAGAACCCCTAAAAAGGCTAAAAGAGTGTAAATAATATTCCGACTTGTCTCGTTATTATAGCAAATTAACATTTGACCTTTTAAAAAATAAAAAAATCAAAATTCTGGAATTTTACATCAATCAGCCTATATTAGCATTGGCAAGTAATGACAGGGTTAAAGGTCCAAAGAGCGAACAGTATCCATAAAAGAAATGTAGTGATGTCGTAGACTGATAAAATTTAAGGAAATAAGATCTACGTTAAAACAGTTAGCATACAAAGGAACCATCTCTTATCCTCGTTCACAGTAATTCTCTCGATTTGATTGGAACTGAGGTTATTTTTTGTGAACGTGTTTTGGTTGATCCTACTTCATCTCAAAACATCTACTAAATTAAGGAGAGCATCATTTTAACCTGGTCAGAGACGGCTCCCAACACACTCATACGAGGAAACTTGAAAGTCCAAGTCCTAAAGTGCATATTCTACTCATTACACAGTAAATTATAGATCGCTGTTTGTGACTTTTTCCAGCTGATCGTCATTCCCAACCGTGTTTCCGGATGATTCAAACTGCTCTCTAGTTGGGAAAACTGAGTGTGGTTGCTGGTAAGAAGAGTTTAAACTCGACTCCAGTATCTGGTGTGTAAGCACTAATTCTGGCTTGGCGTATGCTCCGCCCGTGTTAGTCCGTTGCTTCTTAGCTGACCTCTCACCATTTGGGCTCTCAGATGGGTAACCACCAACATGGCAACTGGAATCTGGAGTCGATGGTTCGTGGTGAGATGATAAAGATTCATCAACGGAGAGGCTCTTATCTGCGGTGCGTTCCTTGGCAGTCTTGTCTTGAAGGGGGGCCTCAGAGGTTGGTGCAGGAGTTGCTGGCTCCGTCTTGTCGGATTCCGGGGGATTGTCACCCGCCACTGGGGCCCCAGGAGCTTCTGAAAGAACTCCGCTTAGTCTTTGTTGTTCTTCAATAATCTTCTTCAAGTACTTGCCTTGGGCTTCTATGCGTAACTGTAGCTGTCTCTGTACCTGTTGCACATTGACAATTAATCACAGTATCGCGTCATATAGCAAAGAAGAAGGGCCCTAATCATAGTGTCAACTTTGCTTAATTTGATGATAACCGCAAAATAGAAATCAACCTCTAGTTGCTCATGCAGCCGCTTCTGGACCTCCATCTGCAGCTTCAGCGCTTCGGTAATTTGCATCCCTCTGGAAAGAGAAAGAGCATGTACTTTATCAGCCAACTGACAAGCCAAATTAATAAACCACAAATTTTCATCGTTCATGATTTTATGTTCTTATCTCAGTTGTTACTGATACTCGATGAGATTGACCAATATAACAAATTTATAGCTGCAGTCAATGCTCATATATTAAGCAGGTAGTTCTCCTAGTACAAACTTCAAATAAAGACGACATTGTCACGATCCGTTTACCTACTAGTAAATCAGTATTAAAAACCTAAGAGTGGAGATTACAGGTAGCTCTACTTACGATGAACCATCCAAATTGGAAAGTGCATCCCCAGGTTCTTTCTTGTCAGCTTTTTTTCCTTGCATCAACACAAAAGGAATCAAAGACATTAAGCCAGGATTATATTAAAACAAACCAACGTTTTTTACTGATAGAGAAAATTAGCCCAAACATCGCAGTCCAAATCCAAAAATTACTATAGTAATTATAAACGACAATTGAATCTACCATCATCTACAAACAATAAAAATAGTAATGATAAAAGAATCAGATACACGTACCATCAGATGAGGAGTCAGGTAGGTATTTTGCAAGCCGATATTTCTGGACACACAACAAAATAGGACGAAACAACCGATGAGAACACTAGACATATTCCCTAAATGCTTAGTTTGAAAAATTATGGTGAAAGAGGTAAAAGAAAGTGTTTGAATAATTCAACTAGATAAACCTGTAAATGACTTTTGACGTGATAAATTGTTAAACCTTGTACACCCATCACTCTGAGAACACCTTTGGGGGTAGCACCTGGGAGAGGATAAAATGAAGCAAAATATTAGTCTTGAAAAACTCAACACAGAAATTGTAAACAGAAACTGATGGATTTCTCAATAGAAATTGACTATTCCGCTACAAGGAAGTGTTGCTGTATGAGAATCTAGTCTACATATCCACACAACACATCTTAATAATTCCCAACGAAATATTTGGTACCAATTAAGCTTGAATAAATAATCATTTAATAAATGAAGGCAGCAAATCAGCAAACAAATGGCACAAATTTGAGGGGAAAGAATAGAAATAAAAATTAAACACTGGTGCAGCAAATAGAAGTTAGTGTGACTCACGATCTGGTCCACCAAGTTGTTGCACAGCATCAACAAAGCGTTCGTGAAGATCATGTGTCCAACGCAACCTCTGTTTGGAGGCAAGACTGGGGTTATTGAGATTGTTCCCTCCATTCATGGGATCCATTGTGTTCGCACTGCTATCTGAATGTTGACCATGGACAAACGAATTGTTCCGAGAAAAGTTTGAACTAGGAACACCCTTTTGTTGATACATTTGTCATTTATCTACGGAAAAGAAACCAAAAAACATAAATTGCACAATAGTATAAAGCCAAAGAAAACCCCAAAGGCACTAAATTCCAAAATTAACCTTAGAGGCTAAGATAATTTAGCATGCTATATATGTCCCAACAAACATTCAACTTTTACCAATTTAGCATCATGTACTATAATCAGCTCGAAATTGTGTCAGTCCCCATTTTCTAACAGAAAACGCATTCAAGTCCACCAATAAAAGAAAGCTTAATTTGTATACCAAGAAAAAACAGAATCCTCATGTATACGCTCAACAAAATAGCAACGAATCATCACGAAACAGCACATAACTGGAATTAGATACTAAAAACCAGAATATTGAAACAATGTTGCTTGTCATGCAAACTTCCAGTAAACTCCGCTTTTGCTTTCTTTGTCCCTCTTGTTAAATACATCTAGATCCAAGATTGCAAGCTCAATACAATCAGTAAAGCAAGCACTTCAGCTAAGAATAATAAATGATAAACATAAAATCATTCAAAACCTAAATTCAGAAAACTTCGATTTTTGGTAACTTTTAAAGATTCCATAATTTAGATTATACAAAATCCAAATACGGACAAATTATTATTTCAAAAAAAAAAAAAAAAGTGGAGAAATTAACTGTCCCATCATTTAACACCAGGGTAGAGATTCTTCTCTCTTGCAAAAACAAAAATCGCCATACGAAGGTTAACCGGTTAACCGATCGTATCCCTTCGAAGAAAGCAATCGTTATCTCTCAAAGGCCTTACCTTAAAACACCGCAACACCTTAAACTCTTAACACGCATCAACAAGAACAACAGCAAAAGCACAAGACATGGTATGAAAAAACCAAGGACATTGCTGAAGTGCCTAAAGCACATCAAACTTTTAACTGTTCCCTTAGCTTGGAGAGGAAAGTTTGACCATTTTTCATAAATATGGGTACTGAAAACTGGGATTTTTTATTTTTCTTTTTGTCTCCTTCAAACAAAGAGCGTAATTAGGAAGATAATTAAACAAGATTTTCCCCCTCTCTCTATTTAGGCAGTTAATGAAGACGTAAATACAGCTGGTGGTGAAACTGAGTGCAAATTGGGAAATTAGGGCACCCATTTCCAGTCAGCACCCAAATCTCCCACAAAACGGGAAAATTCGTTTCATATGCATAAATATATGAATATCAAGTATATCTAACCAATTAATTAGGTTAAACTGGTAAAACAATTAGGGTTCTTAAAAAAATTAAGTAATAATCAACACCAACTCCGACGAGAACTCTCCGAAAGCATACTTTTTGCTTAATACCCAAAATGAAAGATTTTGTTTTGGGTCAAACAATCAAAAAACAAAGGAAGAAGAAGAAGTGACTGAAGAAGAAGAAAACAACCTCAAAAAATTGAAAGCGGGTGATTTTACAACTTAAGGCCCAGAACGTATTCGACAAAAGGTCAGAGAGAACATACCCAGATCTAGAAAATCCAAAACAGGGACAAACTCAAATCCTCCCGCCCTCCAATTTCAGACAATGCTTCTTCCTTTGTTTTTCTATCTCTCTTTCTCTCTCTCCTCTTCCTCTCTCTAGCTCTCCGTGCGGTTAAGACACTGATTATAAAAGAAGGTGTCTTTTTTGGAACAATGGAGATAAGCAGAGAATTTGACTCTTAACGCGTGTGCTCTCTCTCTCTCTCTCTCTCTTAAATAAATGAAAATCTTAGAGAGAGAGATAGAGAGATTCCAGACGTACAAGTAGAAACAGAGTAGCAGAGAGAGGGTATTAATATTCAAAGGCAAATAAAGGAAAAGGACTTTTAGAGAGAGAGAGAGAGAGAGAGAGAGCCTATTCTACTCTACACCCCCAACTGCGTTTCCTGTCCTCGCCTTTCTCTTCTCTTGTTTCTTCTCTCTCTTTGGTTTGGTTTGGCCTCAAATTGTAAGAGCCACACCAGGTACCTCTCTGTCTTATTGGTCCCCCCATTATTCTCTTCTTTCTATTTTTTTTTTTCAAGTAAAACAAAAGAAAATAAAAAGCTTCTAAGGTAGGTATTAACGAAGCAACTGAAATTTTAATTTTACATGTTTTATTTTATTTTTATGATTAAGATCTAATATGTAATAATGTAGTTATCTGTATAGTGCTGATAATTCTGCATGTAATTTCACATAAAATGTTGAATTCGAATACTCAATCTATTTTAAAGAAATGTAATATAAATTATATTTTTATTTTTTTTGTTTTTATTAATAAGATCTAATATTTAAAAACGTGTATTTTTTTACTAAAACCATATTGTGTGTATTTTCAGGAGAAAAAACTAATTAAAAAAAACAAAATATTTAGTGCATCTTTGTCGAATTTTTATTATAATATAATCTCGCTACTATATTTGGAACGGTCGAAAGTAAACGTTTCATGAAAGTTCTCTGTTACTATTTTGACTTTATTGCTATCTCAAAATTATGTGTTATGTTTTATGAGCAAGTGTGTGATCATGAGAAATAAGGAGAATTTAGAACGCATTATAAATCCGTACTAGAAATACAACGAAAAATCTTCTCTTAATTGTTTTCCTTTTTATTTTTTTTTCCTTATCCAAAAACAAGAAAACAATACCATAAAATGTTTTTGATAATTAATGTCAAGAATTCCAATTTTAATTTTATCTTCTTATAACTTGAATTGTCATATTTTTATAAAGGAAAAATGTCATAAATTCCCCGTGAACTTTATTATTAGTGTCAATATGTCCCCTGAATTTTAACATTTGTGTCAAGTTACCCCATCTGTTAGTTTTCGTTAGTTTTTCCGTTATCTTTATGTCAAAATACCCCATGAACTTTGCTTTTGTGTCAAAATACCCCATAATCTTTGCATTTATGTCAAAATATCCCTTGGTCTTTAATATTTGTGTCAAACTATCCCCGATCTTTAATATTTATATTAAACTGACTCATTTATCTTATTTTAAATATCTAACATTGTATAATTACCTTGTAATTATTAACTTTTTAGAATAGGTAAAAAAATATTTGTTTATTCTAATAAAGTGGTGGTATGCATCTTTTTTTAACATATTTTTATTTTATTTATTTTAATTCAAGTTTATTTGGGTTATAGGTTTACTTATGCGTATCATAGTTGCTAAAACTCAGATGCAGGATTTAGATTTCAAATATGCTGTTTATTTGGCCTACATAATTTGAAATCATAGTCATAACAAATTTTATTTATGTGTTTGCTTACACTCATAATGAGAATAAGTATCGTAAATTTACTGTGATACCAATTCCTAGTTATATTTGATCGGTTTGCAAATTTTGGTACAATATTATTAGTCATAATTAAACTAAAAATTGTAATATTAGGAAAATAAAATAATTGACATAAGTTGTATAGTTACTTTTGTTTAAAAAAATCAAAATGAAAGTAAATTTGAATTAAAATAAGCAAAATAAAAAATAATGGGTAAAAAAATACATTCTCTTTTAGTTAAAAATAAAATTTTTTTACCTATTCTAAAAAAATTAATAATTATTAGGTAATTATACAATGTTAGATAAATAAGGCAGTTTGATACAAATATTAAATCTTAGGAGATAGTTTGATACAAATATTAAAGACCATGGGGTGTTTTGACACAAATACAAAGATTAAGGGATATTTTGACACAAAAACAAAGTTCATGGGATATTTTGATATTAAAGATAACGGAAAAACTAACGGAAACTAACAGATGGGGTAAATTAACACACATATTAAAATTCATGAGGTAGAATAGATACATTTTATAGTTCATAAGACATATTAATACTACTGACAAAGTTAATGAAGAATTTATAAAATTTTTCCTTTTATAAATAATACAATCTTTTAATATTAATTCACGTAATATAAATTTAATCACTAATTAATAAAATAATAATAATAACTCGTGGTTGAAATTAAAAATAAAAATAAATGATTAGAGTAGGGAATTCATTTATCAAATAGAAAATTTAAGAAGCTATCATTGAATTTCACCAAACCCGTTATGAGCCAATGGATCATTACCAAACAAACACTGAAACATAGACTTTCCTGTTTTTCCATAAAACAAATGCAAACTGATAATATACCTACAAGGTGGATGAGATGGTAAAGGGGTTAGAAGTTTCTATTAGGCATCTCTCATTTATCCATTAGGTTCGATTTTCACTACCTCCTTTTAGGTTCCGCTTTAGTTTTGGATATTGAAAATTAGTTTGATGATGACAGAGTAGATCACAGATGGACGACTTATAAAAATTAATATAAATAACATGTATCTGTCATACCTAAAAAAGTATTCTTACCCGTAAAACTAAAAATCTTAAAAATGATGGTCATCTCAGATCCTTTTATTCACAAAAAAAAAATCCAATTGATGATTATTATTATTTAACATTGAGAGAATGACTTTGGAAAAGGACTAAAAACAAAATAAAAATGCTGGTCCAATGCACCACCCCAAAAAAAGTCCAAGCTAATCGGCCAACTTTAACATTGTTTTTGCGTGTATTGGAAAATAAATTAATTAATTTGAAAAAAGAAATTGTAAGTTTTAAGTGATTGGCCATGTGGATAGTGATAAACGCCATACGTAATACAGACCGGCCTCAACGGAATCTACCTAAATAATATTCCGTTCCCGTTTCTCCAAAACCAATTATTCCGGCTATTTTGTCATTTTCCCTTTGCCCTTCTTTTTTTTGAGAGGGACGTCTACTTATTTTTTTGGATTTTTCCCTGGCTCTTTTTCTTGTTATTATTATAAAATTTGACAAACAAATTTCATGAGGTGCCCACTTTCCCCACTTACTAGTCTCTCTCTCTCTCTCTCTCTCTTTTTCTCTTTTTTTTTTTTTCTTCTTTTTTGAAGAATTTTTTTTTATTTGTCATGGTTCAATTCAAAGACTTACCAAGGATTTTTTTTTAGCAAAATTCGACCAAAACAAAGTCACAAAACAATGTTTTCCTCTCCATTTTGGACCATCTAACAAGAAATCCCAACTAATCTAATCTAGCCAATAAATCAAAATGCCAAAATGCCAAAACAGAAGTTGACATTTTGTATCTGTCTACTAGCTATGTAATAAACTCGAAATTAAACAAGGGCCGGCTAATTAGTTAGTTAATTAGCTAGTGATTAATCAGAAAAGTAGTAATGCTTTCGGAAGTGGTCCTCAGTCTGAGTTTCCTTTTGAAAAAATCGGCTTCTTACAACTCAAGTCATTATCCTTCTGTAGCCTATTGCAGCATTTTCTGCTTGGCCAGTGAGTGCTACAAAATACTCAACAGGCGTGTCGCATTTCCACCATGTTACCTGAACATTGGACTGTTTGCTTGCACAAACCTTCAAGAACATCATTGATGTATCATTTTGATCCCCCTCAGAATATGTTACGCAGACTGAAACACTCGAGAGGGATCTTATGCGTGCGAGAGTTGACTCATGGCATCATTATCAGCATGCTGAACCACTACCATAGTTTCGTGAAATTGCATTAAAGTCAAAGTGGGATTCACTCAAATCTTTAAGAGACATTGTTTATCAAGTTTAGCAGCAACTTGTCTTAAATTTCTAAAGTCACTAGTGATTTGAATTTACAATTTGGGACGACTTGTTCCTCACTACCCGATCTTGCCAAACTTCAGAGGCAAGAAAAATCTAAATTTTTTACACTTGGAACGTTCTAACAGATGGAGAGAGAAAAGGAAGTCCTTACTAAAATTATTTGATGATGAAGCATTGGAGCAGATCTCAACCCTACATGCCATATCCAGGAATCCCATGAGGATCAACTTGAGCCACGTTAACCTCTTGAGCTCTCACCTTGGTTTCGCCCCAAATCAAACTTGTGGTTGATTCCAAGCTCAGTACACTTTTCTTCCCTCCACCCGGTGACCCTTCTAGGGTCAATCCACCAGGACTCTCATGTGATGTTAGGCAGCTCTCGGTGGAGCAGTCAGCTCTTAATGGACAAAGACCGTTTGGCACTTCTTCTGGGCCCCGCAGTCCAGCCACCTCCACGGAGTGTGACGAGTAGAAGCCAAGTGGGTCAATCGAGGAACTTAATGGTGTTTTAGTCCCTGATCCTTGATATTTCTGGCTTGCTGTGTCGATAACAGAGCCTCCGATAAATTGGTCAGCAAGCATCTTACAGGCTCTCTCAAGCATGGCCATATACCTTCGCTCAGCACTCTGGCGAATCTGCAGGTGCTTCTCAGCCTAAATAGAACAAACATGGGAGTCAAGTGGCTTTACTATGGACATGTACGCCTATTCTATGGAAACTACAGAAGGAAAGACGAAACAATTTACTCGTTAATACAATAACAGCTTATCATCGAGTCTTTTTATTCATGAACACACTCCAAAAACGTAAACTTCTATGCAAAAAAATTACCTCAACTTGCAAGTGTAATTTACTCTGTACTTCCATTTGTGCTCTTAATGCCTCCTTGACCTCATAGCCCCTATCAATGAGAATTTCCTCAGCAAATTTGGCCATATTAGGAAATTCAATATACAATGATATTCAAGCAGACAATAAAATGATCTGATGGAAGATGAGAAGTTATATTCTTACTCATTCATATCAGAAGCTGGCACATTTGGAGAAGAATTACCAGTCCGTGGACTTTCTAAAAGGAATGAAGCTGAGATCCCTCGAATAAATCAGAAAAGAAAGTCAGTCTAGATAACAAAATTCCGACCTACTAATTACTGGTTTAGATACAGAGAATTTTTAAGTTATCAATCACTGAGGTACGGTTCAATTTCCTTGACTAGATAGTACCACCCTTTGCTAGAGGGAAATAAACGAAACAATATAAGAACAGGAGAAGAAAAAAGAGAGTGCCTATGTTATTTCTCAAACGGAAAATAAAGTTGCATGGACTCTGAAGGCTTATGATAAAACCCACCATCTTTGGATGCCTCACTCATATCCTTTCCTGACTGTATGCCTAGTCTGTACTTCTGAAATATAAGAAGAAACGTTTTACATCAACAATTTGGCCATAAGAATTTCATTTTTGACCATCCAGAAGTTCAACTGGGGGGTCACTATAATAGCCCAAAAACGAAAGGGCAAACCTGGAGGTGGCTCTTTAAGTGGAACAGAGTCAATCCCTTCACATTCATCGTCCTCATTATGGCCTTTGGCGTAGCTTCTGCAACATCAGTCATGCCTCTTTTAGGGTACTAATAAAAAACACCAATCAAAGATATTCCAATAGAAATCGGCAACTCCGAAATAACCATTGTTGATATGCTAGTAAATACTAAACAAAAAAATAACTTTATGCTTCTTCATAAGGTCCATCAGACTTATATCCAATCCTAAACATGCTAAGCTGAAGCAGCATTTTCAACCACAACCAACTAATAATAACGACAATATGAAAAAGCCATTGGCACAACTTGATCAGAATCATTTGATTAAGATACCAAGTTCATTAACAAGATTGTATTTAAACCTAAAATATTCAAATAAAATGGGAAGCCACACTGCGAAAATGATCAGACATAGATTTTGCTTTCTGCTTTCTTGATCTGACCTTGAAAAAGAGGTTGAGGAAAGAGAAAACTTCATACACATTGCAGATGACTCTAAACAACCAGATTCTTCAATATGGAGGATAAAAATGTACAGAGAAGAAAAGCAGCAAATGAGTATATTTTAGTTAAGAAATATCTAAATATGATAATTTGGAGTAAAATAAAGCCTTCCAAGTACAGACCAATGGTATATCCTAACTTTTACATCTAAAAATCCTAATGAACAAGGGGCAAGTCGATCCTACTTAGGGCATGTTTGGCATAACTTTGTAGAAGTTGCTTTTTTGCTTTTTGAGTCCAAAAGCTTCTTCTAAAGGTGTTTGAATAATCTGTCAGAAGAGTTTTTAATCAAAACCAAAAAATGTAGCTTCTAAGAAAAGCTCTTTTGAAGAGACTTTGAGCTCGTTTGGCGGAGCTTTTTGTTTTGTTTTTAGTCACTAGAAAAAAAGAAGTAAAAGTAATAGCTTTTCAGTAAGTGTTTGGGAACTACATTTTTAAAAGAGCTTTTGAAGTCAAAATGATTTTATTCCTAATGAGTAATTAAAATGTTAAAATGAAATTTACAACGTCTAATTTAAACTTTGATACAAGTTTTAAAGTTTTTATTTAGAAGAGCTTTTTCTAAAAGATATATTTTCCGATTTAACGGGAAGTTCTTATCAACCACACACTTCTATCAGCAGCTTTTGGACCTAGAAAGCCAAAAGCAGCTTCTAGGAAGCTCTAACAAACATGCTCTTTGAAACTTGTATCAGTTTTTAAGGCATCATAAACCTTTTTATTGTTTATTAGAAAATTTTAGAATCACTTTGATCTATTAAGCTCTTCTGAAAATGTGTTTCCAAACACTTCATAAAAAATTACGACATAGTTTTTCCTTCTCTTCTTCTACATACTAAAAGCAAAAACTTTACCAAATGGGTCATTAATAGATCAAAATAACACAGACTTCAATGCAGCAATGCAAGTCCAATGACCCCAAAGATAGTCGGCTACAGGCAACGGAGAAATGTATTAAGCATGTTTATAATTAATTATCTTTTAACAAAAATCCCAAGAAACTTTGAATTTCCGCACAACAGCATCTATCTAAACTGATCAACACAAATCCTGAACAACACCAATTCTCATATTAGCTAGTAACGCCCAGTAATCAATTTGTTTTCCTTTTTCACTTCCATAAATCAATATTTAAGCTTTTTCGTTAAAATGCTATAGATATCTGTAACCCGGTTGAAACGAAAAATTAAACTTAGGATCCAAAAAATTTATTATTGAAAAAAAAAACACAAATAAAAGAATTAATTACCGAAAATAAAGAGAAAAATGCAACGGTAATTGGGCAAATCAAGATGAACGAATAAAAGTCCTTTTTTTTAAAAAAAAAATCAAGAAAACTTGGACATTAAATGTAAAAATGACTAAAAAAAGAAAGGTCATTTTCGTATAAACCCCAAATGAAAAAAATGAAGTACTGACTACTAGCACCGCCGAGCTGAGTGACGGCGTCGACGAATCGCTCGTGGAGGTCGGCGGTCCAACGGAGGCGGGGCTTGGGATCGGAGGTCAAGACGAGGCATGGGTCTCCCCTAAGATTCTGGCCATGGCCGCCGAGTCCACCCCCTTGGTGGATTTGAATATCCTCCTGACCCATCAACCCTTCGTGCGCTTGAATCAACCGGGGAAACATTTTTTTCCCACACACACACTCTCTCTCTCTCTCTTCTTTCTCTCTCTAGAGCACCGAAAAACCGAGAGAGAAAACCCGCCAATCGGAGAGAGTCTAAAGAGCGAAAAAGTTGGGAACTCTCTCCTTTCCACCGTCAATGAACAAAAACAATAGACAACTTTTTTTATTACTTTTTTTTTCTTTTTTTTTTTGTGTGTGTTTCTCAATTATGGGTGTTTGATTAATATAGTCGTTTTTTTTTTAATTTGTTTTTTTTGTTTTTTAGTTGATGATGGTAAAAAGAAAAAAAAAAAAAAAAAAGGGGAAAGGTGAAAACAGAAACGATGGCCGTACAGCTACTGGGATTGGGGCAGTAGAAGTAGTAGGCAGTGGATGCTTTTAGTTGGAAGTTTGTCGGTTTCTGAATTGTGTCTTCTTCTTCCTCCTCCTCCTTCTCTGCTATGTATCCATGGAGTGACTGATCCATATATGTTGAATGAAGGCTTTGGATTGGAAGTTCAACGTCTCATCCTCGTTCTTACCCTCCACTTGTCATCACAGGTAATTTTTTTTGGAAAAATACAAAAAAATAATTTCAAATAATAATTATACACATGATTTTATCAAAAATAAATAAATAGAGTTTGAATCATTTTTACAAACTTAAAAAAATAAAATATCTTAAAATAATTAAAATAAATAATATTTTAGAAGAAGCTCTATCACAATTTCTCTCAATAATAATAATAAATTTATTATGTAAATAATAAATTACATAATAAATTTATATTTGAAAATTTGTTAGTTTGTTTTTTCTCATTTTGTATTATGTTGATTAAATAATATTTATATTTATATCGTTCAGTTTTTTAATTATTTATTATTTACAGTGAAACTGCTGTTTACATTTTTTTTTTTTTTTTTTTTTTTTGGCGCTAGAAAAATGTTTCTCAGCAGTTGCCAAAAACAGTTGAAACCGATCCCAACCATTTGATGGGCTCGTTGGCCTTGGGTTATCGCAAGCCCAAATAGTATATTGTCACGATAAATACCCAAAACATTGTACCATCATCACCAATAATCCATAATCAATAATAAATCAATTCGATAATCTTAATCTTAATTTTAAGATATATAAAAGTGTCAAAAACTACTCCATCTTTTCACCATGTATCACTCCCTCCTTTTTTTTTTCTTTTTTTTTTCTTTTTTCCCTTTCAATTTTACTTTCTCTCTCTCTCTCTCTCTTTTTTTTTTTTTTACCTTGGCTTTCTTTCCTTTCCCTTTTTTCTTTCCTTGTTTTTTTTTTTTGGCTATTTTTTTTTCTTTTTATTCATTCTATTCAAGAAATTATCTATCTAAAAAATTCTCTCAAATATATGATAGTTAATTTTTATTTTATGACTCTTAATTCTCAAATACATTTTTTATTATGGTATTTATCTTAAAAAAAATTCATGACCCCATTTTTTGTCATGTGTCACTCCCACTTTTTTTTTTCCTTTTTTTCTTTTTAAATTTGAATTTCTTCATATTATATTAAAAATTTTATTTTTACCTCTTTAAAATGATATTATTATCCACTTATGTCCGACTTGTTAGTATCTTTTTTGTTTACTTTTTTTTGTTTACTTTCTTTCATTATTATGTAATTTAATTTTTCATTCTTCTTTTGCCCTTATTAAAATAATTATATTAAATGTATCTTTATTCAAAATTTTTTTTTATATATTCTCAACTATTACTTTTTCATAGCACCACATAGTTAATTTTTTATGCGATTTACCAACTTCTCTACAATTTGTCACTTTTTAAATATTTTTTTTTTAAATTTTATTCTCTAACATAAAATTATTCTTAGAATGTAATCATATATTTTCCTCTTTATTGTTCTCTCAATTGTTATTTTTTCATAATATCTCTTAATTATTATTTTTTATTTAACAAATTAATTAAACACGTGTGTAGCTCGTGTCTACAACTAGTCAAAAATAAAAGTAAGAATTAGTCTCTTGAGATTTTTTCTTTGAAATTCCTTTTAAAAAATGGATTTTTTTTTTAAATTTCGTAAGGGAGTTCCATCCTAGTTTTTTAAACTTGATAAAAAGAGTTTCGTCCAAAGGTTTTTTGGAGTTTCGCAAGTCGCAAAAGAATTTTGAGTTTTTTTTTTTTTTTTTTTAATTTCACAAGAGAGTCTCGGTTTTTTTTTTTTTTTTGCTTTTGTTTTCTTTTTCTCTTTTTCGTTGTGTGCTTTCTTTTTCTTTTTTATTTTTTATTCTCATATTATTTAGACAAACTATTTCACATGTGTTAAGCATGCGTTTCAGCTAGTTATATAAATACCCAAAACACCTCATATATTTGTATAATTAGTCACAGAATACCTCCTCAAGCAATTAAATTTTTTTAAAAGATCAAACTAGACCTTCTTAGCATATATTAAATTCAAATTTAAGACAGTATTAGACTAAACTATTAACTAAATCAACCTCAAACTTTAAAAATTCTTAAAATAGTTGAAGTATTTGTTTGATTGAAAATAACATTTAAAATATATTAGAAATGACAATCTTGACATTTTCAAAAATTTAATTGCTTCTTAGGTCTATTTTGTGACTTATTTTACTACACATAAGGTGTTTTAGACTTTTGTAAAATAAAAATAAAAAATAAAAAGACAAAAGTCATATTTAGACTAAACACCAATAGATATACATGAGGTGTTTTGGATATTTTTCCCTAATTCTCAAATAATAATTTGTTTGATTTCCGATAATATTTTTGTTAGTTTCAAAAGGAAAATGATTATACAAATTGTGACTCGTGGTGAGCATAGCAGTGTCTGACTAATAAGTAACTAATTTCTTATTATCAAAACACTCTTTTAGTGCACTTGGGCCCCTCGAGGAAGAGACAGCTAACAGGTTTAACAAATTTTCAACTCTTTTTTTTTTCTTTTTAAACCAGTGTTTAGAGTACCATTTTTCCAATACTTCACTAACAACAGTCACAAGATTCAAACTTTGATGTAATTTAGTACAAGTATACTCAATAATTAACTTTATAATCCCTTCTAAAGCTGTTTAAGCATAGCAGCCATGTAAAAGCCAAGTGACTTCAATGACGACTCGTAACGGTTGTTCTAGATGTACAAATCCGCGTAAGGAGTAAACCAATTGGTTCAACTACTTTTTTTTTTTTTTTCCTTGCTTTTAAAGCCTATAGCCATGCAGATGCTTAGCCCATCTTCTAGCCATGTAAGGATCATGGTAATCCCAACTCTCCACACTACTCGGCCTCCCACCACCAATCACATCCCTCCTCCCACCACCACCACCGTCGCAGCCACCAGCGGCCCCTGCCTCCGCTTCCGCTTCCGCCTCTGCCTCTGCCTCTGCCTCTGCCTCTGCCTCTGCCTCCGCCACCACCGCCACAGCACTCCTGTCCACAGCATTAGTACTCTTAGTATCTCCCAAACTGACCAAAGTTTCCCCTGTTATGAACCTCTCATCAACTTCACCCACGTCCTCGCTATAGCTAAATTCCACACAAGCATGTCCACTCTCTCCCAAATCCAACAAAATCCTCCTCTCTTCGCTGCCTCGCAGCTCTCCTATCCTTATAATTCTACTACAGCTCAATTCCTCTCCCACTCTTACTCTCAACTGGATGTCTCTGATCACGCCACCGAGAAGTCCCGCCAAGAACTCTTCGAATTCGCGCATGATGAAGCCATTGGAAGTTCCGAATCCGAACCCAACATGAAACCGGTGGACAGGAATCGGAAGATCCATGTCCATTGCGGCATGGTAGGATTGCGTCGGGCTATCAGAAAGATGCAAGATGCTGGAATCAGGATTCTTATGAGCTCGGTCTTGAAGTATCTTTATCCCTTTCTTGAGCCCTTCAACTGGATCAGCTTGACCCATGTAGAAAAGGCGATCAATAACCTGTAAAGCCGTTCGCTTCCCGTACGATGTCATGCGTCTTAAGGGAAATACACGAGCTGCGGCCGACGAATACGTGACGATGGCCAAGCGATCGATAGGTCTAAGTGAGAAGACCACTAGGGCCATGCATTGCTTGAGAAGTCTAAGATGTGGTCCATTCGGGCTCGCGACCAAGACCAAGTCTGTGGCTCGTTGGTTTGCTAGTTTCACTGAGAGATATCCTCTGTTTGAGGATGTGCACATTATGTAAGACAATTGCCTGTTTGGTGATTGAAGAAATGTGGACGAGCCACAGCCCGGGGGGTGCAAGTTTTGATGGTAAGGATAAGGTTGGAAGTTTGTTGTTGGCGTGGAGGTTGGGACGGGGACTAAAGAGAGATGGAGACGAGGGCAATTGGGCATGACATCAGGCTCGATTGGGTCATCGTCGTCGTAGCGGGCAGAGCGGAGGAATGAGCGGCGGTGGATGCGGAAAGTGGCAATGGAGTCATCAAGGATTCGGAGAATGGGGTCAGTTTGGTTGCAGGAGAGGGGGCCAGAGGGCGGGTTGAGGTTGCGGGGGAGCTGTGTCCAATGGGCGCGGCAGATGGGGCACGTGATGCTGCCGTGGCGGACGTTGGAGGAGATGCAGGCGAAGTGGAAGGCGTGGGAGCACTGCGCTGTGAATATGGCCTGGCTTGGGCTGCTTCCCCTGCTGTTGTAGCTTAGAGGGTCTAGACATATTGCACACAAGCTCTGTCATATGGACCAACAAACATTAGAACACTGTTTTTGTATCAACTGATAACATTTTCACATCTTCGGTAACTAAAACAGGAATTCATAAAAGTTGACTAGTGGAAATAATGTTGAAAACTCTGATCAGTGGTGTTAAATCCTTGCGTTGTGCTGGCAATCTTCTGAAAAGGAAAATAAACTTTACATAACAGAAAAAAGACAAAACTTATGACGGAAATTACACTTGTAACCTACCAAAAGATACAATTGGTTTTATCGATTAATTTTTTAATAATCTAATTTGTAAATATTCATGCTAAAAATTACAACATAATAATACATAAAACAGCTTCCAATCATATATCAAACCCTTAAATAGTTGATATAATGACTAATATAACAGTATCTAATAATAAAGAAAAAATAAAGTTACTATCATAAGTTTTCCCCTAACAAAAGGTTAATCTTGACCAAGGATAACAATTATTTAACTGTAGAACGAAGTGATGGAGGGTGTTCTGGTGCAACCACCAAGTACTTACTTAATTATTTTGGCACTATATTCATTGGTTTTTTTTTTTCCCCTTTCTTTTTCACATTGGAGAAACAGTTGAGACAGCACACTTTGACAAATTAATATTAACCTTCACCAAACACATGCCAACCATATCTACAACACCCAACTCTTTGACACAGACAAAAACTGAAGTTCAGTTAGAGATCATGTGGGCAAAAATGGTGGGTACTATTACTCCCTCAATTTTCACCATTTAAAAATGGTGGGTACTATTACTCCCTCAATTTTCACCATCTATTATTCAATCATATTCATGAACCCAGTGCTTACAATGAAAAAAAAAATTGTTTAAAAAAACTTTACTTTCATCCTAAAGTCATGATTACTACAATGGCAGGATGTAGAATTGCAGAAAAAAATGAAAGCAGTGTCACAGAATCAGATAGAAATTGTGATTGAGATTGAATAACATAAAAGGAATGATGGTCATAACCAAAAATAATTGAGTGTTTACATTTTTTTTTTTTTTTTGTTGAAAATTGAGTGTTTATATTGGAGAAATGGGAAAGAAACTTCTTATATAATTGGAGTGGACTCTGTGCAAATAACAGTGGATTCCCAAACTTCAGTAGGAGTGCACATGTGTCAGGGGGTTCACATGCAACACCTTTTGTATTGTCCATTATTCATTTATTCCCCACCTGCTATTATTACTCCCCCTAACTTTTTTTTCTTTTTTTTTTTAAAACAATTTTAAAGAAGGTTTGAAGCTTGAATTGACTTTAGAGAGCTGTAGTCAGAAATTTCAAATCAATTCCAGAGAACAAATGAGTAGTCAAAAGTTTCAAATTTTGCCCAAAAGATAAACTTCAAACCAAAAAAAATATATATGAAAAATGAAGAAATCAATTCAACTTAGGGACTAATTATAATGTGCATTTTGTTTGAAATTAAATTGGGAAAAGTGTTGTACCTTGGTGCTAGGCAAGGAAGCGTCCATAGTTGAAGACTCAAATTCCTCTCCAACATCTTCTTCTTCTTCCGCTTCTTCTTCTTCACACAAATTCCTTTGCTTTCTTGGAGATACAGCAGAAGAACCCGAGATCTGTAATCACACATTAAAACATATACATAAATATAAACATACGTCTATATGTGTGTTTTTCCTCTTCATTTTTCGATTTTACCCAAAAAAAAAAAAAAAAAAAGAACTAACGGAATCAGAGGTGGTGTGGTCGAAGACAATGGGATCTACGAGAGCTTTTCTTCTGGAAAAAGAGCCACAAGCATTCGCAGCTGCTAAAATCATGTTCCTCGCGGCTTTCCTTAGCCTTGACGAAGCTCCTCTGCCTTCTCCTCCACCCATTTCTTCTTCTTCTTCTTCTTCTTCTTCTTCAAATTCTCTGCAACTTTGGTAATGATGGCAATGAACCAAAAATGGGCAGAGCAAGAAAGAGAGAGAAAGAGAGAGAGAGAGAGAGAGAGTAATAACGCTTGAGCCGTAGACAGAGCTCTCTGCAGAACCTCTGCAATCTGTCCACAGCTCTCTCGCGCACTGTGGCCGTTTCTGATTTTGCCGTTCTTTACTGAAAATAATTTCGCATATAAATATATTTACGCACACACTACTGTTTTTTCACTTGGTCCTCACACGTACCCACACCCTTAATAATATATACACACACAAATATGTGTATACGTGTATACATATAGATACACACAAGCTTCTCAGCAACACATGTACACCACTTTACCCTTTTTTTTTGGCTAGAAACCACTTTACCAATTTTATTACTCGCCAAGGGACTACTTTTACCACTTGAGCTTCATCTTAACTTTGGTTTGGTGATTTGGTCACTTTTATTTGCTTTTGACCTTTTTTTTTTTTTTTTTTTAGTTTTAAATTTTTTGTTTGTCCCCATTAGGTAAGCCTTTTGTTTCTTTATTGCCAATGTACCTAAAGTCACCTAATAAATTATGAGCAAAGAATTAAATAGTTCTTTTTTCATTTACTATTTTTTTTTCTGTCTCCTACTCTCTTTGACTCTTGAGTCCCTTCTTTTTTATTATTATACCCAACTAATGTCATTTATTTTCTTTGAGAATCTATTTCTATTTTTAAATTAAATTATTTTTGTTTTTTATATTTTGGCTAAGAGGAGAAGAAGAGAAGATATTACTCTGACAAATGTCAGTCACATTCCAAAATAAATATAATTAGAATAGCGGTAATGACTAGTGCAATGAGTCATTGAAGAAATGGGATTAAATATCTTTTAATAATGCACTTGTTTAGATGATAGTTAGTGGGGTTCACATGATTAGCTTCATGAAAAAACAAAAAATTGGAATAGAAAAACTTGGGCTTAGAAACGGATGTTAAAGCAAAAAAATACAAAATAAAACCAAACAGAGAATTATACTGTAAAAAAAAAAATATATTGGAATACATTGGAAGCTCCAAAGAAGAGAGAGAGAGAGATTTAAAAAATTAAAATAATAATAATAAAAAAAGAGTAGCCGGTATGGGGACCCCGTGCTGTACAAGACTTTGGTTTTGGCAGCGAACAACTGACCCCACCACCCCCTTCTCAGTGCAGTTGTTTACAGTGCAAGCAAGGTCCCTCTCCGCACTCCATTATTTCTTTTTGAGATTTTCAAACACATTTTTTTTTTCTTCCTTTTTTTTTTTTTTTTTGCATGTGTATATTAGGCTCAAATTTCATGTTATTATTGTTGTTGGTGGTGACGTTAATTTGAAATAACCAAAAAAAAAAAAAAAGTACTTTGTCTAAAAGGAATGGGATGTATTTATTTATTTATTTATTTTGGGTGCTTTTGGACTTCCTTTTCCTCATCCAGTAGATTTGCCAGCTTGAGTGTACTGGATTGTAGTTGGCAAACAGTTCTAGTACCCACACTAATTTCAGACTAATAATAAAAAGTGAGATTTTAGTGTGGATGCACCCTACTAAAGATTTAATAAGGTTTTGATTGCGTTATAACATTTAAGTCATACAAAATTTAGAAAATTAGACCGATTTATAGAAGAACTTTTTTTTTTTTTCCTGATATTACTATGCGTTGTTTGATTTAAATTATATAATGCAGATTATAAAGGGCATGAGTGAGGGAACATCTGTAGATGATATTTTTAAGATTGGATTGGAAATATGTGTTTGAGGAGAAAACTTTTGAAAAAATTATGTGATATGGAAAACAATATAAAAATTTAAAATATGTTTGGAAAAAAATATGTAAAATGGATTTTTTTTTTAATTTCTATCACCGTTACGAGCATTTGGACATAAAAAACATCTCATTCTGATTTAAATTGAAGAAGTTATGGATTTTTAAAATTTGAATTTTTTGAAAATAAAAGAAAGGGAAAGTTTAATATAGAGTTAGGATTTTAAAATCAAGATAGTATTTTATCATCTTCAGATAGCGTCTCAAACGGGCCCAAAGACATATAGAGTATTTGTATATATGTGTATAATTGTAAGGTAAAGAATATGGGAAAATAGATAAAGGCAAAGAAAAGAAGAAAAATAGACCGTTGGATTTGAATTTCAAAGGCTCTTAGAAAAAGGAAAAATCCATCCCTATTCTATGATGGCGTGAGTTCTTTTGGCCTTTTGTAGCTAGGGCTTTATATGTCATTGGGCAGATTAAAGCAAAGATTTTAGATTTTAGATTTTTTTTTTTTGGCGCCAAAAATGGTTTTCTTCCAGCCGTTGCATTCCACTGGCACTTTGGGACCACAAAAAATGCAGACTCGCATCTGGGTCATATCTATCACTTTTTTTTTGCAAAAAAACCACAATCAGATCAACCCCATATGAGGAAGCTCATCTTCTACTATTATCAGCTAAACTACAAGTAGAAAAGTTGGAACGTCTAATTCAATGGATATGAAGCATTATCCGAGTTGTTTCGCTATAGAAAACGGATAAACGGTAGATCCAACTCTTGTATCCCCTTTTCAGTTAGTTTGTTTATGAATGTCGATAATCTCGAAAAAAGGGAAATCTTTTTTTTATACTTCATTATGTACACATAATTAAGCTTACCTACCATTTGAAAATTTTGAAGTGTTACTTAATATTCTTATCATAACAAACGAGTCTTGGACTCAAAGACAAAACGGGTGATATGGCTAACATCATATCTCCATGATTTCGGCATTCTTGCTTTGGATGTTTCATTAATTTGACTTTGAGGGATTATTTTAATGATAATTTTATGATAGGATACATTTATTAAAAAAAAAAATACCATACCGACAGTATTTTATTTTGAATAGTTAGATCTGTTTTAAATTCTGTCAATTTTATACATTTCCCAAAAACACATCCTATCTTATAAAACTCCGGGCCGTTGAAGCAAAGTTCAAACCCGTGAGGAGATTGTCTGCTGGTGTAAGAGATAATAGAAACAAGCAACCAGATGATACCCTTCAATGATTTCTGATGTAATGTCTACAGTCCACTTTTTCTTCTTTATTCTAAAAAACGACGTGTGTTTTATTAATGGTGAAACGGATTGGGTTTGGTACTTTTGGTGGGAGTGGTTCTGTTTCCAGATAGATGATCAAGATAAGACCCAATAATACCTTTTTTTTTTTCTTTTTTTTTTTTTTTCCTTTTGAAAGCAAAATGTTGGCTTAGAAAAAAGAAAACGACTGAAGAAGAAAAGTGTCGTATTGACAGTATTGAGAAACGGGGGGAATCTCTCCTTTTTTGTGGTGACTGACATACATTTGGGAAAGCAAGCACTCAAACGATGGCCCCGACTATTCTCTTGTGCACATGAAAAGAAGGGAAAAAAAAAAGAGGCAAAGGTTGCTGGTGGTGTGGCCTCAACAGTTACTTATGCTTAGCCTACAAAGCGCAAACATGTTTGATTTGCTTCCCCAAAACTTGTGCCTTTGACCCGGTCAATTCCTTTTTAAAATCTTTTTTTAATAAAAAAAAATTAACTTTTGCGTGGATCACATATCCAATTTTAGGGGGTGTTTGGTGAATGAATTGAGTTTGAGTTGAGTTAAAAATTTTAAATTTGAATAGTAATTTTTGTTGACTTTTTCAGAAAAGACAAAAAACTTTTTCTAAAAAAGATAAAAAACATGATGAAAAAAGTACAGTTTAGTTTAAAATAAATCTAAATGCCAAACAAAAAAATTTTTACAAAAAAATATTTTATTTAATTTTTTCTATCATTCTCTCTTTTTAAAAAAGAAAACTATTTTATTTTCAAACTTGTTTTATACAGTATCTTTTTTCTAAAAAGAAAATAAATCTTTTTAAAATCCACTCACAATGCACAATTTCTAACATCATTTTTTCTCATTTCAAACAACTTTTTTGTTTTCAAGAAGAAAATTTTTTATACATCCAAATACCATCTTATCATCAAAATAAAAAACCTTTTCATTTAAAATAAAAAAAAATTTTCCTTTCCGAAATTGGATATGCCATCCAAACGGAGCCTAAAAATTTTTACTGTGAGACTTCTTATTTAACACTATGATAGAAATTGTTATTTTAACTGTTTGATTAATTTTTTAACGTCAAATCTATAAATGAAGCAGTTATATGTTATATAACTTAAATTTTGAGAGAAATAAATAAATAATAATTTTGAGTAAATAATTAAAATAAATTACAAAATTTTAAACCATTTAGAATAAATACCAGAATATAACAAATTTATTATTTACTTATTACGTAAATTAATAAATTTATTATGTAAATAATCTATTTATTATAAGTAAATTTACTATTTATTTAATAAATTAGGTATTTATCTATGAATTTATTATCCATTCTAAATATTTTAAAAACATGTTACTTATTTTAATTATTTATTAAAAACTGTAATATATTATAATTTATGATAAAAGTAAACGCATACATTCGTAAATCAGATCATTAAAAAATCTTACAATAGTTTTAATTAATAATTTATAGTGTAAAACAAAAAATCCTAATATATAAACTCTCTTTAAAAAAAAAAAAAAAAAAAAACAAAGGAAAGAAAGAAAGGAAGAAAAGGCCCCAATTTTTTCATCAGTTTCGATCAAAGATTCCTGTTGCCATTGATTGCAGTGTTTTTGGCGTTTATTTGACCATTTCAAGATATTATTTTATTTTGTTTCACTTTTTATTTGAGGCGCAACATCGACTAACAAATACGATCACATTCACATCATAGATTTTAAAAAGATTTTGTGGCCACAATTAGAAATCTTGTACTGTCTATTAAAAAATCCTCTTTGTTTCCGACTGATTTCCCTCAGAATCATCTAGAGACATCTTTCTTTCCCTTCAAAAGGGGTTGTCATCTGAGGCTTGAGAGAAACCTTTTATTTATTAATTTTTAATATCCTAGATTCGGACGCCGAAGTTGATTAGTTGAATGATGGACCACAAATCACTTTTCTTTTTTCTTTTTATTTATAGAAGAACTTTTAATAGATTATAGAAGGGCGCCAAAAAAAAAAAAAAAAAAAAAAAAAAAAAAAAAAAAAACTCTCCATGTAGCACAATTCTAAACTTTCATATGATAATCCCTTGACTAAATTTCGCTTTACATAGTTTTAGATTCAACATAATTATGATTCGATCGGATAAGTTCATAATTTCGTCTACCACTTTTTTTCCTAATTTGTAGTAGAATTTAACTTACTATCCTAGAATTGGGACACAGAAGTTGATTAGTTGAATGGTATAATTAGACTACTAATCACTTTCTATTTATGTTACTTGGAGAATTCTGGGAGGGGAAAAAAAAAATACTATCAGCAAAGCACAAATCAAAACTTTCTTATGATAATATATTTGGATCAAATCCTATTAAAATTAGTATTTTTTTTATTTGGTATAATTTTGATGTGCTTTTATAATTTCATCTACCACGTAATTAATTTGTAATAGTATTTAACATTTTTCCGTAAGGTAAAATGGAAAAAAAAAAAAAAGTCACATGCCCCAAAATTGCTCCACCAATTGCGCTACGGCCAAACCCACATCGGCTTTGCAAGTTTTAAGTTCAAAAAGGATCATGAACAGTTAAGTTGACAGTTTGTGTACTACTTCTACTTCACAGAGATATGAAATCAGGAAGTCCAGATGACCATTTCATTCGATAAAAAGAACACAAAAGAAGTGACAAAAGCGAAATACTGTTTAACCAATTTTTCAGATTTCAGAATATACAATGCGCTTTTTGAATGATAATGGGTTCCACTTTCACAGTATTTCTTTGCTCTTTCTATTAACACGCGTATTCACTACTTAAAACACCAGCACCACTGGTAAACTTTATTCTGGCCCTTTATAAATCTCCTCAGTGAATAGGACGTTCCAGGGAAAAATAATAATAATAATAACAATAAAAAACTAAATTGCATTGTCGTCTACTAAATTTATAGCACAACTATAATTTCCATTTAGAAGTTTTAATTTTGATAATTTTCACGTTGTATTCATAAATTAATAGTAATTTACCCCTTATTGATAATAATATTATTATCGTTATGATTTTGAGAATTTGACGTCTTGTAATGAGTCGTCAATTAATGACACGAATGAAGTCACGTGTTAATTTCTTTCAAAATATTATCAATGAATGGGGATAAATTGTTACAGATTGTAAATTCATGATGCAGTTCTTAAAACTAAAAAATTTGTATGTAAATTGCAACTGTGCTACTCAAGTTCAGGAGGCACCAATTGAAAAAAAAAAAAAGGGGGGGGGGGGGGGCCCAAAAAAAGCCAAAATTAAAAAGACAAAATGCATTACCATCATATATGCGTTAGCTAAGAACATGTATAAGTGAATAACTATTTAAAAAATAAATAAAATAAAATGAAGAAGAAGAAGAAGAAGAAGAAGTTATTGCATTTCACGGTCCTAGTCAACTCACAAGTCTAAACTCACCATGCAACCTGCATGCACCAAACAACGCCCCTAGAACTAGCAGCACCATTCGGCTCACATCACAAGGAGGCATTTTCATACGACACTACATTCTCAACTAGGCCATTATTATCTAAAGCGTTAAAGAAAATAGCATAGTATGCTAGAATCAACCTTACCCTAACCTTTTTTTTTTTTCCCCCACAAAGAATAGGAAAGAAACATGTACTTTGTAATCTTGTATGGTTAACGAGTGCTAAGGTAATTAGTCAAAAAAACCTATACATTGATTACATTTTCCGATCCATCAGGCAACTAATTTTGACTCGTCAGTGTCCGGGACAACAATGTCAAGCCTCATCATGGGTTTGTAACTCTCAGGAATCTTTGCACCGGCCTGCAAGCACAATTCCACTACAGCGGGAGCTTTACCGTAGAATCTCTTGAGGGCACTCCTCAAGGGAGGCCCTGCGGGATCTCTAACATGCCATACATAATTTGGAGGAAACACTTCTTCAACAGTGGCGTCTTGCCATCCGTGTTTCCCATCTCTCCATTGATGCTTGAATTCCCCACATAGCTTTGCGTTGTGACCCCAAGGTCCCACATGAACCTCTGAGCAATATCCACATGCCTTCACAGTGTATTTTTTCATTAACTTAGTCACTCCCGATCTAACGATTTCATATGCATCCATTGTCTCCTGGGCAATCCTTGGCACATCTGTTAGTAAAGGGGGTGGGAAACGCGTAGAAGCTCCACAAGTATCAAGATCAACAAGGGAAGACGGAGTTGCAGAGCGCAATGGCTTAGGCTCCTCAACAAATCCACCGCGATCAATCACTTTCCTCCCAATCATGCGGATGGGATTGGTTCTTCGCCGTGATGGGTATTCTGGAATGTCAACGCCAGCCTGGATGCATAGCTCCACGATAGCTGGGATCCTGTCATACTGAAATCGAGTCTCGTGTTTAATACGGCGGCCAAAAGGGTCATAGAGATGATATGAATCAATGGGGATTAGCACGTCATTAATGGAACCCTTGATCCATGCGTGGAGGCTTCGACGCTTTGCACTGGTTGGACCAAGGCAATTCTTAATCTCATGACCAGCTTGGGCCACATGAACCTCGGAGCACTCACTGCATATAGCTAAAACAATTTGATATCTCGAATTCGAAACAAAACTAAGACTAGTTGATTATGATATTAAAGCAGAAGTACCTGCAAGCATGTACAGGAATTACATGCAATAGCTGTGCAACACCTTTAATTAAAACCTTCCAGGCATCAAGTACTTGATAAGCAACAGGGATTAAACCAGGGACAAGAAGTCCATTTTTTGGAGGATAAAGTGGCTTCTCAATGCCCATTTCTGCTAGTTTTTTATCCATTCTTCCAGCTTGTTTGATCTGCTTGAAGGGTATAGGATACGGTTTCTTCTTTTTCTTCGGTAGTATCGGAGGAAGATCCACATTTTGAGGATGTGATCTTTGTTTTCTGAAGGTTGGTTCTGGCTTTGGCTTGTAACTTGCACATATTCTGGTTCCTAAAATGGATGTTCTACCTTTATGAGGTAGTTCTTCATGGTCAAACTGAAAAGGAAACTTAAAAGTATGAGGCTATGAACAAGTTGCTTGTTAACATGCCTGTCAAAGAAGAACTTGAACTCAAATACACACAAATTTCACCAAAATAGGTCTGTCGCGAAGTCAAATACACATGAATTCAACAAACTTGAACTCAAGTATGCACATGTTTCATGGGACGTGCTTGAGTGAGTTCAGATACAGGTATAGGTTTGTCTTTGTAATGAGCTCATTCATACACTAAGTTTCATAATGACATTAAACTATCTGGATAAGGAATTTTAACCAATTATGCCGATTCATTTCTGTCACATATGACATGAAAAGATGAAGGAATACAATGAGAGAACAAACCTTGAATCCAAGTGCATATGATCTTAAAGCTGATAATTGAGGCCTCCTAAACTCAATTATGCTTGGAAAAATGCCTGCCAAATCAATACAAGATGTTAGAGAAAACTGAGTTATGAAACATGAAATTTGTGGTTTTTATTTTTTACTCTCATGTGAATTGATAACCAATGCAATACTAAGATACAAACAGAAAGAAATAAGTCACCATTCTGAGACGACTCCCAAAGTGCAGAGGATACCGTTGGAGGCTTCTGAAACATTTATTTATGATGATTATCCCTGGTGGTGGTTGTCTACTAGTATGAAAACCAAGCACAAAATCAGTATGATGATGCTTCTAACGCAACGTCGGAAGTAAACGACTAATACAGAAAACTCAACAAAAGCAAATAGTCATGAATAAGAAACAAAACTGCATGAGCACCCTGTTATAACCAAGTTTAATTTCTTGTTTCAACAGAACTTTGGAAAACCTCAGCGAATTAACCGAAACAAAATGCAAGGTAGACAAAATTCCCACATGACATTTCAACAATCACCCAGAATCCAAGGTAGTCGTATATGCTTCGTCCCTTGGAAATAGGCGCCTAAAAGGAGCTCTACGATTAGTATTAGATTATTTTATGCTAGGATTTCACTTAGGCATTTCGTCATACATATTGCGAGCATAGGCCAAAAACACACAGAAAAAAAACCATAACAACTCGCCACGCCTAACGACATGAATAATCAGTTTCAAAACAAGGAGTTTCATTTCCAACGCATGAAAAGAGAGAGAGAGAGAGAGAGAGAAAATCTCGTTAACAACAACAGAATACGTATGAAGGGATATTATTAAATTATAACATACGAGCGTCAAGAAATCTGAGTTACAGACAGGACAACATGCAGTGGAGTGAAAAACGTTGTGAATTCACCAACTTATATGCAACTCCAACTTCGCTCTCTTACAGAGCTCAGCTCAGAGACAACTTCAGATGACTATAGAGAGAGAAATGTAGGGGGGGGAGAGAGAGAGAGAGATTTTTTTTTTTTTTAATATTGAAATTTTGCGGGTAACAAAAAATGTTGGGGAGTGTTTGCGTAGAGGTGTGAAGAGCTTTCGATAAGGAGTCGACTTATTATAGCTAATCCAAACCATCCATATGGGGCGTAACTTTTACTTGATGCCGTCCATTTTTTATTTTTTTTTATTTTTTTATTTTTAGTTTTTGGTTTTCGAATTGACGATTCTGCCCATGAATTATAGTAAGTGATTAGTTTGTCCTGCTTTTAGAGCATCTCCAATGTAATGATAAAAGGTCATGCCAATGATAAATTTTGGTATTTAAATAAAAAAAAAGTGTTCTTTAATAAAGTGCTATATTTGATGTTAATTTTAACAAATGTTAAATTTTGTGGTAAATTTACTATAAGATATAGTCAATACCAAATTTAACATTTGATTCCTATTGATTGTTGGCTTGACTTTTGTCACATAATTATTACAATAGTTTCATTTTTAAATTATTTAAATACAAAGTGTTCACTGTTACAAGTTCTAAAGAACAATAATAATGTCAAAAGGTAGAATTAGCATTAGAAATAGCATTATGCATCAGAGCATAAAGTATAATAATGTTATTTTTTACACTTCTTTGTAACAAATATAGTATTAGCATAGACTAGTGTATTGGAGATGATCTTGAATGGAACAATTACACAAATTTCCCCTAAACTATGACACTTATAACACTTTTCTCCCTAAAATTTAAAACGTAATATCTAGTCTTTAGACCATTGTTCTGTTAACAAAAATTCTCCTTCTGTTAGGACTTTTGATGGAAAAGATACATGCCAATATTTTAAGGATAAGTTTCTTATTTGGTCCGTAACTTTTTTACAAAATTATGGTTTATTTATTTATTCATTTTTGTGGTTAAAGAATTCATATACTCTTTAAAATGGAGCAATTTGGCCTTTTTCACTAACAAATGTTAAAAATTAGATGAAATAAATTCTGTGTACGACACATGTAAGCAAGTCATGCAAAATTTTTCCTTAATTATTCATAAATAGTAAATAATATGTAATTAACATGATATTAATGTTTTACCTCTATTAACAAAACAGACTATTTTGCACCATTTTAAAGAGTTTAAAAACCTTTTAACTACAAAAAGAAGGTTAAGAACCAAATCACAACTTTGTAAAAAGGTTAATAACCAAATGATCAATTTATACAAATTCTAGTGTATCATGTAAAGGTACTTTGCTAATATTTTCTCTTTAAATTTTAAGATTAATTATTATTTTTCTAAATAAAAAAATTCAATCACTTAATTACCTAATTTTTCCAATAAATATTGGAACAATCTCTCTTTCCCCCTAAAATATAAAAAGAAGACATTCCATTTTAATTCTTAATACCTAATTCAATTATGACATAATTCAATAGTAATTTCACACCTGACTTCATTATGAGACTTCATTATGAGATGTAGATTTTGAATCTCTCAACTTCCAAGTAAAATAAAAAAAAAAAAAGAAAAAAACTCTTAATTCAACCAAAATTATCAACTATTTAATTCCATTTTGGGGGCCTTCATTTATGATGTGACCTTACACCTTAGACACTTGCTTAAGCTTGGGTTAGCTCCAAGGAAAAAAAATATATAAAAAAAAATAAAGAAAAAACTCTTAATTCAACCAAAATTATCAACTATTTGATTCCATTTTGGGGGCCTTCATTTATGATGTGACCTTATACCTTAGACACTTGCTTGAGCTTGGGTTAGCATATATAATTTGAATCTGATCACCTTTATATTAAAACAACTAAAATATATTTTCAAAATTGATCCCAGCACCACGTTGAAAACGCTCCATAATAGGTACGGATTCAAATTCTTTCCTCTTAAGTTTTCATTAGTTTTCTCAACGACTATAATATATTGTATAAATAAATTATTTTAAAAGAAAAATCCACTTCCCTCGAGCCATGAAACTCTAACAAATCTTCCCTGATCTTGCATGAAAAGGTCTTTTGTCAGCTCAAAAAAAAAAAAAATTTAGGAGAAGAAAAAAGGATTGGGGTGATTTATTATTTTCAGGATTTTCAATATCATAAACATGAATATTTTTATAGATATAACAAAAATATATTTTTTATATTAATATTTCTTATCATCAAATCAAATTTCAACAGTCGAAATTAAAATATAACTTAAAAGAAAACAATAAAAATCAAACCTTAATAAATTAAAGAGAGATACCTAAAAAAGACTTTACACCTTTTTATCATCTCATCTACGTGCGGCTGTTTTTGTTAGCTCAATTATCAAAGCTGTTTTAAGTCCAAATCTCGTAATAAATTGATTATCCGTATTCTTTGTTTTCGCCGCCAAAAACCAAAAAATAAAAAATAAAATAAAATAAAATCATGTTCAGTCTGTACTATTGTCACGGGTCCACAGTGGCGCAACACAAAGAGGCCTTAAATTTTGATTTGTCCGATTTCCGAACGAGCTCAAAATTATTTTAAAATTCTTTAAAAGTATATATGGTCCTTTTCTTGATTTAATCGACAGGTGTCAAAAATAAGGTTTCTAATCGTGCTTTACAGTCTGTCTATCTTTGAAGCTTTTCTTATAATGGTGCTGAGAGAAACTCAGATTTAACCCAAAATTACACACAATGACACAAATGCATGCCCATTAATATATCAGAGATTTATTAACTCAGATTTAGAAACATCTCATGTAGACTACTTAAAAAACAGGGGAAAAAAAAAAAATCTCAGAAATTAATCGAAGTATAATATATTGCTCATATACACAATTGTTTTTTTGCTAAAAACCCCCCGTGAAGAGCTTAGACACGACAACACAAATTTCACAAAGGTCCTTGAGGCCACGATTCCTTGCAGTCAGAGGCCGATCACGGGCATCCTTGAAAGCATTCTGGCAGTCCTTGGCAGCAGCAGAGGCGTTGCCGGCCAAGTCGGCGAGCTCAAAGAAGGTCTCGGAGTTCAAGTCGCCGTAGGCCATTTCGAGCGCTGAGACGGCCTTATCATAGTCTCGTCGGCATGTCTCGAGGCGCTGAAGTTGTTGTGATTCCTTTGTTTTCTTCAAAAACTTGGCGATGATGTCCTGCGTGCCGGTGGCGTTCAGGTACGTCATGCCGAAGGTGATGAAGGCGAGGCCGTAGTCGTCGGTGGTCGGCGTCCGAGGGTCCATGTAGAGCGTCGACACGCAGAAGGTGTAGTTGGAGGTTCTGTTGCAGACGTCGTTCACTAGCTTGGTTGGCTTCGTCGTCGTCGTCGTCGTCGTTGCATCGGCGGCGACCGCGATTGGGTTGATGGTAGTGAGGATTAGAAGAGTTGAGGAGAGAATTGAAAGAGGCCCAAACAGACGTGCGGAGACCATTTTTCTCTTTGCTTTTCCGTCTTTGTCCGTGGCTTGTGTTTGGTTTCTCGTGAATGACTGACTTTATGGAATGCGGTTTTAGAATCTCTCTCCTAATTTTTGTTTTTTGTGTTGTTTTTGTGAGGCTGACTAAGTAGGTGTTATTACTAAAGCTGTCACAACCAATGACAATCCAACGGTTGAGATTGTCATCTGGTAAGCTCAGATAGAAAACTTGTCCGGTAAAAAAAAAAAAAAAAAAAAAGTGTTCTATGTATGCTGCTAATTGACACTGGAGTTTAGGGATGTGGTGGAGTTAAAAACAAGGCTAATCTTGCTGTTTATGAGTTATGACATTGCGTACACACTTTATACTCATCAATCTGCTTCAGTATTCTCTCGTTTTGTTCCTTTTTTGAGTAATTATAACATATAAACGTGTAAGCATGAGAATTTTAAGATAACTGAATCCAAGTCTAAAGTGTAACGGTTGATATTTTATGGTTTTAAGTGATACAGAAATCAATCAATTTATAGTGAAAGTCCCTACTCATTGGTCATCAATTAGGACAAACTTATGATGAAAACTATACCTTTGTTTTATCAGCTGATACCACGATTTAATCATTAGATTAACTTTTCAGTGGTCTATTATATGATTGAAAGTTATGCTGATTGCGTTATAAATTTTTAATATAGACACTTGTAAATTAGATCATTAAAAAATTGATCTAACAACTAGAACAACAATACTTACTTCCGATAGGGTAAAAGGATAATTTCATCTAGCATGATCGGCAATGAAATTCTCTGCTCTTAGTTGTATCCAAGAAAAAAATTAAGAAGGAACAAAAACTAAATGACTGGATTTAAAAAAAAAAAGAAAAAAAAAAAGAAAAGAGAAATACTAGGCCTCTTAGATGGGTCAATGTTGTCCCAAATGCCCGGTGCAACAAACCAGGACAGACATTCTTGAAGCCCATGCAACCATGTTAAGCCTGCCCACACAGCTAGGCCCAGCCGATCCATGCGTACGCAACGAACTCGAACAAAATAAAAATATTGTTAATTTGTTAATTTGTTAATTTGAATCAGTTAATTTGAACAAAATAAATAAAATAAGCAAAAAGGATTCTCAACCGGGGTCCACGCACCCACTTTGTTAATTTGAATCAGTCTCGCCGTGCTGAATGGGACCCTAAAGTTATTGTTGGGCCAAATGGTGTCCCGTGGGTCCATCCACCATGTGATTATGCACTTTTTACTTTACTTGTACAACAAATTCAGAAATGCCACCACATGGCATGTTAGACTTTATTGACTTAACTTCTCTCACCTCTCTACCTATACATACATATATATCGAGAGGAATTCCCATGTGACATCCTTTTTATACACCAATTAAAAGGTGATTTGTGTTTTATTATACTAATTAAGTCAAATATAACATTTTTAATGATATTTTATCTTTTATATCATTATCTAAATAATAACATGTGATAAGATTTTAAAGAGAAATTAAGACATAAATCAAATAATTATTACAAATTTTTAAATACAAATTACATGCAGCATACAAGACATTTCATCTATATATACTTACGAAGACTTTCATATTCGGCATTGCCGGATTATTAGACGGAAAAATTCTTCCTTTATTTCTCTATCTATTTCTCTCTCTCTCAAACAAATTATACCGCTCTATCCTCTGATTGTATTGATCTCCTATATGAGTTATACCACCGGATGAAACCGCTGCCGGACATGAGAGATTTTCTATATGTTAATATATGTTTCCCAAGTCATTTTCAAGAAAAATATTAAAGAAAAGAAAAGAATAAACCACAATATTCGAGAACCACCAATATGGATGAATTTGCTAGCTGTCTAAACAGCCTGTCTATTGGGGGGGGTCCCCCTGGACACACCATACAATATGCAATCACGAAATCCCTCATATCCTTCTCAAACCAAATATAGGATAACTCTGCTCAACCACGACAAACTCATCTCTTTTCCACAATTAGTAAGTGATGGAGAAACCTCAACCACGTCCCTTCTACATTCTTGGACCACAATTTGTTTTTTGTTTTTTGTTGTTGGTTTTTCCTAGTCTAGAATGCAATTTTCTCAAAGAGATATTTGCATTCATAAACACAAAACTTGCCTGGAAATCTGTATAAATTTACAAGATACATCACTGCAAAGATCGAAAGACATGCACCAATTGGTTTATGGCAAATCAAGGCTCCCATTATTTACAAAATACATGTCAGAACAATCCAAGCCTAATTGAGACAAATAACGAGGTAAAAAAAAAAAAAAAAATGTATACAGAAAGAATCAAATTAGAGGCTGTAGCTTTGAATCAAAATTGCCTACACAGGGAAAAGATGCAGACCTGTAAAATTGTATGGCCTGCCTGATATCTGCATAACACTTTTCACTTTCCCAAGACTAAATTATATAACCGTGGAAGGCTTTTAGCTATGGACTGAGATTGCACTCTCGCAAATACACATGATCGTAATCGACATGCTTTGCCCAGTAGTTACGGTACTTGGATATGCCTATCTCAAGCCACGGTTTCATATTACCGTTGTAGTGTATAACAGCCGCTCGTTCGATTTCCCTCTGGCCCACGCTGGGGTTGTAACCCAAACCCAGCACATGCCATGATCTATCAAGTGGAAAAGTACGTTTCCAAAATGTTATTAGACCAGGTGGAAGGGTTCCCAACTTCCATAATTGCCTGTCATGGTTCTGGACATCAAAAGAAAGATTAAAAGTTAGTTATGTGAAAGAGAGTCAAATTTGCTAGCACAACTTTATGTTAAAGTCAAAGAATCCGTTGGGCGATCATGCAAAGGCGGTTTTACCATCCAAACAAACAGCTTCAGAGACACTGATTTTCTAAACTTTAATTATGTATGCCGGATGTGAAACATAAAGCGAAACATCGAGGTCCTACTAGACATGTCTATGCAGAAGATAATCATAAAACGTTAATTCTTACCAGCTTCTGCCATGAATGGTACACATCCGTGATGTTTTGCCTCTTCCATTCCTTCAAATCAAAGATATTCATTCCATACGCCCATCCACAAGCACGGGGGTCAAAGTTCTTTGATATGAGAGGGTTTGAAAAGTTGAGATACCGATCAAAGCGATGAAAGCTTTCTCCACAAGTCTCTACAGCCCCGTTAACATTTCCCTCCAAATCAAGAGACCAGAGGGGTGTGAGGTCCTTCTGCACAACTATATCATCATCCAAGAACAGCACCTTATCGAGTTTTGGGAAGATTTCTGGTAGGTAAAAGCGAAGATGGTTGAGGATGGATAAATATTTTGGGTTCCGGAACTTCAAATTTGAATCCGAACTGGCGCGATGATTCCGAAAGTAATAATCTATCATTGACTGTGAACCCAACTGCTTGAGAACTGGACTATAACTTGCATTCAACCATGTAAACTCTTCAATGTTTTTAACTTCAATACTTGCTTTTCCTGGGGGATTTACCAAGAACCACATCCTCATAGCTGCATAGTTGAGCCTGTCCGTGACAATGTGGAAAACATGCTTTGAAGGATCCTATCATGCAAAAGCAAAGGTCTTATTTCCACAATTATTCACACTTGATTAAAGCAAAGCTTTGTGTTTTTCTCCTTTCTTTTTTGGGATTGTAGAAATGCAGAATAGAACAAGAATCAAGGATCTTAGAATATGCATACCTTAGCACGTGTAATGGTCGAGTTTACAACGACAGCTGCTGCTAATACATTGTCTGAGAATAATGCATAATGGTACAGCTGGGGATCTTCCAATTTATCTTGATTTGGGAAGTGCTGCTCTGAAGAATTCAAGGAATAGTATTCAGTAGTAAGGCGCAAGGGAAGGCAATGAAGACCTTTGGGGAGCGTTTTTGCTGTCAACTGTGTCAAGAACACAGTCTGCTTCTTGTGCACTCGAAGTTGCTCCTCTGTGGAATGAAGCATTGCCCGAAGCTTCTTCACTGCAGCGGCACAGTCATCTTGAATTTGCTTTCCCTTAGCCAAAGTTAGCTCCATTGCCTTTAACTTGTCATAGGCACTGCATTTACACCAACCATAATTCAATAAAAGGAAATGGTAAAAAAAATAGTAATAAGAAATAAAAAAGAGAACTTTGTGGTCAAAATCTGATGATTATGGAATTACAATATGTATAACATGCAGGGATGGAAACACGACAACGAATATGCATGTGCACCATACAAGGATGATCATGAACCTCAGTTCACATGCAATATAAAAATTTCTAAAGACCACATACTTCCTTTGAAGCTCAGAATCCTTGCTTGCATCACCAAGTGCTCGCTGAACTTCCTTCATTCGCACACGAAGCTCTCTTGTAAAATGGGGGTTGTTTCTTGTGGCGGGAAGGGAAAGGTAGACTCTTGCCCTGACGAGCTGATCTTTGAGATGCCGTACACGAGCATCTGGAATAGCTGTTCGCTCATTCTGTTTCTCGGGTCTAGTTTTTCTGGGTTCCCTCTTTTCAACTCTGCTGGAGGTTTCAGTGGTTTGTTTCTGCTTCACTTCCTGGAAACAGAAAAAACAATTAAAAGAAAGAAACGCTAAAAAAAAAAAAAAACCCTACTACTATGAATATGTCCTATAATTGCAAGGGAAAAAAGGTTTTAAAAAAAGGTTGATATACAGATAAGAAACCATTTCTTTCAGGTTCAATAAGAAGTTGGCATTGAACTTCAATAGAATCTGACCATAAAGGATATTTTTCTTTTAAGCCATCAATTCATTAAAACTGGGATTAGCAAAATCTGAACAAATCAGGAACTATCAGAAGCTGGCAAAAAATGACTACTTCCAACACAAAAGCCAGTCAATTAAGTACAGCAGATTACAACAAAAGACCTTCCAAACCAATTAACCATGACCATGACTAAGCTCCCAATAAGAACGCACGAGGGGTAATTCCAAATTCCAACCTATTGCCTATCTCGATTCGTCATCCTCGTCAAGTTGCGCCATAAATAATAAAACAAAACAAAAAACGAAAATTTAGTACCGTATCTCCAGACACATCGTCGAAATTTTGCTGAATCTCTTGCGAATCTGCATCTACAGCCTCTTCCTTGCCCTCTCCTTCATTGTCTATAACCTCAGGCTTCTCCTGATCTCCTTCCTGACCCCTATCAGTAACTTCCTTGATGGGGTTATCATCTTTTTGAGAACGAACTTCGTCGTTAGTGGTATATAGTACCCTAGCCGAAACATGTTCTCTCGATTCCCCCAATTGCCAATCTATGTAAAAACAACCACATTAGTGAAGAAATACTAATGAGCAAGTACCCTTTGTCCCTTTCTATTCGATCAATCAAACAAACGACGAAAGAAGCTCAATTAAGACAAGCTTTGAGCAGTTAAAAAACAGTACCTTTTTCCGAATTGCCAGCGTCGGTGGAGCTCTCCTTGACGACATCACCCGAATTCGGAAGAGATTGGACCAAGTTATCGAAAAGCACGACTCCAATCGGTTCTTTGATCTTTGTGGACGATTCCTGAATTCCAATTTTAGGAATGACATTGAACATCAAAGATCTGGAAACTTTCAACTCCAACAAGCAAAATTGATGCCAAATTAAGGTGATAAAAAAAAGGGGGAAGAGAGAGATATTAACCTGAGGAAGCAGATTTAAACGGCCGCTATTCCCATTGAAAGCCTGGGTCGAAAAGAAAAATGAAAAGTTAGGGAATTTACAGACACTACAACTTGTTCATTCACCAAAAATGGACCTTTAAAAAAAAAAAAACACACTTACGAAAGTCGTAACATCTTCAATATATTCGTTTGTAGCTGCGAGAAATGAAAGCCAGATTCGATAAACAAAACAAACAGTAAAAGGAAAAAAAAAAAAAGCAAGGAAAAAAAAAAAAGAAGGGAAACTTACAGGAAGAGTAGCTCTGGAAAGTTCCGAGTCGATCGGTGTAAAGAACAATGGGAGCAATTACCGTGACAAACAGCATTCCGATCACCATATTCCTCACCATCATCTTTCCTTATTTTTCTCAAAATCCCACTTTCAAAAAAACTAAACCAAAACAAAAATTAAAAAAAAAAAAAAACACACACAAAAAATACAAAAACCTAAAAGACCAGACCCAGATTCCAACGACCGTCGGAGCCACCGACAGAAACCAAATCAGGTGAAAAAAAAAAGGGAGAACAACTTTCCCTTTGTCGTCGGCAACAAACAAATGTTGTTCAGAGCAAAGCTTTAACACCCAACGACATTAAAAAGTCTCACATTTTGGGAGTGAAAACCCAGATACAAAAGAAGGAAGGAGAGAGAGAGAGAGGGCTTGAGAGCAAAAGGGCGGAAAGTCGGCGATACGATAAATGTGACAGACAGAATGAGTACATGTGTATAACAGAGAGAGAGAAACTCTTTTTATCCTTCTTCCTTAGCCATTTATTTTTAATTAAAGAATAAATGCTGTCATTAATTTGTTAATCTCATGATAATTGTCTTGCGATCAAGAGTCAAGATCGAGCTTTTTCTTTCCTAATGCATGCTATATATTCCGTTAAATTCTCTCCAAAGTAGGGGAAGAAAAAAAAAAGTGGAAAAAAAGGGTAAAAAGAAAATTAAATTAAATTTCACGCGGATGACGAATGCGTCAACCACACGCGACGACTCCGACACAGTTTGCCAGTTGCCAGACACGCACGGCAAGTGGTATACTTAACTTACCACACGCGTGATTGATGCCCTCTTTTTAAACCTTTTTTTTAAGGCCTCTTCCCACTACGCAGGCCCCTCCTCCAACGGCTCTACAAACCTCAGCTTCCATTATTATTATTATTTAATTTTAGGTAAGAGAAAGCTTCCATTATTGTTGTTACTACGCTTTTCTTCTCTTTATTATTCATGGAAAAGACTGGTCGATATCTTTTTATATATTTTATTGATATAATTTCATTTAAGATCATTTAAAATTAATCAAATAGAAAAAAAGTTAGGGATGCATTATAAGTAAAATACATACTAATTAATAGGATTGCACCAAAAAAAAAAAAAACTTTTGAAGTCCTCTGATTGTGAGGGACGTCGGTGAAAGGTCGTCGGAGGGTGCTTGGGTTGCGCAATTCGCCATCGCAGGTCAGGTCAGGGTAGGCGATTCGTCGAGGGGCCGATGGAAGTTCATCACAGGTCGGGTTCGCACTGAGGGGGGAGGGGGGGTGGATTCGTTGTCGCAGAACGTTGGGGGGGGGGGGGGGGGTGGGTGGGTTTTGCAGGGTCGGGGTTTTTTTCATGGGGGGTGAATCGTCATCACTGGAACGGGGGACTTCACAAGTTGGGTTTTTGCGGTGGGGGGGATGACTTGCTGTAGCCAGAATGGGGGGAGGAGGGGCGGGGGCATCGAAGGTCGATTTTTTTTGGGGGGGGGGGGGGGGGGTTTCGCCAAACCCAGAGGGAAGGGGAAGGGCTCACAAGTCGGGTTTTGTTGGGGGGTGGGGGAGATTCGTTATCGTTGGATTGGGGGGGAGCTTCATAGGTCGGGTTGGGGGGGGGGGGGGGGGGGGGACCTTTTCGCTGGTTCAGTTTTTGGGGAAAACATCTGCAGAAGGTCGTGAGAGAAGCGGGCGGCAATCGTCGGGAGAGGGGGTGGTGGTTGGGGTTTTTTAATTTCTTTGAATTTTTTTTTAAAATTTCTTATGTTATAATACTATAAGCTAAGGTACATTATAAATATCATATATAAGTAACATCTTAATCGTTAAAATATATCAAACAATTATAAAATGAGCTTTACTGATAGGATATATAAAAGAGATTCTACCGCAGCATTTCCCTATTATTATTATTATTTGGAATTTATTGGTAATTAATATATTTTTAAAAGAAATTCTTTTAACAAATGATCGAAATTTTTAAAAATTAGTTAAAATATCATTTAAAAAAATAATTAATCAATTTTCTTAAATGGTTAATCACTCACATAACATTGTTAATTTAGTAAATCAGTGATTGATCGTAGTAAATCATTGATTGATCATAATGTAAATCACAAATTTTCAAATCAATCATAGTTGACCAAAGTTAAAAAAAAAAAAGGAAAACGGACATTTTGTTAAAGAAAAAAAAAAGTTTGATCCTCTATTAAATTTGGGGAATAAAATAGGCCACACCTTAATTTTCCTTATTATTTTACCTTTTTGAGGAACGGGGAAATTTTAGATACAACACATTGCTTTATCTATTCAAAGACATGTATTTTTAGTTATTATATTAAAATTTATTTATTTAATTTATGAGTGTGAGTATTTTTTTTTTTAATAAAAATGAGTACCAGTACTTTTATATTACATCGTTTACATATTTAACGCGAATACTTATCAATAATAAGGGTAATTGAAAATTAATTGAATAATTAAAGAAATATGTTTATTGACGGGATAAAGCACCATTATCCTGCCGTAGAATTTACTAAATTGATTTATTATCATAATTCAAACCTTTTCATTATAGTGTTTTTCTTCTAAAAAATTGAATTTTTGTTGAATAATGTTCAAATCTAGAAATCTAGAAATCTAGAAATAAAAGAAAAGTCTCTATATCTCAAAGCACTTCACTCACTGTGGAATTCAACGGAGTTAGAGGTGTTTAGTCTCAGTGATTCATGAGTCACTCTAATAAATCACCATTTCTAACTCACTTATGAACATTTTTTTTTCTATTACAAAATGTTCGTAATTAATTATTTAAAAACATATTTTTTCTAATTTATTGTTTTTTCTATCTGCTTATTCAATTGAGGAGATAATGATTGGCTACATAAGTCGCAACTAAACCACCGAAAAAAAAGAAAGAAAACTAAAAAAAAAAAAACTAAAAAAGCCAGTTTCTTGTCCCGTAAGAATGATTCGTTTTTCAACCTCAACAAAGGAAAGCCAGTGGGGTTTCATCTCATAATATATAATAATAACAGTTTATAATAGTTGTTATTATTCTATTCTATTCTATTCCCAGCTTAGCTGCCATCCATACTTGCTGGTTTTTACATCATCACCCACACCTAAATAAAAGCACAGCTCCTTTTTCCCTTTATTAAATTCACACAACTTTTTTCTTTCTTTTTTTTTTTCTTCCCCTTATTTAATCAAAGCAAAGCACCATGTTCGTGTAAGTTGTCGTATTGTAATGGCATTGTTGGACATTTTGGTTTTAACTAAGCTCAGTTACAATTACCAAATACCAAACCAGAAGATAATTATAAATAATTCCTCTCACGTTATTAAAAAATAAGATCTTCGATTTTGGTCAAAAAATAAGATCTTCGATTTTGGTCTTTGGCAACATCAGCAGTAGCTCTGGAACTATAGTGTCGGCAGAGCCTTAGCTGCCCCCACTAAAATCTTTTCTGGGACCTTTTTTCATGACTACCATTGTCTGTGTTATTCCAAAAATAAAAAATAAAAAATAAAAAATAATGATAATTTCATTAATCATTTTTTGTTTTTGGCTCAGCCCTTTCGTCTCAAAACTCACAATTTGTCTTCTTTTTTTTTCCCCTTCACTTTGTTGTAAGGAAAATTTGTTGTAAAAAACTGGAAAATGGGTTCGGAGTCTTGTCTCTTATTAAGAGCTTCTAGTTTGAACTAAAAATAAGTAAGTTGAACTTGTTTAAAGCAAACATGGTTCATAAACATATAATATTGAAAGGTAAACTCTAATTATAAAATCTCGTATTGAGAACTATTTTCGTCAACCCCCACACTAATGTCTTTTAACGTTATTCATTACATAAACGTTGGATTCTAATCAATGGGACGGAGTAAAAAAACAGAGACACATACACTTAGCAGATCTTGCTCTGGATCTCAATTTTAGCTAAAAGATATGAAATACGGGCTGAATGACAAGGTGGGTCCTCATTCTAACCAGAACTCTTTATTGCAGACACCTAAAATAACATTAAAAACAATACCATCTCTCCCACCCACCCCCACTTGATCAATTCTGATTGTCTATTATCATGCTATTTTTCACGGATCATGAAAAAAAGGAGAAAGCTCCTTGATCTTTGAAACAACAAGGACATTTTTCATCACCGACGGCGGTGACATGATTATAAAAGAGGTCTTATTTGAAGTATTCGTTTTGAATAGATCAAGAGTTTGAGTCATGTATTAGCTAATTAAGGTTTAAAAACATGATCTTTTACTATCTCATCATGATCTCAGTTACTGTTTATTTTTTACTCACTAGGTTGGGATGTGAAGACAAGACTAATCCCTTTATTTATTCACCAAAAAGCAATGACATTTTTCGCTTTCATTGTAATTATGTATGTTTCTTTCTGGGATCTTTACTATATTACTAGAACTAGAGGAGGCATGTCAACAAACTACATGGGAGAGTGAAACTGATTTTTCACTCTTTCAGGTGGAACCCCGTTAGTACTCTTGCCAACTGGCAAGTACTCCCTCTGCAGAGAAAACTGGAAATCCCTGATATTGGTTCAGTCCACTTGAAACAGTTCCAATGAAATAAAATAAAATAAATTAATAAATCAATTCACAGACGCCTTGCTCATTGTTCCTTTAGCCTGCAATTTCAGGGCAACATGCTGATAAAGTTTTGAAGAATCTCTTTTTGAGTTTATGGGGTGTTATGTTTGCATGTTGAGAAATTGTGCTTCGATTAAATAAGCAACATTTAAAAAAAAAAAAAAAACATAAAGCAACTCTATACTGTTCTCACTTGTTGTCTGATTTTAAATGGCTCAAAACTTCAGTATTATTAGTTGAACAATGCTAGGATCACCCTAGTATGATGTCCTACACTAGATAAAGCCCCCGCTTGTGTGAAAAGAGACTAGGTTCAACAATATCGGACTCACATGCCTCCTTTTATTGTTATGATGTTCAATACTAATGATATTCTCAAACGTTTTTTTTATTTGCTTTTATTGAGGAAATCATTGGTTTTATTCTACATCGCTTAATTATATTATTTTTTTATGATAATGATTTAAAAAGATTATAAGGTGAGAGGTCAGAGATCTTAAATAATCTCGAGCGACTTTACGTGGTTTACCTACACATAAAGACAATTGAACTTACATAATAGGGACAACTCGAACTCGAGATTTCTTACGACATGAATGAGTACTCAACCTACTCACACAAGATATGTTGGTAAATCGCTTAATTAGATTATTTTTATTGAGGTAAGAGCTGACTATTCTTTGTTACATAGTGTCAGGCATGCTTTATGATATGAAATCACTTTTCAATTCATGCATAATTAGTGAAATGTCCTTGGAGAAACTTTGTACCAGTCTACTTGATGGTTGTCAAGTTTCTGTTTTTTTTTAACATTACTAGTTTACCCTACACTCTATTGTCTTCGTACAGATAAAGGACTTGATGTTGGAATGTGAATGAGTTACTTTGACATTGCTTGTTGTGCCAAAATCAATACCATCACTTTTTAGAAAGTTAGAAGAGACTTTTCTCCGCTAAACAATGTTCAATACCATAACATCCATAGCATTTTTCTTATTCATTCAATGTTAATATTCTTCTAACGATATTAAAGGATACTGATGATAAGCATTATAAATTTAAAAATAAAAAATAGATTCAATGATATAGAGCCATCTTCTATTGATATTGGTTTTTAACACCGGCGATATTCTGTACATTTAATGTCATTTTTCCTTTTCCTTAGCAAGCTAATCACATTCACAACACATTTTCAAGTCCACTAAATTAATCCTAAACATTGGTATAAGCCAACTGCAGACTAGACACAATCAAAGAACAAATGAAATGCAATGAAAATGTTGAATTATGTATATGGAAAAAAATAAAAATAAATGAACAACAAACAAAAGGAAAGGGTGGCTATATATATATATATATATGCTCTTATAACAAACACTTTGCTCAGCCGCCCTTGATAGTGCTAAAAATTTAGACTTTGCCGTTCTGAGATTTTTTTTGTTGACTCCTGTTATAAAATGGGCCACAATGCAGCATGGCAACGGTTTGAAACTTAGTACTTTTCTTTGAATTCTGTAACGCATTTAATAACAACATTTGCAAAATTTTCTGCCAATTTTGGCTCTATATATATATATATATAAATATAAGTCCTGCTTCTCAACGTTTCTTTCTTTCTTTCTGCCAAGACTTATAATTAAACCAAGGCTCCAAGAATGCAATCCAAACTCTCTGTCGTCTCAAATCCATCATCTTCAATCAACAGACACTCATTTGCGTCATCAAACTTCGCCTCGGGAAATTCCAACGCCGCCTCAACAGGTGTTTGACACAAACGGGACTGGCCATCCGGGAATGAGAACTCTATACCCGCCGGGGTGGTTATGGTAGTGGCTGAGGTGGTCTCGCCGACCAGCTGTGACATGAACACGTCTTCTTCGAATTCCCGCCACTGGTCTGATTTCGACACGACCCCGTCTTTCATCCACGGGAAATCAAACACTCCCTGTGCCGCCATGTCGGAGTGATCATACCCCGGCGAGCCGGAACTAGTACTACTCAAGTCGGTCGCGGTGGTGGTGACATCATTGGTGCTAATGTACCCTTGTTCTTGTCTGATCTTGGCCCGCTTATTCTCGGAGAAATTGTTCATGCCTTGATCTTCATCTCTTGTTCTCTTCCTCCGGTCTTGATCCATGTCATGGAAGCCTTTAATTCTGCTTAATTCAAACGAAAATTAAAAAAAAAAAAAAAAGACGAATCAAATAATACAAGTCATGACTCGTTACATCATGCATATATATACGTGTGTGTGTGTGTGTGCGCGCAAGAGAAATGAATGAGGAAAAACTCCTACTAGCAAGAAAAGCAATCCTGAAAAGGAGATGAAAACGGCGTTTTCAATACATGTTTGAGATTTTTGAGAAAGGAAGGCAAGAGAAGAGAAGAGAGAGTACTGTGAATGTGAAGCTGTTGTTGATTTTGTTGTAACGTTTGCTGGAGAAAAGAATTGATGGTGATGATAATTATTATGGCATTTTAGAAATATATATATATATATATATGTGCTTTTCTCACACGCTACGCCATTTTAAGCTAAACCGTCTTCGACCACACAGTGTTATCTCACGCTTTTCACCCGTTCTTCTCTCCCTCCCTCTCTCTCTCTCTTTCTACTTTCTCTCTCTTCAAAGCTAGAACCAAATGAAACCGATGAGTTTGGTTAGTTTCCTTTTCTTGCGTTCCTTTAACTCTCTCTCTCTCTCTCTCTCTCTTGATTGTTAGTTTCTAAAAACCCACAAGCAAAAGCCATTAGGCAAAATATTTAGTGGATTTCCAACTTTTATCTTTTTAGTATTATTAAAATTTTCTCTTTCTTTGATTTTGTCTCAATTTGCCAAAATCTCCACCGTTGTGACACCTCCCAAAATTCTCCCCCACTCCTTTCCTATTCTGTCGCGTCCTGGTCACCAACATGATAACGGACGTCCCACCGCCATTTCGTAAGCTCCCATATTGAACAAGGATATACGTAAATGTTTGAGGAATTTTAGCTTCATATTAGGAGAATCTCCTACGTGGAATTCAATATCAAATGAAGATAAAACACCTTTTCGTATTTTTTGGTTTTTGCAAACTAATAATGATAGGATACCTACTCCTATCTCAAAAAATTTTTTTTTTCATACCCATCGATGTCATCGAAAATATGACAACCCGTTATTATGAAAGTTGGTTAAAAATATATTTTTATTAGAATTAATGTCCCTAACATGTGTTGATAACCATAATTTCGGGATTTGTTATAATTGAAAATACTTTCCAACATCACAAAAAACAATTTTCATACAGTCGATCGATATGAAAATTAATGTGATGTGTGTATAGGGTAGGTATTTCCACCAAAATAATGATATCCTTATCTTATTACTTTTGAATGAGTCACAAGTTCACAACGCGGGACATGATTTGGCAATTTTCTGTTACGAGGAACAAAAAAAATCTCCATTTTTGGTGCAATCTTCAGAGAGACAACGGATACGCGCAGTTGAGCTCATCTTTCTTGTTGACGATGTTACTTGTTCTCTCGTCTAATATGTTCATATCACGCGTCTTTTCCGCCTTTAACACGTGAGAATACTCAGCTCGCATATTCTCCATCGTCTCCTTTAGGTCATTCAGAGGGTAGTTTATGGTGATCTTGCTTCCAAAAGTAACCCTTGAAATCAGGATGCCAAGTCTAGGATAATCATGTTGTGGATTAACGTCCATTCCACAATGCTTTTCATACTTCAGACTCATCTGACTAATTAAGCACTGAAAAATTAGCACTACCAATAGTCTCCACATGAACAAGAGCCCTCACGGAAGTGATGGAAACGGTTGGTATCTCTCACTATGATTTCTCTTGCAACCACCTTCGAGACATACTTGATCGCGGAGTGACAATCCCCACAGACCCTAATGTTCTTCTTGATCCGTATGGTGGATCCTGGAGGTGTGTTTAGGAGAGCAAATGCCAGAGCAAGTTTCTCGCTATGATACTGCAGCTTCACTTCCCTTTCCTGCTGGTCCACAAACAAAAGCACGTGACTTGTATCTGGGACATATCCTATCTCCCTGATTTTTCCGCTTATCTTCTCCCACATCTTGCGGATCTCTTCCCATTGCGGATGTGTGTCATCGTTTGCAATAAACATGTGGACTGAATTCTCAATTTCCACCCAACTACATGCAGGTTCCTTTTTGACTCCACTCTCTTTCATCATCTTTCTCACTTTTACAGCTTCATGCCATCTACCGGCAGAGGCATACATGTTGTATAGCAATATATGGGGTCCCGAATCATGAGGGTCAAGCTCAAAAACACGTTCGGCAGCATAAGCGCCCAACTCCATATTCTTGTGCATCCTGCAAGCGCCAAGCAAGGCTCCCCAGACAGCTGCAGTGGGTTCAATAGGCATTTCACTTATGAACTTCTGAGCTCGATCAAGTAGACCTGCCCGGCCAAGAAGATCAACCATTGACACATAGTGGGAAACATCTGGCTTTACCTTGTACTTATTCATCAATTCAAAATAGTGCTGCCCTTCATCCAAAAGCCCAGCATGGCTACAAGCAGTCAAAACAGAAAGGAAGGTTATATCGTTTGGTTCAACTCCACTCGTCATCATTTCTTGAAAATACTGCACTGTTTTCTTTCCGAGCCCATGTTGGGCATATCCGGTAAGCATCGAGTTCCAGGAAACTACATCTCGCTTGACCAACCTATCGAAAACTTTCTTGGCATCCTCAATGCTGCCTGATTTCGCATACATGTCAAGAAGAGTGTTTCCAACAAAAGCAACTAGTTTACCACCAGATTTAATCACATGTGCATGAACCCACTTTCCCTGCTCTAAAGATCCCGTACTAGCACAAGCAGTACACAAACTAGAATACGTAAAGTGAGTAGCTTTAAAATCTTCCCTCTGCATCTTGCAGAACAGCCTGAGGGCGTTCTCTGTTTCACCTTTTCTCGCATGCCCAGCAATCAAGGCATTCCAAGACACCTCATTCTTGGTCACCAGGCCATTGAAGATCGACCGAGCATCAACCATATGACCATACCTAGCATACATGTCCACAAGAGAACTACCCACATAAACGTCTGAATCATACCCACACTTCAAACAATACGCATGAAGTTGCCGGCCACGCTTATCAGTAGTCCCATTCCCGGAAGCCTTTAACACGCTGGAGATAGTGAACTGGTTGGGCTCCAATCCACGCCGCAACATCTGAGGAAACAAAGCAAGCGCTTCCCCGGTCCGATCATTCTGAGAATAGCCAGTGATCAAGGCAGTCCAAGTAACCATGTCCTTCAGAGGCATTTCATCGAACACCTTACGGGCATCCACAAGACTCCCACATTTAGCATACATGTTGAGAATGGTGTTCCCAATGACGAGGTCATCTGTGAACTGGGAATTCAGAACATGGGCATGGACCATTTTTCCTTCTCTCAACTTCCCCATTTGAGTACATCTCTTCAGCAACTTACTGTAAAAAGTACGATCAGCTTGCATAGAACCCTGGTCAATCAAGTCCAGAACATGAAGCCCAGCTCCAGAATTGTCCTGGCTCTTGCAAAGAAGGTCCTTATCTTGAATTACACGAGTAGTGTACCAATCTTCGGCTTCCAAAACCTCGGAATCTGTGAAGATAGCCGGACTAACGAACGTTCTAAACCGAGCAGATACTAAAATTTGCCAAAAATGTTTTCTTCTACAAAAGATAAGCTTCTTCATGATTTTTTCATCACATAAACTCACAATGGGTACGACTGTAATAAAATAACATTGTTAATTCCGAAATAGAAATATAGCTCGCAGAAAGTTACAGAGAAAAATCCACAATAATTACGTGAGAAAATCAATAAGAAGCAGAATGCAGAGTCGGTGTCGAAAGTTTGTTTTTGGTGGGAGGGAAAGTGTTGCAACATTCCTGTAAACGACATGATTGAAAGTTAATTGTCGTTTTTCTATTGTTATGTACTAAAGTCAAATGTCGTTTGCTTTGCTGTCGTCGAATTAGAAATCGACAAGTTTAAATTTCTGAAAAGATTTTGGTACCTGTAGTTTCATATTGTTATACCTTCATGTTCGGAATGTCTTATTTAGATATTATGTTATTTTTTGAAAAATATCATTCAAGTATTTTGAGTCTCCTTTTTAAGCATAAAATAATAATTTTACTCTTTTAATTTTTTTTAAACTAACCTTGACACATAAAGGGTAGAATTGTCATTTTATGTCTCAATAAAGGTTCCAAATTGAAAAGTATATTAACCAAAGAAGGTACCAGTTATTATATATTTTTTCCCCAAAAGTTTATCGTCGTTTTCCTGCTCCAAAAGTTTGTCGTCGTTTTCCTGCTCTTCATGTGCTAGGATTACATAAGCTGCTGTCGCTTAATCCTACAATGACGTGCTTTTCGTTCTGTGAACCTCATTGAGCATTTAACCTTATGGTATTTACTCTTTAGCATTATTGTCTTCCAAATTTATCATTCTTGCAATTTATCTGTCAAATATTTAACTTTGACAATTCACTCATCAAATTTTTAGCATGTATTTACAGAGGCGGAGCCACATTAGGATTTAGGTCCAGTGGGGGCAGTTGCTCTCACTGACCCAATGGGGTCCCTTACGTTTTAACCCCAATTGAAAGAGTTACTAATTTGCTGCCCCCCAGATAAAATTTTATAATTATAAAATTTGTTTAGATTTTTGTAAAAGTTTCAATTATGTCTCAAGATTTGATTTCTAAATTTACACCATTTCAAACTTATAACTCCAAATTATCTTATAAGTAGAGTACATTGCTATTCAAATTTGTGTTTTTTGAACTTTTAAAAGCAAATTAAATTAGATAATAGAGTTTACATTGAACAATTTTAAGTTCAAAAATTGGTTTAATTCACCCCCCTGAAAATATTTTATAGCTCTGCCATTGTGTATTTGGATTGCAAGTTCAAACTTAAGTTTTTCATATCAGTTTTTGTATTTTCTGAAAAAATCAACAAAAAATTTAACTAATTTTTAAAAAATAAACCACCTTTAACATAAAAATTTTATTTCAAGCTCGTGTTCCAAACGACCCCCTAAATTATTACAATCTATTTCATTTTACTTTTCATTAAATTAAATATTTAAATTTGAAAGATTTATATTAAGGAGTTGTATTAAATTTAGAAGTTTTTTTTTTTTTTTTTTGTAAAAAGTGGGACTTTTCATATTCACATAAGATGTATATAGTTTTTTAGTTATCAATTTTAATAAGAAGTTAAATCAAATAGGATACATTGTAATAATTTAAACATTTCAGAAATAAAGTACAAAAGTTAAAAGTTTTGGAGGGCATCAATGCTTAAAAAAAAAAAAAAAAGCTAGTTTATTAATTTCCCTCCATTTAGCCCCAACTGCGCGCCAAATTCATTTGCCACTGACAACAGATATATGTATATATATATATATATATATATGCATATGTATATGTAGGAACAAGAACCCTGATAAGTATTCTCAGAGGTGAAAGAGAAGAAGGGGTTTGCAAACTCGTAAAGCTTCTGGGTTGAAGAATGACGTCGTGGTCCTGTAACCGCCCACTTGATAAGCTGAAGCTGAAAACCTTTTCCCCTGTTACTCCCCACTTTATGATACGGGTTTTACCCACTTCTCTTTACAACAAACTCGTAAGCTCTTTATATCCTCCCGATTTCATCTCTATAATTTCTTCCCTTTTCTTTTTATGACAAATATTTCCCTTTGATTTAATGCCTTTTATTTTTTATTTTTTCACACTAGAAATGTATGCAATGACATTCCTGTTTGATGTCTATGCAGAACTTTTCTTTTCTTTTCCTTTTTCCTTCTTCTTCTTCTTCCTCCTCCTGGAAGATGTGTGTAGAACTTTCTTTTACAAATTTAATAAAAGGGTTACCTTAAAATCTTTCAAAAACATTATTTCCGTGAAATATCATAAGTACTATTATGACTTATGAGCAAGCCTGATCTCTTTCTTTGCATAAAAATTTTTACTTTGATCCAATACTTTGTCATTTTTTTTTGGCTTTCATTATGCAGAGCCTTCCCAGAGAATTTAAAATGACATATGGAAAAAAAGGTATCGAATCCGGTAGTTATTAGGTTACCAAGTGGGGCAGAATGGAAAATGGGATTAACAAAATATAATGGTGATGTTTGGTTGGACAGAGGCTGGCCAGAATTTGCCAAACACTATTCCTTACAAGTTGGGTATACGTAGTTCTATAGATACAAAGGGTGCTCTCGATTCGACGTTGTCATAGTTGGTTTTAGTGGATTGGAGATACAATACCCTATCGCTGCTGATTCAGCCCGTTTTAATAAGCCCGGCAATGATGATGGTGACGATGATGAGGTCTCTTCTCATCCCCGAGTGAGAACAGAGGAGAAATCGGTGCCGCCATTTTGTTGCACTCAGAAAAGAATGAAAATAAACCTTGGAGATACTCCAACTGGTTATGGTGGTCATGAAATGAAGCCTGACAATCCAATTAGCATAGGAGATTATTTGCATAGCTGCAAGTCAAAAGAAATGAAATGAAACTCGGTGCCCCCATTTTCTTGCACTCAGAAAAGAATGGAAGGAAACCTTGGAAATACTCTTCCTCGATGTGGTAGTCAAGAAATGAAACCTGAGAATCCAATGATCATGGGCAAGTCAAAAGAAATGCAAGGCATGGAAAACTTTTGACCTTTTTTATTTTTTTAATTATTTTTTTTTTCCTTTCTTGTTTCTCCCAATTGCGTGTTAGTGCACAAATTTTAGTTTCTATGTTGTGTTATCTCTTTATTCATTGCAGTTGAGAGTCATGGTAGAGAACCACAGGTTCGTAGAACGCAACAGCGCTCCTTGAGTAGCGCTCAAAAGGCCAAAGTTCTATCTAGAACTACAGATTTCACTTCTCAATATCCACATTTCAAGGTTGTCGTACAGAAAGTGCATCTTGAGGAGAAATATATCTTGGTAAGCTTTCTTTTCAAACTTACTTTAGTTAAATAGTGTTAGATCCGTTTTTATCAATTTACCAGATTTGATTAAATTACCAATTTAATTAAATTACCGAAAGAGTAAATAAATAAAAAACACATGTAATTTTTACGAGATTCGTTCATACCTACTCCTCGGGACCACGTCCAGCTATCGAATAATGCACTAATATCCAATGATTACAAGCACTTTTGGACCACGTCCAATGTTTGTACGTTAGAGCTCATAAAAAAAACATCATGCACAGATAGAACCGAGATGGAGATGATCAAAATAGCTAACTATCCCAAGGTGAGTTGAATCACCAATAATATCGAGGAATATATGTTATCAAGATCACATTAATTACTCGTTTACGAGCCTCTTGGTTTTCAGCTGACAAGAGTGCAGTTAATCAAGATCAGCCGAAGAAAAGTCCCAGTGCAATTGAAACGCCAAGTACTTCACACAAGGATGAAACCTGCAAGATTCAGTCCCCAGTGGACAACACTGGAGTGGAAGTAACTGAACGTCGTCTTGAAGGGGAAATCGATGTCGAACCAAGAAAGTATTCAGAGTGTGAGAATTTTTTATTCCGAATATTGAAGAGAACAATCACCAAATAAGTACTGAACCTCGGCTCATTTAGTGCAGGCAATAAGTTTGGAAACTCTGAATCTAAAGATCAGACCGGCGGCCAGATGCAACCGAGTTTATCAAATCCTTGCTCGGAGATGCGTGCGTCTTCCGTTCAAAATCTGGTATTTAATCATAGATAAAATGTTCTTTTGCCAAGTTACGATAATCCTGCACATTTTTATTAAAACATTATAAGATTTGGCCAACATTTTTCTGCAAATATATTTCTCTAGCCAAGCACAAATTAGAAGTTGTCTTACACAGATAACTTTGGACTTAATTAGCATTATCCTTGCGAGTTCGGTAACGATAGCTCTCTAACCATCTTAACTTGTACATCATGTGCCGCGTACTTATTTGCAGGGAAATATTTTGAACCAGCATCACAAGACTCTGAAAAAGGTGGGAGAGGAAATGTGGAAAGTGACGGTTCAGGTGGATATATTTTCTCCGGCGGATGGTCTGAATTTATCATGGAAAACCATCTACCTCAAGGAGAGAATTGCAACTTTGAGTTGGTCAGAAGTGTTTTACTAACAAAAGAAGTGCCGTAAGTAGTACTAAAAGCACTTGTTTAGAGTTTAGCAAATTTTGTGAGGTCATTGCTGCAAAGTTAACTAACGATTTAACTTAAAAATCCTCAAGAATGATGTGAAATCTTACATTGGTTAATCACTCAGAATCCTTATTCATTTCTTGCTTATCATCTGCCGGCATATAGCGGGAAAAAATGTTGCTACCTATAAACGACATCTCGTTTAGCGTTTGATAGCTTATTGTCGTTTTCTTGCTATTTATGTGCTAAAATGACATGTCGTTTGTCAGCTGTCGTTAGATTCTACAACGACATACTTTAAATTAGATAAAGTTGAGTTTAATCGTCGTTTCTAGATGTTTCTGTTTAAGGTGAACCGGGTCACCAAAGTCACGATTAGAATAAAAGGAAGTTCGCTGGGATTGTATTCATTTCCCAGAGGTGCTGGTTCGACTCCAGCTCGTGACAAGGCCTTGGTCATATAAATGTCTCGGCACCTTCATTTTCTCGGTAGACGGATGACTCCCCCATTCCATTGCAGGTAAATACGGAGTAGGATCCACTCAGGCAGCTGAACTTCTTTGTCTATTTATCAATACCGGCTATGTTTATTATTATTTTTTTAATCCGACGACTTGCTTTTCATTAGGTAAAGCTTATCCTTAATTATGACATTCAAAAACCCTTAATTGTGAACAAAAGCGACAATTCGTTTGGTATTCAAAATGTTGTCACATATGTTCGTCTTTGGATTTTTTTCCTTACGGAATGGAAAACAAAGATTTGTTCTTATTACTCAAAGATCTTCCTTTCTTATTAACATGTCGTTTGTCTGTAGTTTGCTGTCATTTAAGTCTATTGAATTTGTACATCTTTCTACATGGAGTAATACTAAGTATACCAACTCCAATCCTAACTTTTTGAGTATCAATTCATGTGTCATATTTTTATTGGTAAATATAATCAATTGATATGACAATACTTTAAATACTTATCAATAAAAAAATGACAATTCATATGTCACATAAGTTGATATTCAAAAGTTTGAATTATAGTTGATATCCCTAACATTTTTCTTCTATATGGCGTTTTGTACTCGTTTACGAGGATAAACGACATTTTATCGTATCCTGTCTTTTATGTTTGAGCAATCGGAATAAGTGTTCCTATATTGAGGGCGTCTTACTTAGCGTTTGAAAGTTTGTCGTTTTTCTATTTATTAAAATGACAAGTCGTTCAGTTCTTAAACGGCAATTTTCATTCTCCAAAGTTTATTGTCCGTTGAAAAATGGACAATAACCTGTTCCACAGGTAGAGAGAGAGAGAGAGAACAACTTTACGGCTTTTTGTCGTCTAGGACAGAAAACGACAATTTGGCCGCGTTAAAAATCGTAATTGTTACCCATCGTTAATTTCTTGCCCGTTTTTATTCAAGTTAGCTCGTTTCTAATCTTACATTTTGCTGTCGTTAATGAAGTAGACGACATGCTGTTCGCGTTTCAGGATTTTCTGTCGTTTCATATTTAAGACAAACGAACACACAAAAGAGAGGGGGGCCAAAAAAAAAAAAAAAAAAAAAAAACTCCACATTTGTTGAGATTCCTTTCACTAATTTAATTTTACATCCCCATCAATTCAAGGCCGTTTCAATGGCTGCTGGAAAAAAGGGTTTAAGAGCATGTAAAAAAATAAACGTCAACAGAACATTAACCAAAACATTTTTACACATGATCAAATACAAACACCATAAACGCACTTTTATTCTTCTCCCAACTAAATTTCCTAAGATTTCTATACAGCGAAGCTCCACTTACAAATCACCAGAAGAGGGGCAAAACAATCATTTACAGCTCATTAACACAGAGTTGATGACGTGCATAAGAAGATGGATGCTATTTGCATCCTGCGCAGCTGTAGTGGGTAGGTTTCGATGATGACCGAGTCTCTGATAGACTTCTTCGAAGATTGGCCGGCCATGCATCATGATCAACGGATCTGCTGGATTTATGGCCAAGGCCACCTCTGTCATCCAAGCAAGCTTTCTTGGTTTATCATTGCTAATGTCGCAGGCCAGTTGCTGGAGAAGGGCCAACAGAACTCCTTGGCTTAGAGGGAGTGGCACTAGTGACAAAATGCCCTGTAAATCAGCCTGGTGAAAGAAGAAGAACGAAACCCGATCAGATTTACCTTAAGTGATAAAATCCAGTTATACGGTAGTATTAAATTATTTTATGAACCTCTATCTAAACTCTGTGACTTTTATGCAGAAGATGTCACAATTATGCATCTGCACTACAAGCAAAAGCAAAGAATACCTGAGAACACAACCAGGAAACTATGGAAACATCACTCTTGTGCAGGGCTCCAGTGAATGCTTCCTCAAATTTGCGCTCCGCAATCAGCCTGGATAGTTCTTTAATTGGGTCAACAGGTGCTTCGGCCTAACATACAGATTTGACCATCCAAATGTTAGATCTCTCTGAAAAATAACCAGGAGAGAGAGAGAGAGAGAGAGAGAGAGAGAGAGAGCACCGTTTCGTGTAGACCACCAAGTGGTCCATTGCTCAACTGCGTTGCCAATGGATTTGCTGCTTTTGAGCTACCACCAGCAGCTGCGAAGGCTAGCAGCTTACGTTGCCCATCAGCTAGTTCTCCACTCAAAGTTCGAGTTATTGTTGATGCTGAATTAATTGCATCCTGAGAGTGTGTGACAACACAGATTTAGAGCAAAAACACAAAAAAGTATAGCCAGAAAATGTAAAAATAGCAAACAAGGACGCAGCAAACAATTGAAGAACCAATCAAAAGCATGTAAAAGTTCAAAGAAAGTATCATATAGAAAGAAAATATCTGAGTAGTTACAAACTAGAATAATCTGTTAAGTTAAACGTACCCTCAGAGCAGCAGCCAGTGGAGAATGCGTGGACTCAAACTGCTGCTGAGCAGTACTTGAATGTTTGACAAACCCTTTCTGAAATGTGGCATCAACTTGTTCAAACATATATTTGCATGACATCTCAAATGAGGGAATTATAGAGGCTTCCAAACTCGATCTTAAGGCATCCTGCAATTTTGGATTCCATAATTACGATCAGAGCAGAATAAGTTCAATAAGCAGCATAAAAAAATTGATAATTTAATACTATTGTAACATGCGACAAAAAATGCCTCTGATTACTCAAACTAACATGGGAAACTAGAAAAGTAAGATATATTTTAGGAATTTTGGATAGGAGCTTTGAAGTTCGTATCTAAACATCGTTATGCAGTGGTGATAACTATAAATGATCATGACAACGGTGATGAGCGAGGACAAACTAACACCATAGGGATGACAAATTATTTTCAACACCTTAGAGTGAAAGTTAAAGCTAAAAAGAGAACCAAAATAATTTGGCCAAGAAAAAAAAAATCACATCATTGGTTAAAAAAAGGGGAAATTTTTATAAACTATCTATCACCTGAAGCGCTTGCTTCCCAGAAGTCTGAAACTGTGCTTGGATTTGCCGGGTCAGTGTGGCTTCAAGTTTTGAACTAACCGCTTTCTCCAATTGATTCACTGCCTTTTCTCCTACTCCTTTCTGCAGAAAAACAGAGAAAAAGAAATTTATTTGCAAACTAACTTTATTTCATCTGGACTACCTGTAGTTTAAAAACGCATTTCAATAAGCAAACCCATCATATCATTTAGACTGGAATATGAAGGAAACAAGGCAGTCCCAGGAAAGGCACTCATAAGATGATTTTAAGAAAATATTTACATTATCTATAAGGCTTCTGACATAGGCATCTTTCGAATTATTCTCTATTATTTGTTGGAAATGGCTACATTTTGTGCAAAGGCTCCATTTACAATGGTGGACTTCGCCAAGAAAAGAAGCAAGAGGCAAAAAAAAAAGCAATCCAGAACACCTTCAAACAGTTAAAAACTTAAAAAGATTAAACATCCGAACCTGGAAAGATTCTGTGATAGATGCAGATACGGTTTTCTCCGTAATTTGAGTTATTGAACGAGCTACATTTGGTCCAATAGCAGCTATTTCCTTCTTGAGGGTTTTCTCTAACATGGTTGGCAAGTCCCTGTTTATAGAATTGGTGATCAAGTTTGTTAACTGCTGAGTACGTTCTCGTTCTGACTTCTCTTGCTTAGCATTTTCTTCCTGGAATCGAGCCCACAAAGCTTCTGAATTAGCCTTGACAACTCTCTCCAAGCTCCGGCATAGGGATCCCTCTAGTCGTCTACCTTCTTTGGTTACTGGACCAGAAACAATCGCATTCATCTGTTTCTGTAGTTCTTTCTGTGCACCGATTAACTGGAACATGTAATAAAATGTTAAAACACATATAATTACATTAAGGAAACAGAATTATGCAGTGGAGCTAATTATAATTTCTACTCTTTCTAATGAAGGAATGAAATCGTCACAATTTCTTCAAATTACATAATGAGGTAATTTAGCATTGAACATCCAAAGTCGAATGAACGATAGATCTCCTTACAAGCCCAAACAGCACGGGGGCATTGCAAGCAATCTAGGCTCTATGAGAACTTCAGAAGTTACACGTGACATTCGGCAGAAACAAAACTTTTTAGTCAAAGGTACAGTGATTGCAAGGTGAAAACAAGTTAATGAATTAAAAGAAGATATCCAATTTAAATATACTGATTCGGTTCTGATGTACAGCCCATCTAGTGAATGCAAAACCCTTAACAAGAACAGTTCAGAAATATGCAATAAAAGATTATTGAACAGTGAACTGATCATCTGTAAGCTCATCAAACTGTACAATCATAACAGTAGTACGAGAATATTCCAAAAATTACCTGATCCAGCATATCCTTCATAGCTGATAACTGGGGCAAATTAGCCTCCCCAGGTGGGGCATCTGAACTGCCATCAGGACCATTGGACGAACCCGTGGAGTTAAAAGGGCTTGGGGAAGAGGAAGATGGACCAGATACTTGAGAATTTTTTCCCTTCTGCTTTTTCCCTTTTGTAGCTTGGACAGGGGTTGTTACGGGAGTTTCTGATTCACCAGCCTTGGAAGGGACATCTTTTGTCGTATCTTGAACTTCTTCCCTATCGTCGTTAGAAGGCTGTTGTGGTGTTTCAATAACACCAAGATCACTAGTCTTGGCAATTCCTTCCACATTATATGTTTCAATGCGATAATCACGTGCCATCAGAAAGCCAAGACCTGAGGCCTGTGAGTAAAAAGCTTTTCCCTTTTTTTGTGCAACATTTTGGGATTCCATATGGATGTCATCGCCGTCATTTTTATAAGCTCCTGTTTCACCAATAACTTTAACCTCCACTTCGGTGCTCCCTGCATCATTGTTAATAACAACATCCTGAACCTTTGTTTCCAAAGCACTCGCACCCTGACCGGTTAGAGAATGCTCAGAAGATGAAGCAGCAGTAGATAGTATCTCTGATGGAGTTACAAGATGTGTAGGGTGTTTAAACGCTACAGCAGGACTAGAAACGACAGAAATATCATTCTGAGTACGAAGATTGTCACCTGTGGGAGGTGCATCAGTACCGCTATCTTTGACAAAGTCCATTCTCTGGCCGAATGAATGATCAATAACTGGCTGATCACCACCCTGATCCTTGGGAGTCGGACTAGTCTCACTGCCATTGGGTAAACTCCTAAAACCAGACAAATTACGTGTTAATCTTGGACTCAAAGGAAGAGGGGGTGGTGATGGAACCACTTCTTCGCTTCCAAGCTCAGACGTCACGGCTATTGGCCTGTGATCCACTGCAGAAGAAGAAGCTTCTGGCAAGCTTGTACTCTCAGACCAAGACATTTTTACAAGATGGCTTGCTGAGGGGGAACTTTCAGAGGGTTTACTTTTATGGTACAAGTCCGGCGTAGCGGAAACATCAGCAGCATCAAAAGGATTAGAGGCAGACTTTGTTTTCTCCAATTCCACATTTTCTATAGGTGGTGGCAGGCACTGGGATAAGTCCAATGCGTACTGCTGAATAGCTTGTGTTTGGACACAATAGACTTGTACGGCATTATCTCCATCTGGTAAGCTATCACTTGTTCCAGTAAGACTCAGAATAGGCATTGTGACGGTAAACTCAGCAATGTAATCCATGCGGGTTGCAGCTGGATTAGGCCCGTACTCTATATGTACAACATAAATGGCATTCTTTTTGGCATTTGCAAGTAGAAATAGGCCTGCTTGAGGCAACGCAACAACTTGATTAAAGAATGCCTCCTCAAGTTTAGGCTCTGCAGAACTAATTATTTCCAAAGTCTGAGTACACTGCCATGATTCAGCATCACTAGGCAAGAGCCACCCCTCCTCACTTGTGGAGGTCCACATCTTGACTTCCCTATTCAGGGGACCCTGTAAAAGGGGAAACAAATTAAAAGAATAGTTCAGCATGTGCAATCAGAAAATTATTATTTTTTTCTTTTTCTTAATGTTTTTATAGCATATCAAAATATTGAAGGCGGAAGAAAAAAAGCATGTACCGCAGTGATAAGCATAATGTGATCCGGACGGTGAGGGGCAGTTAAAAATGTCACCGAATGAACAGGACGACCATCATGTGGTTGTAGCACAGCGAGTGGTGATGCCTTGCGGTCTCCCCATATCTTCACCTGTCACAGCATAAGAAAGTGTGCTAAGTGATCAAACAAAATAGAATCACATATAAACAGTCGAAGTTAGCTACACTAGTCGTGCATCCATATAATATGAAGCCTGGCATATGCAAAAAGTTTCCTCCTAATCATTGCCCCAAATTTCATGATAGATAAACCACCGTCTTTTAGATGTACTATAGTAGCTTGACTAAATAACTCCTATCCACCATTAAGCAAATAAAATTATAATAACTGCTTGACCATTTGATTATCACCAGTCCCATCGTTTCACTATATTCCCAACAGGTATATTTAGCTTCTAACTTTATTTTTCTTTTTTTGTTTTTAAGGGTGTGACGTTTGGGCCAGTGGCAGTAGAGTATCACCAATTGACTGGTTTTATGAAAACCCAACTAGGAAGAGAAAGATAAAACTGCAAGACCACAATGCAAAGTGGTGAAGAAGAAAGCATATACCAACCATGCCATCTATTGATGCTGAAGCTAACCGGCTGGTCATCCATTGGCACATTGACAACTCGGTAATTTCAGCGTCGTGCTTACCAACTAAGACGATCCCTTCAACCAGCTTATCAATGGGACACTGAAGAGGCTCCTCTGCAGAAAATGTTTTGCCTCTTCCAACTCTAAGTGTATCAATTCTCAGGATGCAGTTTCCTATTGCAACCATCAAAATTTCCTGTAAAACAATTATTGCCAACTAAGTCACAACCCCAATAAAGCTAACAACCAGACTAGCCAGACATGCAGAACAAATTCGTAGGATAATAACATGACATAAGTAGGAGTGATGCAACCAATTCATGCCAAAAGTTGCAACTGATGGGAGAGGCACAATCAAATCTTTCAAACACCAGCTAGGACCAGACTTGAGAATCTACCCCCAAGTACCATCCATTTGGGCCCTTACTTCGAGGAGTCCCTCATGAATCGAATCCGTTGGCACATCCAACGGTCGGGCACAAGCACTTCTTCGAGGCCCAAGCCATATAAGCTGCCTCCCAAGTTCAAGTATGCTCCTGCATTACATAAACTGAAAACACTTACTTGTTTGTGAGGATGCCAACACAGCCGTGGATGAACGGGTTTCCCCTCTCCCACTATCTGAATGGCAAGAACGACTTTCCCAGTAATTTGAGGCTTGTCCTCCTCATCTGGGCCTTCACTGATCCTCCATATGAAAACCCTTCCGTCGACACTTGCACTAAACAGAAAACAGAAGTCACACATTATCCAAATGAAACTAATCACAAGATGAAACATGGACAAACAAATACCTGGCCAAAAGGTGAACATCCTCGGCGAAAAAAGCCATGTCTGTGACTCTCTGATAGCAAAGAGAACGTATATATGTATAATTAAAAGGAAAAAAGAGAGATAAAAAGCGATCAAATTGCTACTGCCCAACACAACTTCCATGACAGTTTTCAGAAATGCCAAAGTCCGAACTGCAGAAAAAGTCGTTTCTTTCCATCCATGGCGTTCAACCAGTAAAAGGAAATGGAAATACTCGAAATGCCAGAACAATAGCAGAGTACAGTGAGCGGACAACCAACCTGAGTGTGGCCTTTAAGCAGAGCTCTCAGAGCAGTATTGATGTCAAGAACCCTAATCGCACCGGGCTTGAGGCCGTAGCAAATGTAAGACCTGTTCACCGCAATCTGACGGCCGACGAAGAGCGCCGGATCGGAACCGTACTTGGTGATCGGAGTGACCTCGAGCTGAGGCTGCGCTTCGCCCTGCAACCTCACGGACACGTCGTAGACGAAGCGGTCGCCGATCAAGTGCCGTCCCCTGGGGAGCTTCCTGCTCGGTAATCTCATCGGCGTCGGTGGCGACAAGTCGAAGGGCGGCGCCGAAGACGACGGCTGCGGCGGCGGCGGCGCAGAGGGCAAATCGTGAGGCTTCTGAGTGTTCAAGAGGGCCATCAAGCGAGCGCCGCCGGAGATGTTGGGGTTGGGAGAGGAAGACGGCGGCTGCGGGGAGGGGGGTCTAGGGCTCGGCGGCTGCATAAGGAAAGGGTGGGGCGGGACGCCGGTGGACGGCGGGTAGGAAGCGGAGGTCGTCGGATATGAAGGCGGCGATGAAGCGACGTTGTTGAGATTGGCGGGTGTGGGGACAGGGAATGTGGGACCCGAAGAAGATGGTTTGAAGAGCTTTTGAAGGTCGAACAGACCACCTTCTTGTTGTTGTTGAACAAGATAGTTGTAGTTTGAGTTTGGGTTTGGATTGGTAGTCCCACCTGGGGAAGCCATGAAAGGAAAGAAAGGAGAGCTTTTTGAAGGTGATAACTGATCCAGTTTTTTTTTTTTTTTTTTTGGGAAATGGATTACTCTCAGAAAGAATCCTCCAATGAAAATGGAAAATCTAACGATGGATTTGGATTACAACTTTTTCTTCTTTTGGTATTTCCTTTTTCTCTTTTTTTTTTTTAATTTTAATTTTAATTTCTATTTCTTTTCTGTGTTGAATTTGGACACGATCATGATAAATGGATCTCCAAGTCTTTTAAAGAGACCTAATAAACCCAGTCAGATAGACAAAAGGTGGACGAAAGACTTTGGTTATTTATTACACCTTACGAGGAAAGAAAAAAGAAAAGAGAAAAAAGAAAAAAGAAAAAAAGGGCAAACTGTTTATATAATAAAACAAAGAGAAATGTACAGATCCATTGAGAGATGGCCAAATGACAGCAATGGACGGCAGCAAAAACAAATAATCATCAAGTGAAGATTGGAGGATTTAGAGTATTTTAAACTGCAAGGCTTTTTCTTTGCCCTGACTATTTCTTTTTCTTTGTCTCTCTCAAGAGTAAAATTAAATATTTCCTTTTTGGTCGTCATGTTCTGATAATATTATGTCATGGAATACTGAAATGCAGCAAAGTGATCAGCTCCAGTTGCTGCTGACAACTCTTATCGGATTGATCCCCACGGCTTCTTTGATGATACCACAAATAAGCATTGTGTGATTTCAAAATGATTGTTTTTAGTTATGAAAATATAAGTGAGAATTTTTTTTTAATTTATTATTTTTGTTTTCTGAGAATAATGTTGGAATCATTGATTGTGATTAGTTACCAAATATAAACAAAAATTGAAATTAAAAATTATAGTCCTTTTAGATTATAAAATGCATTCAAATTTTTATTCAAATTGAATATTTATATTTAAATATATAATTTAAATTACGTGTCTAAATAAAAAGTGTCCCGATAATTTTTATTAAAAATAAATAAAAAGTATTTGAATAATATAAAATGTGAAAAAATGAATATGATATAAATTTTAAAAAGGTGAAAATATAGATTTGCATCTTTTTTAGTGAATAGATTTACATTGTAGTTAAATTTTAAATAACAGTGCAATAATAATTACATTAGTAGTTCATCTAAATGCATCCTTAAAACATTGACTGACCCAAATATGATTAAAAATAATAATAATTTTCACATCTCAAAAAATGTGTGTAAACATTTTCAATATCAACAGACAAGATTCCAAGAATCTCTGCGCAACAGAGCATCGCTTTTATTTTTTATTTTTTAATTTTTATTTTGTACCTTTTTGTTCGGGGATTTCACATGAAGGTAAGTTCTACACTACCTGAGAAAAGCTGGTCTTGTTCCTGCACAATCATGGACCTCAAATCTACGGCTTTATCTGGAGTTAGAGTATAATATTTAAAATTTAATTCTAATTAAATTGTATTTTTTTATTTTTATTTTTATTTTTTTTATAATTAATAAAATTTTTAATTAACTTTTAAAAAATCAATCAATTTCAATTTAAAATTTTCATTTTTCCCGACGGATCAAACAAAAGCTCACTCATATAGCAGCAGTAATACAATTACATACATGTGATTAGCAGATATTGCAGGAAAATCCACCGACCCCTTAAAGGACAATATCATCCGCCAACTCCTCCTGGGTCAGCACAAGAGAATTATTGAACATTCTTTTAAATCACAAGCACTAGTTTTATCAAGATGGTCTGATATTTTAGCATGGGTTTTAAGTCAAACTGAAAATATTCACAAGCTGCAATTCCATTCAAACAGAACTACTTACGAATCAAACAAGTGTTAGATTTACAATCAAATAGAAAAAGGCATCATCAAGAATTGTACATTTTTCCCCCCCCTTTTTTTTTTCCTTTTTTCTTTTTTTTGGTTTCTTTAAAGCATTAGAAAACAAGTCATAATATTCAGACCAAGAAAAGAAGATAATAAAGAATGTCAACGGCACAACTAGACAGATTGTCTCATTGTAGAATATGAGATTTTCGTAATTCAACTGCAGCACCCTCCGGCTTGAGCGGATGAGCCGTCTCTGCCCCCTGATGGTCCGGGGATTCCACCATATCCAACTTTTATCCCGTACGACTGCAAAAGAGGGAAAAAAAGAAAATGGAGCATCAGACATACCATCAACAACTCAACTATCATCATAATAATGTTACATCACAAAGGATTCCAGTTTAGCAGCCATGATTAGCACCGAAATTGGGCCAAATGGATACCAAGCAAACGTATAACAAGTTTATACCACATTTCCAAAATACACCAAAAAAGAAAGTGAGGTTAGACGTGTTCCTCTGGTCCCAAAAAAGAATCACCATACAACATAATCAACTGCGGAAATCCATTGACATGTTCTACTAATACATTAACGGAAAATGTGAGGTGATATAAGAAAAATTAGCCCATGAGAAGGAAAAAAGGAGGACAAAAGAAAAGCCTACCTCATTTGACACATCAAAGACACCATCTTGAATCTTCTTGTATATGGTTGCAGCAGTCTTGATAAATGCCTGAACGATCACATTTGCCAGTTGGAAAGTTTTAATAGGGTAAACGCAAGAAATTGAAGCCCCAGAAGAATAAGTTTGTAAAATTTATGACAAACTATGCAAAGCATTATGGTTAGTCACCGACCCACCTCCTCAACATTCTGAGCAGTTTTAGCAGAGGCCTCCATGAAGATTAACCCGTGCTCCTTGGCAAATTGCTCGCCTTCTTCTGTGCTAACAGCCCTTCTGTGAGCAAGATCGCACTTATTGCCAATAAGCATTATTGACATGTTAGCATTCGCATGCTGTCTCGCATCTTCCAGCCAGCTGGCCAAGTGATTAAAAGTTTCCCTCCTAAAAGTAGAAGAAATTTAAAAGCCATTAGCCCATTGCCCAGCAGTAAAAATTGATTAGCAGGTAGACATTATTACACAAATACGTAAAACCATTTCATATCCTCTATATAAAGATGGTTTATGCCTTGAATCTGGCAAAGAACTCTATTCTAGTACGCTTTAAGACGAGAACATAACCTTTTTATGGCAAACCCGCACCTAAAATGGAGTTACGAAAAATTGACAATACACCAAAGCACAAACTTGGAAATTTTAACAAGTCGGGGAAATTTAATGATTAGGCGAACTACTTGAAGACCACAATACCGTTATTCAATTATGACCTCTTGAAAGTATTTGCCCACATGATACAAAGATCTCGTCTTATCATACAAATGGGAATTGTTGAAACTGTTCTATTGTTTGTCTGCAAGCTAATCAAGAGCCCAATTTGAAGAAAAACAATACCTGGTGATGTCATAGACAAGCAATGCACCAGCTGCGCCTCTGTAGTAGGACCTTGTAATAGATCTAAATGACTCCTGACCAGCCTGGAATACATGAACTACGAGTTCAGAATCTAATAAAACTTTGATATCAGAAACCGACAAGATTGAAAATTTTTCACCAATTGCATATTTACCTCCAACAATTATAGAACAAAAAGAAGCTGTAACGCATTAAAATCTAAAATCAAACTTTAAGGTTAAGTTAACCAAGTCCGAAGAAATTTATGGGATTTACCTCAAACCAGTCCTAACATTTACTTTCGCAACGAAATGGAAGAATGATTAGAAGAAAAGAAGGAACAAACCGTGTCCCAGATTTGGAGCTTAATAGGCTTGTTGTCAATGGTGATCATCCTTGCTCCGAACTCAACACCGATGGTTAAATCGTGCACCGGCTGGAATCGCTTGTCCGTAAACTGAAGAAGAAGGCATGATTTGCCAACACCTGAAAAAAAGGGGAAAAAAAAAAACGAAATTGAAAGAGAATCCATTAAAACCGTACACAAAATCATATATATCTCCGCCTCTCCTCTGATCATAATCTAAAAAAAAAAACCCTAAAAATGGTAAAAAGGGTTTTAAATTCGGAGAAAAATCGAGAATCGGATAGAATCGTGTAGAATTTGAATTGCGCATTTGGAACAATAGCACTTAAAAGAAGCTAGTAATTCAATCGAATAAAATGGAAAAAAAAAAAAACACAAAAAATTTAAAAAATTTTAAAAATATCAAAGCAATAGCGATGATTGCTACGGGGGAAAATATTACCAGTATCGCCGATGATGATATACTTGAAGAGATAAGCGTACGACATCTTCCTCTTCCTTTTTCTCTACGAATAGTAAGAATCAACGACGAATTCGTTGGATCGGCGCACAGAGAATCAACGAGATCTCTCTCTCTCTCTCTCTCAAATTGAAGAAGAAAAACGACAAAGAAAAAATGGGAAAAGTGGTCAAGATTTTATAGAAACCGAAAGCCGCAAAAGAAAACTTGGGTATATGTTTATACGAGTCTATGTATGTATGTATATATGTATGTGTATATAAATACACGTATCTGTGTATATGATTAGGAAGGAAGGATGGAAGGAAGGAGGGGGCAAAAGGAGAAGAAAGAAGAGAGGAAAAGGCAAAGACAGGAGAATTGAGAGAGTCGAAAAAAGCGAAAATATGAAGAGTTACATCGAAGCAAGACTCCGATCTCTTGTTTCCTCGCTGTCGCTTCTTCCCCCACCCGAATTACGTAGAAAACTAGAGCCTACACCTACATCGGCCCACAACTATATCACAGCCCATTTATTTATTTATTTATTTATTTTTCTAAAACATTTGTTTGTTTGTTTGTTTTGTCTTTATTGACAACGGGTTAATTTTTTTCTTTTTAAGAGATCGCACTAATTAAAAGAATATGCTATAATTTTTCTAAAAAAAAGAATCTGTTATAGATAGTTATATTAATTATTGATTATCAATAACAAAATATATTATGATGTGATTGTTGATAGTAAAGATGCTTATACAAGAGAAGTTAAATAAATCAAAATTATATTATTTAATTTTTCATTTATCAAATATGTTAAATATTTAATAAATAAAATCATATATATTATAAAAACATCATGTAGAATTTTTTATAATATAAAAATGATATATAACTAAACTTGGCAAATAAACAGAAAATAGGGTCGGGAACCCCTAAACACGTACGCATCCCGTAACTCTTGAGGGATTAAATTTTCAACTCATTTATAGCCCTTATTCATTTAGATTGGGTTTTTTTCATCGTAGTTCCGACAAATTAAGAGGGAAAATTGTCATTCCTAATATCACATTTATAAAGAATGTCGCATACCACATGCAAGACCCGTTCTCAATTAGTTGTTGTGATCAAGAAACAAGACCTTTTTTTCATAGAACAAGCAGATGAAGATAACTAATTCTACATATAGAATGTGACCTTTCAAATGCTGTGAGGCAAAGCATAGTAGGGCCCATCATAGATATGTTGTACTTATCCAAAGCTTAGAGTGACCCAAATAAGCATTAAGAAAGCTTTAAAATAGAGCAGAATTGTGTCTACGTCACCATAATACAAGCTTTACATTCATGATGAAGAAGGCCTTGTAATAATACAATATCTACAATACAGAAATGCAGTCAATGTGGTGCAACTACAAAGCTCTGCACAAAGCTGAGGCTTTGCCTGATTTATAAAAATAAAAAATAAAAATAAAAAAAATTTGGACTCAATAATAGAAAGTGATGACCCAGTTAATGGCTGTGTCTGGAATTGTCACTGTCAAAAGATTGTCTTCACATCTGTACTTGAATCCCACACTCGTTGAGTTTACTGAGCAAGACTTGGGCTCTGTACTGGAGTATGCTCCGAAACTACCAGTTCCTCTTCCCACGATTCGTATCCCGCTATTCGAAGAATCGCTGAAGAAGTCGACTCTTTCGATAGCTCCACCGGAGTTGTACATCTTCACCAATCCAATTGGTGCAAACTGAATGTTTTGATGGTAAACCTGCAAATTAATCACACATAATACATATTAGGAAAAAAAAACAAAAAACAAAAAACAAAACAAATGTTTGTTGTGTGAATATTTATGTGAAAGTAAGAGAAGCAAACCTTAATAGGAGACACAGTAAGGACATCACATTGGAGAACTTTTAAGGTAATGTTGAGAGATTCATCCTTTGGCAGCCGAGAAAGAGAGCCTGAAATATATAGAAGATAAAAAGTGTGTGGAGCCTAATTATTACCCTCGCTTCATTGCAGTGAAATTTTGGAGCGGCGAAAGTGGACGTAGCTCTCTGGTGAAGCACGGTAAATCTTCGTGTTCGTATTTGCCTTTAACCGTAATTCCTTGACTGGCAAAAGTAAGAAAAATTTACCTGAGCTGAAGGAAAAGACTGCACAATGTCCAGTCCATCGCGTCCCGGAAACTTCTTCAAAATACTCGATATCTGCAGGAGAGACCTGCCCAGATATGGTCTCGGCACTAAAATTTCCCTTAGCAGGATTTTTCAGACAAGGCCAGCTTCCTGCTCCTTGGCAATTAAAGACGCCTATAACTCCAGTGCATTTGTTCAAGTTCCATATCTTCAGAAGACTATTTCAAAATCCAAACAAACTAATCAGGAAAAAGAGAAAAAAATATATATGCAAATTCCTTGTGCGGATAATGTTGAAGGTTGACTTACTTTGTTCCATCCATAACTGGATCAATGAATAAACAATCACGCGATGGTCTTCCTGGATATTTTGCTCTGAGAACCGACCCGTCAGAAAGTACTAGCCTCTTAAGTATCTCGAAATCATGGTGGCCCGGTTTATCGCTGTTTTTGACAAAACTTATGGTTTAACAGATATGGTAAATGATTTTGAATCACTACAGAAGAAATATTTAGTAGTGTATTGAAAAGCATGGGAGTTTTGTTGTCATAAAATTTTGACTTCCATGGCTTTTAGTCTTGCCTGACATAGACTCCGCAACCTCCCACAGCTCTAGCAGCGGCATGAAACTCGGCTGCCTCGTGAAGGCTCTGAAAAGTAGTTCAATAAGTACATTAGTTACTGAATTTAAGAAGACACAATAGTATAATGCAACAGTACTTAAAGAAATTAATGTCTTACATAGAACATGTCCCAATCTGGGACAACAACTTCTCCAAGAAATATGCTGTTGTATGACACGGCAGCTATGTGCAACGTCTGCGTTGATGAGTTTTTCGGGTAGTAATCGTCCGATGCTCGTGTTATCGCACTTCTTTTAGAACTACAGCACCAGCAAAGCAAAACATGTTTATGCAATGTATAACATGCAAAGTAATATTTGTTCATGGTTCATACAAGGACAGAGAATATATACTGGTAAATGGAGTCATTGCTTAGACCCATGCAGCAGATTATGCTGTTGTCTTGAAAGTTGCTTTCTATGGACTTCTCAAGTGCTTGTTGGAACCGCTTAGTAAGAGCGATCCGGCCGCCTAAGCCAATTGAAATGGTTTCCAATATGTTTTGAACATCAACCTTAACCCCGTCAACATTCTGTGAAACAAGATATCTATGAAGATCATCCAGAAACTGATGCGCTTTTTCAGCATCGATTGCACCAATACCGTACTTCTCCATGCAATCCATGGCTAAATCCCTCATGTTTGCCAAATTCCCAGGTGACTGCACCGGGTATGTTAACTTCGGGTTATATTTTTCAGTCCCCGGCGCATTTGGAACAAGTCCTCCCCAGTATCCCAATAGGGCGTGCCACATATAAACGTACCTGAGAATTTTGAAAACTAAAGTGTGACGACAAATATAAATCTGAAGAAGTTATATTCTTGTAGAGCAGAAATCTAAGAATTAAGATGACCATATGGAAACCTTACTTGAGGCCATAAGTATTCTTAATTTCTGAAACAAAACTCTTGAGATCAGTTGGTGCCTTGCTTTGAGCATCCTCGGACGCTTTCCGAAACTTAGTATTTTCCTTGATGCTGACCAATCTACCACCAAATCTGCAGTTTTTGACACAATTACAAGGACTGCACATGCATCTAAATATAATAAGACATGTTCAGAGACAGGAACTTACTGTGAACCATCGATAAAAGGTTCCCCTTCTTTCTGGAACTCATTTTTGACATCTTGCCACCCATCATCGATGATCAAAAACTTTGCCGGAGTTCCTCCCTGCGATAAACTGTGGTTGTTGTCTAGTAGGTGAGGAATCTCTTAAACAATTTTTTTATATAAAAAGAAAAAAAAAACGGAAAAATGACTTCTTGTGAGACTATATTTACCTTTCAAGTCCCTCTCTGATTCCTTGAGGATTTACTTCTTGGTAAAAGGCATCCCAGGTGCACCAACCAAAGCAATCTAACATTCCAGGCATCTGCATATAATTAGGAAGAAAAGGAAAAAAAAAAAAAAAGATTCATCATGAACATCGTGTTCATTATTTTCCGAGACCAAAATACAAAGGCCTCTAGTTGTAAATGGTTAGTTGAGTTGCCTGTTTGGATTCCCTACGCGCAAAGGTTCCGCTATACTTTTCAAGAATCCTGAAAATGGTCCAAATAATCATCAACAAATTATTGTTTAAGAGCGGTTTAAGACTTTCTCACACAATACTTTTCACTCCAAACTCAAAATTCTCTCGGAAAGCTGACCTACTTCATAGACTCCCGCAGTAGATCAAACGGGTGATCTCCAGAATTCACAAAAACGGCTTTAAGAGATTCTGAAGTAACAACTGCTGGGTCACCTATATAAAACCGCATAAAGAAGACCATGTCATTCTACTAAATGATCTTTGAGAATAACTGTTCTTTTTCCTCCTAGAAGGTGCATTATTGCTTATATGATATCCAAAACTATTACATTACCACTTTCAACACAAAACTCAAGTTCATCTGATGAATTTCCCTGTAAGCTGCTCCTGAATTTGCCATCTAAAAATGGCAAGAATAAGACATAACAAGTCTCGTTCGGATCATCTGAATCTGGTCCTTTACTCGCTTCTAGTAGCAGCATCTGAGTTTCAACAGGAATGTCACTTCCTGAATTACCAACTCTCGGTATCATCCACCAAACCTTAAATCTAAACAGACATAACAATCTGACGTCCCTGCATCACAAAAACATCATACATTCGTCCCGTTAAATACGTGTCCACATTATTGAATGCAAACCACAAATATATCTTTTCATCACTAGACATTGTACTATTTGCCTATAACAGATATATTTAGAGAGAGTGATTTTTCATGAGGTGAAAAATAGGCCAACCAAAACAGAAATATTTGCAAATTGAAACAAACAAAGAGTCAAAATAAGAGCTGGTAAACTTACTTGAGAAGTACCGATGCATGGAAGGTCTAATTGCAGTACAGTGCCTTTACTTCTACCATTGCCAATTATGAAGTTTCTTTTGTATTTTTGCAAATATATGAACTTTCTAACACAACTACAATAAAGATTGCTGGCTTATCATGACATTGGGGAGAGCCTCTTTCGCTTTGATGCGCGAGAACATGGCTATTTCATTCCCAAATATCCTAATAAACGGTAACCAAAAAAAGCAGGACATTTGATTTTCACTTAACCAATGAAAAACTAAGCAAATATGCTTTTTTTTTTTTTTTTGACAAGTAGGAGAAGGTGACCAATATGGTGAATCTAGCACAAAGAACACCAAAAAAAAAAAAAAAAGAAAAGAAAAAAAAGGGGAAAAATGCATACCGAATGACTCCAAGCTTGAAGACATGTCTAGAACTAGAATGGCTTGAAGTAGCGCCGATGAATGCCGACGAATCAGTCAACGGGGACACTACCACATTCTCGGGAACCTCAGTGATGAGTGCCTCTTTACCGCTTAGACTGAGAGTGCCATCTTTCAGGACAGGTTTGGAGCTAAGAAACATGGAATGTCTCCATGTCTTGTTAGCGCCGTTAATGCGAACAAACCCACGTGAGAAGAGCTTCTTGTTGGTAGCTAGAAATGGAGTGAAGTGAAAATCGAGTTTAAACGCGTTCGGAGAAGGAGAGAACATGGTGGTGTGAATCATGGTTGTACCAGGAAGAGTGTCTTGTGATAACCAGTAACGAAGGATGTGTGATGAGAGTTTGATTCAATATGATAGGAAGAGAGGAGAATATATGGGAAGGATAATTTAGTGCTCTTTTGCTTTACTTATTGACCACATTTTAAGGTTTCTGTTGTGTCATTTTCAAATCTTCTTTGGGAATTAAATGTCCTCTCATTTTTGCTGGACAACTTTGCCCAGACAGAATTCACCAGACCCATCAGAACTTGGTCGGCCCAATTCCTATGTTATATACTCCACATTTATTGAATCCTTATTATATGTTAAAGCACAATTTGCAGCTAAAACTAATCATACTCCAAAGTTTTGGCCGTTTGAGTTCACTTTGTCTGCCTGTTTTTCTTTGACTACCATCTCAATTTAAGATATCTTTTCTTTCGGGGTTTTTAGCATTATTGTCCCTCAAATTTACAGTTTTTGGCAATTTACATCTAGACTTTTAATTTTAACAGTTTGCCTTCTTGAACTTTTCAGATTGCCGTAATGTGGCCCGTTTTGCTGATTTCCTATGAATTTAGAAGATTTGCATTAGAATTTGAATTGGATTTGAAATTTTTTGGTCCGGCATGAGAAAATTTGCATTAGAATTTGAATTGGATTTGAAATTGAAATTTTTTGATCCGGCATGAGATTTTATATTCTTGTACAATGCGTACATGGACTCTCCGTCACTAATATGTTGGGAAATAAAATTTAATAGGGTATCTTGCGAGATTTTGTAAAGCTCATCAACAAACAAATTTTTAAAATCAAAAGTTGAAGGGATAAGTTACCAAAAACTGTAAAATTAGGGGAGTAATATAGTTCTAAAAACCCTTTCTTTTGAGATGGTTTTACTTGAAAAAGATACTTCATTAATTAAAAAAAAAAAAACACACTTACACACTTATATACAACCCCTATTTTAAAAAAAGGTTTGACATAAAAACTCACCAAAAAATAAAATAAAATAAAAAACTAAAACCTTAACCTAAAATTTAAAAAAAAAAAAAAAAATCTCTAAAATCCTATACTAGTAGTAGTAGCAAAACCAATAAGAGGCTCATAACATTTTGGTACATTCAGTTCTTAGGGGAAGTTTGGACCACAATAGGACTCCTAACGTAGTGTTTCCCATCACTCCAAACAAACACTCCAAACTGATAATCCTCCAAATTGTGTCCCTTATCCTTGAGAGTAACTCTGAAGCTCTTCTCTTCACCGTGTTTCTCAAACTTTAAGATCTTGGGCTCCACCGCCACCGAAACTCCGACCGGTTCACGCACTTGGACAACGTAGGTTGCTGGGTGTCCGACGTTCTTCACTGTCCGAGTCACGGTCACGGAGCCCTTGAGATTCGGAACCGTCACGGAAGGGTAGTTGAAGTCCAAAACGGTGACGTTCCTGGAGGGACACTTGTAAGGCTCGTCGTTCAAGGTTTGGATCTGGGTCTCGTTGTAGCCGAGAGAGCAGAGGAAGTTGAGGTAGTCTTTGGTGCTCAAGTCGTAGACCAGACCTGGATCCACGGCTTGGTTCGGTCTGATATGGCCGTTGCCGTAGTTAAACGGCGTCGCTTTTTCCTTGGCGGCGGTTTTGATTGGATAGCCCGTGTTATCTCTCGTTCTTGCTGTGCAAAAACAAAAACAAAAATTAAAAATTAAAATAATAATAATAATAATGTAAGAGAAAAGTGAGATCTTGAATGAGCACTATTGATCATGCCTGTGGTGACGATGGCGGAGCGAATTGCGGCGGGGGACCAGTTGGGGTGGATTGTCTTGAGGAGGCCGACGACTCCGGCGACATGAGGGCACGACATGGACGTACCGGATTCGACGTTGAAAGGGATCCGACGGTGGTCGATTTCTATGCCAGTTGGGCTAACACCTTCACTGTATGCAGCTACGATGCTCACTCCTGGGGCAGTGATATCAGGCTATGGAAAAAAAAAAAAAAAAAAAAAAAAAAAAAAAGCCTTCAAAACTTCATAGAATTGGGTTCATTTGGCGGAATTTTTGTAGCAAGTACAATTCCGAGGAATTAAATAATTGGAAAACTAGACTGATCCCCCCTCTGTGTTTCTGAAATTATAAAAACGCTCCCTTAACTAAAACAAATAACATCACCTCTGCTCTTAACTATGTTAAATTTAGAACTAAATTTATAACAAAAATAACCAAATAAATACCTTGAGGATCTCGGGTGTAATGGTGTTGGGACCAACAGAAGAGAAAGATGCCATGGATGGAGCAGGCTTAATGCCTGTGGCTGCAACTGGGGGCAACAAAGTTCCCAGTGGATTTCTGTGTGATTTAATGGGGAAAAAAAAAATGGTTAAGCAAAAGTGTGTGACATGTTAAAGAAGAAAAATATAGATACTACTAGGAGTCGATGAGAGACGAAAACGTATTTACTTTGTGGCATTTACGTATTTGAGTAAAGATCGACCATCATCGTAAGTAACATGTGATGCGGGGAGAAAATGAGGATCGGCAATGATGCCGTTTCCGTTCGCCTCGTCATTGCACAGTACCATCCCAACGGCTCCTGCCTGAGCAGCATTTAGGCCCTTCTCAACTCTTGCAATAATACCCCTCAAACAAACCAAGATCTTCCCCTTCACCTTGGCAGAATCCAATGTATCTGCCTTACACAACAGGCTACAACCCAGACATGTAAAGACGGTACACTAACAATTAGCAGAAGATGGTAGAAGGCTTTTTCTTCAAATTTAAGGGTCTAAATTGAAATCCCAAAACGAAAAAAGTAAAATTTGTATCGAAACAGAATGTATCAAATCTTACGCATCGGCCTCAGAAGCATCAGCATTCTTAGCTTGTGCACCAGTGATTAGTGGGTAGAATTTCTTCTTTGGTAGAGCCGAGGAAAGACTTGTTCCCTGTTTAGTAGAAAGAACCAAATATGTACCAAATGTTGATATATACATATTTTATATATATATATATATATATATGTGTTATACATCGTTAGATTACTTGTGGAACAAGGAAATTTGAATGTTAAAAATTTAGTACCTTAAGGCGCAAGCCATCCTTGAGGTCAACAATAGCTTGGAACTCTCTATCAATTGTACTTGCGGCGACGGTGATCATCCAAGGCGAAAGGTTTGAGACACTTCCAGGAGTTGGTCCGGAGTTTCCAGCGGAGGCAACAACCGCAATTCCCTTCTTCACGGCGTGGAATGCCCCAATAGACATACCATCTTCCCAGTAACCGGCGGGGTTTCCACCAATTGACATGGAAATCACGCCCACACCATCATGTATGGCTGTGTCCAAGGCGTCCATGACATCGGCGTCAAAGCATTCTGGCCAGCAGACTTTGTAGGCTGCCACACGGGCTTTAGGAGAACCGCCCTTGGCCGTCCCGTTGCCGATGCCTAAAATGCTGGCTCCAGTGACGAAGTTACCTCCAGCTGTGGACAGAGTGTGAGTGCCATGACCGTCATTGTCACGTGCACTCCTGTCGGTAGAGTTAAGCTTCCCTTTGCTAGCCTCATACCCTTTGCTGAAGTACCTTGCTCCTATGAGCTTCCTAAAGTCACCAAAAAATATAAGATTTATACATTATTTGTTTGCGTTAATGAGCAATTATATTGGGAAGAATTAAATGCAAAATAAATTATGATCATTTTAGAGTATTGTTGGATGGTATTGAGCCTTCTCAACCTCAAAAACTAGTGTAAGAGATGAGATTTTTTCTCACACTTAGAAACAGTCTACCTACCCCTTCCACAATTGATGTGAAATTACCTCAGCAATCTCTCCCATCATATATCGGGCTTGAGCCAGATTACCATCAACCCATTTCTTTCAGATCAGGTAGAGAATTATTGGCTAACTTGGCTCTAATACTAGTGTTGGGTGGTGAGCCTTCTCAATCCCAAAAGCTAACTCAAGAGGGCAAGATTTTCCCTCATACTTATAAACTGTCTACCTATTCCTTTCACGACTGATACGAAATTACCTCAACAAGTATGATTTCTTGTCTTACACTATCAAATTTAATCATGAATGTAAGTGTTCGTATTAAAAGTTTGTAAGGCTAATCAGAAAACTACTTTACAGCTATAAATATTTGCATATCCATGTAAAAGGTTATTTCGTAAAAATGTCACAACAAATTAATAGATGTAATTAACCTGTTGCAAGCGAATCCGTCATCAGATTTCTGACAGATTCCTTTCCATCTTGATGGAATGGGTCCATAGCCTTCATCATCAAAGCTCTTCGATGTGGGCCAAACTCCTTCCATATTTCACCAATTAACATTGAAATGAGTATTCTAGTTATGAATGAAAATTCACCAATTCTTTATTCATAAATAATATGGGATAAATATTTCTCTTTTTTTTTTTTAAATCAAGTTGGTAATTAAGGTACATATTGAGTATAGAAATATGGTTTATATACAAATATATTTGTACCAGTGTCAAGATTTGCAATGATAACGTCATTTCCATAGTTGGCCTTCTCCCAAATAGAATTAGGAAGAGCATCACCCTTCTGATCTTCAAGGATCATGAAACGCCATGAATGTGTGGTATGTAATTTCTTTTCTTTGTTTTGAAAGACCGAAACCACTCCCGGATGCTCTGTTTAATTTTCCAATAACTAATATTTAACATTTCCAAATTATAATAACAATTATCTAATTAGTATCCGAGTTCATACTAGCAATTTGAGCCGCCTCTTCCTCGTCAAGAAAAGCGGCAAAGCCATTGATATGCCTCTTGTACGAGATGAAGATTGATTCTTTAGCCTTCTCTTTGCTGCATTATCATAAAAAAGCTACACTTAGCGAAAAAGAGGAGCAAAAAATAAAATAACGAAATAAAATATGAATTTAGAACTAAATAGTCTTTTTTTTTAAAGTTTTTTTTAACAAATGACCGAAGTTTTTAAACATTAATTAAAGGACATTTTTTTTTCTAAAACGGTCAATCAAATTTCTTAAATGATCAATTAGTGACTCAATGACCAAATCTGAAAAAATAACAAATGATTATTTTGGTAAATAAAAAAAGTACAGACATTGAGTAAAAAACATCACCCAACGTAATTTAAACTATATATATATATATATATATATATATATAACCTATTAGAATGTTGCTACGAATTGTCTTTTGAGAATTGGGTTAAGTTTTCAATAGTTTTATTTATGAGTGTGCGTGACAAAAAACTACTTCACTTACATATCAAACTCTTCAACAACTGTTAATGGTAGGGAGGACATTTATATATACCTTCCGAGAAAGGAGGCAAGGAATTCATAATGAGAATCGGCAACACGATCAAGATCAACTTCCGTAATTTCAAGTCCATGTGCATGGGATCCCAAGTACACTATATAGGACTGATTTTGGCATCATAAATATTAACAAGAAAAACCACGTTAGTACTATAAATTATAGCAATGCAGGAAATTACTTATGTATTATAAATTTAAAAGAGTTTCAGTAACTAAAAAAGGACGTTAGTAATATAAGTTATAGCAATGCCGGAAATTACTTATATATTATAAATTTAAAAGAGTTTCAGTAACTAAAAAAGGAAGTGACAAGAATTCATAGCAGAGTTGTAGTATATACTTTTTTTGCTGCAAGAGCTGGTACTTGAAGGAGTGAAAAAAGAATGAGAAAATGGACGACAATTGAAGGTTTTAGGGTCCCCATTATTGGTTTTCAACAGAGAACAAGCTTTGAAGAAAATTAAAAGCCTCAGTTTATTCTATATATATATATATATATATATAGTTTTATATATAGGCCCTATTTAAAAAAAAAAAAAAAAAACTTATTATAGATATATAATGCTACGGGTTGATTTCAGATCCTTCGTAAATGAAAAGTACAAATATTCCAGGATCGGATTCAAAACTCGAAAATTGATCAAAACGGAAAATCTCCTTTTATGCCTTTTGTTTTCCGGAGAATCTGCTATTAATTGGGTGAAACAGTAATCATAGAATTTCCGAAAAAAAAAGAGATTATATTGTAGAAAATATAACAACCAAATAATTATATCATTTTCGGAGAATATATATATATATATATCCATATGTATATATGTGTGTGTACGTATATATGGTTCTAAAGTTGTGCAAAAGCAGAATCCGTGTAATCTTGTGTATTTTTGCATTGCAAGCCTCCTAAAGAACTTAGACGACTTTTGATGCATTGATTAGGTTAACTTTTGGGGTTAGTTTTGAATGTTAAATTTCAAATGAATATATGTATATATATTAAAGATACTGCTCACCTTTTTTTTTTTTTTTTTTTTTTTCCAAATACAGTTATTTCTTCAAGCCCTTTTTCTAATTAATGTGGGGTTCAACCGAATATAACTATAAATATTATCTAATTCAAAGAATTAGTTAAATTTTTTTAAAAAAACGTAGCATCCATGTATCACTTCTGTAAGTTTGCATGCCACGTATTAGAAGTCATTTAATCCCCATGCAGGATGATTAACTGGGACATCAGGTTAATATTTGGGATTTTTTTTTTTTTTTTGGAAAATAAATTTTCAAGATTTAGAATGAGAGATTCGAAAACTAAGGAATCAGGTGTGGATGGTTAAAATTTAAAAGTTAAATTTAATTCCCAAAACGTCAATAAACACTATAAATTTCAAATGGTGCTCAAAACGATAGTTTAATTATTCAATCAAAATAATTATTCAGACTATCTCATGCAAAGAGATTGATTAAATTTGTAGTGAAAATATAATCATGGAATCGATTGTCTTTAATAATCGTTTGCATAACTAGAATAAGTAGAATTGATGGCCCGACAAAGATAGTTTCAAGGAAACATGGAAAAAGATATTGAGAGAGAGAGATAGAGAGGATCTGAATGAAAGAGAATAGACTGTAAAAGAGTATATAAGAGTGAAGAAATAGAGAGACGATAACAAAGAAATAATGTGTGAAATTCAGTATTCAACGTAACATCAAGGACTAAAGTTTAAAAATACAACTATTATGTTTGTAAGAACTTAATAAACCCCAAGTACGTATTAAATAATATATATATAATAATAATAATAATTAAGTGAACTAACAGTACAAAAAAAAAAAGGGTAATTAGTGACATGACGTTGTAGTCACTAAAAAGTCTACTAAAAGCAACAACATGTATGTCTTGCTAATAATACTCGTCCCCCGTCACTTTTTTTTTTTTAAATGTTAGATAAATAGGGAATTTTTAAACACTTTTTTAAATAAATTGTCAATTTTTTACTTAAGGAAAAGGCCGTTTATCAGTAAAAATTCATATTAATATTAATCAATCACTAATTAATTATTATCAATTAGTATATCAAATATTAAAAAAAAAAAAAACCATTTTTTCCCCTCAAGGTATATAATAATAAAAAAAAAAAAAAACCACTTGTATACCCCTTATATGACGAATGGTTTGACATAGAACCGGAAAAGAAACATGTAGACATGAGTACCTAAAGATTTCGTTACTCCAATATTTAAATTAAAAAAAAACACTTATATATCCCTATTTGAAAATATGGTTTGATATCAAAACTAAACAAACAATAATAAAAAACTAAAACCTAAAACCTTAACCAAATGTTGAAAATAAAAATACCCAAAAACCTGTCCTAGTATCTCAACCAATAGGAAACTGATATGGCTTCTCAGGGGCAGTTTGGACCACAATAGGACTCCTGACGTAGTACTTCTCATCACTCCAAACAAACAGTCCAAACTGATAATCCTCCAAATTGTGTCCCTCATCCTTGAGAGTAACTCTGAAGCTCCTCGCTTCACCATGTTCCCCAAGCTTCAAGATCTTGGGCTCCACCGACACCGAAAGTCCGACCGGTTCACGCACTCGGACAACATAGGTTGCCGGGTGTCCGACGTTCTTTACTGTTTGAGTCAGTGGCGGATACAGGAGGTGCCCCAACTGAAATTTTGTCTTATTTTATTTTACCCCAAAAATTTTATTATTTTTATAATTTGTCCCAACTGAAATAAAAAAATTCTCATATAGTCCTTATTTTATCCCCACTAAAAATAAAAAAATTATCACATAGTCCTCACTAAACTTAAATTTATATATAAAAAAAAAAGTTTATACTTTTACTACTTTATCCCATTAAAATTAAAAATTTTCATATAAATCCTCTAAAATTTAAAATTCTCAATAGCCCCTTTTAAAATTTTTAAAAAAATTTTAGTATATACCCCTGTTGAAATAGTTTTTTTGGCTCCGTCCCTGGTTCGAGTCAGGGTCACGAAACCATTGAGATTCGGAACCGTCATAGAAGGATAGTTGAAGTCCAAAACGGTGACGTTCTTGGAGGGACACTTGTGAGGCTCGTCGTTCCACGTTTCAATCAAGGTCCCGTTGTAGCCAAGAGAGCAGAGGAAGTTGAGGTAGTCTTTCGTGCTCAAGTCGTAGACCAGACCGGGGTCCCTGGCTCGGTTTAGTCGGATATGTCCGTTGCCGTAGTTAAACGGCGTCGCTTTTTCATCGATGGCGGTCTTTGTCGGATGGCCTGTGTTATCTCTCGTTCTTGCTGTGCAAAAACAAAAATTAAAAAAAAATGTAAGAAAAAAGTCAGGAGATTATCAGTAATAAGTTAAGTAAGAAAATAAAACAAAAGGAGAGGAGAAAGAGCAACGTGGAAAAGAAGAGATGATTTATGGTTCAGGAAATAGAAGAATTCACTAATAAATAACATTATAAATGAACTCCTACATACCACTAATAAATCGCCTAAAATAAATAGATTCTTATAAATAAATTCGAAATTCCTATAAAAAAAAAATCATATACAAAATATCAACTTTCTCTAATATAAAATAAAAAGATTCCTTATTAATAATGAGTATTGATCACACCGGTGGTGATGATAGCAGGCAAATTGCGGCGGGGACCAGTTGGGGTAGAGTGTCTTGAGGAGGACGACGACTCCGGCTACAAGGTTGGGACCAACAGAAGATAAATATGCTATGGATGGAGCTGGCTTAATGCCTGTGGCTGCAAATGGGGACAACAAGGTGCCCTGTGGATTTCTGTGTGACATAATCGAGGGGGGGGGGGGGGGGGGTGGTGTGGGGAAACAAGTAACTTATAAGGGATAAAATGATAAGGACAAAGTAGTCATTTCACTCTTACAAAATCTACGGAATCTAGACACTTGACAATTCATGATATTTATGATTAAACGTTTCATCATATATATCATTACTCTTTCTTTAAACTAAGGGTCTAAATTGAAATCCAAAAAAAAAAAAAAAAACAGAAAAAGAAACTGATGAAACAAACTGTATTGAATATCATATTTGCTTCTCGCAACGAAAGGAACCAAACAATTCATTATGAGAATCAGCCACACGATCAAGATCTGTGATTTCAGGTCCAGGTCCTATATTCAGGTCCAGGTCACTATATAGGACTGATTTTGGCATCAAAGATATTAACAAGAATTACAACGTTAGTACAAGAGTTTCAGTTACTTAAAAAAAATAAAACACATAGCAGATTCGTATATTTACTTCTTTTGACGCAAGAGCTGGTACTTGGAGGTGTGAAAAAGAATGAGAAAATGGATGATAATTGAAGACTTTAGTATACTCCATTTCTGGTTTCCAAGAGAGAGAAAAGCTCTGAAGAAAATGAAAGGCCTCATTTCTTCAATGCATATATATAGGCCTTTGTTTTTTTTTTTTTTTTCCCTGATTCAAGTTTCAAATATTGATTATGATCATCAAAAAAAAAAAAAAAGGAAGATAATGGAATATTGTTACAGGTTGAAAACATATCCTTCGTGAAAGATATTTAATCCACATGCGTAATTTATGGCAATCCAAACGAAAAGTATCTTTTTAAAATATCTTGTTTTTTGGAGAATCTTCTAGTTGGATGATTGATACAGTAATCTTAGAATATCTGAAAAGAAAGAAAAATGGGATATTGTAGACAGGATTACAACTTTATATGATTATAGTGTGTGTATATATATAAATGAAATTTTTAAGTTAGAGTTGGTTAATTTTTTAATAATTAGTTATAAATTTTATCGATTTTTCAAGAAAAAAAAAAACTGAAATAAAAAAGATTAAACGCCAAACAAAACCTTCAAGTTCACATTTCATGCACGCCTCGTCGAGAACTTAGACGACTTTTTATCCACTGCATGCACATTGATTATGTTATGTTTTCTGTTAATTTTATATTTAAAATCTCTATTTTGTATGTCTAGTGCTCACTTTTTTTTTTTTTTTTTTTTTTTTTTGAAATGCCATGGTGTATCTCAACGAAATAACCACCACACCGAAAACGACAACTTTATTATGTATGACGACAAGAAATTTTCTCCATGACGTAAAAGCTGACAAAATTATCGCCAGAAGGCTCAGAACAACAAGAAATTCATAAAACTAAAATTTAGCGACAACATTTATGAAAAACGACACAGCTCATCAATACCAAGATTGCCTAAAAACGACAAGGAATTTGAAAAACAACAACTATTTGAAAACGACACCATGTACTATTCATTCAATGAACACATGTTCTTAAACGACAAGGTAATGCACAAGCTTGGACAGTAACTACAAACGAACATGCTATGAAAATAAAAATTTATTTAAACTTGAAACCTATGAGTACATTCTTATATTAAAACCCACGACATTAATTTATTTAAACCTATGTTTTGAACGGCCAATAAAATGACGGTTAAAACTCAAATACATTCTTCAATATTGGTGTCAGGTGGAGCCCCACAGACGGGAGAACTTCGCTGGCAAATGTATTTTTTTTTTTTTTTTGGTTTTATAATAATTAATAATTATATAAACACAAGCCAAAAAAAAAAATGACTAATTAACAATTCAGATTTGCATTTTGTAGTTTATTAATTAAAAACAGCTTTGAAAAAATAAAAAAAAGTAGCGTACGTGGACTGGAAATGAAAGGTTTTGTTATAATTAATTAATAAAAAAATTGATAAAATGTGATCGAACACCCACCACCAATTGGAGGTGACTAGAGAAGTTATGGGTTCTCATCAGATTAATAACACTCATTAAAGCTATCCAAAATAAATAAAATTGTCATGTATCAATTATTGACCTTCATGAAATGGACAAGTGAAAGGAAGGGGGAGGAACTTTTTAGTATATCATTTGAAAAAACTCAAAATAATAATTTATCTCATTGAGAATTACTTAAGACAAACCCTCCTCATTAATTTTATTGAGAATTCTTTGTCAAAAATACCCTATTAGCAAAGCTGTGTTTAAATCGTCAGGTTTGATTTGATGTGATTTTAACCTGATGTAACGCTTATATATTAAAGATAACGACATCCAATCAGAAAAAACTCTTAATATTATTATGTATTATATTGGAAATTTTGGAATTTTATATCGGGTACTAGTTTTAAAATTTCAAAACGATCTTCATGTTTAGAAAGCCTGTTCAGAAACGGGATAAACGCTGGCTAGATCTGTGAAAAGTTGACAGTTTTTGTTGATTAATAATAATAAACGTTTGTTCCTTTGAATTTCCAAACTCACGTTTTAGGAACCAGACTGAAATTCAAGCCAACGCACAATGCAGAACTGGCCTCTGTCTTATTCACTGGATTTGTGGCCACGTCTAGTGAGTTGTGACCATCAAAAGCCGTTAACCTCGCTGACCAATAATAGCACCATCTCATTACTATGCCCTTTGATAATCCTTTTCTTAATTCAACCAAAAAAAAAAAAAAAAGTTTCGAAGACTTACAATTGTTACGACAAAATTTATCATAAAAACTATATTTTTATTCTATCAAACAATAATTATTATAGATTAATTTTTTAACAATTTGATATATATGATTAGAAGTAATTTTATATCACGTATTATAAAGTTTTACGGTAGAAACTTGCACATTAAACTATTGAAAAGTTAATCCTTATTTAAAACAATAATACTTACGAATAAAGTAAAAATACAGTTTCATAGCATAAATTTTTTCTAATTGTTACATGTAAATAAGAGGGAAACAAAAAAAATCAAATATCATGTAGAGAAAATGAAAAAGAAATTGTTTAGAGGGGTCACCGTTTCCAAGGAAAGGAAAAATACAAAAGAGGCTACCTGTAAAACCCAGGCAGCTTTGGCTCTATGTATGGAAGTTATACAATTTGCTAAGTAAATTAAGCCCTTGGGGCCTTGGCTGCCGCCTTCTCTACGACCTGTCTTTTCTCTTTCTCTCTGGACTTTCTCTTGTCTCTCCCCCTTCCCTCTCTACTCATCATCTTCTCGTTTATATGCCATTCTTTTTATAAATCCCTTCTCACTGCATATACATATACATATATATATATATATGCTTCCAAGGCTAAGACTACAGAGTTACCAAAACCTCAAATCTTACAATTATATATATATATATATATATATATGCACATATATACCTTCTACTTCTCTTGGCTTGCTTCATTTTCTAAATTTATGTGTGTGTGTGTGAGTATATATATTCATATGAGGCAAAATGGGTTCTCTGAAGCGCCCAGGTTTACATGCATCTCTAATCCCCTTGATGATTTCTGTAAGTAATTTTTTAGATCAAGCAGCTTGTTAATTAACCCAGATATCATGCGCGTGTATATACACACATATATAGTGTATATATATATACTATTTTTCCTCTCAATATGTCAGAAGTAAACTTGGAAGGAATCGCATTACTTTAATTTATGATATCTTGTATTAATTTTTTTAACTTGTGTGTCAATATATTTGTATAGGTTTCTAAGTTCTGCACTAATCAATATATATATTTATATATATATGCAGGTTTCAGAAATTCTGAATTTGGTATCGTTGAGAGTTGACGTTTTTCTTGCCTGGCTCCCTGAATGCCATATAGGAAGTTTGTCAAAAAGCATTGGCGAACTTCCTACTTGGCATGAGGGGAGTCATGCAGGCCGGCCCGACCTTAAGACGGTATTGTTAACGACCAATGATGATCGATGATTAGTATTAATTAATGCAGGCCCAAATCAAGTTTCCCAATTTGCAATTTGCCCCTTTTTATTCCTTAACGAAAATGATGTTTTACTTGCATTGATTTTATCGCTTAAGTTTCTTAAGATAAAAATTTGTACATGCTTTGAATTTGATCCTTAATTTACAGTCTAACCCATGTGAATATGTTTAGGCTTCTGTTGCATATATGTATATGCAGGTGTATATATATGTGTATATATATTAAGCGTAATGGAGATTTCACCATGAAAGATATGATCAGAAAGTGCAAGGATATGTTTGTATATTTGACCCAGCTCATGGATAAGTTAAGCGGCTTCTCTGACCTTGGGAAAGCAATGTGTGGCTAAGAAGTACTCCTCCATAAAAATGGTCGTCTATTCATGTGGGCCTAGCCTCATATTTGGAATTGTATTATCCGCTGACTAAATATTTGGATATATCTCTAACGCTTCCCTTTCCGAAGAGTTCCCTCGTTTTTATTCTAAATACCACCGGTATTACACATCATTATTAATATAGAAAAAGTTTTCATTTGTGAATGTTACGTTATGAGATTCACCTTTTATTGATTTATTTGATAGATAATGTTTAATATCACTTATGTCTTTTAACATCGTCTGTTTATATTCATCAACATCAGTTTACGCTTTTGGACCTTTCTGGAGCTAGCTCTTTCTTTCCTTTTCTATATTTGTTTAGTTGCTTGTTTGTTTTATTTCTCAGCGCCTTTTACTCGTTTTTCTTGTTGAGAGCTAGCTTTTGGGAGTTATCCAGGATGGGTTTAGAGTACGTATTTGTAAATTTGTTTGATTCATGTTTTGTTCTTATTGTCACAACTGCTTTGTATTAACCCATTATCTAAAGCTATATATCTTTATCATTATTTAATTTATTTTTTTTAAAAAATAGGTATGAACTCTCTCTCTCTCTCTTTTATTAGACTTGGTCATTATTGTACTTGAAAAGACTACTATTGGAAGTCTTGGTTAGTTGCCAACTTGGACTTGGCATCCAAGACAGCGACCAAACTGAAAGTATGGAACAAGACATGATCAGTAATTTCAACATAAGTACTTTTTTTTTTAATTTTATATATATATATGGTCCACAAGACATAGTATTTTGTGTGTCTTGTGCCTATCAGATCAGTAATTTATAAGCTCGATTGGTTCATACATTAAAAAAGAAATTTAAATTTTTATGCAAAAAAATGTTAAAAAAGATTTAAATTATATGATTCAAAATGTGAATATATCAAACAGAACAAGTTACTAGATATTGCACGATTGTATGTATACATGCACTATACATTTGAACCAACTCCATTTATTCAATTCGTTCCTAACAATAAGTCAGTACCTTACCTTTGAAACCCCCATCAGTCATCACCTTTCGTTTCGTGGAAACTGCACTTTTATGAATATTGTCGTTTTATTCATTATATCAACTTTTTAGCAATCTAAACTAAGAATGAAAGTAGTTTTAGTGTAAATATTTAATATGAATACTTACCTATCATATTATCAAAAATTAATTTAACGATTAGAATAATGATATTTATCAATAAAGTAAAATGACAATTCATATAGTTAGGGTCCATTTGGGTGATGAGTTCAAACTCATCACCATTAACTTAATTTTTATCTTTTTTCCCAAAAATTTTTTATTTTTTCTGAAAAAATCAATCAAAATCACTATTTAAATTTACAAATCTTAACTCAAACTCATACACGAAACGGGTCCTTAGTTTATCTTTTATATCTTACCTGGGGTACATGAAAGATCGAGCAGAGGGAACTTATATATATATATATATATATACACACGGATATTCTAGAGCCTTCTAAGTATATTTATTCTTTTGAAGACGCGTTTGAGACACGGAGATACTCGAATAGTACTAGAGGAAAAAACTTGTTAGCCGTGTGTGAAACAAACCAAATTTACTTGTGGAAACACCAGCCCAATGACCACGTTTGTAGAGTATTTTCAAGGTTTGTGAAAAGGAAGACTGTTTCTTTATTGGCCGATTTAGTCTTTCTTCGGAACGAAGTTTCCATGTCGCCTTCACTTACAGCTTTCTGCATATGCACCTCTATATATGTGTGTGTGTGTGTGTGTCATGTGAGCTATATATACACCATTTCTTGTTTTTCCTTCTTCAAGCCGCTGATCAGGACTTCCAAAAAAAAAAAAACTTCTGATTAGGGTTAATACGAAAGTTTACCTCTTGAAGCTCTTGGAAAGAAATCAATACAAGGCGGAAGAGATCAAGATGGGTAAGGTATGTATTGACACAGAAAGTGGATCTCAATCAATTACGTGATTTATAATGAGATATATAATCAGCATAAATATGAAATTTTACCTATTTACTCTTTTTTATATTTTTTTGTACACAGGTATAAATATTGTCCATTTTTTATTTCGTAATTTCTCTTCTTCTCTCTAACTCGTAAGCTCTCATGAGCGAAACCAAAATGGCCTAATCCACCACCTAAAATATATACCAACTCCACTTCAACTTTCACCAAAATACATTCTACAAAATTTTAGGATATTCTTACCAATTAGTGAATTAGACATAATGCTACTCAAAATCCCAATCCAGAAGCCTATCCTAGCAAGTGTAATTATGAGGACAACAAGATCAATTCCCCAAATAATAGTTGTCCCTTCAAATACATGCCAATAAATTACCCCATTAATGTCAATTTTGTGAGCAACAAGATTATTCCGCCAAATAATGTACATTCTTCAAACACATTAAAAAAAAAAAAAAAAACATATACCACCTCAAGTTCATTATGCTTGTCCCAAGTCACCAACCATCACGTCACTACCAATCTCAACAATCTCTTTTGTTGTTCCAATATATGGACTTCTATGACATTATGGTATTGGATTTATTTTTATTTTTTTTTATTTTTTTATTTTCCAAAAAAATGTACAATACAGACTTGTGTACAAGAAATACTTTTAAATAATTATAAATCTCCTAAAAAAAAAAATTAACCTACGAGGCATACATATATATACGTATGATATAACACTACACGATCAAGTAAGATATTCTAGAGACGTTTGACTGATTATAAATCTTAATTATGCAGCAAAAGATTGTGATGAAGGTAGCTATGAAATGCAAGAAATGTCAGACAAAGGCGCTCACGGCTGTGGCAGGCAAAGATGGTTAGTAAATATATATATATATATATATATATATCTAGAAAGTAAAAGGTGTATAATTAATTAAATTTTCCCTAATTAATTAGACGGGCAATTATAAAACTGTTGCATAATATTACATTGCAGGTGTAAGCTCTGTGGGGTTAGAAGGAGAGGAGAGAAATAAAGTGGTGGTGATTGGAGATGGGGTTGACGCTGTTGACTTGGCCAAGACTTTGAGGAAGAAGTTGGGTGGTGCTGACATTATTAGTGTATCGCAGCTGTGACAAAATATATAGTAGTGTACTACTTTTTTTTTTTTTTTTTTCCTTTTTAAATAGACAGAGAGGCATTTCTTTTGGAATTTTCAATTATTTTTTTCCTGATGACTTGATCTTATTTATATATATGGGAAAATTTGTTTGGTTTAGTTTTTTATTAACTCTGATAATTATTTTAATGAAATTTTCGCCTTTTCAAGTGGGACATCGCAAGAAATTTCTGGACATCGCAAGAAATTTCTGGACAAATTAAAAAAAAAAAAAAAAAGCTAAACTAAAAAAAAAAAAAAAGAATAGGAAAATAAATTGAGTTACCCCTAATTATCATTATAGGCCATATTATCTCAAATCCCGAGCAGCACCCATAAAACTAATGAATAATGTAAGAATATTAACTCTTATCTCAACATTTAAATATCAACTTATATATTACAATATAAGAGTTATCATTATTAAAAACTCTTTAAATAATTATCATAATAAATATAAGTTAAAAGATTATATCTATCAATTAAAAAATAAACAACTCACTTTCTCATAATTTAGTACTCGTCTCAAAAGTTTCCATGTTCTAACTCTAATATACCACCTCATATAATATCACATTTAAATTATCATTATTTTATTAACCTGTCCTTAAATAATTATCATGTTAATTAAATTAAAATATAATCCCTATCAAGACAAAAAAAAAATGATCCTATAAATTAATATTCAACTCAAAAATAATATATCATGATATTATTGGAGTGATATAATGAATGTAGAGACAGAGAAATCGAATCCATCAATATTATAATTAAATAGATATTTTTTATAAATATGTTATGATATTGTTAGAGGGAATACCGGACACTATGGCTATTAATACATTCATATATTTGGGCCGCAAACGCAGCGTTGAAATGTGGGGTTAGCCGCATGGCCCAACAAAAAAGCCCATTTAAGACTTGGGCCCGGCTTAATCATTTGCACCATACCCCATTCCCGTCAGAGCCCAAGAGCCTCCACGTGGCACCACTACTCGCATCCCAGAACACGCCACGTATCAGTATTTGAAAAGCCCGCGCCACGTATTCAAATACTCCTCGTTTTCTTCTCCTACTCCTTCGCGCTTCCATTCCCATTTCCCGCTCTCTCTCTCCTCTCTCTCTCTCTCACTCTCAACTCTTCTTCGACACACTCCACACAGCGAAAATGGCCGCAGTAAGTCAGCCGGAGGTCACCAACACCGCCACCGAATCCAACGGCGACAAATCCCCCGGCCAATTCAGCTTCTCCACCGTGAAACTCCAGGAGATTTCTCACCTCTCCGACTACATCCCCAACCTCCAAACCCTCCCGAACCCTCTCGAACAAAACCCCTTCTTCCACCCCTCCGACGAGTTCTACGTAAAATCCGGCGACGTCATCTTCCGCCAGATCGTCTACGACCTCTCCGGCACCCTCCCATCGCCGAGTCCCGACAACCTGGCGTACCACCGGGCCGGACCCCGGCGCGAAGTCGTTTTCGATCCGAAGACAGTTAGGGCGGCTATCGTCACCTGCGGGGGACTCTGCCCGGGCCTCAACACCGTCGTCAGAGAGCTCGTCGTGGGGCTTTGGGAGCTATACGGCGTCCGTCAGATCTTCGGCGTCACCGCCGGGTACAGGGGGTTTTACTCTAGAGAGCCCGTGGAGCTAAACCCGAAGCTCGTTCACAATTGGCACAAGAGAGGTGGGACCGCGCTTGAGACATCTAGAGGCGGGTTTGATCTGGAAAAGATCGTCGATTCGATTCAAAATCGCGGCTTTAATCAGGTTTATCCCTCTTTCTTAAACTTTGATACAAATTTTACAGTCAAATATTAATCCGTTTGGTTCATAAGTTTAAATAGAAGTTCGAATTTTTGTGCGAGAGAAAACACTGTAACAAAAATGTTTTGAGTTGTCATTCAAAACTTCACGAAAAAAAAAATGTGAAAACTGAAAACTTGAAAGGAGACTGTAAGCTGCTAGGCTGAACTAAGCCCCCATTTGGGGCACTTTTCCAAACAGTGAAACATCGTCTGATTCGCAAATAAGCGTCTAAAAATCTTTTTTCAAAAATTTATTGTTTAACAATTTTTTTTTATATAAAAAAAAAAAAAAAAAAGCATCCCAAAACATATCTTTTTTCCAATTATTTTTTTCACTAAACACAAAACTCCGAAACAACTTTTTTTTTTTTTCCAAATGTTTTTATCTCAAATCCACATTTTTAAAACTCATTTAAACTCCAAAAATTTCAATAGCAAAATTGTCTCCAAAATTCCCTGAACGGGCCCTAAAACTGTGCCTCAGTTCTCTTATGGAATGGATCATATTGGTTGCTGAAACTGAAAGTCTGCAACGTTAAACCCAAACTATGCATTTCGAAATTCGAACCTCTTTGGAAAGTAACAAAGGCCGAGGGTAAAATTGAAGACGGTCAATAAAGAGTGTTACTTTATGTTTATCATTCTGGTGATGGTTCACTTTTTGAAAATGAGGGGAAAAAAAAAAGGGTTCTCTCTATAATTGCTTAAAGCATGGAAAGGTTATGGTGCTTAACTTTGCTTTCTTTGTATCTTTAATAATGTGGAAAAACTATGATATCTTGACCTTGCTTGTGACAGTTTTTCTTTTTTTTTTTTTGTATCTTTAATAATGTGGAAAAACTATGATATCTTGACCTTGCTTGTGACAGTTTTTCTTTTTTTAACTTTTATGTCCATTTTTTTTCCCCTCCGCTTGGGATGTAATCAGTTATCACTTCTCTCTTTATTGCCATTTGCCAACATACGATGGCCCAACATTAATGTATTGATGAAGTTTAACTTTAACATAGCACTACTCTTTCGGAAATTGGTGACAAGGTGTCCTTGACGTAATATTACTATGTAATTATCTATGCTTCTCTCCAAAAAATGATATGAGTTAGAGTTGGCCAGACCATGATTTAATGCTAGTGCTCTTATCTTAATCATCCATTTGTGTTCTTTAGTTTTTGGCTCAATTTGTTCGAAATATCGCTACTTTAATGATGGTTTAACGAGAATAGTCTTCTGTGTATCTAATTAAGATGTGACATTGTCGAGTGTCGGCGGTTGCCAGTAAATGCACATCTGACTCTATTGTAAGGTGAAGAGCTCAAATCCCCCCTTAAGTTCAAATTGAAAAAAAAAAAAAAAAAGAGGAGGAATGTCTGACTTACACATTTCTAACCAAGATGTCGAATGTAGTACTTTACCGTTCGATATGTTGAGCTGGAAAATAGAATTCGTTTGTCAGTTAATTTTTTAGTTGAATCAAGCATCTCATTTATTCCCATAAATAATTGTTGGCAAAAAATTCTCCAACTTTGCACACATAATTTTGGAGGCATTTTCTTATCCTTCGCTTTATCTGTTTATCCCCATAATGCAAACAGGTGTATATCATAGGTGGGGATGGCACATTGCGCGGAGCTGTAAAGATATTCAATGAGATCCGACGTCGAAAATTGAATATTGCGGTCACCGGAATCCCTAAAACCGTGGACAATGATGTCGGCGTCATTGACAAGTCGTTTGGATTCCAAACTGCAGTGGAAATGGCCCAGCAAGCAATCAGTGCAGCTCATGTGGAGGCAGAGAGTGCAGTCAATGGAATAGGCCTGGTGAAGCTAATGGGTCGAAGCACCGGTCACATTGCTCTTCACGCGACGCTGAGCAGCCGGGATGTCGACTGCTGCTTGATCCCCGAGATGGAATTCTACTTGGAAGGCAAAGGAGGACTGTTCGAGTTCCTCGAGCTTTGTCTGAAAGAGAACGGGCATGCAGTGCTGGTAGTGGCTGAAGGATCTGGGCAATCAATGATACCGAGAACTGATGCTCAGAAACAGGAGAGGGATGAGTCTGGCAACCTGGTACTTCTCGATGTTGGCGGCTGGCTGAAGTCGGAGCTGAACAAATGGTGGACACGGGACCACCCCGGCGAGCTGTTTACGGTCAAGTACATAGATCCGACATACATGATACGCGCCGTTCCCGCCAACGCCATGGATAACTCATATTGCACGCTGCTAGCACATTCAGCCATTCATGGAGTTATGGCAGGCTACACTGGGTTCGTCTCCGGTCCTATTAACCGTAACTACGCTAATATCCCTTTGCAAGAGGTGGCACAAGCAAGGAATGTAGTCAACACCAAGGACCACAAATGGGCTTGGATCAGATCCGTCACCAACCAGCCTGATTTTGAGAGGAACTAAAGAAACATTTTAATTCTAGATATTCATTGAAAATAAACTTCTTCTTCTTTTTTTTATTTTTTTTAACATGAGAAATCTGTGTAATGTAAAACAAGGAAAACCTCAAACAGTGAGTTGGTATTGGTGTTTTATCGAAATTATGGTGGAGCCCTTGCCATGTTTCGGTCCGTGGCTTGATAAGATTTTCCTTTTAAACAAATAACAATAATGAAAAGATTAAAAACCATTGCTTGTCTTTGAAGTTTGGCAGTATTAGCTCAGCGTATCTGTGTGTGTGCATGCCATATGAGCACTGACTACGGTACTAAACGAGTTTTGAGCAAGCTTCCATTTATATTCCATATGGAAATGGTCAATTTGGAAATTATATTCCATTGAAAGTAAATAGAAAGATAAAGTAAAATAAAGAGAGGGGAAAAAAAAAAGAAAGAAAGAAAAAAAAAAAAGCGGTTCCATAATTGTGGAATCACCAATGAAGTTGGGTGTGGGAGGAGGTGCCGATAATCTTGCAAAGTCACACTGCTTTTGAGAAAGAAAGAAAGAAAGAAAGAAAGAAAGAAAGGCGACCAAATTTGCTTGCAATTTGCATATAGCACCTTTATCCATGACTTAGAGAATCTCATATCTCTTTCACTACTACGTGACTTTCACAAACGGTATCTCTATCTCTACTTTCACAAAAGTCTCCAAAAGCTTTGAAAAAAAAAATAAATAAAAATAAGTGAACTTATCACCTTGCAAATAGAAACAACATTCCCTCTTAGTGTTGAGAGTAGTTAAGAATTCATAGCCATTTTTGGAGTAACAATCAATCTTATATTAACTTGGTAACATGCACCTCCATTTGGGCTATATGTTTAATGGCAACTTCTCGTGTTAGGTTATACTCTTTTTTCAGCATGTGCCCAATTTATATGCAAGAAAGACAAGATTTGTATAGGATAGGATTTATTTTCGTTCCTCGACTTTATGAGGAAATTATACCTCTATTTTTACATGTTACATATAGAATATGACCGATTTCTTACAATACTTGAATTTTTTTTTTTTTTTTAATAACATATTTTGAGCGGCCATCACATGCAAACCATTAATATCACCACACAAAATCGGTGGACAAAACATAACACCTCCATCCTCCGATATGAAAGCTGTGGCAGGGTGCCATTGCCTTTTTTTAGTTTTTTTTTAGTTTTTTTTTAGTTTTTTTTTCCTTCTTAAAATTGTAAGCTAAAAGATTTAAAGAGCCAGGGCTGGCAAACCTTTTAGGATCATGGACGATTGCATTATCTCATTAAAAGCTATTAAAGGCATGAGGTGTGTGGCGCATGAGACGTCAACCATTGCCAAAAAGATTTCTTTGTTTTTGTTTGCTTAATTGCTTTTTAATGTGCTAATTATTCTTGAGATTAATCATGTTTGGATCCCTCCAAAGCTAAAATAATTACTTTGTTGAAATTTTCTTGGGTGCTAATCATTGAGTTGTTTTTCTTCTTCTATTTCTTTTTTTCCGGATGGATTATCTTTTAATAAGAAAAAGAGAATTGGTCATTTTTTCACGTCTTGTCTAATATTATTACCAAATGAGTCTATTAGGATCACAGATGTAATTGAGAAAATTCTGATCCTGAATCAAGATTTAAAGTCACCAACTTATAATGGTTGATCAATATGGATGGATTGAAATAAAGGCTTTTAATAAGATGTTGTTACTATTTTGTCCTAATTAATCCCACTATTTAGGCTCCACTAAACTTCCTCACTCATTCCATGTTACACGTTAGATCCAATCCTTAATCATTTTCTTTTTCCCTTCCATGCCGTATAAAAACATAACTTGTCTTGTCTTCTACGTAACCCCATATCACAGTCGTGGCCAAAAACCAGGCACATCGAGGTTAATGGTTAGACATTTTTGCCCCTAAAACATGATTATTTAAAGTTGAGGTCGGAGAAACATGACACTTGTCCTCGTGAGAAACCGATAATTAATCGGTTGAAAGGGAGTAGACAACGACATTAAAATTGTCAGTCCAGAATCCAAACCGACATGCATGTGCGGCCCAATTTCTTGATAACGTTTGGACTGATAAGCAAAAATTATAGTAAGATATTTTGCAAGCTTTAGACAAGCATCTACAATAAATTATTAAAAAAAAAGAAAAAAAAAAGAAAAAGAACAAGCATCTAAAAGGGTTTTCGTGCAATTCTCCCATAAGCCGGCTTATCCTTTTAAAACAATATTATTACAATTGTCACTTGGGGATTTTTCTTTTTTGTTATTCTCATTCACACTAATGGTTAATGAATTAGAAACTAGTATAGTATTATATAGTATGAAATGAAATTTAGTAGACACGCCACATATTCTAATTTCTAACATTAGGCCGTGTGTCACATCGCTTTTTTCACTTTATTTAGAGGATAGGGGCCATGTCACATCATCACTTATTCACCGTCTGAATTTCCACTCAATCCATTTATCAACTTTGACACTCATTTAACTATAATATAATTTCTACAATCTTAGCAACAAAATTCAATTTTATAACGTCGATAATATTAAGTACCACAAGATTCTCGCAGTGTCATACCTAAAAAGAAAAAGAACGACAACGACAAATAGTTTTTTTTTTTTTTTTTGGGAATATTTTCATTAATTCATAAAGAAATTGAATCCATATATTTCAATCGCAAATATATATATTTTCAAATAATTCTTGATAAATTACTTGATAAACTTAAACCCTTATAAACATACACAGAGGAATATAGTATTATAAAATATAAAATAGGACACCTAAAATTATCTTACTGAAAAATTATCTCGATTCAGATAATAAGAAAAAAATGGAACATTTTGGAGGTTTTTCTTAAAATAATAAGAAGAACAATAACATTAATAACAATGGGACTCTTTGAAAAGGTAAGAAAAATAAAATTATAAGCGTTTCAATTAAAAAATTCTAACACTATTTTTTTAGTGTACTTTTAATAGGTAAAACTTAAATAGAAACTGAATTTTTATTTTTATTTTAGTAAATAATAAAAAAAAAAGATAAGCGGTGTATTCGTGTCTTCGATCTAAACTCTAATGCGTTTAGGAAAAGTAGCAGTTGGATCTCTGAACCTTCAACTATCAATAAGTCAGGAACTAATCTAAATAATAAATTAAAAAATTTATAAAGATTAAATAGGACAAGACCTTCTTTATTCCAATGCCATTATGGAGATTGAATATGAAATTATACATAAATATTATTATAATTATTTTTGAATGGTCTAATTTATTAGAATTTACATTAAAAATTTTTAGTTCCACATTCATAATTTGTAGACCAATTATGTCTAATTCATAATTGATTCTTGTCATAGATCACGTATTTGAAAAACTGATCCAATAAAATATTTACAACAGAATTCTTCGAAAACATAAAATAATAATAAAAAAGGTAAAGGGTTTTGTCTCTGTCGTTGGGGTAGTATAGCAGTAGCCGCAATTTTTTTTTTTTTTTTTTTGGTGAATAGCAGTAGCCTCATTCACACATATACTGGAGGATACGCAGCTCATTCGTCATTCCCATTACATTTACATCCCCTTCACTGTGAATGTTGTAAATAACATTCAATACTTCCTTCTTTTAATATTTTTTTTAATATTTTTTTCAAGACAGTTATTCAGATTTGTTCGTCTCTACCTCCTTCATCACTCTCTCTCTCTCTCTCTCTCTATATATATATATATATATATATAGTAGTACTCTACTCTCTCAAAGGCCACACCTTTCTCTACCTCTTTCTAAACCAAGCCCACCACCCAACTAACTGATGACCGAACCATTCTGGTAATCTTGGGCTACAGAGAGACCATAAACAGAGAAGAAGGAAAATGTTGGAACCGAGACTCTTCACCACATTCCTGGTTTGTTCTGCGGTTGCCCTTTGGAGCTTGTCAGCTCCAATGGCGGAATCGGCGGTGGGGGTGAACTGGGGCACCATCTCCTTCCACAGGCTGAATCCGTCGACGGTGGTGGATCTCCTGAAAAATAACAAGATTTCGAAAGTGAAGATCTTTGACACGGACCCAGGCGTTCTCAAAGCTCTGATGGGGAGTGGGATTCAGGTGATGGTTGGGATCCCCAATGAGATGTTGGCTGCCTTGAGCTCCTCCACCGCTGCTTCCGACTTGTGGGTCCGCCAGAATGTCACTTCCTATGTCGGTAAAGGCGGTGTCGATATCAGGTCTCTGTCTTCTTTTTCTTTCTCTTCAGAAGTTTACTTCTTTTGTTCATAACTTTTCTCATTTTGGATGCTTTGTGTTGTTTTTTGTTTTTGGTTCTCGATGTTGTTTTCTTTCTTGGTGTTTTCCAATGACAGTCGAGTGTGTTTTTGAACTGTTGCGAGCATTGTCATTAGTTTTGTGCTTTGGTTTTTGAATTCCCAGTAGATTTTTCTGGACTGACGTTGAATTTGAAACCCTTTTCTCGTGAGCGAGTCCTCAATTTGGATCTCTGATATCTAACTTAGGAGCTAGGATAATTAAGGGTTTTTGCGAAAAAAGTTGAAACTTCGGAAAATAGTTAATGAACTTAAAATTTGAGGAAACTGGGGATATTATTCATTAGTCGAAATTTTGTTACTAAAGATGTATTCAAGGGTTGATGTAAATTTAATGATAACTTACACCATTTTCTTGGGAGTTAACAAGGAAAGAAAGAACTATAGACAAATCCCTCAAATTTTTCCTTGATCTAAACCAGTGGTAATTGTGGGGTGGTTAAGAGGTTGCTCGTTCTCCTCAATAAGGTCTTGCATTTGAGTTAGTCCCACCATGATGGGCGGGAATCCGGATATGTGGGGCGACTCTCTTCATGGGGATCCATATGTCAGTCGGGGATGCACTACCTCCCCGAAGTTATTTGGGTACATCACCCCTATTCTTATGATCTTTTTTCTTTTACAAAAAAAAATTAAAAAAGGTTTAAACCAATTTTCCTTGATTAGCTCCTATTGCTAGAAACTGCAGGCTGGTTAACTAAGAGTTGTTTTGGCTAGCTTGAAATCCTATGCAGTTGAGCTTTGCCCTGCTTCCCCGGCAATTAGTATAATTGCTATTAAGCTCTAGAAGCGCCTGCTTGCCCAACCTTCACTCTGTGGGTTGCCATGCTAGCTGCCTTTGGCAATTTTCATTGGCAGCTTCTTGCATGCTTCTCATCTTGGGACGTGCAGGACATGGTTCATGTGGTGGAACACTGAGTTTCCTGTTTAAGATAATTTCCGACAGTGAGATACCGTGTTCTTTTCATTGGAAACTATCGTCAAGTTAGTTAAATATTGTAGGGAAAAGTTTATAAGGAGATTCTAAGAGAGTTACCATGTTAAGATTATGGATGATGAGATCGTCCAAAACTAGATTTACCTCTAATATTTCCATAAAAAGAAGCCCCACCTCGTACCTAGGTCAAGAAAGACTCGTTCTTTGTGTCTAAATGTAACAAAAATTGGTAAAAATGCATGTGTCATTATTATATGTTTTTACTTTTATCTATTTATGTTATCTATGTCATTGACTGTGATTTTGATACCAAACAATTAGTGATCGAGGTAGATTAGGAATTTAAACTCATTGATATACTGAAATATGAAGAGGAAGTGCATAAGATATGCGGATCGGAGCCACACGAGAGGTTTGGCGATATGGATAAGCTTCATATTAGGATTTCTTATGCTTGGATAATTAAATTCTGAACGTAATTTCTGGTACATAGAATGTGGGGATCAGTTATTTTGGGAAAATGTGTTGCAAACTTCCTTACAAGAACACTTGTTTTCCCCAATATAACTTGTATTGTTTCTGGTGCTTCTAAGATAAATAAATGCTAGTTCTTTTGGCATTTAACAGGAATTCTTCTAAAACAACTTTCACCTACAAATGACAGGTATATTGCAGTAGGAAACGAACCTTTCCTTTCGAGTTATTCCGGTCAATTTCAGTCCTATGTCATGCCTGCGCTTCTAAATATACAACAGTCCTTGGCCAAGGTGAATCTTGCCAGCTACATAAAGTTGGTGGTCCCTTGCAATGCCGATGCTTATGAGTCGTCTCTTCCTTCTCAAGGTGCATTTCGACCTGATCTTGCACCAATCTTGACTCAGCTTGTTGAATTTCTCAACTCAAATGGTTCTCCATTTGTAGTCAATATTTACCCATTTTTGAGCCTATACGGGAACTCGGATTTCCCTCAAGACTATGCATTCTTCGACGGAACTACCCATGCTGTTGCAGATGGGGCCAATGTTTACACAAATGCATTCGATGGGAATTTCGACACTCTAGTTGCAGCCCTCACAAAAATTGGATATGGTCAGATGCCCATTGTTATTGGGGAGGTGGGTTGGCCGTCAGATGGAGCCGTCGGTGCAAATCTCACAGCTGCGAGGGCGTTCAACCAAGGCCTCATAACTCATGTCTTGAGTAACAAAGGAACCCCATTAAGGCCAAATGTCCCTCCGTTGGATATATATCTTTTCAGTTTACTCGACGAAGGTGGAAAGAGCGTGCTTCCTGGAAACTTCGAAAGACACTGGGGGATTTTTTCCTTTGACGGCCAGGCTAAATATCCACTGAACCTTGGTTTGGGCAATAGACTATTGAAAAATGCAAAGAATGTCCAGTACCTACCATCTAGATGGTGTGTGGCGAATCCGTCTAGGGACTTGTTGGACGTGGAAAACCATATGAAGCTCGCGTGTAGCATGGCGGATTGCACCACTCTCAACTACGGAGGGTCGTGTAACGGAATCGGAATAAAGGGAAACATTTCATATGCATTCAACAGCTACTATCAGATGCAAAATCAGAACGAACAAAGCTGCAAATTTGATGGGCTCGGGATGGTCACTTTCTTAGATCCTTCTGTTGGTGAGTGTAGGTTTCTTGTTGGTGTCACCGAGAGTGAAACTTCTTCTAGTTCTGGTCTTCCTTATAGCAGTTGGTTTATTGTTTGGTTCTTACTTTCATGGGGGATTTGGGTATTTTAAGTGTGAAAAAGAAGTTTCTTAAGTGGGTTTTTCGATGTCCCCTCTTATGAAGCTAGTATAGTATATGTAACAGATAATTATAGTGATTCATTCTACAAATTTATTAGACCAGACAAGTGTAGGAGTATGATTTAGTGATTGTATCATGTGACGTACTTGCATGGATATAGTTAAATTTACCTCTACTTCTCTCTCTCTCTCTCTCTTTTATTTTTTTTTTTTTTTTATATTGGAATAAATTTACCTCTACTTGCATTATATGTTCAAGAACTCTTTTTACCAATTTACCAAAAAAAGAAAAACAGCTCTTTTTGCCAAGTTTAGGTGTATATTCGGAGAAGGCTACTTGCGAAATGATTTCGGAACAATCGATTTTTGTAATGAACAATCAAAAACGATCTACTTGGACGTTTGGCAAATTAGATTATTTTGCTAATTTCACTTTCTAAAATTCTCATTTTGAGATAGTTATTGGCACCACTAATGCAAATTGCTCTAGGGTGTACAGAACAAAACGACGCGTCATTTTGTTCTAAAAAAACCACTCTCCTTTTTGTTGTGAATTTTAATCGTTAATTAAAAAAAAAAAAAAAAAAAAAAAGGTTCTTGTGTAGATAATTCAAGTGGGGTGTAGAATCTTGCTGTCTTTGAAGCAGTGAAACAACGGATTAGCATGTCGTCTAATTCATGTTTCCTTTCGTTTCTTCTGATAACATTGTATCATGTTGATAAAATACCTTATATTATGTTACGCCTATTGAATATCTTAATGTCATGATCTTTTAAAAATTAACAAAACAGGAACAAGAGAGCACGGATTCCATGAAATGACTTGCTTATTTCTTTCTTAAAAGACTTGATAAGTTGATATCTTTCTCGTCAAAAAAACCCCATTAAAGTTGTAACGAATTTATAAAGTTTTTTCGCCGTTTAGAACAAAAAAAGACTATCAATAAAAACTTTAAACGAAAATCATATGCTCCTAAACCATCAATGTAAACTTTTTTTTTTTAATTTTTTAAGACCATCAAGATAAGCTTGAAGCGATGCTATAGCAATTATCATCATAAAATATTTACCCAAAATTAAAACTTCATTATTTTTGGTTGATGGAAATTTTCAAGTCAGAACTCAGGGTAGAAGCGTTTGAGACTAGGGCACTTTTGATACGTCAAATTGTTAAATTATGATATATTGACATTTGACACTAAACTTATGAAAATATGATGATTACAAACTTACTGATAAAGTATTTTTATTAGATCTTTCTAAAGAACTCTCCTTGTATAGTTGTAGACTCTCAACGAGAAAAGCCTTTTATCTCTTTTTTCTCGTTCCTTTGTTTTTCAAGAGAGTTCTAAATTAGGAATTTTTTTTTTAACAATTCTAAAAATCAAATACAATTTTTAACCATGATATCATATCAAAATCATATTAGGTTTTAAAAAAAAAAAAGATATAAAGAATCTAACAATCTAACAAAAGTTAATGAAGATCTTATGATTAACAACCATATGTTGAACAGATCGAATTCAAGTTAATAAAAAAATAAAAAAGCAAACAATCAAACAAACAATTGTGTCCTACCAAATGAGACTTTTTTTTAACACCTAATAAAATAGTCCTCTTTTTCTTTTCTTTTCTTTTCTTCTTTTCTATGTGGAAAAAAAAAAAACAAACAAACAAACAATTGTGTCCTACCAAATGAGATTTTTTTTCAACACCCAATAAAATAGTTCTCTTTTTCTTTTCTTTTCTTGTGTTCTTTTTGAATCCGCTAGATCTATATGTTTACCTAATTTCCATCACTGCCATTATACTATTCCTAAACTCGAAAGGAGAATTGGTTAAAATCATAAGTGAAGTCCCATGCAGCCATGCTCATCTTAAGGGAGTAAATAAATATAGTAGTTTTCCAGCCTAGTTGAAATTCAATTTCAAACCAACAAATCTTGTAATTCTCGTTAACTTTTTTTTTTTTTTTCCCCCTTCCTTCTGTTGTCAACTCTACAATCCATGTCAAATTTCTCTTTCGAACAACCGAGAAGAAAACGTTCAAAGCAGGAGGTAAATTTCCAAGGAAAATATGCTCGACAATTCAGAAGCTAATTAACCATCCAACATGAAAACTGTAGGTTAGAATGCAACGCTGAGGTTTGACATGGTCCGAAAAGAAATCAGAAACAGGTAATTTGAAGTTTAGGGTACTAAAAAGGATAAGTTGTACTTAAATTTCCATTGAAAGCAAAGCCCTCTTGGAGTTCATTAAACCACATACATTCCATCTATTAGATAATAGTGAATACTATTGGCATTGCCTATAAGGTCCAATATAAGTAAGAAAACTACACAGAGTGAGTACTTGACCTGAACTTGTAAGTACTACAATCCCCGAGGTGAAACGGAGCATCAGCATTGCAACCATGGGCTCTCTTGTTGTCGTAACCCGGGTAGTCTCCCTTGCGAAACGGAACGATTTCGTTCAGAGACAGTCCTATCTTCTCTGCCTTCTTCTCTAGATTCCATTTGTTGTAAGGGTCACCCTCCTTGTGCGTTATGTGAATCTCGCCATCGTCTTTCCTCAGCAGAGCTTTTGCGTTCTTCAGAAATTCCTTCACCAATGTCTTGTTCATCCTGTTTCAGCACCACCATATATAAACCCTTCATGATCGCATCTTCCAAAAACCAAGAAATTGATATCTCAATCACTACCATCTTGGAAAAAAAAGAATGTAAATTTCTAATACACTTGGACAACAAATTGACAACTCAAACTTGTAAATTCGGTGAAATAAGAATTTCTTCTTATAGTGTCTAAAATTTGGATTTGCCTATTGTTTAGAAATTGGCTTCTTTTTTTATTTTTTATTTTTTATATTTTTAATACTATAATTGCAATATTCCACCCCCTTTTCTATTTGTTTAATCAGAAAACGGATATTATGTCATGTCCCTAAGAAACAAAACATGTAGCAAACTCAATGTTAGTAAGAAATAGACGATTTATCACTATTAGCGATACAATCAGCACACATGTGAGAATACAAACAGAACGAACCCATTTTTCTTATTTTTTAAACTGTAGGTTAAAATCACATTTTACAAACATATGTGTTTTACAAACATACATATAGTGATGCACCACCGGTGACTATCAATGCTATGCTAGTATCCATATGACAACAAAATTTTGGGTTTTTATTGAGGAGATCTTCCGGGCAAGAAAACTAAATGTGTGTGTATGTAGGCTAAATATAACACCCATATATATATATATATATATATATATATAAGTGAAGGGGAGTGAGTTAAGTACTGGATCTGGCAACAACTGTCTTCAGGGTAGAGAAAGCCAACGTGAGGGAAGTTGTAGACGATCCTGTTGAACCTCTGGGTTTTGAGGAAAAAGTGTTGACTCATCTGTTTCGCGTCCACACCGAACAGTACCAAACACCCCTTCTCTTCTAGCTCCATCACGTTCCTGATTCCCTTGCCGTACTTCTCCTGTATCTTCTCTGCAATATCATATATATACAATATATATATATATATATATAGAAAGAAATACCCATGAATCAAAGTTAATAGAAGATGATGAAAAAGAAAGAGAATTAGATTTTTAGATTTGAAGAAGGGCGTTACCCAGAGGATCGAGGGAAGTGGCGACCATGTTTCGAGCAGAGCCGAAGGTTCTGGCCAAGCTCACGGAAAAGGAGAAGTCTCCTTCGCCGACCAACAGGATTCTTTGCCTCGACGAGTAGTGTTTTCTCCATTTTTCTGTTGTTTCTTCTTCCTCTTCTTCGCTGTCGTCCGTACTGTCTTCTTCATATTCTTCGTCCTTGGTTCTTATGAATTCTTCGTCCGCTGGGCTTCTCATTGTTCCTTTTCCAGATTACCCCACCACTACCAACCAGCTTGTTGAGAGTGTTGAGACTGAGAGATCATTCGGGATTAGCTGTCCTTTTTTAAGCGTGTCTTTATTCTTCCTTTCTCGGAAAGACACAAAAGCGAAAAAGGCAGCCCAAGAGACGTCGTGTGTGTATATATATATATACACACACACACATACACACACATACATACGTTTCTAAGTAGAGAAGAAATGATAGAGGGTGTATAATTATATAAGCATTGTATAGTTTGTGTTTTTTGGGTATGTAATGCGTATGGTATGGCAATCGACTGGACCTAGCTACGTCTAAGGATCCGTTTGGGGGAGCATTCCATACTACATTTTCAAAACTTTTTTTTAAATATTTTCTTAACTCAAAATTACTTTTTATTGTTCACATCTTTAAATCTCTATAGAAAATTTTAAAAGTTTATACCTTTATTATTTTAAGTCAGAGATGATGTTTTTTTTTTAATAAATTGCATGTAATTTTAATAGAAACAAAATAATATACATATTGATATTTTTTCTGAACATATTTTAAGATTTTATCATTTTTCACTCTAAATAATTTTTTTTTAACCAAACATATATTTTCAAAAGCTAAACTCATCTACAATCAAAATATCTCTAAAACTCAATCTCTAATTATCCTCCCAAACAGCCCCTAAGACATTTTCTTAAGAGTGAAGGCTACGTTTGACTTCTTAAGTTTAACCTGTTGACCTTCCTTTTTTCTATTTTATTTTTCTGCTCAACCATCTCCATCTACACGAGTTCACTCTCCATTAAAAAAACAAAAACAAAAACAAAAAACTGCTAAAATTATTCTTTTAACCTTTTTTAATTGCACAAAATTCACCCTCGTGTATTTTGAATCACACAAAATTATAGTTTCCACCATAATTTTACCGTTCTAGGAAAAATTACAATTTTAGTTATTAGATTAACTTTTGAGTTTTGATCTATGAGTATGACAAGTCAAAATTCAAAATAATAATAATAATAATAATAAAGTTAGATTAATAATAATAATAGTAACAATAAAAAAGTTAGATTATTAAGTGCTAGAAAGATTAATGATTAAAGTCATAGGCTTTGGGATTTTCTATTGGAGATTATCATCATTTCTTGTATAAAGGGTAACAGCACCTTTTACACACAACTAAGGTTCAGCATTTAAAAATTAAAACACACGACAGATTCACGCATTTCGCCCAAACAAAACGAAAGTTTTTTTTACGATCTCTTCGAACAATTATAGTCTAATTTTTTTTAGTCCAAGTAGTCTTTTTTTATTTTTTTTATTTTTTTTATTTTTAAGACAGTTTAAAAATTTAAGAGATCAAAAGGAAGCTAACAGTTGAAAACACCAAAATCCTTCTTACTCTACTGGTAATGCATAGCTTTGGACAGTTAAAACCCCTCTTTTGAAATGCCCTAGTTATATCTTTGCCAAAGAACTCTCAAAAAACCAACATCCAGAGAAGTTTTGGAATTCTCGGTCTCATCAACTGAATAAGTTCAAGTCCTCCAGTTCTATAACAAAAAAACCTCTCAATGGACCGATTGGCTTTTAATTCTAAGAAAAAGCAGTTCGATGAGTACGGTGATTCATTTACATAGCATCTTCAGTTCCCAGGGCACAAGAAAGAAGACAGGAAAAGGTAGTACAAATCTCAAAGGGATGAAGTTGACTGTCATCCATGCAAGTCTTCACCACAGGAACCGTCCATATCCACATCTCCCGCACCAACAATGTAAGTTTAGCCTGTTTTTATGAATGACAAACCAATCGATAAGGAACAGGAATGCATGGAAGCCAAATACCAATCCGAGCAGAAGATGTTAGATAGGAATATCTTACCAGGAATCTTTACATTTTAGGGTTTGGTGTTGACTGCTTGAGGATGGCTAGCTCAAGCAAAACCTCATTGAGGGGTTCACTGAGCTCGCTTTTCTTAGCCTAGAGAGAGAGAGAGAGAGAGAGAGCGGATTATTGTATGGCATCTTCCAATGTTGTAGAAACGAAGTTGAAGTCATGGAGAACAAGAAGAAGCTAATCACGGATATTCAGCCGGTAAAGATATATTTCTAATTTTCAATTGATAAGACGGTTACATAGGAAAATTAAGTGTTACACAACGTTATCAAGGACACAATTATCAACTATTTGTTTCTTATCTTATTTTGTTTATATTAAAAATGTACCTTCAAAGACGGGACTAGAGCAAAAACTTCATCAGCAGTTTCTGGACAAACATCAGCAATTATGCACATCTGCAGCCACACATTTGAAGTTAAGATCACAGCTATACATTCTAGGAACCAAGCATCAAGTAGTTCTGGTTCAGACTATCACCTCCCCATCCGTGACACCATATTTGGTGAGAGTCCTAAAATTTGAGTTAAGTGTTTAACAATAGGAAAAAATACCATCTGTACATAACACAGAACACTCAAAGAACCTATATATAATACAGTTGTAGTAGATATATGACATATATATAACACGCAAACCTCCCACACGAAATTAAGGATACTCGAGAACTTTTCTGACGGACTGGGGATTTGTGTAATGGCTCCCTCTTTTGGCATACTGCAGTCCTCTGTCAAAGGCTCTAAGAGCAAACAACATAGTTTAGTAACTCATTCATATATAACACGCCAAATTTCTGCTTGCAGTAACCTGCCTATCCTCTGTTCTACAACAAAATTCAGGATTACGTTCCTTACATAGGTACCAACCCCCAATCCAAAAACAAAACGAACAAACAAACAAGAAAACAAAAACAAAAACAAAAACAAAAAAAAGAAGGTTCCTTACAAAGAGGCTTTAATAGTTGGATCCTTCGATAAGAGGACCATTTGCTCCTGGATTACTTGCAATGTATCAGCAGCCTCACAGGCCATTAGACATTTGACATTCTCTGGAAGTTCTGCTTAGATAGAAAAAGAATAGTAAGCCCTTTATATGCTAAATAGATTTCAGACTCTAAACATATATGCCGACTTGTCTAGAACCTACATATATTGTTAGTAGTTGACATAACCCTAGATCAAAACACACAGAATTATTACGGCATCACATCTTAAAAGGAAGTATGATATAACCCAGGCAAATATTTGCTCACCGTTTTCAATTCTCAGCTCCAGAGGTTGCGGTGTTTTCGGCACGGAACTCTTGCCACTAGAAAAGGTCTTGTCCCCTTTTCCTGCTTGGCCGCCACCAGTTAAAGAATCAGAAGTCGTTAAAGGAAACAAAATCTAGCCCTACACCACATCGCTCATGGCGAAGCAAAGCATCAAAGATAATACCAAAAGTTGAAAAACACTGAACCTTTAGGGAATGTGGTTGGCGTATCGCCCTTCCCACCAGATTTCGACGAGAAGTTCAAATGGGCTTCACCTGCACCTGTCGACATGATTAGCCACCATTTAAAGAGATAACATTTCAAGTGCCAACAAATAAAACCCATCACCTTAGAACAATAACAACTAGTTCATAGAAATCATAAACCTGTGTCGAACTGAACTTTTCTTCCTTTCTTCGACTTTATTGAGTTATCATCCTTCCCCTTCAAGGTTCCTATAATGTAAATGCACAATAAAGAGATTGGTTCAGAATATACGATTTCATTTATATATTTACTTATTGATTTAAAAAAAAAAAAAAAACCACGAAGGTAAAAAGACGTAAATATGAAACACGCAAAGCCGAGACAATTTCTCGTAAGAGTGAGAAAAAACAAGGGTTAAATTGTAACCATGTTAAGCATTCAAAACATATTAAGATTTCTCAGCTAAATCAAACTTTACAAAAGATTGACTCAAATCAAAGCCGAAAAATTTTCCGAGAAAAATACCACAATCTAATCACAGACAAGAGAAGAACATGCAATATACAAAAGGTTGGAAAAAGTTCAAACCTTCCTTTCCAGAGGCAGATTTGAGGGAAGATTTGACTCCTTTCTTCTGGGGCATCGTGAACATTTTTCCTGTTTTCTCCGCCATCGCTACTACAACTGCAAATTCAACCACAAATACAGAAGCAATATTTGTTACTGCAAGAAACCCATTTTTGAAACCCATTCAAAATATTGAAATTTTTTTATTTTAAGGTCATGCAAGAGAGAAAACCCTACCTTAAAAATGTCTGAACTTTCTCGTCGCTCCAGAAAGTTTCGCTACAGAAATTGGCCTTCAACGAAAGCTCGGTAGTGAAGCCAAAGGACAGAAAGCGTGGAGAGAGAGAGAGAGAGAGAGAGAGAGACGTGTGTGTATATATAGGGAGAGAGAGAGTGTGTTTTTGTGCGTGATCGGCCAGACAAGGAAGAAAGGGGAAAAACATATAAATTTCAAAAGTTAAGAGGTCAAGATATAATTCTCGGAATCATTCCTCCAATTCTAAAAACATATATATTTTTTTTTTGAATAAAAAAATATATTTCTTTTTGAGTATTATATAAAAGATATTTTTCTCAAATAACTGACAAGAATTAAACATCTCTAAATCGTCTTCTTAATAATTGTTCATTTTTAAAGGAAAGAACAAAGATTTTTTTCCCCCCCCCCCCTCAAAAATCTCAAATGTTTATTTCTTTTTTCTTATAGACTAAGCATGCGTTTGATGTTAAGGTTTAGATTGTAGAATTTGAGTTTAAATTGATTATGCGTTTGTCGAGATGTTTAAATTGCTGGAGTTAAAAAGTATAAAAACTTGAAATGTGTTCCGAAAAAAAAAATATAAAACTTATTTCGTTCGTCTCGAAATTCTATGCAACTTATTAAAAAAAATCATCTCATATAAACTAGTCTATGTAAAGTTATGGATATTTAAAATTTAAGTTACAAAATTATGTAAATAGTGAATATAGAGAAAAAAGACAAAAATTAAATTGTAATTTTGAAGTTTGAACATGCTATTATTTCTTGATTAGATATAAACACTTGACTTTTCATTTGCACAACTAAATAAATCTTGTCAATTTTGGGTTTAATTATACTCTCTTAAATTTTGTTTGGAAGAGTAAAAGAAAAAATAATTAAACTTTAAGTACTTGTTCTAGTTTGTTCTCATTTCTTAATCCCATTACATCATTCCTCTATTATTTATTTATTTATTTATTGGGACAGTAGGCCTACTGTTTCTGAGTTTTTCGTTAAAAAGGATAGAGAAATCAATGTTGTGAAAAAAGCACTTTTTACAGAAGCAATGAACGTTATAAAAATGACAAACGGTCATTCCTAATATATCATGCTTCACGTGACAATTCTATACATGACAGGTGTAGTGTGAAAAAATTAATAATAAATAAAAATCTTGTAATTTAAGAAGAAAATAAGAGACAGCCTTATGCTTCTTTGCTCCAAGCAAATCAGTGAAGTCAGTTACAAACACAGGTATGTGTATGAATGAGAAGCAGAAAAAGGAAAAATTAAATTGACTTTACAAAAATCAAATGAGAGAGAAAAATGGTGATACAAGATTTTAGAGATAAGTGGGGCGTGGCAGTGACTCATCAGCACAAGAAAACACCAAATTCCCACAAACAAATGACACTCAAAATGTGAATTGTGAAAATGGATGAACAGATTTCTCTTCCCTTTTATTCCCAAATCAAATCGACAAGCACACCCGCAACCGAGTTCTTCATGCTCAAGCCCTCTCTATCCGGGGAAAAAAAAAAGTTCCAATAATATCAACAGTAACTTGAACATATGCACACAAATGAGAATCGTCTAGAAATGGAAATTACAGTCTTCAATCGGTATTTACGATCAAACTTGTTGCGTCTGAGATTCAGGTATCATCCACCTGTGAGTGAAATACAAAACTCGGGAATGTAGTGGTGATATCTCTGTCCAAGATCAACAAAACCGATGTTAAGTTCCAAGATCTCGAAAGCAATCTTGTTTCACAATCAATTGAAACAAACACAAAGTTTATGAACACGTACTTCTGCATGTTACTTTCAAAGGACAGACTAGCCCTAACAGTTAAATCATCGCTTTGGAATCAATTAAGAAAGAGCACAATTTGATGCTCCCGCCACTACTTGAGTATATCACTGCACGTTTTGGCAAATATGAAACAAACATGGAATAATGACAACATCAACTCACTTGAGATATTGAAGAGTCATATTCTTCAAAAGGGATGGATGTCGCAGCACAAGGCTTCGCCATTCTTCCTTGTCAATCTTCCCGTCATGTTTAGTATCTGCTTCCTCAAAGGTCTGACAAAATAAGAAATTTGAGAGATATCTAATGAGCACCAAAGAGTATCAAAATTTCATCAATGGAAATAGTGGTGATCCTATTCACTATTTTATTAGAAGGAGATGCTAAATCCAATAAGTGCAATAAAGTTAGCGTTTGCAGACTCAGACCGTCAAAATGGCGATGTTATTCACTCCTTGTTAGGAGCTGTAGATCCTAACTTGCAAATGATATGAGAGAAATTTTAGTAATTATCCAAGGCAAGCGGATCCTAACTTGCACATGATAAGCGGCAAATCATAGTAAATTATCCAAGAATAACTTGTCCTGACTTCTATATAATATTTGAGAAATTTTAGTAATAATCCAAGAAAATCACAATAGTTTACATCAAAAACCAAAAATATAGCGTCTGTGCTATTAAGAGTACCAAAGTGCTATATTTGTCCTCGTGCAATACGTATAGTCAGCAATAGAGCAAATGACAAAAAAAAAAAAAAAAAAAAAAAAAAACCCCTTTTGCACAGAATCAACCCCAATAACATGCTCAATTTCTATAATCGGTCCGTCACTCTAGTATCCCTCGGGGGCTAGCTCAATGGTGGGAGGGGAAGGGTTTGGGTAGGAACTCTCAGGTTCAAAATGAGAGTGTTTTCATTACTATTTAATAAATGGGAGCCACAGGCCCCATACCATAAAAACAGAAGGAGAAAAAAAAACATCTTTCCCAGTAATGTCATTCAATTGGGACACAAGAAACTAAAGTCAACCAACTTGGTTCCAAACATAAGTTAACCAGTTTGGTTCACGAATAATTACTTCCTCAAATATTCAAGAATAATAATATAAACGATATGCAATCATAATATTTCCTGTAAATGGCAAAGCATACATGCAAACCACATAAATTCGGATATCTCATTTATTGCCAAAATGCAATCCAGAAAATACGTTGCTAAATAAATAGGACATAGGAATCACCTTGTCAATAATACTTTCTATAACATCATCCGACAGATTCATACCAGATTCAGCCAGTGTAGCCACTACCATTTGCTTTACCTGATATAAAGGGGGGGGAAAAAAAAGGACAAATAAAAACATAACTTGATATAAATATGCCTGAAAAATCGACCTTGCAAGAAAGAGGAGTGGTCTATATAGAACAGTACTGATTTAAAAAAGAAATGAAATCAACTTTCTTAAATGCAGCTGTCCTCTAAAATTCGCAAGACACAAAACTAATGAGTTAGAAACAGTTAACCAAAAGCAGTACTTGCACATTTTCAATGAAGCTACGGGTGGCTGCCTGCTTGATTAATCTAGATAGTCAGTTGTCAAATTGCCAAGTTATTCATCCAAGATTCACACATCTAAGCTTAACAAAGGAAAAAGTTCCAATGTGTCCAAATGGTGGGAGCCTTTCAAGAATTATAATGAAAAGAGGCATATATTGATGCTTATAGCGTATGGTAACAAAGCTTCCATACTCCGAAAATTATTGTTTACCAAATATGAGTAGAAGTCGGGCTTTTTTTCCTCTCCTACAATACTATTTTATAAGTTTAGCAGAAAAATCTTGTTATGTTTCAAGGGGGGGGAAAAAAAAAAACGAAAAAAAAAAACAAAAAAAGAGAGGGAGAGAGAAGGAAAAGTACCTCCTGTCTCTCAATGAACCCCTGTTGTTTGAGGTCATACAACTGGAAGGAAACTGCAAGAAAAGGAAAACTCAGGGATCCCCACCATTACGAAGACATTTGCCTCCGAACAAGTTCAATAAGCCACACCCCTCACCTCTTCTCTCCCAAGTCCCAACACACTTAATAAATGAAGCCATTAAAAAACAAAAGATTTATAAAGACATCAGAAAAATTGCTAAACATACATTCAATTTTATCATCAAGTGGTGCATTAGGGTGAAAGACGGAGAGAGCACGAGCAAACTCTTCAAAATCTAGTATCCCATTATGCTTTGTGTCAAACAAGTCAAATACCTACATTTTAAACAAGAGATGAGAACGAATATTACACTTTATTAAAGATTACCAATGATATGTAATAGTGTATATGCATTTTCCCAGGTGGACGTGCTGAATGTATACAGATTATTCTATGAAGGTTAAATGTCAACAAACACATGCATGTTAATTCGACTGAAAACATCAAAGGGAAAGTCCAGAATAATCAGACTACTGTCAGAACTGGCATGGTTAAAATCTTCTGTAGATGTATCTTGCCCAAGGGACCAGATGTTTCAAAAAAGACATTATCAGTTTGGTAAAATGTAGTACGATGGATAACATACCAAAAGTTTAGTCACATGGTGAAACATGTGGAATGGGATTCTTACAGGATTTCACTTGATGTCTACTAGAACATATGATGATGCATAAGTAAGAGATGGGCATTGAAGACAGTCTAGAGGGGAGGAAAAAAATAAAGATTGGCACATAGAAAGATTACCCGGTCAGCAAATAAACTCTCCTTTTTGTTAGTCTTGAACAATGCAAGTTGGAATTCCTCCTGAAACAAAAAATCTTCGGTGACTAAAACAAACCCCAGTGGGACAACAAATCAAAAGTAGCAGGCTAGTAGCACACAAGACCTTGGTATAGATACATGGATATATAATTGTGTATTATATACACCTACAATGACAATGAAATTTGGGGAAAGCTATTTCTACTAAGGAAACATAGATAAAAAGATCCCAAGTATATTTAACACCTCTTACCTTATTGATCAGTCCATCATCAATTACTGCACTGCTAATTTTTTTAAATAGCTCGTACAAGGCTTCTATTTCACTTACACTAACTGCAATTGAAGTAAGGGAAATATAAGCACCATAATATGTATCAAACATCGCGATTCCTAAAAATAAACAAACAATGAAGTTTCTACTAGTACGGTACCAAAACATTGAATAAATTGATTATAGTTCTTAACCATCCAAGATGACAATTGATATCTAATTGACAAAACACCTTTTCATTGTAAAAATGTTTCCTTTGGATCACAAAGAAATTTAAGATTAATCTGTTCCGTTGTCCCTAGCCAAAAAGAAAAAAAGGATAAAAAGCAAAAATCTACTCCCTAGAATCTTACTCTAATTAAAAATACACACACACACAGTATGAACTATGAAGGCAAGGAAAAAGAATTCCAGATTTAAAGCCAAATTGACCGGATTGAAATAACCACGAAAACACCACTCTTCTATCACTAAATATTTCCTAACATTGAACGTTAAAGGTTTTAAAAGGAAGGTTCAAGGTAATATACAGACTGTCTCCCTTGCTAGAGCTTCGGGATCTTCCAGACCCTTTGGGTGTCTATATAAATCAGCATCACAGCAACTGATCACTTGAACACACAAATGCTTTATTCCTTCTAAGCACTGCACCATGTTCCTTTCCAGATGTCAGAACACTCCATACCTGCCCATAAATGAACATTAATTCTTAAGTCGTATAATTAGAGTAAAAAGACTATAGATATCTTGGCAACAAGCTAAGATCAAATTCAAGATAGCAAATCCGAGCTATTCACAAAACTATCGTGGCTGAATAGCAAAACTGTGAATTCCTAATTGTATACTCTATAGACTCTTTACATGTAATATGGCAGTCCAACCACCTACTTCCTTGCTAGTCGCCCAAAAAAAAAAAAAAACCTAGTCTTACAATTTGGTCTAAATACTCATGACAGCTGTTAAAAATCCGACATTCTCCATTCCTTCAGATAGCAAAAACATGCATAGCAGCAGTTGGCAGTAAGACAAAGACCCTCTCGACAAAAGAAATAGCAGTGTCAACAATGTCCTATTTGAATATCTGACCAAGGAAAACACTATACTTCCTTCTGTTACCTTGAAAATTAACAAAAGGAAAAGAAACATCAGAATTCGTTTCTTCGCTCCATCATCTGAAATACCGGAAAGCGCAATATGATAAATGCTCAAACTATTGGAGTCACTAAACTACTTACCCCCAAAAGAAAACAAAACGTGAGCCACTAAAGATAACAGCACACATGCAACGTAACATAACTGAATGTATATATAGTTTTAAAAAAAAAAAAAAAAATCGTCAAACAGCATAAACTCATCCCGGCATTTTACTCTCCTGCACAAATCGGAAGAAAAGATGGCACACTTATTGATTCTTCTACACTATCCTAATACAAACAGCATCACAACGAGGTTACTCCATTAGAGCGTAAATGCCCAAACCAATCCAATATCCATCAAATTTCTTATGCTTAACAAACAATGACAAAAATAGAAAATTTTGTTGATCACATTGAACCATAGCACCAAATTCTTTCAGGCATTTGAGCAATGAAGCCAAGAACAAACAGTTCCACGGAAAGATTAGAAGACAAAACCCGGTCTCAAAATCAGAAACCCGGTGATTTGTCCATTAATTGGAAGCAATCAAAAGAAACAGAATCTTAAAAGAATTCAATATCAAAACAACTTTGATTAAAGGAAAAAAGAAACCTAATTTCTGTCAACGAATGAAACAAGGGAACTAAATTGACAAACTTTGCATTCCAGAAACCGATCCCATAACCAGAACTCTCTCGTGGTCGATACCCTAATCCCCATTTTGCACCATTAAAAATCCAAAATTGCAACAGGAGAATCTCCGAACCGTCGGAGATCGTAACAGAATAGCAAAAATGAGTCATGAAATTGAACCAAAAGCTCAAATTCGAAACAATCCAAAACTTAATCTAAAACAAAACAAGAAAAAGAAAATCATAATTTGAAACAAGATGAGGAGAGGAACGAACCTTTGAGAGAAATCAGAGCAGGGGAAATGATACTCCGACATGTTTTGCTGTTTTATTTTTTATTTTTTATTTTTTTAATTTTAATATTTGCCAATATCTCCGCCTTATACCCTTTTTTTAATTTTTAATTCCTTTTTTAAGCAGGGGAATGATTACGATTGTAAGTTTCAATACAAAAAAAATGATTACGATTGTAAAAATGTTGATAATATCAGTGAGTTGGATTGTTTGGTATTTTTTTGGTAAAATAAACGTTAAATAATAATTAAACAGAAAAAGAAAAAAAAAATTGCAGACAACGACAAGAGAGATTTGACGGCTGAGTAAGAGAAAGAGGGCAATAAAGTTTTTTTTAATCGAGTAAAAGATTAACGATTTTTTAAGCTATTAAAAATTCTCATTTTTTTTATTCAAAAAAAATTCCCATTTTTAGATAAATATACTTTGAAAAACACGTGGCTCTTACGTGGTATCTCATTAAAAATATATATAATGATCAAATATTTTTTTGCTGGAAAAAAAAAAGTTTGATCATAGATTTTTTAAATGTTTAATCATATATATATATATATATATTTCTTCCCCTACATGTCCATCTCGGTGAACAAATTTCAAACAAAGGAAAAAACTTTAGATTTTCTACCACATCACGTCTCTTTGGCACGTTTGTGTGATGGCATCACTTAGGGTCCGTTTGGTGTATGAGTTTGAGTTGAAATTTTTAAGTTTCAATAGTAAATTTTTTTAAATTTTTAGAAAAGATAAAAAATTTTTTGAAAAAAAAACAAAAACTTTTTAAAAAAAAGACAAAAAAAATTTTGAAATGATAAATTTAAACTTACCAACCAAACAAAGCCACATCCTTACTCCTCAACCAATCCATTGAATTTAGTCCTTGATAGGACTAGTATAATTGACCTAAATTATGAAGAAAAAAAATTTATATATATTTTTGAGAAAGTAAAAGGAAAAAAAAAAAAAAAAAACTCAAACTCAAACCCAAAATCTCTTTGCATCCTAGGATAAAACAGAAACATGATAGAACAAATTTAGGGTAAATTATTAGGTTAGTTTTTAAATTTTTAATCTTGTATAATATTGGTTCATGATATTTTTTTTAAGTGTCCCTAAACTATTTAAATATTACTATAATAGTCTTTTCTATTAATTTGAAAAGAATTTGTTAGTTACATAATTTTTTAACTAAATTACTAACAACTTTAGTTCAAAAATTAACAGAAATGACTATTGTAGTAATATTTTATTAGTTTAGAGGTATTTTATATTTTTTTTTTGTAATTAAAATGATCATAACTTATTAAAAATATTATAATAATAGTCTTTTCCTCTTATTTTTGGATGAAATTTATTAATTAGCATCATTTTTTAACTAAGTTACTTACAAATTCTTTCTAAAAATTCACAGAAAGAACTATTACAAAAACAATTTAATAATTTAGAAACATTCTAACAAAAATTACATAATATTAAAAATTTAAATACTAAATAAGTAATTTATTCAAAATTTGAATTATAAATTTGAACATATAATTCAAACAGGACTAAATAATTCAAACAGGACTAAGGAGTGTAAACGAGCATTTTTCAATCTTTTAGCGGACTCTTATTAGTTAGCTTGCCTTTCTTCCATGGAGTTGAAATAATCGAATTTGCAAACGAATACCGAGAACAAGCTATTAGAAATTACCAATGGGCAATAGCCCTTATATGGATGACACTTTTATAATAATATAATAATAATAAAAATTCATGTAGTTCAATGAAGAAGCTAAGGGCCCTAAATAATTGCTTGCTTTCTTGATTGCTTGCAACAATTACAACATCTTCTAACGTAAAAATACAAATTACAATGGCTTCAAACTGGCTGAAACAAAATGAGGGTCTTTCAAAATGTTGTCCTTTTTTTTTTTTTTTTTTTTTTTATATATAAATCTTCTACTATCTGTCTCTGCCTTTGTCACGTCCATGATCCGATCTACTTCCCTTTGAGTTCATCTTCCTAACGTCCCTTCCCTTATTCTCCGCTTCCATTTCCTCAATCTCTCCTTTCCCGCCTTTTCTTTCCGATTCCACGGCTACCTTCCCGTCCGATCTCTTCACCGACCTGTGCTGGTCCTTTTCGCCGACGCTTTCCGAAACAGCGGTGCTTCTGGTACTGTACTCTCCTCTAACACCACTTGATTTCTCATCCTGACCAAGTTTCAGCTTACCCTGCTCGGTTCTCGGGGTCGGTGCTTGTTTCCCTTTGGGAATGAGGTCTTTGAATGACAGATTGTTGTTCATGGTAGCGGGGTTGTTGTTTGCTGTTGTGGAGCTTCTCTCTTGCTCAAAGAAGAGAAGTTGCACCACGGTTCTCAGTGGAAGCCGCTCGTTTTTCACCGCGTGTGCGCGTACTTCTGGCGATAGTTTTTGGCAATCCAGAACCCGACATAGCCGCTTCTTCTCTGCCTTGTTCAAGTCAGGATGGTCCTGCTTATTTTCATTGAAAGACATTGTGACAGGAATTTAGCAGGTACAATTTGCAAAATTTTTGTGTTCTTTACATGTATGATGTAAGTTTCCCTTACCTTAAGATAAATGTTGATTGCCTTGTAAATGGTATCATGATCTTCCCTAGCAATATCAGGCACAGCTTCAGCTAAAGACACTACTTTCAATACCGGCATATTGGCATCTCTGGCGACGACTTGAAGATAAGAATCGATGAGCTTTCCGACCTTTCTTAGCGACCGGAGAAATTGGCTGCTTTCAACGGAGCCCGGGGTTTGCCTCTTGCATAGCACCAAGAAACTTTCTAGCACGGCCAACACCAGATCGATGTCGTAAAAGTGCTGGTTGAGGGATGACTGTGAAGGGAAAAGCAAGTCCTCAACCGATGCCTCGTCAAGTTGTAGACTGCATTTCCTCAACAATTCTGTTTTTGTCACAGGAGACACTCCTAGGTAGTTTGCAGTGCTGAGAAGCCTCATCAAGAAGCCAACAGAGACCGACCCCTTCTCCGCGGGAATCAAGCTGACAATGATTTCGAGAACTCTTCGACTCCTCTCCTCGGATTCTTCTGCTTGAGACGCTGAACTCTCTGGAGCTCTAATCTTCGTGGTGTCCGGTAACGAACGACAGGCGAACACGTGCAATGCTTCGCCGATGAGCTGCGGCGGCAGGATGCTTATCGTCCTAAGGGCCGTAATTATACATCGAAACATGTCTATGTCAAGGTCTGATATGTCTTCTGTCCACCAATCCTTTGGGACAGAATGCTGTTTTTTGTTGTAACCGGGTCTAGTATAAGTGTAGGACCAAGTGACCTAAAAAAAAATTGCAATTATTTTCACTAGGCAAAACAAAAAGGGAAAATCTTAATCAAAACATTAAAAATATGCTTTTACCTTTGCAGGAGGTGTGAGAATTTTCTCAACAATTGAATCGATGCACTTTCTGATGATTCCGAGATTTTCGGACCACTCGGGCAGCTTTGCAGTGGTCTGAAGTGTGACAATGGAGTCCTTCCAGCCCTCAAGTATGCAAGAATTGAAGAAGGCCTCAAGTTTGAGAATAAAGTTTCCCTTCTCTACAGACTCGGTCATTCTAAGGAACTTGGCAGCACAAAAGGCAGGGACAAAGTTATGGGCACTGAGATTAATTGTGATCCCATAACAGAACTTAGCACAGAGTTCAAAAGCATCTTCTCCTCCGGGTATGTCGTGGAGCTCGATCGCGACGTTCTCCGCGTCATCCGAATCGGAGCACAGCCGTTGCAGGAGGCCGCATCTCGGAAGAAGTGCAAACTGCAGCTAAGAAGATGCACAATTATTTTGAGCAAGAAGAAAAATTCATGTGCCCAACAGAAACAAAAACAAAAAACAGCACATAAAAATGCATTAGTTTGGGACACATTAATAATTTCTAACCAATCCGTACCTTATGGAGAAGATAGCTGATGTTGTTTATCTGTATAGAAAGATCACTAGGCATATCTGAGATCAAAGTCCTGCATTGTTAAAGGAAAATACATTATTTCTGCTAAAGAAAAGGGCTCTTAAATACGGTTTGGAAAAGTCAAATGCTTATGTTCATATATATATATATATATGTGTGTGTGTGTGTGTGTGTATTTATATATGAACCATGAATATGTAGAACTAAAATGGTAACGAAATTCAATGGTACCTGACAGCTTCTTCTGTGTAGAAGGTGTCTGGCCTGGTCCCAATTTTCATGAACTTCATTTTTTTTCCCCTTTTTCAGCTGGTATTTTCTTTATATCAAATATTTTATTTGACAGTTTCTCTCACTTCATAAAACTGCGAGATGCCCTTATAGATGATTTCTGAAGAGAAACCCAGAATCTGAATACGTGTTGTTTTGTTGACATGAGAAAAAGGAAGAAAGAAAAAATAAAAAAGGACAAGAAGAAAAGAAGAACAAGAAGCAAACAAAACAGGCACTGTATAACTTGGAATTTGTGCTCAGATTTATGTGCATTATCAAAATTAAAAATAAATAAATAAACAAATATGTAAATAAACAACAACGTCTGAAACTGCTTCTCCTTTCATGAAAGAAGAAGAAGATAGGAATCCTAAAATAGAGGCCTAAGATTTATGATATTAGAGATAATTTGCATGCCAAATTGACTGCTTAAAAAAGGAACTACAAAATCAGAGAAAATTCATGAAGGTGGGAATTAGGTATTACCTTCTCATCTCTCAAAAGGGTCCCATATTCTTGATCATCTTATCCAGTAAACTGTACAAATAGACCCCTGCAAGCCCTTTAATTATAAAAGAGGAAAGTTCACCTACATCACAGAAAGAAAAATATATAAGGAAAAAAAAAAGGAAAAGAAAAAGAAAAGAAGTTTGTAATTTGCTGTCATGAATGAGAGATTTTTGAAGCCTCAAAGTGGCAAGAACTTGTATTTAATGCATTTGGGAAACTCCATGCAAAAAATTTTGTCTCATGTAAGCTCATTTGGAAGAAGAGTTAATCAAAGTGGGTGGTGGAATAATAAGCAAGTTTAGAAGTATGTGAAGACAGCCACTGTGACTGCCCTTCAATGGGCCTCAACATGTGTCTGCATTTTGTGACCAACCTCTGACACTTGGTTATTAACACAGTAACAAGAAACTGACGAACTTAAAAAAATAAAAAGGAAAAAGAAAAAAAAAAAAAAAGAAAGAAAGAAGAAGAGGGTCATCAATTTTTTTGGATCATGACATGCATGACTCACATGACTTTGTTTTTATATGCTGCAAAAGCATAATCACTGCTAATATATGAAAAATAAATAAATAAATAAAGGGACTGAGAGAAGTTGTAGAGAATATCTCACAGACTCACAAAAAAAAGGCTGTGGAAACCAAAACCAATAATAGCTTTCTGTGAGGGCTTAAATAGACTTCCTTGTATATTAATGCCTTTTTCAGTCAGTGTCTGTGCTCAGAGCCATCAATTCCCTGGAAATTATTGTGAAAGTCAGAAAATTTTTAGTGACTTTTTTTTTTTTTTTGGGTGTTAGTAAAAGTAATCATGGGGTTGTGTTTATAACCTGTGGGGTGATTCATAATAATGAAGAAACGAGAAAATCTTGAATATTAATTTAATTGAAGTTTGACTTCTATATGGAAAAGGAAAAAGAAGGGGGGGGAGGGGGGTGGGGGGTGGGGAAGTGAGTGCCTCAAGTGAACAACTTGTGATGAAAACTTTGATAAAATTAAACTTTGATGAAAATAAAAGAAAATTAAATAATAGAAAAAGAAAGAGTGAGAATCTTTTTACAAAGACAAGAGAGCAAAGGGAAAAAAAACAAGAACAGAAATAAAAACCTTGAGAGAGGTTTTTGGGGTTATAGATAGGAGACTTTTTTTTATCGCCATCAATTTGGTTGAAATCTGACCTTTGCTTGGTCTGTGCTTTCACAGACAATGGAAAGATAAAGAGGAAACCATAGTGGCTAATGTGACACAACACACCCTGCACCCTTTTTTTTTTTTCCTCCCTTTATCAGAGAGCTAAAAAAGGCCTTTAGATTTTTTTCTCTTCTTACTTCCAAGAACGAATATACTAAGCAGTAGTCTTCAGAAGCCTTGCCAATAGCCCACCCTTTTTTTTTTTTTTTCAAATTTTTTCTTTTTTCTTTTTCTAATTTTTATTTATTTATTACAAGATCCCATTCCCAACACCATGAACATGAAATACCGTTCACAAAATTGCATACAGATTATGTCAGCCTTTGCCTCAAAAATTTCCGGGACAATCAGGTACGGACACTTTTAAAGTCTAAAGGGTAAAATGGGTAGGGAGGATTTTTTTTACTGTGTTACCTAACTGTAGATACATTTTCCTTTAGAAATCTATTAAACAATATTATAAAATAAAAAATAAAAAATAAAAAACTTTACAATAACTCCATATTTAAGGTTTTGCTATAATTCCCTTTTGTCCACACTCACTTGGAGGTATGTAATTAAAGCCTTGCGTGACACAGTTTCCTTTTCAACAATTTCTTTAACTTGTAGCAAAGTATTGGCAGAATCTTCCTCTGGACAAAATAAATGAAAAAAAGCAACCTTGAGCTTTTGGTTTGATTTTTTTTTTTTCCCCCCTAAGTGGCCTACAATTATAACTAGGCCAACAAGATTTCTATCAATCTAATCACCCCCAACTAAAAAAAATAAAATAATATTTTTCCCTTGTTAATTGGCTCTACCATCAACAGTGAAACAGAACTAGAAGAACGGTGAAAAAGAGAGAAGTAGAACTTACCACAGGCATATAATTGGAAGTCATCTGGTTTCTTTCAAGTCAAGAGCACCAAATATATATATATGTGTGTGTATATATATCAGAATGAAAAAGCTGCAACTTTACTCTTCAGAAATCCAAAAGCAGCAGAATTTGGAGAAAACAGGTGTAGATACAGAACCACTTTCTGAAGTGAGGCCAAAAATATAGGGACTCGAAACGCCGAAACAAACACATAAACATGTGGAAAAGGGGACTTTGGGATGCAACGTGAAATGGGTCTCATGCAAATATAGTCCTAACTATATCTATATATCTATATATGTGCTTGAGAGAGAGAGAGAGAGAGAGAGAGAGAGAGAGAGAGGCTTGTAATAGGCTTTTTGTTTAAGATCAAGTTATACCAGCTAGCTAGTTAAGCAAAGCAAAGAGACAGACACCAACTAAAAGGAAAAAAGTGAGTCCTCTCTTCATGACCAAAAGACTAAAACTAGAGAGAGAAAGAGAGAGAGACGGAGAGAGAAAGTGTGCATATCGTAGTTGGTTGGGATTAGTCAACATGGTAATATTATCAAAAGCACATCATTTTGAAAAACAAAAAAGAAAAAAAAAAAAAGAGAAAAGAGAAGTCGAAATTAAAGAGCTTGAGATTTTGGGTGGTCTATGATTGATGGGATTCATAAAAAGCATGCAACGCAAGTGGGAAAAAAAATGGCCAAAGAAGGAATAAGTGCTGAGAAACAATAAGAGGTCGTTTGGGGTAATATTTTTTAATAGAGTTTTAATTGTTTAATTTTAAAATTTTTTAATTTATAACTTTTTTTTTCCCTTTAATTTTTAAAAAATTAAAACTTCAATAGAAATTTTTTTTTTTTAATTATGTCTTTAATTGTCACCAGAAACGACGCGTAAAAACAGGTACAATGAAAAAAATGTGCGGGTGTGGGTTTTGTCGTATGTGGGACCCAGAAAATGCATTTGGTAAAATCGAAAGAGGATCTATGGATTGTGGGAAGGGTGATGATTGTTTCCCCCACTATCTCAACCCCAAGTATATTCGCTAGCTCTTCCTCTACTGCGTTGGCTTCCGCTGGATCTGCATGTCGGCCACGTGTCTCGTCCTCTGCCGTTTGCTACATCCCCAGTGATGAGGATGATGGGATTGCGCTCCTTCCCTTTTGTTGGTTGTTTCGGAGGCCAAACCCAGACACGCATTTCTCACTCTGTCAAAAACCTTCTGTTCCCCAACCCATGCGTGCGAGTTGTGAGAACTGTGAACTCCCGGATTTTCTCGCTCCTTTTTTCCCTTTCGTTCGTGTGCATTCCAACTCCCTATATATCCCCTATATTTTATATTTTTACATTTAAACTAATTTCAGCCAACCACACCTAATGTCTCATACATATAAAAAAATCATATATAGTTACATATGATGAATAGGGATACGTGGATAAATAATCTTTTTTTTTAATTTTTTAATAAATGATCAAAATTTTATAAAATTAATTAAATGATTGTCTTTTAAAATTTTTTACGATTCACCATAATTATTCAGTGATTGATGTATTTATTGATTAACGATCATTTTTCTAAATAATAAAAAAATTGTCAATTATATTATCTAAATAAATGTTTAAAACTTACCTATTTACCTAATTTTTCCAAACGAAAATCCTAAAATATTCTCTAGATTATATAGTTATATATATGGTTTAAATAGATTTAAAAGGTTTTAAAAATTAAATATCTAGTTTATATTTAAATTTTTGTATGTTACATGTTAAACCGATCTTTCTATAGCTAGAGTGGAGGTTGGTTTGGATCGTCATTTTCAATAACTATTATGAACTTTAATAAATTATGTGTTTGGTGAACGTAAAACATTCAAGTTTATCAACCAATTTAAATAATTTAAAAAAAAATTCAACTCAAATTCAAACATAAATTTTTATTTAAAAAAAAAAGATGAAACGCTTTTATTTTTCTATCTTTATATTATTCTAATATTATATTTAACGAAAACCATCTAAATAAGCATCTAATTCAAATACGTAAATCAAATTCAACATTTAAATCTAAATTTCTCTTTAGAACGAATATCTGGACTTTTATTTAGCTTCTTGGTAAGCATGATTACGGGGTCCCACCTCATTGTATGTAATCTTTGAAGGGGTGGTTGGTGGAGTCCACCCATCCTTTCAATCCCTTCATTTGAATGACAAGTGCTAACTGTTAATTCTTCATGGGTTAGTGTTAGTTCTAAAAGATGTTTTATAAGCATGCACATTAGTTAGCTAAGCCCCAAAAGAAAAAATTAAAATTAAAAAAAAAAAAAAGCAAAAAAATAAAAAAATAAAAAAAGGTTCAGTTGAAAGTTTTTTAATTCCTTACAGCCTAAAACCAATTATGTCATGCCAAGGCCCTGATGCCGGTCATGATGAGGATCATCATCATTGATCATGGCATGATCATCATCATCATCACCTCGGTTATCATTTTAATTTAACTTTTTCAAGATTTCTTAGTCAGATTTTGTGTTTAAAGAAAAAAAAAAATAACTGACCCATATAAAGCTCAATATTTTATATATATATATATTTATATATTATACCTATAGCTTTTTAATTGTTTATTTCTCACATATCACAGAAGCTATCGCAATACTAGAAACCGATCGTACTAGTGGTTACTAATTGAGTCATGCATTTGTTTGGTCTCCTAAATAAAAAATCCGTAGGCCCTCCTCTGTAATGAATGTTGTACGACTTTTTTAACTTTTTAATTAATTAAATTGAGTCAAAACTCATAATACTTGCAATTCGATATTATTTATAATTGGGTCGGATGTGCCTTTCGCGGCATAAAAGTTGTCCCAAATACTCGACTTTTCTTGCAGTTGGACCAAACATCATCTGGTCCGTTGGTCCGTCGCTACTAATTTACTAACGTTTCTTGTTAAACAAAAATAATATATATATATATATATATATTGATAAACAATAGATTTGATAGCTACAACAAGATCACATTTATCACAAAAATCTAACCAAGTCTCGATTCTCAACTCTCAACCACAAGGCAAAAACCCGAAACTCCCACTTTATTATCTCTACTCCGATAAAATCATTAACATTTTAAGCAGTAACGTAATTTATGACGACACGTCAAACCAAAGTATAATGATAACATATGAATTTTTGTACACACAACATTAAAGCGGAGTCTATGAAATGAAATAGTAGGTCCAACAATCAAACGGTTTAGAACCTTCGGAGACGGTTGTAGCCAGTACAGGTTTTTCTGTGGTAGGAAGTCACATGTATTTCAGTGCAGCGTAGACAGACGAGACTAGTAGTGAGTGTGACTCATGTGTGTAGCTGGGGAAAGGCTAGCCTAGATAGCTAGGTCCAAAATGGGAGTAGTCAATCTCTACTCCATCACATTAAACGGGCCTACCGGAAAATTCCCAACACTGAGGGTTCTTCCATATTTGGGCAGTCAGCCTCGGTGGGCGGTCACTAGTCACCCCCCCACTGCCTCATGTCAATGTCGTTTTCCCTACCACATGGCTTGGCCAATCCAATACAAATCTAGGGTTAATTTCTTCTCTGGTCCTTGCATCATAGGTTCAATCCCATTTCAATCCCCGAATTTTAAAACGTCTCAAGATTGGTTCTCTAACTACTAGTGTGTCTTGTAATAATCTTTTCCTTCACATGAAATATTAAAAACGAGACGGTAATTATCATGTGAAGATTACTAGTTACCGCACAAGTGTTTTGAGAAATCTTGAACATGAGAATAAGGATCGTTATCGTTTCAATCAGAGTGTTTTGATAATTAATGTTTAGTTTTTGACATTGTTTTTGAGAGAACTATCTTGAGATACATTAATAGTTTCACAACTGATTTTGGGACTTAAATGAAATTTCCTATAATCTACAAACACCTAATAGGGTTTGCCCCAATTTCAGATTCCATGGTCCATTTGGCATCACCATATCTTCCACATGCGTCTCAGGGATATATTCTCCCTCTTTGGCACTATCCATCCTTTTCAATGTTTATTCAAAAACAATTTAGATCTATACCATTCTTACAATATATATATATATATATATATATCTATATATGTATGTATATGTGTTATAATTTATACCACAACAAACGTGTTGTGTTTGTTTTTTTAAATAATTGGTGGGGATGAGTTGTAGAACAACACAAGTAATTAGCAAAACAATTAAATTCTGTCAATACAGTTGTAGCACTATTGGCTAATGGAAAATTGTTATACAGTTCATATATAGCACGATACCTCGTAACACTAAACACATTCCACTTCCCACTTTTATTGTCTTGTCAAATTGAGCAAGTTAGGTGGCTGTTTCTAGACTTTTATCAGTTTATTTATTTATTTATTATTTTTTATATATACCCAAACAAGCACACACACATTTTTAACTAGATGGATTGATCACAAATGCCTTCAGGAGAAGGAACAAGTGGATCCATAAGTGAACCCTATTAAGTTATAACTTTCAGATAATTGTTTATCGAAAGAGAACTCAGCGCATTTATATGCCATTTAAAGTCCCCACTCTTCACATTTTATTTTTTTTTTCAGTTACGTGTTAAGGAACTATGCTTGTTTGAGTATTTCGATGCTTGTTCGAGTATTTGAGTTTCTATCTTTTTTTTTTTTTTTGTGGAAAATTGGGGTAGATTTGTTTGATGGAGAATTTTACGATAAAATATGAGAGAATAGTCTATTAATTAGATAGTATTCATGAATAAGATTTGTCAGTTTTATGTACTTTTTTTATTTGATGTAGTTTCGATCATATTTTATTCTGTTAGAAACATACATTATTAATAAAGTATAGGAATATTGTTAGTTATTAGTTTCACATAAAAATCACAAACATGTAAATTAACAGAAATAATAATAATAAATTCACAAACATGTAATATGATTCTTTTCTGGTTAGGTACTGTCGCATTATTCTTTGGCAAGATGAAGAGAGTTTGGTAACTGATATGGCAGATGAAACCAGGACATCTTCACGAGAGTTCACCTTTCCAAACGGTAGGGAAAGATATTTCACTTTATCTAACTGTTATTTATATTCCTATACATATATAAATGTTATTTATTTTGCTAAATCCAATCTCCAAAAGGGCAAGTGTGTAGCAAAAACTGGATTGGAAATGATGACACTTCACACGTAAAATGCTTAAGCTTATGAAAGGTGGTAAAAGATGGGAAAAAGTTCAGAATATATTCCACCCGCTTTTTCTTTTTCTTAAAATAAAAGTTTTATTTTTTTTATTTTTATTTTTATTTTTGTTGTTGTTGTTGTAAATGCCACAGGCCAACCCTTTTTAATTCAGAAAAAGAAAGATTAAAAAATCTTTTTTTCTTTTTATTTTTAATTTACAGTTACAGCCAGCAAGGCTTCAAAGCTTTGAAGTAAGCTTCTAAGGTACGATGATCATTAACGTACATTTCTAAACTTTAATCTAATTCAAATCACGTCAAAATGAAAAGTATGCAAATCAGACAAAATTTGATAATTATCGGACGGTTCAAAACAGTTTGCTCAACAGCATTCTGAGCTTTTTATCTTTCATTGGTAGCACGTAAACACCTACGTTGCATAATTTATATTTCCGCCTGATAAAACGAACCACACAGACATTCTCGCTTCTCACAACTAAATTCTCGCTTCTCACAACTAAATTTGGAAGTCTACAAAATGAGAAAATGTTTCTTTGGAAAAAAAAAAAAAAAAAAAAAAGCAATTCAACAATTGCAAGGAGATTACTGAAAACTAACCACCTGGAAAATAATATAACCATATCACCCGTTAAAGGTCACAGAGACACTAACCATCTATGCAGTCTCTTTCCACAAGCTTCACCACTACTAGACCAGCACAAGCTTATAGACAGGTCAAAGCATGAATCATGAGAGCAAGAAGCTGATTAATTAGAAAGAAAGTGGAGACCGCAGTATCTCATCTTGTCGTATCCGTTCTAAGGCGGGTTTCGGAAATACAAGGTTTGGGAGCTGGAGCTAGCAAGGAAAAAGTCACTTATGTGTTACAACAAAACTCTATCCTCCAGATAGGAAGCGCGCCATGTACTTTCCAGGGATTGATGCTTTTTCAACCTGCCGAGTATATTTTTCAGACCATGAATCAGAGGACACCAAAAATTTTACACCAGCTGTTCAATCGGCTGTAATCAATCACCAAACAAATCATCATCGTCGTCGTCAACATGACTTGAGTCATTGATAGGTTTAGTGGGAGAAGCAGGTTTACCCCCAGAACTAACAGAAGAGTATGCCCAGGATGAGCCCACTTTGCCAGCAAAGGATTCTCCATACAGATCATCATAAATTCCACCCTTTGGAGCGCTTTTTACCTTATTCAAAACCTCTTGCAGTTTACCAGTCACACCTTTTTGGGAAGAACTGTCCTCCTTTGCCAAGTTTTGTTCCTTTCCTTTCGGTATTACCGTTATCTGTACTAATGATTCGTATTTTCCAACGAGAGTTCCTTCTTTCACACCTATTGGACCAGGTTCTGTTTCTACATCCACACCATCTGAAATTCCAACAACTTCTTCAAGTTCACCCCCAACTTGATCCCTGAAGGCCACTCTTGCCTTCTTCGTTCTTTTAGCGGGTCTCTCTTTGTGACTGTCATCTGTTCCACCTGCTGAGCTACCAGAGTCATGGGATTTAGACGGTACTACAGGCCTGTTAATACCATAGCGGTTGAGAAGTGTATTATAGGCCACAACGGCCTCTTCATCAGATGGATCAGGTGGTGGAGGTAGGTTGATCTCCGTGGGTAGTGGAGGGCGGGGAAAAAGGGCCTCCTCATTCTTTCTCAAAATATAAGTTCTCGTTGATGCTGCAAATCGCAGAGATTGCCCAACTTCAAGCTCAACGGGGGTATCTTTAGTCAACCGTTCATTAGCAACAAAAGTACCATGCGCCGACCCCAAATCAATTACGTATATGCTGCAAAAGCAATGACAGCTTGTAAATTCCCACATGGAACATAAAGGAAAAAGGAAAAACTTTTAAACATGGCAAAAATTAAATCAGATATGAAAGTACCAAGCAATTCTCCCCCAGCCCAGTAGACAGGAACCACAACTGTACCATTCAATAGTAGCGGGGAATTAATGACATTATACATTCAGTAATCCATCCTGATTATTCAGTTGATCAGCCTAAGAACAGTAACTGGAACTCCAACTCTTTAAAAGTAAACCATTAATGACATTATACATCCAACTCCCTTGTCTAGATCCGATCAGAAGTTTACGCAAATATTTTTTATTTCTTCTATCTTCCCTTCAACATTTTCTAAGTATGCTCAAATTAACACGGATATTCAACCAGAAATGACTTACACTAGTAAACCATTTCCACTGAACTCCTTGGAATTTTGGTTTAATATGCAATCAATAAGTTTAGCATTATGTTCATTCAGTTCCAAGACAATCAACATGTTAGTCTCCAATGTTCAACTTGTGCGAAAATAACATCTTTAATTGCGGTTTAAAGGCAAATTGCCATGTCCAGATATATATGTGTGTGTGTGTCATCAGAAACATATAGAAACTTCAATCAAGGCAATATCAACGGATGCTTGAGCAATGATTCTCACCTTCCATTCTTGTGAGGAATGACAGCGGCGTGCTGGCGAGAAACCGACTGGTGATCAAGCACAAAGTCACACGTATGGAATTGCCTCCCGAAGATGTGTCTCCGCCTGTCGAGATTTATCTGGTCAAGAACCTCGCCGTCCTTCAAGACCTCGAGATAATAAACGCCGGAGCGAGGCTCAATGGCCCAATCAGGCGGCTGCCACATCGACTGCCCCCCTCCCACCTGCGTCTGCCCCACCAATGGGGCCGCAGCCTCCTGCCCCGCAGGCTTCTGAGGACCCTGGAGCTGAGCCTGCAAGACATTACCCTGAGGCTGTGGATGAAAAACCGACGAATGGGCAGTGCTAACAGGTTTAGTTGGAGACGATTTCGAAGCCGCCGAATTGACAGTGGTCACCGAGAAAGGTTCCAAGGACTGAGCTTTCTTGAACCTATCAAGTCCTGCTCGTCCGTACATCATTCAAAATCCTGACTCACTCACTCAAAACAATCTGGTTAATATTGCTGAGCTTACAGAAACTACTCAGAAGTAATGTGGCATTGGCATCAATCGAAAGTTCCACAATTTCAAGCCCTCTTCCTGAGAAAAAAAAAAACCCATTGTTCCAACATGTTAAGCTAAGAAAATTACAAGTAAACAGAGAAAATAAAATCCAAAAAAAAAATATTTTTTTTAATATTTTCTCAGCCGGATCTAAGAAGAGTCTGGAACAAAAGAATCAAACCCATTATTACTCAATCTAAATTACTTTAGCTTCAATATATGAGCAACAAGGTTTTTCCTTTAACGATTAAGGGAAAACAAATTAAAAAAAAAAAAAAACAGGGAGTTTTTTTATCAGTTAATTTCTAGATAAATCGAAAGGCAGACTAATAGCTATATATATATATATATATGTAAAAAGGTAAAGAGGGAGACAGGATTAAACTCACGAATCGAAGAAGAAGAATAGTAGGCTAGGAAAGATGAAGAAGAGAGTTATAGTTAGAAGGAAGGTCAAAGGAGTCCTTCATTCGGAGGAGTTGTGAAAAAAAGCAAACGCAACGCAACGGCTCCTCCTCGCAATTTCACAAAACAAAGTAAAGGAAAAGGGCCATTCATTTTGCCCTGCTGCCATTTTATGCCCCTCCTCCTTATTCCTTCCCCTTATTTTTATTTTCCCAACATTAATTTAAATACCAATTCTGCCCTCTCTCACTTTACTAAATATGATGTCGTTTTGTGGTTTTCCCGATGGTTTCAAGTCACTCCGAACAGGGCTTTTCACCTTCTACTAAACTTTTTGTATTTCAATATTATCTTTAAAAATTTTAAATTTTCTCATTTTATCGAATTAAAAATTAATCATCTCTACATAAATTCTTTTAAAAATTTTATTTTTTAATATATGCTTTTATTCAAATAATAGTATGATTCTGTCGCTAACTCTACACTTTAATAAATGATATTTTGGTTCTTTTTTTCTTTTTATCAAATGACTACTTAAAAATATTGGAAATTAAATACTTCACGTCAATTTCTTCATATTTTCCCTCCTATTTTTTTCAGTTTATGTTGCACAAAAGAAGAGGAGCAAGTTATATAGAACGGCCTTTATCTGATTTTTCAACAACCCATATTTCTAATGCCATATCAGGGCAAAAAAAAAAAAAAAAAAAGTTAAGAACTAGTAAAAAGTTTACAAAGTGGGTATTTTTGTTAAAGGAACAAAGTTGAGGGATATTGAACGATGCGCGACAAAATTTGGGGGCATTTTTTTAAAATAGTCCTTTTTTAAGTCTTTTTCATTGTCGCTCCCGTGTTTGTCGTTTCATTTTTTGCTGTAGTTTTCTCAATTTGTCGTTTACTTTTGTTTTCATTTTGTGATGTTTGTTGTTAACAATTTATTGTCTTCTTGAACTCAGTCATCGTTTTTCAAGTTTTACGAACTATTCTCTTATGCTGGTATTTATTTTGGTGTCGTCTACTGTTTTATTGTCGTTTGCAGTTCGTTGTCTTGTCATTTCCCCTTTCTTATCGTTTTCTAGATTTTTGCCGCTCTACTGTTTGATTGTCATCTTTAAAATATTTGTTGTCGTTTCATTTTTTTTAATAATTGTCGTTTCAAATTTGCGTTGTTGTTTTTCATGTTTTCTCGTGTATCGTTGTTTGACCCTCTCCAATTGTCGTTTTTGTTGTAGCTTTTTTTAAATGCAATTTTGAACCAAAATAGATTCTTCCAAAAAACTACTACTGGTGTCTTTGGTTGAAGGATTTTTGCACCCAAATTCACACTTTATGCTACATTGGTTTGCATTTGAAACCAAAATTTTTAGCTCAAACCCTTAAAAATTAACAAAATTTTTAGTTCTAAATTTTCTACATATAGGAAATATTGAATTTGCATCATCCTAGTTTTGCCTCTCTCTCTCTCTCTCTCTCTCTCTCTCTCTCTCTCTCTCTCTCAGGAGACGTGACTAACCAGCGCCAAGAATGTCAAAAAAGCAAGATAATTTATTTATTCTTATTATTCTATTTGGAAACAAAAAAATGTCCGAGTAATTCTAACAGGAATGCTCACTGTGAAAATGCTATACAACTACCTTATCCTATGTGCTAAAGTTCTCACTTAAATACTTAATACAGAATCATGAAATCACTCAGCCTATGGAAAACATGAAGCTTTTGGGATGAGTGATGAGCACGGAACAGCAAAGAAAAGATGTGGATTGGGGCCGGAAATGGAAGACGCAAGCAAGTACTGCAGACCCTTTCGCCACCTACTGAACCTTAACTTTCTTGCAGCTTCTTCATCGACGCACTAGTGATGTTCTGTCCAAATCAACACATCAAAAAGTACTACTTTTGCTACATTCAAATTCTTCTCTGTCAGTACACGAAACGATCATTTTGATGGACCTTGAACTCCATCTCAACACATTCACAAACATCAAGGTAGACCTTTCGCTGATTACACTTGGACCATCTACCTGTCAAACAAGTGATGGAAAAGAATGGAGAATAATTTCCGACACCACGATGAAGGCCTTGTGTGTACTGAGACGTTGCATACTTCTGCCGAAGCCTTAAAATTATGCAGAAGCTATTGTTTCTGCCTCAGATTGTAGAACGGAGTATAAACTCGTATTCTCGAAAATCCAACACCCATACTCAATTGTGTAAAGAATTTTGATTTTGACAAGCAACTAACGAGTTGGTTTTGAATTTAAATTCCACTTTGAAGAGCTTGGCCATAACTTATCTCCATCTGAGCTTAAGCAGATGCAGAATCTGAAGAGATGACAACCACAAGAAGGTGTTTCATGATATTAATTGTGCCATATGCATCCATTCAGAGGAAGCCACCAATTCATCTAACTATTTCGTTCCAAATTCCTTCTCAATTACACTAACAATCACCTTCAAGCGGCTTTGTAGATTTTGAAGAATATTCTTTGTAATCCTTTTCTGTTGCCGAGTGCTTTTGAGCCAGGCAATACCGAAAAATACTTTTATCTGACATCCCTTTTGTTTTGATGGCAAGTCCTCAGCTTGGTATCTAAGTTGAAGCTGCAAAAACAGTTAAATGACATCTTCAGCATTTCAAACGTGAGGTATAGAAAGGAGGATCCAAGGAATGGCAAACTGAAAAATGTAAACAGAAATCCAGAAGAAACCGTAAAGATATTGTACATTGAAATAGTCACCAAGCGGAATTCCATGGAGAGTCATGACCTCCTCAACAGTCCAACCATTTCCATCAGAACTTGGGGATCTTTGCTGCGTACTTCTGGCCTCTCCTCCATAACGGGAAATACGCTTCGCAAATTTGTAGCATACTTGCCTCTCATAGACATCCCCCTTCTCTGATTCCCATGGGGTTTGGGAATAGTTAATGCAACCAGCTTTTTCCATAGCTTTATGCTCCAACTCACTCCCGCTAAAAAACTCCAGGAAGAAGTTCGTCTAAGATGACAACCACAAGAATCAGATAGTCAGAGTGGAAAACCATCTGATTGCTCAAATAAAGAAACAAAACTCGAAGCTGCCGTTCATGAAAGAAAGGCAGATAGAGAGAGTGAGAGAGGGAGAGAGAGAGAGAGAGCTTACAGGAACAGAGAGAACACAAGAATAAACCTCAGACATGCTAACGTCATCAAGGCCCAAAAACGATTCACTCTCATCGGTCTGGAGGCTTTTAGTTTCAGATTCTTCTTCAACAATTTGCACCTTCTGCTCAGGACTCAGGGATCTAGCCTTCCATAGTGCCATGATCGTCCTATTTAGCACCACCGAATGTTATGGAATGTTTGGAGAAGTGCAAAAAGAAATGAACCAATGAGATTAACTGATGTAAAACATCTACCTATTAGCTGCATTAAAAGAAACAAAGGAGTGGAAATGGAACTTCAGCCTGCCTTCTGCGTCCTGTGTCTTGGCGCCATGCCTTGCATCCATACCTCTGCCTTGCCAGAGAGTTATCACGATAATTGGACTACCCATAGACGACAGAGTAGGAGCACCAATGTGGATATCTTCTATGTCCTCCCAGAGGAAAAAGAACTTTGTCTTGTGCCCAAACAGATTTGCATGGAATCCGATGATTCTTGGCGACAGAAATAGGCGGCCCTGCAAAGGATTAGATGCAAGTTAATGAGATATAGCACAGAAAGCATGTGCCCAGTTGCACTCCTGACCCATATAAAGAATATTCCTAAGAACAATGAACGGAAAGAGCAGTGTAACAGGAAAAATTCTCAACATCAGCACCTGCAGGAGCATCTTTCGCTTCAAGTGACAGGTAAAGTCATTGATAAGAAATTCCTCTGGTGGAAGCCCAAAAAGCTTCTGGAATGCGGAATTTGTCTGAGGAGAACGCACATTTATCTACAACAATTTTCATTACACGTCATGTATAGAATTATATAAAAGGCGACTAAATATCGATTTCAGGAAAATTACAAAGTACCACCATTTTGAAAGTCGGATAAATGGTTTTTACCTTCTTTCCCACTTCCTTCTCCATCTTACTTAAGTAATCTTCAACAGCATTTCCACCTCTTGTATTGTCCAAGAAAATTCTCAAATGGAGCTTAGACTGACAAGCCTGAGCTAACTTTCCTTGAAGAGGGATCCACAGATCAGCTAGATCAGCTATATTCGTTTTTACAAAATTGATTTCAGCATGTCCCAGAGATGTTGCATCATCAAAAGGCCCATCAAAATCACAAACTTCCACATCCAGCGTAGAAGGAGGTTCATCCATTGCATCAAATTCAAATATTTCTGAAAATACAAATATGATAAAATAGGAAATTTTAATCAGGTTTGGGATCAGTCTACGGCTTCGGAAAAGACACACATTTTAGCCTGGTTTTTGTGTTATTCTAGCTATAATATCTTTTAAAATGGTTGCAGAAATAAGCAAAGAAAATGTCTAAAAAACTTCTAAAAGTAAATATTACCATTCCATTGAGGATTAGATTTCTGGAACTTAATCGAACTAGTTCTAGTCTTCCCATTGCAAGTAAACACCACGTATGGATCAGAAAACCCGCTTACATCAACAGCTGCCAAGTCACTTCCTTCGATCAAAGCTACAGTTAGCAACCACCCATCTCCTTGTGCTTTCACGCCATGATCACTGCCTATTATTGAAGAAATAAAGAAAACGAATCATATCCAACCCTATGCAAAATAAAGTTTCAGGGGATTAGGCCGATAAGGCTATGTATCCCATAAAATTCACTCCGTAGGCAATGAAAAACAATTAGTAAGAAAGCATAGGTAGCCAGAGGCGGCATTACCTTTTTGCCCTCTGGCCTGCATGAACCTTGAAATCAACCTCAGCATGCGCTCAGCTTGAAGAACCAGCACGCCGCACACAATAAATTCACCAATAGAATCTGGCAAGTCAAGCCCGACAAACTCCAGCCCTTGGATGGGATCTGGTTTGGCCAGCCAGATGTGAACAAACACATACAAACCCATAAAAATTGTGGAGATAACGGTGAAATTAGCAAAATACTGCACTGCCAGCTTCCTATCCGACTGGGGTTCCACCTGCAACGATGCTAGAAGCTGTTCCTTGTTGGATCCGAGCTCCTTAGAGTCAACTGGCTTGACATTCTGAGATAACAGACTTGCATACTGCTCAAAGCTGTCCTTCAGCCCTTGTCTGGCTCCATTTTCTATCATACCTTTCATCATGGTACTCTGAAGAAAATTCATCCGCCAAGATATTACCAAGCGCGAAGTTTGTTCTCCAGATGAAAGCTCAGGCCCAGCTGTAATACAGTAAAGAACCTCTGTCTTAAAAGTGCTTCCATACATGACATCAGGAGTGCTAACACTGGACAAAACTGCGAAAACCTTCCCATCAGCTCTGAGATACGTCTGCTCCTCAGTGGCCTTAACAGCCTTAAGTAATTTAGTTGCAGCCTTGATGTAAGTGATCACTCGCTTCAAGTTCTCACCACCATTCTCAAACTTCCAACATCCTAATTGCAATTCCGCACTTCCCTGCATCTCAGCTAGTGATTTTGGAAAACTCGAATTCAGCGAGAATAATAGAGAGTTCAGATCTCCAGGTGCAATGGCATACAATTGATCAAGAAGCACTCCTCCTGGTAAATTGCTTGGGATATCACTTCCTTGATCTCTTGACCCCATCATTTTCATTACTTCTTCAAAACTGCCAGAAGAAGACTCATCCTCAGACTTGTTATCATAATCCTCAAGTTCAACCGTTTCAGATATCTCAGACAAGTCGGTACTTATTCGAGAGGAAGTCGGAACCGTATCCGGATTCTTATTAAAGATATTAGCAATTAGACTGGCAATGGTTTTCTGTGCACCAGCTTTCTCTTCCTTAGACGACACAAACTCTTCTTGCCTTGCAGGAGAACTGGAGTTTGATGTACCACTAAAAGACCTCGAAGGCGATTCACTTCCCATATCAGCATCCTTCCTCAAGTGTGGTGCAATATTACGATTACCATTCGACTCTGCAGATGAACTGCTTCTAGAAAAGCTTATAAAAAGAAGAATTTCGCCTACAAGTCAAAAAGAAAAACAAGAATTACCCCAGAAAAATACATATACTTCAACCATTCTACACAATTCATCAGAAACGGACATTGCCAATAAAGCAAATTTCATACTTGAAACTGTCCCTCGCCGTTACAATCCTAAAGGTAATAAAGCAACAAGATGCTCCAAGATTAAATCTTTGAGACAAAAATTAAAGGAAAAGATACGTAGAAAAGGCTAATAACTACCAAAATACACAAAGAAAAACAAAAAAACAAAAGTACCCACGAAGCAAAATTGACCCAAAATTGAAACGAAGATTGAAAAGAAGAAGAAAACGAACCACAATCCTTGTTCTTGAACTTCTTGTTTTTAGGTTGAAGAGGGTACCAAGCAGTGTCAAGGGAGTTGCTATCCGCATCAAAAACTCGGGAAACAGGAATCTTGACTTGCCCAACAAAGTCGTCGTTGAAATACTTGTCTTCATCAAGAACAGAGACGACTAACTCCTCGTTGAGATCCTCAACCCTGAAGCTGAACTCCTCTCCCCACGACGGGTTTAAGCTCTTCTTCACCACTTTGGTCTTCGACCTCTGTTTTCCCAGCTGCAATTTCACGTACGGATCGCTCAGCCCATTGGGATCCGTCGGTGGCAGATTCCGACCCTCGAACACGCGAACCAACAGCTTCATTTTTTTCCCCCTAAGAAACCCAGAAATCTACGAAACCCAGAAAAGAAAATCAATTTTTTGAAGAGATTATGAAATTATAACTGTTTGGGCAAATGGGTCACGTGAAGAACATGAAAGAAAACGAAGGGGATTGTGGAAAGTTAAAAGAACATTCCGCGTAATGTCGTGCGATTCATTGATCCGATTTTATGGAAGGAAAAGGGAAAACAGAAATGCTCTATCTTGTCTTGTAGAAAAATTAATCATAACAGAAATCCACGCAAGGCTATATCTTGCCCTTGCGTCCAAGAATTGACCAGGAAAAACTCGGGAAAATGGACGATGACATGGCAAGGAAAATGAGGATTAGGACATGGAAAAACAGAGCCAAAAAAAAAGAGACCCAGATGAAGATTTTGTTATTGAGAAATATGGAATTAAACAATCTGAATAGAAACAGAAAAAGAGAAAAATAAAGAAAAGTGTTTTAGCTTTTGAGTTCAACCTCTTCCTTCACCCTCTCGTCTCTCTCTCTCTCTCTCTCTCTCTCTTTCAATAATTAGCATTGCGCGTATGAACTTTTTGACTTTCTAAGGTACTGTTTGTCAAACATTTGTTAAACTTAAAGCTGTCTTTGTTTTGGAGTCCAAAAAATTCTGCCGTTAGTGCTTGTCAAAACTACATAATCTGGTTTATTAAAAAACTCTATTTAAACTTATATAGAGTAATTAATTAAATTATCCCTGAACTTTTTTAAAGATGATGATTTGATCTCTTTTTTTTTTTTTTTTTTTTACCGAAATGATCCTAAGCTCTTATTTTTTAGCCAATTATGGTCTTTTTCATTCAAATCCGTTAACTTATGAGGATATTTTAGTAATCTAACATTAATTAATTTAACAAAAATTTAAAAAAAAAAAATCCTCTCACGCTCTCTCTTCTTTTCTCAAAACCCACTTTGGGGGGAGGGGGGATGGAGGTGGGGGTGGTGAACCAGATCGAAAAGAGAGAATGGCAGGGGGACCCAGTCATAGGGTGGGGCAAACAATGGTGGGAGGGGGGAACCCAAATTGCGAGGGGCGAACGGTAGCGAAAGGGGGGGGGGGGGGGCCAAGTTGCTAGGTGGAGGGTAAACGGTGGCTGGAGGAGGTAAGGGTGGGGGCCAAACGGTGGTGGCCAGCAAAATCGAGAGAGGGAGTAAGGGGGGCAACCTAGTTGGGGTTGGGGGGGGGGGGGGGGGCGGAGGGGGCGCAGACTGAGAGAGAGTAGGAGAGGGGAGAGGGGTGGGCGAAAATAGAGAGAGATGAGAGGGTATTTTAGTTATTTTAGTATAAAAATTAATCATTTCAGTAAGATTCCATTAGAAATTTAACGGATGTGGACTGAAAGGACTAAACCGTCACCTTTTTAGAGAGTTTAGGGTCAACATAACAAAAGAAAAAAATAACAGGAATCAAAGTGTCACTTCTTAAAGAGTTTAATGATCATTTAGACCAATTACTCAAATTTATATTAAAATTTTAATAAAATATTATAAAATTCATTTTAACTTTTTTGTTATATATTAGAAAATTATAAATCATTTTAACCTATTAAATTCTTTTAAAAATGTGACCTAAACATTAAATCTATATATTTTACTTCTCTTCTTTCAAAGAAAAAACAAAAACTCCATCAAACAAGTTCTATTTAAAAATGATTTTTTAATCCTCAAATTATAGGTCAAATTTCATTTTGATCATTATTTTAAAAATGTTTAGAACGACTACTTAATCTATTAAATTTTCCTAAATTAATCTTTTTGTCCTTTGTTCATTAAAATCTGGACCAAAAAATACATTTGAGGATCATTTATGATTTAATAGGAATTAATCTTGTAATTTTATATGTAAGGGATAACTATTAAAAAATAACATATGTCATTTTTAGCTGAGATTTTAACAATTAGGTAAACGGAGAAAAATAATTTTAAGAAATTTACTATATTAGAAACTCATTCTAAAAAGATTTAGAAATTAGGGATCATAGTTTCAGGACTTAAAATATAATTCACTTCTAATTAAAATAAGGTTTTACTTAGAATTTAAGTTTAACTCCAACTAAATTATAATTTTTCATCTTAGTTTTTATTTTTATTTTCTGAAAAATCAATAAAATTTATAATTAGTTTTTGAAAAATCAACCAACTCTAATTTAAAACTTTTATTTTCAATCGACGAACCAAACGCATGCTAAGAAAATTTTGGGTCACAGATTCTAGACAAAATGTAATATATATATACATTTACATTTTTTTTTCTTGAAAGGGATATATTTTATTTATATTCGTTGGCTTGTAATTTAAATAAAGGACGCGGGTTTATGGGCATAAAGTTATTGGCACGTTTTGTAAAGGATCCATTCAATACTTCTGTTAATAGGGTATCCAATGGTAAAATCACGGATCAAAAGGCACAATTATATAATTCCCAATCACATATTGATGGAATATATATGCACATTTGCTCAATAGAAAATATAGGAAAATGTCTTGAATCCGACGACTAAGTATCATTAAAAATTAAAATTATTAATTAAAATTATGTAAAAAAATTACAAGTGTCATTTTATAAAAATATCGAATATAAAATCATTTAGATTGTTTAAAAATAATGGAAGAGGCATATTTATGCTATTTTAAGGATATGTTTAGGTATGATTTTCAAATGTCATTTTGTTATATGAATTTTAAATTTTAAATTTTATAACAAATTTTTTCTCTTTTTCATTTTTAAAAAGTTAAAACTTTAAAAGTCTGTAATTTTCTCATTTTAAATCGAAATTATATGATTTTTATATCAAAATACTCGTAATAAGAGATGAATAAGATAAGATTTATTTTGTATTTTTTTTAACATATTTTAAATTTTTATCATATTTTTTATATCAGATAATTTTTTTAAAAGTTTTTTTTCAAACACATATTTTTAACTTATGGTTTGTTTGGTAAAATCATTCATTTTAAACTAAATTATATTTTTTCATCTCAGTTTTTATCTTTTTCTGAAAAATTAACAAAAATTATAACTAATTTTTAAAAAATCAATCAATTTAAACTTAAAAATTTCAAGTCAAATCATTTTACCTAACGGACTATTAATCCCTAAAACATCATATTCAGATGTTAAAGAAACGGGCCTTAAGTTCTCGATCGAAAATTTGTTTATAAAATTCAAATGAAAGAAAAGGTCCAACTGACGTATTTGACACGATACTTTATTGGTTCAAGAACAAATTAATACTTTTCTAATGATAAAGCTCAACGTGTAATGATTAATAGCAGTCACTTTAACGTCTTTTTTTTTTTTTTTTTTTGGCTCTGAATTTTTTTAAAAAATCAATCAATTTCAATTTAAAAATTTTATCTCTAACCAACACTCCAAATGAACGTTTAATTAGTCCTTGACTTATAATTTAAAATCACCTATTCAAGGCTCATGAATCTCGCTTTGGGATAAATCCATACCAAAATTATTGTCAAAAAAAAAAAAAAAAAAAAGAGGGGATTCTATTTTGTTTTTTTGTTTTAATTTTTTAAAATTTCCTTAATAAATATATTTTCGAACAAAGACCTCCTTAACTTTTCAACGCAGCCAGACGCTCCTGTGCGTGTAGGCTGCAGCCAGCCAGTATTTGTATAAGCAAACTTATAGGAGTCAAGATTTGTAGTGTGTAAACGAGAATATTATTTTCTAAGGAATTTTCACAATTGAATTTTTTTTTTAAATATTGATAAAAATATTTATTTTTGTTATAAGATTTATTTTCCAACGATTTGATTTATGATTAGAATGAATTTTATATTATACATTGTAAATCTTTAATATAAATATTTATATATCAGATCATAATAGTTAAAGATTATTATTTTTACTAAAAATAAAAAAATAAAAGGTCTTCTCATATAAATCCACTACTTTTGAAGTGAAAATTCGAACCAAATTTCTCTATAAAAATTCATTATATTTTATGGCTTAATTGCCCAAACCACACCACCCCGCACGAGATGATGGGGGGGGGGGGGGGGGGGGGTTTCCTTGTCTTTGTGATTTAGTCTGGGGATTAATTAATATTTAAGTGCGTTGTGTACGGTGACTTGTTGTATGAATTTTGTTAAAATCGTAATTAATCATGCGCACCATATATTTTTACTAAAATAGTTTGTTAATATTCTTTATTTTACTACAATTCTACATATATTAAATTTAATTTTTTGGTGATTATTTTTTTAACAACTTGTTTATACTCTATCCAATCTCAGGTTTTGTTCACAAATCAATCAAAATATCACCCCCATTCCACATTTTTATTTGAGAGAGATTTTCCATCCATGGTGTGTGTTTTCATCACAATCACATCAAAATTAAAAAGAAAAACGAAAATCACATATAATTATTTCGGACCATTCAAAATAAAACGTCGTAGTTTCTCTAATTATTTAAGGCCAAGGACCAAGGTCACCGTCGTATTGTTTTCACCACTTTACCAGTTATTATCAGAATTGATAAATGCCGGGGACAAATGGTCAAACATCTTATTCATTTGAATGAAACTTAAGGCCATTAACACGGCCCACACGTCAATTTAGGATAACATTGCCCCTTCCAATCCTTGAGAGAGTCCCCCGTTATTATTGTTGTCGCTTGCTTTTATATATCTTGGCATAAATTTACCATAAAATTTAAAATATGATAAATTTAATATCAAAGATAGTATTTTATTAAAGATCACTTTTTTATTATTTAAATATCATAATTTATTATTGACATAACAATTTCATATTAAATTGAGAAAACTACAAGGTATAAATTGGCATGATTAGTTTAGCGATAAATTAAGATACTCAGCAATTAAATCTTAACCTAAATATGTTTATTTGACATATTGTGTCTACAATTTTTTTCTAAATTTATTGATTTGTTCGGCAAAACCAAATAATTATTATTATTTTTGAGTAAAAACCAAATAATTATTTAATTAAATATTGATTTTATAAATTTTTGGGGACGGAAAATAGAGTTAAACAGTTAGTTTCCTTTTTTCCTTTTCTTTATATTTTTTAAACTTACGAGAAAATCCAAACTCAACATCTTACATTTGTAATCATAATTAATTGTAACTGAATAGGTTACTAGATGGGTAACCTAACGAGGCTCGTCTTGAAAGCAATGTAGATAGGAGTCCTCTTTCTTCTAGGCACACAAACAACTTTCTGGTAACAGGTTGGTGAACAGCAAACGTGAATTGGGCATCTCTACTTCCATTTTCTAGGTTAACATGTAAACAATCCGTTGTAGTCTAGTTGTTAGATATTTGGCTCTCACCCGAAAAACCTTGGTTCGATACTGTCTAACAATTAAATTTGTACCTCATTCCATTACAAGGTAATTTAACAATAATTCCATCACGAGATACAGAATTTAAATCCTCGTACACTTGAAGTCATATATTAAAAAAAAAAAATGTAATGGAGAGTGAAAATTATCATTATTGTTGTTTATTCAAGGATAAACCAACTAAGCAAAACCCGTGATATTTGGCAACAAGATGTTTCCAGAATTAGGATACAGCAAGAGATCAAATTCGTCATCAGATTGATGGAACACAACTTGGGGGAAAAAAAATCTATTTCTGCCTCTTGTAGATCTTGGCCAAGAAGGACTTCAACACCGCTCGAATAGCTTTGCTGGGGTGAGCTTCAATAGATTTTACCAGCTTCTTGTACATGTTGCTCTCATACTCGTTATATTCACCCTGCCAAGTAAGTTTGTACAGAAATTAATTAGTATTTGCATCTAGTTGGATTAACTACACGAGATTCTACAATGGGATGTCATGACTGAAAGGGTGATTGATTTTGTTTGTATGAATTAAATCAGATGGTGCTAAAGGCGTGGATGTCATAGTATTGTACACAAAAATTTTCTCACCTTTTCCAGCCCCACAAAATAAGTACCGTCCGATTTAAATACTATTTTGAAGATCAATGACCTTATTAAACTTATGAACAAGGTCACCCCAGTGTAGAATCTCCTATTAAAGTACGGACTTCTTATTATTCTTCTTCTTCTTTTTCTTTTTCTTTTTTCTTTTTTCTTTTTTCTTTTTCCTTTTTTTTTTTTTTTTTTTGGTGTGAAATCAAGCCTCAAACCTGAAGATCAAGATCCTTGTAGAGGTCCTTAACTTTTGCAACCCTTGTTGGGTCTGACTTGCCATAGTTCTCCTGGAAACCAAAAACCTCAAATTGAGTAAAACTGATTTTGACCAAGGAAAAAACACTTGGGATTAAGAAAGAGCCAGATTTTACGTGTAAAATTTTCTTTTATTCCTCATTGCTGAGTTCTAGTGCTTTCACTACCAACCAAGAACACTTGAAATCTTCAATATCTCTCCCAGGCTGATAGCACAAAGAGCTAGAATTAGGAACTCATGACGCAGCAAAAAAAAAAAAAAAAAGTCTTTTCAACTTTTGAAGGTGCAATCTACGTCATGTTAAATTTCACCTTTCCGAGGACTTGAAAATCACCATAGACATCCAAATAGTCGTCCTACGAAAATAAGAATAAAGATCATTGACAAGGATAAAGAGTCTCATTAATTGAGCAAATAAAAGAAACCTCAGACTCTTCCTGAAAATCATGTTATACAGCAGTACCAAAAACCGAACTTTACTAAACGATATTTTAGATTGTAAACTATATAGATAGAAACTTAACAAGATTCGCGATTGCTCAACGGAAAGCTTACCTGTACTTGATAGTAGATCCCCATCTCAACAAGAATGTCTTTTACATCAACATGGTTGTCCAGATTCTCGCCCGACATGAGCAATGCGCATGCAACCTGAGTGAATTTTGGGATTACGAAGACGAAATAGTCAGTTAAATTTGCAACATTTTGAAGAAAAACAACAAAGCTATTTGGAGCAAGGTGGCTTTCAAGGAGAAATAAACCTCCAAATTGATATTATCATATTGGAAACACACCATAATTTTAAGAAAAAATATCACAAAAGAAAAGACAAAATGAATAATAGGCAGTTTTCCATAAAGAGCACAAAAATCATCAACCACGACAAGTAAGACTGATATTTCGAGTGGCGAACGGTTTACTTGCTATAAGAATTGAGACTCACAGAAAGGTAAAATGAGTAGTAGGCCGTTTTGTACTGAACAATGCGGCGGTGACTGCAAAATATCCGAACAATATAATGAAGACATTAACAAAAACTTAAAATCACAAGGAGATCACCATGATTAAGTCTGTTTTATGTATTTAAAGGTGGAATAAAGTTTAGACAACCCCAAACCCGCTGAGTTAGCTCAACAAGTGGGAGAGTTGGTGTTTGAAATCTGAGAGTGTTTTCATTTATTTTTAATAAGTGAGAGTCATTTGTCATATGTCATTGGAGGGGGAAAAAAAAAAAGGTGGACATCCCCATTATCAACATCTTGAGAAGACGCTTATCCTTTATTCCACTTAAAAAAAAAGAAAGTTGTAAGAACATATTATTTATTTTGTTGCACTGCTCGGGAATTTGTCGCTGCATTAGTCGTTTAGCAATAAAAAGATCCTGCAGACATTATTGATTATTTTATTTGGAGAAATCTTTTTCTCCTTCAAGAAAAGAGATCAAGTCTATCATCTTACCCGAAGTGGTCTGGAACTCCACCTAGTAAGGATATTGATTTAGTTTTTTTTTTAGCAAAGTATTAAATTGTCTACGTAAGTTCTAATTTGAGCAAACAAGATCTAGGCCATCAGAAGGTCACGTTCGAAAAAATTAACACCGTCGGATTAAATGCAACTAATGTTAAAATTATGGGAGTTCATTGTCAAAAGTTTTACTTGATGAACTTATCTGTCAAACACGAGAAGTTCAGGGGCATCTATGCAAATAGACCTCAACATGAATGATTAAAAGTCAAAGTCTGACTTGGGTTAGCGACACCTGGCACAACACCAACGAATGGAGGACGAAAGTACCAAAAGCATTATATTCCCAAACCTTAAAACTGTGTCTGTTTCTTTCAAAAAAATATATATATATAAATTAAAAATAAAAAGCCGACAGGTCTAGACTAGAGTCTCAGAATCGTCTCTGCTTATTCTGAACGCCGACATCGACACAATGAACTCTGCAGCTAGACCCACTTCCCACCTCCTCTCCGCCGCCAACATCGGCGATCTTCTCGATTCCGTCGACGCTTTTCTCTTCGACTGCGACGGTAATAATGTCGTTTGTTTTCTTGTCCAGAATCGTACAAATTATTTTTTTTCCCCCCCTATTCTACTGATTTCACATTTTTCGTAATCAGGTGTAATCTGGAAGGGCTACTCGCTCATCGATGGCGTGGCTCAGGCACTTGAGTTCCTTCGCTCAAAGGTCCTCTCTTTTTTTTTTTTTTTTTTTTTTAAATAAATGATAAATTTTGATGAAGATTAGATCGATTCGTGTAAAACGGGATTTGGGTTTTGATTATAGGGAAAGAGGCTGGTGTTTGTCACCAACAATTCCACAAAATCGAGAAGGCAATACGCCGAGAAGTTCCAATCCCTCGGCATTTCTGTTACCGAGGTCCATTTTTTGTTCTTACAATACCCAAAAAAAAAAAAAAAAAAACCACAAATTCATCATTTTTTTAATGATTAAAATAGAATTGTGATTTTTATTTTTTTGTTTATTTTGTAGGATGAGATTTTCTCTTCCTCATTTGCAGCTGCTATGTACTTGAAGGTGAACAATTTTCCACAAGAGAAGAAGGTTGGTTCCTGCACTACATTTGTTCTGTCACGGTTTGAAATTCAATGGCTTTGATTAGTTTTGGCTCCGAAAAGCTTCGCTTTTTGATGCCTTTGTTTGCAGGTTTATGCTATAGGCGGCGAAGGGATATTAGAAGAGCTCCAACTAGCTGGGTATACAGGTCTTGGTGGCCCTGTAAGTTCAACATTTTCCCTTTTCTTGAATGACAATATTGAGCTTGTTTTGTTTTTCATTATAGACTGCATCTAGGAAATGACATTGCATATTCGATATTTAAACACCGTCGTCCAAACCTTTCACATGATCTGTAATTGTAGCCATTTAGAGAAATTACGGGCTTAACTTGCCCTATACACTGTTTATCAAGGTAATGAGATCTTTAATAGCCCCTTTTTAATGAGAAGACATTGTGTTGCAGGAAGATGGTCAAAAGACAGCAGAACTGAAACCAGATTGTCTCTTTGAACATGATAAGAGTGTAATGTAACATCTTTGCCTATTTTCTTAGTTGTTTTACTTGTTACTTTCTGCTTGAAATGAACAATGTCCAATTTCCGTTTCCAGGTTGGAGCGGTCGTGGTCGGATTAGACCAGTATATTAACTATTACAAGCTTCAGTAAGGATTCTTTTTCCTCCTCTCTCCGAATTACTTTGACACAAGACCTGTTGTTGATCGGTAAATGTGTGTGTTGTCAACTGGCAGATATGGAACCCTTTGCATACGCGAGAATCCAGGATGCTTGTTCATTGCTACCAACCGAGATGCAGTCGGGCATATGACTAATTTACAAGAGTGGCCTGGTTCTTTCTTTACTTCCAACCTGTCTTGTTAAAAAGAAAAAAAAAAAAAATCAAAGTAATTTAGTTATAACATACAATTTGGGTTTGGGTTTTAGGTGCCGGGTGCATGGTTGCAGCCATCTGTGGATCAACTCAGAAGGAGCCAATTGTAGTTGGAAAACCATCCACTTTTATGATGAACTTTTTGCTAAAAAAGTAAGTAGATCCTATGAAATTCACGGATGAATATGAACTCAGTCTTTAGTCAAACTCTCGTGCTCTTACATTTTTCCCCTGCATTTCTCCTTGTTATAGCAAAAGATATATAAAAAAAGATACTTGTAAAATGGAAAAAAATTGCATTTGCATTATTGTAGAACTTGGGTTCTTTGTCAATGAATTATGCTCTAATCTTTTTGGTATGCCCTACTCCTTGTTTGCAGATTCAATATCAGTTGCTCCAGAATGTGTATGGTTGGTGATAGATTAGACACTGATATTTTGTTTGGACAAAATGCTGGCTGTAAAACTCTTCTTGTTCTCTCAGGTATTCTCAATTAGCTACAATTTCAATGAAATGGTAGTGCTAGGGACACCGACACTAATTTCAACTTTTTGTAGTAACTTTGAGTTTTCACCTTGTCATCGTCAAACACAATCTTTTGTTGCTAATCGATATGGCAATTTAACCAATAAAAAAAAATTACAACAAAGTTGAGATTTATTTTCCATGAAAATGCGGCCATTGGGAGTTAATATCGAACACTGAATCTCCTTTCCATGTTTATTTCATTCACAGGCTGCACAACTCTGCCCGATCTTCAAGACCCGTCAAATAAAATCCAACCGGATTACTATACAAGCAAGGTGTCCGACATTTTGGAGTTGATGGAACCATGATCTAGAGATGGGTAATAGAAAATTTTTGAGGCCAATATTCAAATGCCTCTCAGAAATTTGACATTCTTTCAATCGTGGGAACAGCATACTGTAAAGTTGCTGCGTACTCATCTTGATAATTAAACGATTATGATTTTTTAAAATAATAAGTAAAAGAAAAACATATAACAGAGCATGAACTTTCAAAGTTGAGGACGAGAATGGTTCTTGTGTTTGTTTTTTTGTTTTTTGTTTTTTGAGAATATCTTATGTTTGTTTTAATACCTTTGATTTTGTGGGGTCTATAAATGCTGAAATTTGTTTACGAAACGCTGAAAAGAAATGGATCGTTAGAAAAACCTCCTCTATAGCTACAAACAGAATTGTGAGAATTCATCACGAGCTTTTTTTAAAAACACTAGGAATATGCCATAAATTTTTATAATCATGCAAAATTATACATTTATTCTTGAAGCCAGATTTGGTCAAATTTAATAGTATGAAAACATCTTTTTATTTTAAGGACAAAAGGTTTCAGTAAAAATGAAAATTTCTAACAAAATTAAAGTTGATTATTCTCAAACGACGGAAAATTTAGCATCAATATTGTTGTCTTTGGGGTCTCTCTCACCATCAATATCTTTAAAATAGACAAATGAAAGGTAGTTTCTGGCAAAGTTTTGATTAATGCAAGCCAAAATAAAATTAGGAAAGACGACAACAATGGATGTGGTGTTGGAAACAACAAATATTAAAAGAAACGACAACCATGTATAAACGACAATTGCATGAAATACGATAGCAACTTAAAACGACGTAAAAAAGACAAATGCCAATAAAAAGGAACAGAAAACGACATGAATTTCAAGTCAACAAATGGGAAACGACAATGGAATAAAAAGCAACAACTAAAACACATATTGAGATAATTGTAAAAACTGATAGGGCGTAGAAAAACAAAATTCATACTCAAGTTATGTCTCCTCCTTTTCTCACATAAATCAACCCTGAAAACAAAAAACAGTTTTCCCTCTCTCTCTCTTTTTTTTTTTTTTTGGTAGTAAAATTGTTTTACCTAATTACCCCATCAATTAATCATGTGTGTTACACATGCCTTGGTTCTGTTTGATTTTTAATGGAATTGGAGCCAAAATTGCAAACGATTTAGGAATTTGAATATTGTTGAGTCAAAAAAAAAAAAGACTAAATCGTTACCTTTAAAAGGATTAAGGGATTATTTTGGTGAATTTTTTTTTTTTTGAAAGGAGAGATTGCATAATTTTGTATGCAGTGAAGTAAACCTGAGGACAAAGAAACTACAACGTACATTTGATTATGCAATATCATTCCGCTATATGTGGGGAGATCACATGGATCAATGGTAATCAGATTTCTTTTTTTTTTTTTTTTTTGGCTTCATTCTGATATATTAATCTGCGGGAAGGAAGATTACCACGTTACTTCAACAATAAACATATAGTTTCATTGACTCACCAAATACGATCAACCAAAACTTAAAACCCAAAAAACCAGAAGACATAATAATAGACAACGACAAAAATCATGTGGTCATACAAGTTCGAAGACAATCTGTTTCATTTCAACACAAGATATCATCACGACATCACTTTATTACATAAATAATACTTATTAATATATCTATATATTAATATAAGCGATACATAATAATTAAATATGCCATGATGTTGATGTCGTGGATCACTTGGTCTTGGAGGCCGCACGAGATAGTATGATAAAGACTGCCACCAGAACCAGCGGGAAGATGAGAAGAGTGAAAGCAGAAGGCGGATGCACGGGCCCCATCCCATGCGGAACGAACATGATCACAGACGTTATCACGAACATCATGACAATAGACCAGACACCCCACACAACGTTAATTTGTGATCCCTTCATCTTTTCTAATGTGATAATATTCTCAATGCGGGACAAATGTAGTTAGATGGACAATATTTGTATGGTAGTGTAAGTGAGTTTTGTTTTGTAACATCGTACGTATTTATATGTTTGCATGGTGACTGTTCGGAACGGTTACGACGGCTGGCCATCCCGTGCATGGCTTAGGTTTTCCTGATATGTGCCTACGACACTTAATTCAGGATAGGAAAAAAATAATTAAGAAAATAAGACGTGACGTTTGGTTGAAAGAATAATAGTTTTAGAGCGTGGCAATTGGCAAAACCGTTTAACTCAGAGAGAGATAGAGAGAAAGAGAGAGAGAGAGAGAGAGAGAGAGAGAGATTTTTGTATTGTTATCCAACTATTCCACCCTTTTTGAGGGGTTTTTTTTTTAATTATGTTTTAAGTTAAACTCTTTTGGTGTGTAATTTAGCAAATTGTTTTAAAAAATTACAAAAAAATTTACTCTTTTTTAGGAAAAAAATAACTTAAAGCAAATATTTGTGTTTTTTTAATATTTTTTTCTACAAGTAAAAATTAAAATTTCATTTTTTTTTAACTTTCGGGATGGGGAATTTGAACTCTATACCTGTAAGTAAAGTTAAATATGATATTACCGCTAGGCTATACCTATAACAACTTGTTTTGTTTTTTGTTTTTTTTGTTTTTTTGTTTTTTTTTTCTAAAAAACAGTACATCTCGGATTCCACGTATATTTATATCTTCATATATGGGTAGCTGGTAATAAGCATTTATAGTCCCTAAACTATAAACTTATCGCGACAACTAGTCCTTTTTTTTTTTTTTTTGGTTGAATAGTCCATTAATTCAATCTCTTTAATTAAATTTTGGTCTCTGACACAAAAATATGGTCTAGACTTTTAAAATTTAACAAAAATGACTACGTGTTTACATGTGTAACAATTTTCTTTTCATTTTTTTCTTTTTTAAAAGGTTATGTATTAACCTTTTTTAAAAGAAAAAAAAAAAAGAATATGTTATTATAAACAAAAAGCATCTCATACATTAACAACCAAAGAAGCTCACTAGGAATGGGCAGCTCTACTTACCAAAAAAAAAAAAAAATGAATGGGCTCTAGTATCTTCTCAATATACATGGCATAACTTAGCTTTTGAAAAAAAAAAAAAAAAAAAGAAAGATAATAAACTAAACTCATATGACAATAAAAGATCGAACTCATTGCAATGAGAAGAAGAATTCTTCAAGAATAATTGTCAATGCATCTGATTTCACAAATTAAAGATCTAGACCAACATCACGAACCCGTGAAAGACTGACAGTGATAGGTTTAGCTTCCGCGTCACAGATAGAGAAAGCTTTATCAAGCTTCTTAACAAGAGCAGCCATATTAAAATCTTCAGAATATCGAACAACAACAATGGCTTTTATAATTATATCCTTGAAGAAGAGATTGATGCATCTATATTGAGTATGTAAAATAAATGGTCGGGAGGGTTTTATTTCGCAACTTGATGGTAGAAAAGTTTTGACATCACCCAAGTCTTAAAGTACTATCGCCCATTCTCCATTCGATTGGTTGGAGATCACAATTGTGCAGGGAAAAAAAAAAAAGCTCATAAAAAAGTTTAAGTACTAAACTGATATATTTTCGTCATTTGGCTTTTACGTTTAAATCTAAAATTTTCATCTTAGTTTTTATTTTTTTCTAAAAAGTCAATAAAAATTATAACTAATTTTGAAAAATCAACCAATTTTAACTTAAAATTTCCTTTCAAATTTATACATCAAACGCAAGCTAAGTTCAAAGATAAACATAATCATTTTTTAGTTGCTGAGTTGGTTTTTTAATTTAAAGGAAAAAAAAGCTGAGTTGTAAATGCGTGCAAAAAATAAAATAAATGCAAGGTTTTACTCAGAAGAAAAGAAAAACAATTAAATATATATATATATATATATATATATATATATATATATAGAATCACTTTGAAACTTGCCCAAGTACTAGTATTACCCCTCTGACGTCTATGCTTTCTCTATTTTTTCAAAGTGATTCTTACTTATTGCGAGTTCATATTTCTCATTTTTCTTTTCAATAGAATAGATGTCCATCTACTTTAGTATTAATATAACCCATTACTATAGTTTTCGACTCCATAATCATCCAGTAACCGTGTAATAAACTAAATTTGTATGGTTTTTGCGTAATTTAATTTCTTCCTTAAAGGCTAATGTCGTTGCTTTTATTTTCTTGTACCATGACATTATTTCATTTTCCAGCTTATTGTTATTCTTAGGGTGTGTTTACTTACGCATAATCGGAGTTGGTATGAATCGGAGTGGACATGATTCGAAATCCGAATAAGTTGTTTACTTTGTTTTAGGTTTCAGAATCGGAGTCATGACGAATCTCATTCATGCGTTTACTTAAACCCATAATCAAAATGAATTGTTGTAAATTTACTTGTATACCCCTTTATTTGTTGTGTTTTCAAAAATTAAAAAAATGATTAGTTTTTTTATTTATTATCATATAATTAATCAAAAGTAAAATGATCATTATAATATTAAGGTAATAAAATTAAATTGTGTAATTTTTTGTTTAAAAAAATTAAAAAGAGTAAAACAAATGAATTAAAATAAGTAAAATATAAAAATAGAAACATAATAATATATTATGATAAAAAAAAATTCTTTATTTACTCTAATAACGTTAATAGTAATTAGGATGGTTATATAATATTAAGTTAATAAAAATATATTATATTTAGTTAATAAAAATAATTAATATAGGTTGTTATTATTTTTTAATACAATTTCTTGCAAATAAACTAAGAATAAAATTGTAATTTAATGTTAATAGTAGGAATGTCAGTCACAATTCGAAGGGGGCATAGGATTGCCAATCACATTCTTCAATCCCAAATTGGTGTGAGACCCACCATTCTCACTCTCATTCTGAAAAAAAAAAAAGAGCAAATAAACAAGAGATTGACTTTCATTCCCTACTCCCATTCCATATTCCTGATAAATAAACATGTCATTAGTATCATTGTTTTCCCCTTTTACTGTAGTCTTCTAGCTAGGCCTATCGTATTTTCAATTGTCGTCTAAGTATAATCTTGTCGTCTTCTAATCCACTATATCGCGTCTCTTATAATATTTGTTGGTCGCACGGGTAAAAGTACCAACAATAAATGAAAATTTCTATCTTCGTTCACACGCGGTATTGCCACGCTCTAACCGGTGAGGTGTCAACCATTCTCAATTACCGGAAACGTCACGTCGTTTTACATTTATTTATTTCCTGAATTAGAGTCGTAAGAGCATATATATATATATATATATATATGAAAAACCTTATTATACCATGCACCTTTTGGCCAACCGTGGTAACCGTTGCGAACAGTCACCATGCAAAACTATAAATACTTACGATGTTACAAGAACAAAACCCACTTATACACTTTCATACAAAATATTCTCATTCTAATATTTGTATACAATTAAGATCACATCAAAATCATATTAGAAAACATGAAGGGATTCCAGATTAACGCTGTGTGGGGTGTATGGTCGGTCGTGATGATGATGGTGGTGGCCGCGATAGAATTGTTTGCTCCACAAGGAATGGGGCCGGTGCATCCTCCTTCAGCCTTCACTCTCCTCCTCTTCCCGCTAGTTCTGGCGGCAATTTTCTTCATCATGTCTCGCGCTGCCGCCGCAAAGTGATCCACAACATCAGCATGACGACATAAACTATATATTATTTGTCTTTTACATGAATATTAGTAGTTTATAAATTATATGAAAATAAAGTTATGTCGTGATCGGTTATTGAAATGAAATAATAGACTGTTTCCGTACTTGTTTGGACCATGTTATTGTCGTTGTTATGTTGTTGAATGCAGATTTTGGCATTTTGCTGTCTTTTTAAGTTTTGGTTCGTCATACTTGGTATAATATTTACAGAAAATTATTTACTTATTGTGGAAGGTACTGATATTCTTCCTTCGGCAAACAATACCAAGATAAACTTATAAAAGGAAAAAAAAAAAAAAAAACCTGATATCAGATTACAAAATACGTTAACCTGCATAGAACCACCCAATTTATATATAGCGATTCCACGAATCTATTATTTTTCAGCTGTTTTACTTGCATACAAAATCATGCAAACTCAGAACGTCTTTGTTTCAAAAATATTCTTAAGATGCTCTATATAGCCTTAGAAAATGTGAAACAAAGTAGTATAATGCAAATAATTTACGCTCCACATGCAAGAAAAAGTAGTCTTGTTCAAAGAAGAAAGAAAAGACACGTTTGATTTTAAGGACAACAATTATTCAGTAAAAATCAATTTCTCTCAAATAACAAAAAACAAAGTGGATTATTCTCAAATGGCAGAAACATTAAAGATATGTCTTTGGGGTCTATCTCGTAAATAATCCATATATGTGTGTTTTTTTTTAATACTAAATTATCATAGAAAACGACAACAATGGATGTGGAGTTGGAAACAACAATTATCAAAAGAAACGACAACGATGTACAAACGACAATTGATTAAACACGACAGCAATTAAAAACGACGTAAAAAGGAATAACGCGATTATGCCAACAAAAATAAAAAGTATAGAAAACGACAGGCATTTAAAGTCGACAAATATTAAGTAAAACGACAATGGAATAAAAAGCAACAACTAAACACATAATGAGATAATTCTAAAAACTGACGAGGCATAGAAGACGACAATAAATACGGGGAAATGGCGGTAACTTTAGAACGACGATGGGCTGGAAAATGGCAATAATATCATATCAAGAGAACAAAAAAAAACAAAAAAAAAACGACAATAGCCCCTAAAGCGAAGAAATTAAAACTCTAAATAATGTAAATCTCTCTAGCAACAATGAAATACCATGGTTGCAAATATAATCTTATGGTAATTTTATTTTTAATCTATCATTTTTTTTTTTGAAATTTTAGTAACTACCACAAAAATCTACAATAAATTTGAATTTAACAGCAATAACTACGGTTTTTTTTGTTTTTTTTTTTCCCCCTTTTTTTGGCTAAACATGAAATTTATTGAACAAGGCAACAGACACAAAACAAGGAGAGCCGACCAAGACAAGGCTGACTAAGCGGACAAAACAGAACAGAAAACAAAAGAGAAGAAACGCTACACACAAATAAACAGTCTAGTGAGTAGCTAACCACTCAATGCAATCCGAAAACACAGCAAAAGGAATAGAAATCGAATCAATAGTGCCGAATTTGTGAACATGACTGCACCATTTACCGATATTATTATGAGCAGCAAAACTAGAGCTCCTAATATTGATCCTAGCAAAATCTACAATCTTAAAAGCAGAAGAAAGAACAGATCAGTCAGATTTGATATTCTTCAATTGCCAAGGACAGCAACAACTACGTTTTTGTTATTCTTATTGTGACAACGTAATCCCCCTTTTTTTTTTTTTTTGGTTGACTAGTCCATCAATGTAATCTCTTTAAGTTTTGGTCCCTAGCTAGCGAACACAAATCTACAATAAATTTAAAAATTAATTACGTGTTTGTTTAGCCTGTTAAATTTAAACTTGAAAGAAAATCACATAATTAAATGTTCAGTCTGAATCCCCTATCCCAACTTAAAAAAAATATAGAATACTCACTTTAATACTCTTAAAAACCAATAGTTTTATTAATATTATTGTTTGAAAGAATCTGCTAGTCATTAAAAAAAAAAAAAAAACCCTTTGAAAATCAAACTGTTTTGCATTTCATGTAACTTCTTTTGAAATAGTTCAAGTTATCATATCACCTCTTCTAAAAATAAAGAGTAAGAGTTTTATTAGTTACTTGTTTTCTATTGTGTCTTTATAAGAGTTTTAAAATTTATTTATTATAAGTCTCTCTTAATCAGAGTTTTAAAAGTTATTCTTGTGGTATTAGTCTAAAAGTTTCATATTTAGTACTTAATGTTTTTCTGCTGCGGCGATTGCTGTGGCAGATTTGAAATGAAAAGTCATGACAGTATTACTGATGCATGTTCCTTCATAAAATGACAATTGATGTAATCCCAATCTAAAATTTTTCTAAAAAAGGGGTAGAAGTCTAATTCTAAATACTCTCCAAGTATTCTTTTTATTAAGATTATAAAGATTGCTAATCCTTTGTAGTTTGATGTTGTAGGGTAGTGACCAAGATGGTGGATTCAAGTTCAAATGGATATTTGAAGCAATAGACTAAAGATTGGTTTGAGGAAGAAAGAAAATTAGGGAACTTGTAAATATTGGCAAAACTATAATTATCGTTAACCAAGGAAAATCAGTCGTGATAAAAATTAGATACATTTACATCAGAAGAATAAAAATGGACCAGTTTGAGCATAGGTTTTTGTTGGTAAAGGCAAAATTGATAATAATAATAATAAAATTATAGTCGTATTCAAGTAGGTTTTTTTTGAAAAGTATCAATAACCTAGACCCATACTTCGAGTTGTTTCATGCAACAAATAAACTCAAACACTCAAGAAATTCATTGGACATGTAGATTCACATCTTTTTACAACCCACACAGTCCTCTGTTCTTGGAGCAGAAGCTATTTGTTTAGCTAAATTTCTATATGGAATCAGATACATTGAAAGTCATTCAAATTACAAAAAAAATATGTTTTTTTTTGGTGCATTATTGCTAGACATGTCTAGCTTATTAACTTTTTCAGCCTTCAGGAGCTAGGTTATTCCATTTTGGTTGATTGGATTCTTTTGAAGATGATGAGCTATTTTATCTTTCCCAAAAAAAAAAAATTGATGGGCTATTTTGATTGGAGGAATCTCCTCCGATCATAAAACTGTTATTACATCATATGCTTTTTATTTATAATAATAGATTCTATGAAAATATATATATATATATATATATGTATATGTATACACACACTATTGATCATATTATCAAATCAAGGGCTAGAGACCACAATTGTCCAAAAAAAAAAAAAGAGAATAAATTAAGTACTAAACTAATTTGTTTGGAAAATACGTTCAAATTAACAACACCATTTTTTTATATAAATTTTTTGGAAAAAAATTATTTATTATATTTTTTAAAAGAAAATATTTATTACTAAAGTAATAACTTTATAATCGCTGAGTTGGGTTTTTTTTTTTAAAAAATAAAAAAATAAAAAACATGATAGTAATTGCCTCGAAGGAAAAATTAGATAAATTAATATGTAATTTTTAAACACTTATTTAAATAAATGGTTGAATTTTTTTATTTAAGAATATGGTTGTTAATCAGTAATTGACCATGGTCAATCAATGATTCATTACAGTTAATTAATGAATAATACATATTAAAATTAATCATTCACTGATCAATTATGACTAACAGGTAATTGCGCTAAATGATCATTTAAAAAAAAGTATTTTTGTAATTTTACAAAGTTTTGATCATTTATTAAAAAGCTTCTTATAAAAAGATCGTTTATCTACAAAACCTCGTGCATGAAAGGTATGTGATCATGAAAAATAATAATAACAACAATAATAAAGGTTATTTTACTCGAAAAAGAGAGGGAAAAAAAAAATCACGGTTGATTGCCGACTGTCGGTAATCAACCTACGACTCGCCGGTCAATTGGTCGAGTTTCGCTGCAGTACTGCAAAGTTTAACACTTGCATGCCAAGAATACTAGTGATACAATCATACAACTAAATAATTTCCACTCTACGTCCTAAATTCCTAATATTCTTTTGTTTTGCTCTTTTCTGGTATCTTTCGCTTACGTAATACTACAAATATATATATTTTATCTTTTTTCTGAAGTATGATCTCTATCATTAATCTTGCTTTCTTCTGAGATCATTTACTTTTTCTTGCATATGGTTAACGTGAAAGAATTTGCATCATACTACTCTGTGTACTTTTATAATAATTTTGTATGCAAGTAAAACTGACGAGTTATAGATTGATCGATTCACTATATAAATGGGGTTAATAGGTTTTGTATTCTGATTTAAGTTTTCTATTTCTTTTTTCAAAAGTTTTCATTTGATATTATTGGCGACCGGAAGGAAAGATCCGTACTTCATATACAACTTCGTTGATATACCAAAAAAGACGAACCAAAACTTAAAGACCCAAAAAGCCAAAATTTGCATTCAACAACATAACAACGACAATAATAATCATGTGGTCAAAACATTACGGAAACAATATATATTTCATTTCGATATAACATGACATTTAACTTTATTTCATACATAAAATACTACTATTAATAGGAACGACATGATTAATATGCCGTCATGTTGCTGTGGTAAGATCATTTTGGAGGTGGCGCGAGACATGATGATGAAAACAATATCACTAAAACGAGTGGGAAAAGGAGAGAGTGAAAGCAGAAGGTGACGTGACGTGACGTGACGTTGAGAGCGTGACGTGACGTGACGTTGAGGGCGTGACGTTTACTTTGTCTAACACCTTATCATATACGACGTAACGTTTCCGGTAAAGGATAATTGGTTAACACCTCACGGTGTAGAGCGGGGCAATACCGTATGACCAATTAGAAATTTTCATTTGTTTACTTTGTCTCGTTATGACCAATAGATGTAATGAGAAAAGATACTGGATTAGACGACGGCAACATTATACAAACGCCAATGACATGAATATGTACGATAGGGCCTAGTATACGACAGTAAAAGGGAAAAAACGATGTTAACTTAGAATGACAATAAGCTGGAAAAATGACAACAATATCATGGCAAGAGAAAATAAAAAGAAACGACAATAGCCTTTAAAGACGAAATTAAAACTCTACATCCATATATATCTCTCTTCACCAAAAAAAAAAAAAAAAAAAAAAAAAACCCCCCTCAAAATTTATTCTTTTAAAATAAAATTTCATTTTTCTTAAAAAAAAAAAACTAAAATTCATACTTTTGTTTAGAAAATAAATAAAATTCATACTTAACTATCTCTAAAATTCATACTTTTGTTTTGAAAATAAATAAATTGATTACTCAGCTCGTATCGTTGTGAGTTTTTTGATGGTGGTGACTGTGTTTAGCAGAGTGGCTTCATTCGAGCGGATCTAATGTCGTTTAGAGGATGGTTTCTATACGGCTTTGAGGCATTTGTGATGCTTTTTTCGTCTTGTGGTTGTAGTCTTTCGGGGTTTTGTTCCAAACGGTAGTGAGCTTCTTGTGGAGATGGTGGTTCTGGCTCCAGACGCTGATAGTGATAGCACGTGTATTAATTTAACGTTATGCTATTTGAAGGCATCTCGTCGGCTTCACTAGTTGTCTCTCAAAACGTTCCTCCTACTCTGATGGTCCTCTTGTCGGCTGCACTTTCTTTAAAGGCTTGCGACGATCGTACTTTAGTATTTAGTTTTTTATATTTTATTCTAATAAAGGCATTGTATTTCCGTCATAATTTAGCACTCCATTGGAGTGTTACATCTCTAGCCTCTTTTGTTTCATTCACCTGTTGCATTTGATTATAACCTTTTTGCCCTGGAAAAACACACACACGCACACACTGGTTTCCTATTTTTATCATATGGTTTCACAAATATAATACCTTTTTGCACTCAAATATTGAAATTTACTATGTGACACATCAATTTAGAACTTTACATGGTTGAACTTCTATCTCTATATTATTCATTATAATACTAGCATTTCAACTCCTATAAAACTTTTTATGAAACTCTACTAGAAAAGAAAAAGAAAAAAAGAGGAACGTCTAAAAACCACAACCTTGTTATAAGTATTATATATATGGGAGTACATATATATATATATATATGATCAAACAGGGCAACCTTCAACCTTGATGCCAGGGGCAGTAGGGCAACTGGCGAGAGGGCAGTGATCATCCAAATCCAAACCCCACCACCTCATTCCATTGATATCCCTTATCTGCAACGTGAAGTAGCAGAGAATCGCCATGAAAGCCACTCCAGCGTCAAGCCCCGCCGACAAGATGTAGTTGTGCCTGGCCCACCACCCTTTGAATCTCCTGTACACCACGAAGTTGAAGAACAGCCCCACGGCGCCCCAGCAGATGTAGTTCACGGCCCTGGCCGGCGGCATTGCTCCGGCGCCGCCGAGGATGATCGGCACGTGGATGAGGCGGAGGAACTTGTGCTGCGGAAAGGCCCGCGAGAGGAGGTAGAACGGCAGCGGAGCCAGGATGCCGAAGAGGAAGAAGTAGTTCATGTGGGGGTAGTGGCCTAGTCTGCCGAACATCCGGAGTGGCCCCACCACTCCCCATATTATGGACGCGTTGTAGAAGACGTCGTCGCCCGGGCACGTCCACGGGCTTCCCACTGGCAGTTTCGACGGTTGGCAGATGTCGGTTACCGATGTCAGTAGCCACCACGCTGTTCCGAAGTATACTGATGATGCCACCACCGTCCCCACTAGCTGCAATTAAGAACATGAATTTTTATGGCAGTGTTTTTTTTTTTTTTTTTTTTTTAAGCCATATATTTTATGGTAGGTAAAACGAGAAAAAAATGTGCAGTTTTAGAGATAAAACTGGATTAAAAAATAATAATAATAAATAAATAAATAAATAAATAAGAAAGAAAGTTCACTGGCGACGCTCGGCCATGGTGGCTCCGCCCCTGCTTGAAACGGAAACTAAGTGAAAATGTTCAAGTACTCGTAGTTTACAAGCAAAATGCTATTTTTTCTGTCTAAATTTATGTCCTGTTCAGGTACCTGAACAATGAACATGGACTTTGGGGGAATCTTCATGTAGTGTCCCAACTTGAAGTCGGAGAGGAACATTATGGCCTGTGTCATGCTTATATAGCCATAGGTCTTGAATGCAACATTTGCAAGGGGTCTCCCCGGATACATGTAACCGATCACAAGTTCAGTGATCACGTTTAGTCCTGGTTGCTGCAAATGATAAATTTTACGGTATAGTTAACGCCAATTATTAAAAGGAAACCGAGGTTAAATTGTAGACAAATTGGAGGTGAGAAAACCTGATTTGTGGTAGCTGTGATGACAGCGATCGGGAGAGTGAAGAGCAGGGCCATCCCCATTGCTAGGAGAATACCCCAGTAAGGGAGCTGCAATTGTTTGCCAAAGCCTTCACAAGCAAGCATGGCAAGTGACAGAACCACCATCAAGATTGTGTAGAACCACCACTCCGGAACAGCCTCGTAGTTCTTCTTCATCAGTCTGGTATGCACGTCTCCGAACTTGTTTTGGAATGTTGCCTTTGTCTGTTGCCAAATCTCTCTGTGTTTCAAAAATTAAAAGTCAATAAACTAGAAAACCCACAAAATCAAGTTTTTTTTTTTTTTTTTTTTTTTTAATTTTTAATTTTTTATCACAAATTGGGATAATACTTGTACCTTCCATGGAAAAGAGCAACATGAGACAATGTTGCAGCCAATGTCGCAAAGCTTAGGCCATAAGCGTAAACGAAGAAGATACTGAGATTAATTTTGCTGTAGTCAACATATCCTTGATCATTAAATTGGAAGGTAGTTTCATTCAAGACCAGTGAAACATTATATGTTTGCCCATTAGCGTCGAACACGTGTGACGAGAAAATGGGAAATCTCTTCGCCTGATAGGCATTGGTCCAGTAAGCTATCGGGATCAATATGTAGAGAATTATGCAGAAACCAACCATAATGTTGACAATAGCAAAGCCAGGGGTGGCTAAGGGAGATCCTAAAAATCCGGCCACAGTTGACCAATCAAGGGCAAACGAGCCTACGCCGAGGCCACGGAGGCCAGAGCCAATCTGCTGGGCAGTGATCGAGTCCTTCCATATCCAACAGACGAAGGAGAGGGCCGTTATAGATGGAAACAGATAGTTGGGTACTATATAGTATGCAAAGCTTGATACAAGCACCATAAGAAAAAACTGCAGCCTTGTTAAGCCTCCTTTTGGCCTTTTTTCCACATCATGCAATGCCCTGCCGGTTTGGAAGAAGAAGTCATATCAGTGAGGAAATAATTCATAAAGAAACTTAATTACTCATATGCATGTGTGTGTGTGTGTGTGTTTGTGTCTGCGTTGATCAATATTCATATGCATACACTAGCTAGAGTGAACCTGAAGAGGGAGACTTGAACCAAGTTGGAAGGCCACCACATGTATGGCGAATCAACGAGAAACCTTCGGAAAATCCCTGCCCATCCATATCCTAGCATCTGAAATTTCCCATCAAGATAACATATAAATCGGTATCTCATATTACAGATACAGTTGCAGAGAAAACACATGAAATTTAATTTCAAGAACTACAACAATGAGAAGATTCTTATCAAGTTTTGAACTAATTAATGATTCTTGAGTTCAGTAACAACCTGAGTTGTTTGTGCTAGCAACATAGCTGCAACGGGATGGATATCCCGGATATAGAAAGCCTTGATGATTGTAATAATGTTCACAGCATAAACACCGTTTGAACCCGAATTCGCAAATATTGTGATCAGGACATGCTCTTTCAAGTTAAAGGGTCCTGGATTCAGCGAAAACGACCAACTCGTTGCAGGTATCCGAATCGATCTCTTTGGTAGTTTTGCAGCCATGAGAATCCCAATTGGAAGCACCACAATTTGAGCCGAGACTGATGATATGTACAGCGCATTTTGGCGGTAACCAAAGAACTGGTTCAGGAATGCAAGAACAGCACATGAAACAATCCCCAGAAACCATGTTCGAAAAGTCAGGCACGGTAACGTTGGGTCGTCGGTGATCGGAACCGTCAGCCTGACTTGCTCAATCGGAGAATCATTCAACTCATCATTATCATCTGCAAGGGAAAAAAACATAAAAAATTGGTGGAAAAGAAAAGAAGCAGGATTTGGCAAATAGTTGCTGAAATGAAAAGGCTAATTACCAGATTTATGCTCCATAGTTTCACAATTTGAAATGTTTGCTCTCTCAGATCATGAATCAGCTGGAGAAGCTAATATAGTACTATCAAAAACTCCAATGACGTACGCATGAATAGTCTTTGAAACAACGTAGGAATCCTCGATGGTTGTGGCTGGTTGTCTTGTCGTTTCCGTCATAATCTCTTTAGCTGTTTCTGCAACGTGTACCGGATTCAAAAGATTCCAATCCGAACCGTACTCGAAGGAGAGAATCTTTCATGAAAAGGGCAAGATACAAGCAGTTAAAACTGCTGAAACGCGCATTATTAGATAAATAACCAGGAAAAAAAAATACTGAGCTGAACTCGTGTTTTGAATGTATTGCTGTCATGTAGTAAAAACAACGACGTTTATTTATGAATAAATATCAGAATAACCATTAAAATCGTTTATCTGCGTTGAGGACAAATAAAGAAGCCATCTGACATTGATTTTCTACCACGGGAACTTCAAGAAGGCGAGGCTTACCCAAACCAGTAAGATGTATTATGATGATAAGAATATTGATGAACAACAAGGCGCATTTAATTGCCTTAAATTCTGGACCATCATCAGTGTCTGCCATCAAATAATTAAATCCGGCAGGTCATGTCAGCTAAATTAATAACCAATTTGCAAGTAAAATGCCATTACTTTTTTTTGTTTTTGTTTTTTTTTTGTTTTTTGGGTAGTGACCAAACTGATGGATATTTATAGAGGTTGCTATTGAAATCAAAATCTAAAGTCAGCAGAATGAGCTGGTTGCAGTTATAGAAAGGAAAAATTGCTTTCATATCTGTTTTGAACTTTTCTATAATAGTTTTGTGTTTCTCAAAATAATTACAGAAACCCTCTCTAATTTATAATTTGCAGGTTTAAATTGGCTAGTTTTCCTTTCTCTCTCTCTCTCTCTCTCTCTTTCTCTCTCTCTCTCTCTTTTTAATACAGAATTATACCCCAACTAATGAAAATAAATCAAGCAAATTAATTATTAAAAAAAGAAAAAATAAAACTAGATCATTATGCTTAAAAAATGCTTGATTTGAACTTGTTCAGGATTTATTTTGATGCAATACATGTGCAATATTACGTAGGATGGAAATATATATTTATTTGATAAAGCAACTACTACATAAGAAACATGGCAGAGCCCATAATAATTATGGGTGACAATTTGTGTTAACGGGGTTGTATTTGTGTTAACCTGTTATTAATTGTGTTAAAAAAATATAAGATTCATTTATTTAACTTATCAAAAAAAAAAATCATTTCAAATACGATTTGTTAATTAATTATATTGATAGTGTCAATTCACATAACTATGAACAATGTAAAAAACAAAAACATCGCTATATGGCCAAGAAGAAAATTAAAAATTAACATCATGACGTTAACTTCCGAAATACCTATCGATGAGCTAACTCGCACCAATCCAAACCTCGTGAACCACTTGATTGAGTAAACACATTAATATGTTGATCTGTATTATGATATAACGTGGGGTTGTATATATCAAGTAAAATTTTCCAATTTCTATATATGTTAGGTTATATGTATCAGAAATATAATTGAATTACATATGTTGGAGAAATTCAGTGGTGCTTGCGTAGAGGACCCGACAACTTGAGCTAGCCGGAAACTTGCACATCATAACCACGAGCATTTCCCAATGAGATATGCTTGCCATTATTTGTCACTCCCCAAATGAAGAAGGAATTATATATATTTGTTTTAGTGTGAAATTAATATGGCAGTTGAACATTCAAATTCATATTTAAGAGAGTGCACAACTGTGTCGTCTAGCTGGATATACTTCATCATAATCTTCGTCACCATTACATACATCGTACATGCACATATATGTATAAACGCTCTTATTCGATTACTTTTTATGAAATGACACTTACAACCTTTTTTTATTCGTTATTTTATCAATCAGTTGATTCAACGATATTTGTCATTTGTATAAATAGTTGTAGATAGTTTATGTTACAAAATTCTAAATACAAAGTTACATGTAAATAAATTAATAGTAATAAAATTCTAAATATTATGTTATAATTATGGACCTATTTTGTTACCGAACTTGAGACATTTTCTCTATATACTTCTTTCTATTGTCTGGTAGTCAAACAAGTTCGCAATTGTAACTTTATATTTACAATCATATAATAATTAACTGATTTACATGTAATTTTATGTAAAATTATATGTAACATGATACTATTTAGAATTGTCATTACAAATGATATGTATCACTAAAAAACATTACAAAATTGGAATAAACCAGATGTTGCAATAACGTTCACAAAAATTATAAATGCTGTTTTATAAATATGTCAGATAAAAGGCTAGAGAAATATATGTGTATATATATATATATAGATGTATGTGAATATCTTTAATCTTGTTGATGTATTATTATTAATGGACAGAATGTATTGCGTTGCGTGCCAAATAGTCAATAATGCTGCGTACGTATGACATAGGTTGTCAATGGCAAATCATTTTTGTTTGGTAAGTAAGCCTTTCGTCAATGGCAAATCATTGAACCATACTTCATCATACATGTTATCTAATTATTTGCTGTCTTGTAATAATTTATATAGAAATTCCTTGTCACGTCCCTAATCCCTTTACCTATTATTTTGCCTCCAGCTAATTAATTAATTAAAGCACTTTGTGTTGTATACAAAAATTATGTCTATATAATGTTTTCTGAACCTAGCTAAAACTTCATTTTTCTTCGAGGTATAAATTAACTTTGCTTAAATTATGTGCTTAATGTATGCGTGTTTAAACATACACACACCTCGGTTCATAACTCAATATATAAATATCTGCAAAGTACGAGGATTCACGTTCCAATTGCCAAGTCATTTAGTGTTATTGAGGGGACAATTAAATGAAAACAACAAATCTAAACTCTAATTTTGAGGGGTTTATATTTTACCCTTTTACCCCTCTTTCAAGATGGGGTGGAGGGATCTAAGGTCTTCCTTAACCCCCTTCAAGGGTAAGAGGATCTAGAGCCCTTTATCGATTGATTATCCAATGAGACTCAGATCTAGAGATCCATTTTGGTACAATAAACTTATGTTTGAGACGTAGATTTCGAAAGTTGTTTTAGAAAAGATTTCAATTCAACTTAAATTTTTTTACTATCGAAATCTAGCATACTCAGGGCTTGTTTGGCCATGTTTTCGGTTTTCAGTCTTCAGAATTGTGTTTCCAAAGATGAGAACAAAAATAATTCTTACATGTTCTCAAAAATTTATAGTGTTTGGCAATTATTTTGAGAAAATAGATTTATAAAATGAAAATAGAATATACATATTTGGATAGAGATTTTAAAAAAAAAATTTATTAATATTATTTTTTTAAATTGAACTTCTATAATTTATCGGGGTCGGGGTTCGAGATGAAGGTCGGGGTCGGGTTTCGAGATAGGACTCCAGGTTGGGTTTTGGTATTGGGGTCGGGTTTGGATTTCTGGACCGGTGTCGAGTTTGGGTCGGGTTCAGGTTTTAGGACCGGAGTGGGGTTTCGGATCTAGGTCGGGGTTGGGTTTCGGTACCAGGGGTCGATGTCGAGTTTCTAGACAGGGTCGGGGTTAGGTTTTAGTGCCGAGGTCGAGTTTCTAAACAGGGGCCTGGATCGGGTTTTGGGACCGAGATCGGGGGTTTTCTGGACTAAGATCAGGTTCAGGTTTCGAGACTGAGGTCAGGTCGGGTTTTGGGATAGGGGTTGGAGTCGGATTTCGGTACCGGGGGTTGGGATCGGGTTTCAAAATGGGGACCCCCGTATCCCGTCATGGACCCCAATCTCGAATATTGTCTCTGATCTCGAATGCCACCTCGATCTCAATCCCGATTCTCGACCTAGACCCTCAAACCAAGTGGAGTTTTTTCTTTTTAATTTTAAATGCATCCTAGTAAAAGTTGTTTTCAAAAAACACCGAAAATTACAAAATGTTGTTTTCTGAATTTTCTAATTTTTGTAACTCTGTTTTTTTAAAACTATTATAAAAAAATAATAGCCAAATACATTATTTTGATTTTAGAGAACAAAAATAGTGTTTAAAAACAAAAAAAAATGTTTTTAAATCGAATGGCGAAATAGGCCCTAAGTTTTTCTCTTTCTCAAACACCAATTCAAAAAGATAATTAATTTTAGTTATAATTTTTTTGAATTTTTCTTGTCAAACTTCCGTGCCAAATATACTCTTATACAGGGTCACTTATTTGAAATATTCAAAAGGGACCTTCAAAGGATGACGTGTCGCAATCAGCATGGACCAAGAATATCATTTGATTGGTCAACCTTCCTATAAAAAGGTCTACTTGCTCGCTTAGTATAACTTTGCTATTTTTCATTCTCTCTACTGCTTGTCTGCATTGAGCATCAAAATGTCTTTTGCAGGTACACCTACAACATTATGACAGAAAACCATGGTGAACGACATAGAAATATCTTTGATGTTGTTATTTTCACTCCAACAAATATATATAGTGGATGCCTATTACATATAGGATATAAATATATATATATAGCAATTCTCTATTATCCGGCATTCCCATTCGTCCGGTAGAGATAGAGAAAAAAAAATGAGAGAAAGAGACCAGCCGTTTCTTGGCCGGCTGCCGTATAACTGACTTTTCCTCTCTCTCTCTATATATATATATATATATATATATATTCACACACGCTACACTCTAAATACGTAATGATGCCGAAGATGTAGCCAAAAGCCAAAGTCTATAATTTTTCATGAAGACGAAAACAAATAAACAAAAGGTAAAGTACCAAGCTTGTTATGGAAATGAGTGTACAAAGTCCATGCGCAGCGCAATCAGCGCTTCCATTGGGGTTAGGCATACTATACTTTTTGGAACCAAGGGTTAAGGTTTAACTATTTTTATATTATGTAAGATATATATATATATATATATCTATATATTTGGCTTTGTCTATGGACGTGAAATTGTTGCGCTGATTAATTTGCTAGCTGTTTTCATTTTTTACACTGCTATTAGTTTCGAATCTTGTTGTAGCAGCAATTTAAACAAAACAAACTGTTACAATGTAGCTAAGTTTCCGAAAAATCAAATACATGGATATGAAAAAGGAAAAAAAAAAAAAAAAAGTGAAGTAGGTAAATTGAAATAACTAGCATTTTTATGAAGATAATTAATATAAATAACAAGGTTTTTAGAATATATTTGAAGTAAATAGTGAATTTACTAGGTAAATAAAAAATTTACAAAAAAAAATTATTAGATAAATAATATATTTATAAGAAGCAAATAAATAAACTTGGTAAATTTGTTATTTGCTGCAGTACAAATATTTGTAATTTGCTTCTTTCCGATACTGAAGTATATGCAGACATGGACTCCAAGACATGTAAGAGCACTAGATCTATTATGGGGCCAAATATTGCAGCCCAATAACCATGGGTTTTTCTACAAGATTAGGGTTATCATTTTTTTTTTTTTTTTTTTGGGGGTAAACATGTCCAACAAATTTATTGCTTCTTTGACTCGTAAAAACAACAGGGAAAAGCGAAATTGTATTGTCCACCCCTCACATCTTCCAACTGTTTCGGTTTTATGAATCATCCTATTAGTCATCAGTTTTTGTTTTTTCAATTTCAAAAAATAAGAGACATTTGGTGGCAGTTTATTGCTCTTAATTAAGAATGATTTCATCTGACTTAGACCAGAGGACACCTAATAAGCTTAATTGGTAATTAAACTTAGGGGGTGTTTGGTGAATGAGTTGAGTTGAAATTTTTAAGTTTGAATAGTATTAATTTTTAAAAAAATAATTATAAATTTTGTTGATTTTTCAGAAAAAGATAAAAATTGAGATAAAAAAATACAGTTTAAACTTGGGTCAAGTCAAATTTTGTGTTTATTATTAAAAAAAAAATAATAATAATAATAAAACAAGTCAAAGTTTGTGTACAAAAAGGAAATTATTAATCCATCTTCAGTGCAAACGAGTATTTTCTTTCGCTTCTAGTTTTGTTTTTTTGTTTTAGTTCAATTTTAATTAGGAGATTTCCATATGTTCTAAGTACTTTAAAAAAAAAACTATTGATAATATATTAAAATTTATTTATTCTGCATTCTTTTTATTTTGATATATTTAAAATAAATTTGACAATTAAAAACATACAATATTGATGTGGAGTACCTTCATTATAAATTTCTCGATTTTTTCATAAAATGGGGAAGATGAAATAAATTCTACACTCAAATTTATTAAAAGTGAAAATAAAAGAAAATGATGAAGAGAAAAATATACAAAAGTAACAACTCTTCATGAAAAGTAAACGAATTCAAACTGAACTAGTTATTGCTTTGAGATACAGTCTAGAACACGACAGTAAAAATATCCAAATAAAAGTAGCGTAAATGAATCCAAACTAAACAAGCTATCGCTTGAGATGTAGGGCTTGTTTGGTTCACAAGTTCAAACTAAGATTTTCAAATTTTTTTTTGTCTTTTTCTCAAAAAGTTTTTGTTTTTTTCCTAAAAAGTTTTTTGTCTTTTCTGAAAATTTAAAAAAATTTACTATTAAAACTTAAAAATTTCAACTCAAACTCATTCACCAAACTCCCCCGCAGTCTAGAACACAACAGTAGTAATATTAATTAATACTCTGAGCTCTCAAAGTAATTTACTTGTCGGATTCCTTGGCCCACGGAGGAGGTCCCACTTCCAGTGTTTTTGGTTCACAAGGAAGGAACTTCACTTGAAGCAACACCATTTCCCTTGGCCAACGGAAAGGAAAATCACAAAGGAACTTCACTTTTTTTTTTAATCTCAACTTAAGATGACTTTTTAGAATTATTTACTGGGTTTGATTATTAAGTCACCATATTCAATGCTTAATTTTTTTAAATTAAAAAAAATTATGATTAAACTTGTAACCTTCTCCTCAAAATCTCATCTAACTCATACTTTCACGAGAGTAAACAGTCTTACGCTACCACGTTTTTAAATGGTTTCTTTATATATTTTTCTATACATTACGAATTTGGATTATTTAACTCTTTCATGTCAGACCATTTGCCTTATATATGTTTATCCGTCAGGTTTTTTTTTTTTTTGACCAAATTATTTTATTTTATTTTATTTTTCCTTCACTCCCCCTAACTTTGTCGTTATCCCCTAAAAAAATAAAATAAAATAAACTTATAATTTATAGAGCAACAACAACTTTGGTCTAGATGAAGAAATTAAACAACCATATATCTTAATTAATACGCCTCCAATTAAAAGAGCCCGACTAACCAAGATAAATTATTCAGCCCACAAACCGTCAAAACCACACATTATTAATTAGTAATTAATTTGTTGTGCTCTCACCTTTTTCTCTTTTCTTGTTCAATTGTACTATTGTTATCTTTATGTCTCTCTGTCTCTCTTTTTTTTTTTTTTTTTTTTAAGTAAAAAAAAAATCTCACACTCAGAAAATGACCTTTTTTTACTTCGAATTCAACTTCAATATTTTGTTTTTCCTTTTATTTTAAGTGTATTATTTCGTTCAAGACCCTGTTTATTTATCAAGGGAGAGGGAATTGAGATATATTATCTTGGCAAGTTACAATTAAAGTTAATGGTTTCTAGCTTAACATTATATATAACACCCCCTAATTAAAAACTTATTCATCTTCACCAACTCTATAGATGTCATTATAACACTATATATGTGTCTCTAACATGAAACGAGTACGAATATACAACTATAATAAGAAAAAAAATAACATAGCACCAAGATAGACCTTAAAAAAATGAATTGTTAATTAGAAATCATATTTTAACATTAGCATGGAAAATAGATTATTCAAGTTTATCATGTCCTATGTTACATTTTTCTTGTATTATTATTGTGTTTTATTTATTTAATGTTTTGTAACATGCATCTTACATTACGTTAAATGAGGGGAAAAAAAAAAAAAAAAACCTAAATAACATAAAGAGTTCCCATGGAAAGGAAGTTATAATATTATTAATGACAGTAAGTTTATTTGTAGGCTTTGTGGGAAAGGCAAGAAAGAGGAAGCTTCCCGGCCGATAATATTCTTTTTTTCCCTTTTTGCTAAAGGGCTTCCCATAATATTTCAACTCCTACACATACAAACACCCACAGGGGTGGATAGAATGACAAAGAAGGGTGGCGCCTGATCTTTACTCTATTTTTTCATCCACTCAGATTCGATTCTCATAGAATTTCCGTAAGACTCCTACTTTAACTTTGACTGTGGATGTATTGAGTTGATAATGTTTTAGGTAGGATATGAGTTGACGACTGTAAGAAACTAAATTAGAGACACATCTCTTCTTTATTATTCTCAGGAAAGTGAATCTCACCTATAAAGTTAAAAATGAGGCGATGAGAGGATCACCACTAGAGTATTTTTTTCCAATTAAAAAAAAAAAAAACCTCCTACACATACATATATTTATATATTGTTTCCTATATATTGTTGTATCCACTTTGACAAGCCAAACTTTGTATAGATAAATATATTTTTTTACGGGAAGGTCGAAGGATAATGAGTAAATAGGACTAGTAAAGTATTAAAAGGGAAAGCATCAATACAGCACATCTGAGGCATATATTCCATATTCCATTGTCAATTAAACAAACAATTTTTTTATTTTTCATTTAAATTCAACATGGCATCGAATACACAATCTATGCATTGGGTAGTAGGCCCATTTCACATGTGTTTGCCACGAGTCATGATCTGGTTTGCAGTGTTTCTAATCAGTATCAGACGATAAATCAGTAATCAGTCTACTATTCAATAATAATGAAACCAGAGGACCACAAGCTCCGTGTTAAGAAACTGTTTGTGTTTATATATTCAGTATATAGAACAAGTGTGTGTGTTTATATGTATGATCACACACATACACATATATATATATATATATATGCTTGCATGTGGGTCTGGTATAAGTAGCTCAAACCTCGAGCTGTGCAGATAGGCATTTAAAAAGAATAAATAAGTCCAATCTACTATATATATATCTCTCTGTGAAACAGTGAAACGTAATTCTATTATTATCATTATTTTAATGTTTTGTAAGAAGGCGTAATTCTAGTTAATTAGGAGAAAAAGAGTTATTTTTCTAGGGAATAAATGGAAATATATGGTAGGACATGAAAAAAAAAAAAAAAAGAAGAAGCTATCATAATAATAAAGTTCTATTTTGAAATTATTAGATTCACACAAGAATAATTTATTTCGTATTTTTTAAAAAATTTTGATGTGTGATCGAAAACTAATGTTAAAAAAATTTACCGTAAACCCTTTACAGTAAAAAGCTAAAAAACAAAATAAAAAAAAGCAAGGAATGGAAAAGCTCACATGCAAAAGCTTTGAATTCTGAAACGTTTAAGGCTAAAATGGACATCTTGGGGAAGATTAAAGCATACAAGAGCTTTGGAAACGATTCCAAGATATTAGCAATAAAGTACTGTACACATATATATTATATATATATATATATATATATGCAGTACCCATGATACACTGAAACTTGCAGAAAAGTTGGTGCCCGTTTCTTAGAGCATCTTCCTAACTTGAAGCTATTGCTTTATAGTGAAAATTAGTAGTTTTATTGTTATTACACGCAATATTATTTATTATACTTCTTTGAAGAGCTAAAGAAACTAATTAATCATGTGGAAGGGGTTTATTGAATTTGAATCTCATACAAATATCAATATCTATATATAATTTTTTTCTTCTTCTTCTTTTTTTTTAGAGAGAAATACATAATGTGATGATAGAATTTGGCTTTTATTTTTTATTGTGGAGATAAAGAATTCAAACTTTATATCAAGTCATATATGAAATTATCGTTAGTATATACTTGTAACCATGATTGAATTTCGTAGTCAAGAGTACATGTTTCTATCTTATATTCTCTCACAACTTTTTGAATTGAGCAAATACGTTACTCAATTAACGCAATAATTAAACAATTGTGTTTTTTTTTTTTTTTTTAAAGAAACTTGCTTATCTGCTTGTCACATATACATTTCTCTTGTGACTAACTGAACAAGTGGGTGGGAAAGAATTTAAGTAGGGATTTTTTTTTTGGTTAAATATGAGTTATAGGTTTTCATATCGTGAAAATAATAGTACCAATAATAATAAAATTTTTCACAAGTACGTACACTAGAGTCCCTTTTTCATTTTTTATTTTATGGAAACGTTGCTAGCCTGTGATTGGTTGCATGAAAAAGTTACTATGAGACAAGAATAAATCAATGATCTAAAACTTTGTTCAAATTTTGTTTTTCGTAATCACCCAAAAAAAAAAAATTTTTTAAAGTTGACCAGTGCTTAACCGGCAAAGACGGAAAGATGATATAGACTTGCAATACCAATAGAAAATTTATTAATTGCACAAAAGCTGAATTATACAAGTGTAAACGCAAGGTTTATTGAGGATTTAGTTAAGATACATATAAATAATTATAGGTGTTATATAAATAAATAAATAAATATATATATATATATATAATTATAGAGCCACTCAAGTCAATTCAAAACCCACTAATTAAATGCCGCAACAAAGCAAAAACCCACGGTGGTTGTGCACCGATGGCCGTCTAATTGGATTGTGACGTGAACCAGCAAAATTAGATCAATTGAAAGCTCATGTACGACAAAATAAACCGAACAAAAAACAGTGTTTAACAAAAGAAAATTTGCCTTTGCCAAAATTGATTTGTTGTCGTATTTAGGACATGACTTTATAAAAGGTATTTAGGTATTTATGTATTCCGGCTTTCCAACTTGCACTAGCACCAATAATAATTATTTATTACTTTTTATTTCTCATTAGTTAAGTAGGAAAAAAAAAATCAAGAAAAGTCACGAGGCATTTCATTTAGTTGAAAATATCGACGTGCATGTTTGATCAAAGAATATTAAAAGATCCCAATTTTACTTAAAAAAAGAAAAGATGTGTCATGTTTGAATGTTGTCTTCCGGTCGTATTATTTATACGTTTGGGATTTTATATGGACTAAACTTTCATGTGTATATAACAAGTAGTGGGAATCATTTTATTAGATCCCCTATATATATATTAATATTTAACACAATATGCTTTTCCGACCAAGAAAATTGAAGCCACGTAAGATGGTTTTTTTTTTTACAACTATTTATAATATGATATTATTAAGACAGAAAAATATTTGTCCGATTTGTGAATCTTATGTTAAGAGACTCATTTTTACTAGTAAATGGTATTCAACACTACTGATATATATTTAGCATTATTAATTAACAAGAAAAAGGAGATCCTCGATAATTTGTTTAAACCGATAAAAATCGTCTGCTTTTTGAATGGTAAGATACACGTACATGTATATTGCATGTAATTTGCTGTAAAACTGACCAGTTTACCTGGCATAATTAACAAGATCATTAATTCTATTTGTTGCACCTGCATTTCTTATATAAATATGTATTAGGTACATTATTATTATTATTATTTCAATATCTTTTTCCAAATAAAGGATACTATATATATATATATATATATATGGCTGTGGACTTGCCAGAGGAGAAACTTGGATATCTCTTCTGGAAAGACTGTGATGTTTGGATTATCTAATCTAATTAAGCTCCAAAATATAAACTATTTTAGATCGAATATATTTTTACATTTATGATAACGACTATCAATGAATTCCAACCAACCCAATCGTTGAGATCAGTTAATAAGATCTCGTGGTCATTTGGGACCTCATACGGTTGTGAAAATCCCTTTCCTATTACACCACCTTGTAAAGGTGCCTCTCATCCCCACTTTGCCACATATATATATCATGAGTTCCAGACGCTTTTTTTTTTTTTCTTTACTCACACACATATATAGATGCAATATACTATATATATATATGCCTTATGTTCTAGTCAAAAATAATAATTTTGCATGTAACATATATGAGTCCAAAAAACTAGGTGTGTGTGTGTATATATATATATATATATATATATATGAAGTTTCCATAAGGTGTACTTAAGTAATTCACACAAAGTTTCTCAAAAAAAGTAATTCACACATAGATATGTATTAATCTATCTCTCAATCACTGTATATATATATATATATATATGAATAGTCTTTTATGTGGTACTGCATATGATATAATACTTATAATTTTCTATTTAGAAATTTATAATAACCAGTTGATTTACATGTAATTTTTTATTTATAATATTATCATATAATATTATTATATTTAAATCATTTAATTAATATAATATAATAAGTGGTATCTATACAATCTACTATCTCTTTTTGGTTAAAATATATAATATTATTAGGTTTCAGTGATCCAAATGTGATGCCCTTGTCCCATTAGAAGAAGGGCAAATGGTTGTTGTGCGGCTTAATAATACAACAAATGAGTGTTTAGATCTAATATGGGCATTGAAGAAAAAGGGGGTCCGCAGTAATGACAAACCTTAAATGGGATATATGTATATTACCCGACACTTAAAATCAAAACTTGAATGCATTTCCAATCAGTTAAAAAAAAAAAAATGGACCACTGAGTTTTGGATGAATTGGGTATACACACACACTTCTATTATCCTCCACTCAATGGATCATCAAACACTCCCATCAAAAATTGGTCCGTTAGTTGTGATTTGCTCGACTGCTAGTCCTCAAATTTCCTTCAACATTCGTTTTTTCTTTTTCTTTTCAAAGTTTGAGACAAAAGAATTTAAACGGTGTGAAATTATTATTAGATTATATATTATGCAATTGCTAATTACTTTTATGAACATATAAGTTATAACACATGGTATCATGAAATATATATATATTTTTTTTCCCAATAAATAAGAGATGTTTTGAAGATTATTGAAACATAAAATTGTATATGTAATATAAGAAAGACAAATTTGTGGTCAACTAGGACTTGTGATAAAATCTTGACTAGCATGCTTTTAATTATGTTTAGAAAAGTTCAATTTCCGAATTTACAATGTATAATATAATAATTTATATCATCCAATGAATAAGTAGAGCATAATCTGAGGTAAAGTTTCGTAACAATTCCACAGTAACTTTTCGTTTTTTCTTTTTTATGAAGGAATCATCCACAACAACTTAATTTGTACCTTTAGACTTCATGAACGGTGGAATCAATCCAAGTAACTTCAAAACTAAATTCAAGTATATATGTATCCTAAAAGAAGCGGATTCTTTGGTTTGGTAGGGCAAAAAAGATATTCTATTTGTCCATTTGTGTTGCACAATTTTGGATATATATTTTAAAACTCGAGATGTAGATTTAAATATATTTTTTAATAAAATCAAGTATGAAATTAATATTAAATTCGAAAGATTAGATAAATATCAAAATCATATAAAAATAAGAACAAAATTCGGTGTGATGAAAAAAAAAAAAATCAATTAACATTTCTTTTTATCCTATTAAAAAGTTCCTTATCCAAAAAAATTGCATAAGCATCAAAAAGATAAAACTAAAATATATAAACATCTAATAGATGGTGCAACTGTTAAGATGTATTTCTATGATTTTTAGAGTGAGTAAAAGTATTTGTTAACTTATTTCTGGTTTATTTGGTGTTCTAATTGAAATTTAAAATTTTCATCTCAATTTTTATATTTTTTTAAAAAATCAATAAAAATTATAACTAGTTTTTAAAAAAGTCAATCAATTCCAATTTAAAAATTTTATCTCTAACTGATTAACCAAACGGATGCTTCATATCCTCATTTTAAATCTTTCTTAGGTTAATGGATTATAAGGTCAAGTGGGTTTTTATTTTATATATATATATATATAAAAGATTGGGACAAAATAAAACTAAAACATTATTTTTAGAGGGAGAAAAAAAAGCGTAGGTTCAAGAAGAGAATTTTTATTTGGGAAAAGGGCATGGGAGACAGGTGCGTGACATGAGAGAGTTCTTTTGGTGATTCGGACGCCTGCAGTTTCGGGACAAAAAACCAATGAAATTATTGCATTAGAAAAATAAATAAATTAAAAAAAGAAATAATTAAAAATGAAAGCTTTACTTTTGCTTTGACCCCTCTGTGTCCCTGTGTGTGTATCTCTCTCTCTCTCTCTCTCTCTCTCTCTCTGCGTCTAATAGTCCACCAGAAACGGAGGCCCGGTGCATTTTTATTGATTGCTTTTTCTCAAGCTTCCCATTTGCTCTCTCTCTCGCTCTCTCTCTCTTCTTTCTCTCTCCTCTTCTTCACTCTTACGAAACACAAATCAGGTATATTAAGCAACAACGACTTCACTCTCCGACTCTGCAAAAGCGAAGGCAAAGGCATACCATCTCCCCACTCTGATCCTTCTTCGTATTGGTAGGTAGATGGGTAACTCTTTTTCCTCCCCCCCCCCCCCCCCCCCGCCCCTCCCTTTAATGGGTTTTCTGCGTCTCTTTCCCTTCTGCTTCCGGACCTCCTCATTCGCATCTGGGTCTCTTTCTGCTCTCGGATCTGTTCTGGGTTTTCTCTGAAACTCTGAATTCTAGATCTGGTTTTTCTGTAATTGCTCCTTGATCATGTTTGTTTAAACGCTTCTTGCGATTTCAAAGATGCTTAAAAATTGCCTAAAAACTGCCTAAATTTTATTTTTATTTTCGGTTAGCTTATGTTTTACATAGTTAGCTGGTTTGTAAATTCTTCATATCTGTTCTGAACCTTTTCAATTTTTCCAGTTTTTGTTTGTTTATTTATTTATTTTGGTTTCGGGGTTTTTGGGAAAATCTTAGATTGGGTTAAACTCCTAAGGGCATCAATCCTTTTTACTTGCCTGTTTCCATTTGAAATCATCTGATCACGGTCTCTGCATGCAGCTTAGGAATTGAATTACTGTATTTTCTGAGACCCCAAAAAAAAAAAAATCAATTTATCGTATTGGGTTTTGTGTTATGTTACTATTTGCTGTTGAAAGTTTGCATTTTGGCTCCATTTTTTAGGAAATGGGCAAATCGGAGTTTTAGCTATGTTGTTGTTTATGCATTTCTAGGTCTTGATATTTGATCACACTGTGTGATCCACTATTGGGGCATGTGGATTGGAAACTGGTTTTGGGTCTACTCCCATTTTTGCTTAAGTTTTTTCTATTGATTTATGGAGGGTCTTTTGTAACTTGTTAAGGGATGTCTCTGATAAATAATAAAGTGTTGTTCTTGGCAGAGTTGGGCTGCTAATGGAAGATAAATCGTTGTTGGGAATGGATAAAGATCTCACAATCTGATTAACAGCCGAAGTCCTTGACATCTTTAATGGCCTCAAAAACCGGTTTAAGGGCTCCCCCAAAGGTGCAGCAGAAAACAGCTGTTATTCAGAATCAGACAATACAAAGTAAAGATGTAAAGCCATTGCCTCAGCCAGTTTTTGGGGCAAGTAAACCGGAACTTGCTACTCCTGAGGAACAATTACCCAAATCCTCACAGAACACGGCGAAGAAGATTGCACTGGAAGCTTCCGAGAATAAAAAGTCACCCAATTCTCATCAGAATGGAAGTTTTGATTCATTGATTAATAAATTGAATTCAAGTTCATTGTCGGACCAGGTATCGACAGAAGTAGATTCTGCTGTTAACGATACTCATGGCTCTCTGGAAAGTTCTGTCGATCAGGAAAAGAAGACATCGGAGTATGGAAGTGTGAAGGACAGTTCCGTATCTGCCAAGGTTAGCGATGGGGCTAGCAGTCTTGCCAAGACTAGTGGAAGTGCGAAGATTAGTGACCGGGTTGATTTTGTTGAGAGTGGGAAGAGCAGTATGTGTAGAGGGAGCACAAGCAGCGATGTGAGCGACGAGAGCAGTTGTAGCAGCTTCAGTAGCAGTATAAACAAACCTCACAAAGCGAATGACTTGAGATGGGAAGCTATCCAAGCTGTCCGAGCAAGAGATGGGGTTCTGGGTTTGGTTCATTTTAGACTGCTTAAGAGGTTGGGTTGTGGGGATATTGGGAGTGTCTATCTGTCGGAGCTAAGCGGAACTAAATGTTATTTCGCAATGAAGGTTATGGACAAAGGTTCTCTAGCGAGTCGGAAGAAGCTTCTGCGTGCTCAGACGGAAAGAGAAATACTGCAATCTCTGGATCATCCATTTCTTCCAACATTATACACTCACTTTGAGACAGAGAAGTTCTCATGCTTGGTGATGGAGTTCTGTCCCGGAGGAGACCTGCACACTCTTAGGCAGAAGCAGCCAGGGAAATATTTCCCTGAGCAAGCAGTGAAGTATGTTTGCTCAACTTTGTTTAAACATTCCTTGCAATTCCTTGACACCTTTGCATCGTCCCTCGCTATTTTGGGTTGAGCATGCACTTTTCCCTTGCAGGAAAAGTTTTGCCTTACAGTTCTTGTAGTTAATGGATATCATGGTTAATTTTTTATTCTACAGTAAGTATTTCACATGCATATGTTTCACTATAACAGATGAAGCAAGTTATGTTGTTGTATCAACCGAAAAAGGGGGGGAAAAAAGTTAATGTTGTGGTAGGTGGTTCTCCACATGCTCCCGTTTTTAGGTATCCATAGATATCCAACTTGGAAAATCACATGATGTCGAATAGTCAAATACACATTCTATTATAGTCTATTTCCACTGGTTTTTTGTGAAGGGCATTGTGAAATTTTGTCGAACTTTGATTTCCTTTTTTGTTGTTTTTGACGCATGAAAGACTGATTTTAACATATCCAAAACAGAGAGACCACCAAACTCATATTACGTGCTTGTGTCAATTGATTAGAAATTTCAGAGTATTGTGTTAGAAATGTCTTGATGTGTTGTTCAGGTTTTCACTGGAGAATACACTGTATATATTGATTTACTTGGAATTCAGGTGGTCTTCTTTTGCAAAATGAGAGTGGATGGATATGTAGTCCAAACGCCAAAATGTTGTATGATGAGTTCTCGAGAATCTTAAAGAGATGGGTTTAAAAATAGGATTGTCATTTTTGTTTATGAAAAAAGATTCTGATAATTGTTGCTTTTCATCATGACTTGCAGATTTTATGTAGCAGAAGTTCTTCTAGCCCTGGAATACCTCCACATGCTTGGGATTGTCTACCGTGACCTTAAGCCGGAAAATGTCCTGGTGAGGGATGATGGGCATATAATGCTCTCCGACTTTGACCTTTCCCTCCGTTGCACTGTTAGTCCAACTCTAGTCAAAACCTCGTCAATGGATTCCGAACCCTTGCGAAAGAACCCTGTCTATTGTGTCCAGCCAGCTTGCATTGAACCATCTTGTATCCAGCCATCCTGTGTAGTTCCTACTACTTGCTTCTCACCCCGGCTCTTTTCTAGCAGGTCCAAGAAAGATAGGAAACCCAAGAATGAGGTTGGAAACCAAGTTAGCCCTCTACCCGAGCTCATTGCTGAGCCAACTGAGGCTCGGTCTATGTCATTTGTCGGAACGCATGAATATTTGGCACCAGAAATTATCAAGGGTGAAGGTCACGGTAGTGCTGTTGATTGGTGGACTTTTGGAATCTTTTTGTACGAACTGTTGTTTGGTAAGACTCCATTCAAGGGATCCGGTAATCGAGCAACATTGTTCAATGTTGTGGGGCAGCCTCTCCGGTTTCCAGAATCACCAGTTGTCAGTTTTGCTGCACGAGATCTCATAAGGGGGTTGCTTGTTAAGGAACCACAGCACAGACTGGCATTCAAACGAGGAGCAACCGAGATTAAGCAACACCCCTTCTTTGAAGGTGTTAATTGGGCTCTAATACGGTGTGCTACCCCGCCCGAAATCCCCAAGCCTGTCGAGATTGAGCGAATACCTGCTCCGATAGCATCATCAAGTGAAAAGGCTCCTACCATCATAGGAGCTCCAGATCAAAAAGGATCGAATAATTATCTAGAGTTTGATTTCTTTTAGCGATAATCAGGGACGGGTCACAAATGGTTTCCGTTGGAAGGGGCAAAGACTTGTCTGGCCGTTTCGGGGGGTCGTTGTTTAGTGAGGTTAAAAGTTCTTTTTTTCTTGATAGATGCTGAGGAATTGTACGTTTGTTGTTGTTATTCCCCTTGACAGCTTTCAAATTTGTAATGGCATTTTTATTTTGCTTGAATTCTCTGTCGCCTTTTAAGGCATGATAATGATGTCCTTTTCATTATATACGTTTTTGACATCCACAAGTTTCGCGACCAAGCTAAAACTCTTTTGGCAGACAAATATGCGTACGTAAAATTATTCTCGCTAACACGAATGACTTAGTTTGCGGACATATCTTAATGATAATTTTATCTATAAATTGTTTAAATTAGAGTAACTGTACTAAACACAAGCAAAATCTCGTGACAGACATAGCTTGACGGTAATTTTATTAATAAACTGTTTAAATTAGAGTAACTGTATTAAATACAAGCAAAATCCTGGTTTTCCAAGCGGAAAAGAAAAGTGACCAGTTTGCGGTGAGCGTGGATCGAACACGCGACCTTCAGATCTTCAGTCTGACGCTCTCCCAACTGAGCTATCCCCGCTATGCGGGAGTCATCACAAGAAATATTTAATAGAGTGCTCAAGCAAACTTGGATCTAAAACACATGCAGGAAATGGGTTGGTCGCCTTTAACTTCTTCATATTGCATGGACTTGGAGTTATCAAATTCCTTGGAGCTATCAACATTGTCACGTGGAGAGGGTGACTCAACCGTCTGATCAGTCATCACCACTTCATTGCCTTCACATATGATCTTAACTTCACAGGTTTTCGGTGCACTCTTGAGTATCTGATCCACCGTCCCTGTTCCTTTCCTTGACCTTAACTTCCTATCAAAAAAATAATAATAAAAATAAAAACTAAATGAAGATGAAATTAAGCACAAAGAATCGCCTTGAGTATATTCCGTTACAAAAGTTTTGCTTGATTTGAAGTACCTTAAGCTGGATTTGGCGGTTCCAACAACAAGCTTCCTTATGTTGAGAATATCAATTAGGTCCAATATAGCCTTTGGCAGCCCATCGCTCTCAATCAGTATTGTATCCACCTTAATCTGTTTTTGTCATGTTATTAAATTAATGTTAGTTCAAGACTAATATCAAGTTATTACATATTAGCGCATATATATATATATATGTATGTATGTATGCATGTATATGTACAGCATGATATTCTTACTTTGGCTGCTAAACATTTTTGGAGGAACTTTTGTAAGAGCTCTCTTCTCTTGCCTCTTTCTTGTGCCATGTAGCTTTCCACCTGCTCTGGACTCACTTGACTCAAGGGAAGCTTTCCTACTATTTATGATATTAACCACAAAATTAGTTATAATCCAAGATCATTCTTAATATCATAGATCACAAGTTAGATAATTAACTCCATTTTTCAGCTAGAAAAATTAACTTTTGATTAAAATTGATCATGGGGCATGACATGATTTTTTCCCATTTTTTAATTTTTCTTGATAAAAATATTTTTTTGGATAAATTATTCATTTGATCCCTAATCTTTTTACTTAATTACATCCTTGACCTCTTTTTTTGTTGCTAAAAGTTCCATAAACTCTTTAAAAAGTACAAAATGGTCCTTTTTGTTAACAAACATTAAACAATTCAGTAGAAAATATCACGTGAATCACACATGATGTACTATTTAAGGGTAACTAAGAAAAAAAAATTATTACATGATTCAACTTACATGCGCCATACACGTGATTTATTCCATCCAATTTTTAACATTTGCTTGTAAAAATGACCATTTTACACCATTTTAAAGAGCTTATGGAGCTTTCAACAAAAAAAAATTTTTTGAGGACCAAGTTGCAACTTGATAAAAAATTTAGGGACTAAACGAATAATTTACACTATATTTTTTTTAATGGCTTGAGTCAATACTGAGCGGCGGAGAAAATTATTACCCAGCAAATAACAACAACTCAAACATTGTTTACCTTTTAAAACATCAATTTTATGGCACTAAAAACACCAACAATTGCATCTACTTGAACTTAGAGTAGTAGTTATCAATCTAAACAAATTAAGCCCCAATTAATAATGCATCAAAGGGACCAAGTACTTTGTGACTTAGGACACTTTAGATGTCAACATTAATGAAATTATTTTCAAATGGCATCTTTCGACAAACTTTCAACCAATATTCTAGAAACCTGTCCGATACAAACCAAAAATTATACATCTCACCAATGCTTATTTGTCTTAAAGCTTAGCTACCATGGTCCATATTTTCAGCATAGGCCGGTTTGACCATGACTTATTGCCTCCTCAAGACAAAGAGACGGACTCAAACGACTTTGCAAAATTATCAAGTGGTTAGATTAAAAACAAATTTATATCGAATTTAAATCTCGTGTTTTACAAACCAAATTTTGATAAACAAGTTGGTTTTTGGTAATATATAGTATTGTTTTAGAAAATATGTATGTTATGAGATCCGAATTCAGATTAACTTACAAGGAGTCGGAATCTGCCGGATCTCGGGATAAATATGAATGAGATAAACCATGGTCGACCCCGGATTTACCAAGTGCCTCAACGTCCAATCCAAGGCGTCCACGCTGGACGGGCTCTTCCCGACGGCGACGTAGACGCTGTGATCCTCTGTGCTAGAGTACACACTCCCCTTATCATGCTCCTCCTTGATGGACGGCATCGGCGCGAACCTCTTTATCTCGAAAAGCTCCTTGATCTCCGCCGGAACGTCGCCGTTTGGAGCCTCCTCTTCCTCTATCTCGCTTATACTAGTACTACTTCTACTGTAGCTAGTACTAGTACCGCTTGTTAAGAAGTGATGGTACTGATCTTGAGGACCAACATCCTTATCATCTCCGTCGTGACCGGTTTCCGTTATCGATATAGACATTATCCGACGACTTCTTAGTTAGTTTTCTGTTTTGGCCGAGATTTGAGAGCTGGCTTTGTTTGACCGCAGTTTATAGAGTTTTGATGGGGGTGTGACAAAAAGAAAAGAAAAAGAAAAATAAAAAATAGTATGAGATTTTAGCTATCTAGGAAGGAGAAAGGAAGTTCATGTTAAACGCAATAAAGTAAGTGACATCTATATAGGATATTTATGTCCTTTTTGTTTACACTTTATTGCAATTATATACTTCCTTGTATTGTACATCCCATTTGGGATGGGATTTTTTTTTTTTTTTTTTCCATTTTTCATTTTTAATTTTTAAATCAGCAAAAGTACAACTTCTATGAAGTTTGCAACTATTGTTATAGTTTCTTCAGCTTTGACTTTTTTTTTTTCTTTTTTTTCAGTTTGATCCTCCAGAAAAAGAATAAATTAAAAAAAAAAAAAGAAAGAAAGAAAGAAAAGGAGAGATAAAAAATATTACATATGCCGTTGTATAATTGAAATTTTAACATAAGTTAATATGGTGATGCTGATCTGGTTTTTGAAATGGGATTTGGGTAGGTGAATAAATCATTTATTATTTTGTTTGCATCAGATAAATATATAAATAAATATATATTGTTTGGTTTACATTAATTCTGACGCGCAAACGGACTATTGTATTATTGTTGGATTTGTATTATTTTGGAGGACAATTATGAGAGGCAACAATGTCATATATTATTATTTTGTGTCCAAAAAGTTGATTATATAATTTGTCCACGTTGATATCGTATACGGAAACGCACAGAATATGCGAATATGTGAGAGGGAATCATCGCCGTTCATCAAGAACGGGTCATTATTTCTCAAACCAAAAATTAATATTTTTATTTTTATTTGGAAAAAAAAAAAAGTCAAAATTTGAGATCCAATTTTATGTAATCATGACATATAGATAATATATAAGAGGCTCAGCTTGAGCTTCCCGTTTGAGAATAAATGGTTTGTCCCAGAAAACGATAAAGACTCTGGTAATTAGTGGTAAGGTTGCACTCGAACGAAAAATTATTGAGTGGTCAGAGCCAATTATATTGTCACTCGCAATGTTTTTTTTTTTTTAATTAATTTTAATAGCCAGAATAAAAACATCAAAATTTGGAGCTGTGTATAAACACGTCTGTTGTACTGCAATGGTTAATGTTTCATTCACTTGACAAGAAATCTAGTTTATCATTAATAAAATATTTATAAAAAAAAACCTCAAACAAAACGTACATCAATCTTTGATTCATTATGGGTAGGAAAGTCATTGAGCAAAGTGAATATGTTACGCCAAAAGAGTGGGACTAATCAAGATGGAGATGTCAATCAAGTTCAAACATTGCTTATGATTTATTTAGATCACGTATTGTATATAATATTTAATTGAGATGCAATGTACTATATATTTTAATATGTGTTTGGAAGTTATATTTTTATATTTAAATGCATGTTTTTTTAACAGAATATGCGTTTGGATGTTAATATTGGAATGCATTTGAGTGTTTTAAAAAATACGTATTCAAATGGTGAATATTATTTGTATTGAGGTTTGTCTGAAAAGATATGTATTCAGATGCAAAATACTGACAACCAAATAAATATTGTTTTGTAATATTTTGTAGTGTAAAAATCTTCCAATGAAATGATTGAAGGTGTCAATGGCCACAATTAAAGGCATTGTTGATATTTGCTTCATTTGTGTGAGAAAAAATGAGTAACGAGAAATTTGATAGGAGTCCTACATCAAATACATGAACAGAAATACGCCTTATTACCATCTTAGTTTTATCATCTTAGTCATCATCTCATTGTGTTGATTTAGATATCATTCCCCTTGAAATCTTAGATATTTGCTCATGATCAAATAGAAAATTTAATTATAATATTTTTATTAAATTAACACATATTTAAAACCCAAAAAAAAAAAAAAAAAACTCTAATAAACAAACTTAAAGAGCACAAAATTAGTTTCTGTTAAAAGGAACAGAATCCTCTAATCTAGAAATTGCCTTCTCAAACTGACTCCAATTCTGCTCCAAAGTCCCAACATAGCCAACAGACATTCTCACCAAACCGGAAGAGATTCCGGCAAGTTCTTTTTCCTCATTGTTCAACTCACTGCTAGTGCTACTTCCCGAGCAAGACATTAAGGTTTCATAGTATCCCAAACTCACAGCCATGAAACCAAATTGGGCGTAGTTTTGTAAGAGGTTCATTAACTGGTTTGCTCTCTCCTCTGTTTCCATATCCAAACAAAGGAGTCCTCTGTAACCATAACCATTGTTGATCATAGACTTGAAGAGTTTGTGTTGTGGGTGGTCTTCTAGGCCCGGGTATTTGACTTTCAGGCCTATTTTTTTCATCCTTTGGGCGAAGACCAAGGCCCGGTTGCTGTGCTCCTTCATTCTTAAGCCCAAGTGAGGTATTCTCTCTGAGAGGTCAAAAGCTACCTTTGCATTCATAGTTGGACCTAGAAGCATTAGGGCTCCTTGTTGCAGATCCATCATAGAGTTTATCATTTTAGCCGGCCCACACACGGCACCTGTTTCACGTGTAAAAGAATTATTAAATATTTCGATTAAAAAAATAACGAATTTAAGTATGTGTGTGTGTGTGTGTGTGTATATATATATATATAGTTCACAAAATGCACACATAGTTCTCATTGTTTATATATAATTGATAGTAGCCTAAGTGAAAACGATATGGCTATAAATTAATTGGTAATCGGGAAGGTTATATCTCCTACTTTAAAAGTCTATAACTTTACATAGATAAGTCATATTAGATATATTTTTTTTAATTTGTATAGAATTTGGAGACGAAAAAAACAACCTCCGTATTGATTTTTTTTTTTTTCCGAACACATTTCAAGTTTTTATACTTTTTAACTCAAGCAATTCAAACGTCTCGATAAATACATAATCAATCCAAACTCAAATTCTATAATCATGCTATATGTAACATCATCATACATGATAAAAATTAATGTTTGTTTACACTATAGAAAAAGAAACACACCTATTAAAACCCAACTAAGCAATACAGATATGGATATTAAAATTTAGAAACACAAGACACAACAAGTAAAAGAACTTTCAAAAAAAAAAAAGCAAAGAAAAAGAAAAGAGATTAGAAAGAACCCCTTTGGACACCTTGAATGTAATCCAAGACTCAAGTGTATCAAGGCAGGACATTCCCTTATACATACATACATACATATACATATATACATACATACATATACATATATATATATATACATATATATATATATATGTGTATATATACAAAGAAAATCGACTACTCCAATCCAGAAACATGTGTTCAACACAGAAAAACGGTTAGCTTTCTTCTCTGATCATCAAAGGCAAAAGCTTTTTCTTCACTTTAATCTGGAAACCGACGTCCCAGATTCCATCACACACGATAAACTATAAACACTATACATACCAACAATTTACGTACACAAATTCACGTATATTAATACACATATGAGTGATATGACACACAATATTTGTTTGTATATGTATACTATTTACCTGCAATAATATCAGCCCCACCGCTGATGAACTTGGAGATACTATGAACGACGACATCGGCGCCGAGCCGAGCCGGAGAGAGCACCATCGGCGAGAAAGTATTGTCCACCACCACCGTGACGCCCTTCGCGTGCGCCACACGCGACAGCTCCGGTATGTTGGCGACGTTCAACGTGGGATTCGACACACTCTCGAAGTACAACACCTTGGTCTTCCCTTCCGCGAGGACCCGGTCGACCATGTCGACGTCGTTGATGTTGACGAAGGTGGTCGTGATGTTGGAGACGCGGGGGAGGAAGTGGGTCAGGAGGGCGTGGGTCCCGCCGTAGAGGGTCCGCGAGGCGACGACGTTTTCGCCGGAGCTGAGGAGCTGCATAAGGACGGCAGAGATGGCGGACATGCCGCTGGCGGTGCAGTAGGCAGCCTCGGTGCCCTCAAGGGCGGCCATGAGGCGGCCAAGGCCGAGGACCGTCGGGTTGAAATGGCGGCTGTAGATGAAGAAGTCGCGGTCGGGGCCGAGCTCGCCTGAGAACATGCGGCGCATCGTCTCCGGCTCCATGACGGTGAACGTCGCCGAGGCCTCGATCGACATGTTCACGCCGCCGTGCTCACCGAACTAGTGGCGGGACCCGGCCAGCGCGTCCGCCGGGTCCACGTCAGCTGCCGAGAACAGCATTGGCGATTTCTTGGTGGCTGCGGCGGTGTCGCCGTCGTGTGTTGGGGCGGCGCGCTTCCTGCTTTTGGTCATACCGGCAGGGGCTTTGGTTTCTGCCATGGTTAATTTTGGTTACGAGAGAGAGAGAGAGTGAGAATTTTGGTTTCAAATGTTGGCAAGAGAATTTTGATTAGAGTTATTGTATAATTGTCTCGGAGGCGGTTTAGCTAGGTATATATAGTGATTATACTTTTTAATCTATTATTATTGGATAATTATCTGTAAATTTTTGAAAGTGGATTGAAAAATTTTGGGTTCCTTTGATGTTTGAGTTGAGTTTGAGATGAGATAAAATTTTTAAGTTTGAGTTAGTTGACTTTTTAAAAATTAATTATAAATTATGTTGAATTTTCAGAAAAAAATAAAAATAAAAATTGAGATAAAAAAATATAATTTAATTGGAGTTAAACCTAGATGTCAAATATGGGCTTTATTTTAACGCTTGTTATTTGTTTTTTAAAGACTTTGGTAACTCCTTTTGGGAATTGATCAATTTGAATTTTTCTTAAAAAAATATAAAAATCAAAATCAAGCGATCTATAAAAAAAATAGCATTATTATTATTATTATTTAATAATTATCCCAAGTGTCTTAATTTCTAAAAATTATTTTTTCTTTTAAATGGTCAATGTATATAAGATTTTTCTTTTTCTTTTTTTTTTAATTAAGAATGAGAATTCAAATACTGCATATTTAAGTTGAACTAAGTGTGATATTACTATTAAGTTATATATCTATAGACTGCGATCACCTAAAGATTTATATGTAGTAATCAATATAAATTAAGTTATAGATCTACTATTAGTATATCGTCCATCCATCAGTAAGAGAACTGTCCATCTCAACATATAATTGATATATCATCGTAAAACTCAATAAAAAACGACTATTTATTTTAAAAGAAAATTTAGCTATTTATTTAAAGGGTGACCGTTTAAAAGTTAATTGGAAATTAATTGGAAATTCCCATATCTGATAAAATTGCGTTTTAAAAGTTCATATATGTATCTGTGAATTTGTCTAGTTTCAAGTATAAATCTATGACATGAGGAGTCTATATTTGTTCATTCAAATGTAGTTTTTCTTTTTTTTAGTGATTTTTTTTTTTAAATTAAGTTGGATGATTTGAGTTGAGATATGCTATCACGAATTTTCTGTCTTATTGGATGTTCTCCTATAGTATTATGTCATATCATTTAAATTTAAGAATTTAACCACATAAAAATATTAAATATTAAAAATTCTTAAACAAATAGATGAATTATCAAAACACTATTAATGGACAGTCTTTGAAATAGGAAGACAGTAGATCTAAACTCGTGATCTTTTTTAATCACCTAATCTAATAGATGGTCAAAATTTTTTATTTAGCAAAATGATAATTTTTTATTTTTCAAGATTTGATTAATCAAGGATTGACTATAATTAAAAATGATCTTTTAACTAATTTTTAAAAATTTCAGTGATTTCTTAGAAAACTTCTAAAGTAAAAGACTATTTAGTTATAAATCTTTTTTTTTTTTTTATTTAAACGGAAATCAAGTGTACAAATGCTATGTTTGGTAGTGTGGAAAAGAGGAAGGAAGAAAGGAAGTGGGTTGAGGAAAAGCAAATGGAAATTAATTGAGTTGGTTATTTGGTAAGAAGGAAAAAAGATGGAAAAATATTGTAATTTGTTCATCTTTTTTATTCTCTCCAAAAATAGGAGGAAAACTAAAATTTATTTAATAACTACTAAAATTATTTTTTTATCTCAGTTTTTAAAGTAAAATAATATATAAAAAAATAAAATAGTAATTACATAATATTTTTTTTTTCCTCTCATGATACTGAATACAATAAAAGAAAAACAAAAAATTTTCTCTCTCTTTTATTTTCTTTTATTTTCATTTTTTTTTTCCTCTTATTTTCTCTCTTATCAAACATAGGCTTTGTGTTTTTTATTTCTTTCCCTTTTTTTCTTAGTCAGTAATGTTGGATTCTATTTTGTTTATTTTCGACTTGATTGACATATCACTGATTTCTTCTTTTCGGACGGAAAAAAAAAAAAAACGATTCCAAAAAACAAAATATGTACATTGAATGTGGTCGTGATCTTAGAGCATGTTTGTTTCATCATCTCAAACTAAAATATTTCAACTCAATTTTTGTCTTTTTCCCAAAAAGTTTTTGTCTTTTCCCAAAAAATTTTTTGTCTTTTCTGAAAATTCAAAAAAATTTACTATTACAACTTAAAAATTTCAACTCCAACTGACGAACCAAACGGACCCTTAGTATCAATGGTCTACCTCAAAATTACATACTATTTTTTGCCGCCGCCGCCACCCCTCCTAAAAAAAAAAAAGGAAAACTTTTATCCCCTTGTCCTTCAAGGCATCAACGTTCTTCCCATCTCCTTGTTCCTTTCTCAGCCCTACTCTTCCTCTTCTTGTTCTACACATAAACCCAAATATCACATAAGCCAAAACCACATTCCCAGTCATTAGACCAGTGACAACACCGCAATTGCACCAGATCACTAAGCCTAGAGTTTGAGCACCACCGAGAGTTGTGGCATGGCGGCAAAAGAAATCCTACCGGAAGTCTTCATTTCTAATAAATCAGGTATTCGAGTCATATATCATGTAGATCTGTCAGTTTAGCGACCATTTGTTGATAGACTCTATGAACTCCTAATATATTAGCTGTAGAAGTCCAGGGACATGATCTTTTATGATTTCATTAGTTGTTCTAGGTACTGCTTACCCGTGACATACTGAATCAGGAGACATGAAGACACCACTGATCTCTTTTTTATTTATCACAAAAAAAAAAAGTTCTGAGTTGGTGCTACATTACGTTTCAAAGGCGGCCCACAAAGTTGTTTCCCTGATACACCTGAAACTTAGACCGATCATCACCAAAAACTAGCAAGACCCCCAACTAAAGGTTGTTGCGTGAAAGGTTTAAGTTTTCAAGGCTTTTTAGCTCGGTTATGTGGTGAGAGATTTGGCCAGAGAACATGTTCCCAATGTCAAAACTTGTTGTCATCCAAGTCAAGAAACCGCAGGTTCTTATACTACAAGGGAAAGTTAACATTTTGTTCATAGTTTATCTCGAGTGGTAGTTTGACTTTATTTTGTATTTTTGGAGGAACAATCTTACAAATCACCCGCCGATAAATGAAGTACGGCTGATGTGGGTGTGTTTTCCGCAAGATGCTGTCAATTGTGATTCTTGTGGCATAAGAGAAGACGGTTTGTTATCCAAATGATATTGTGGGTTGGGCTGGGAGGTTTCTAGGTGACTTCTCAATGTCCAATGGGTTGGATCAACAAACAGGCCCAACCTTGGAGCCTCCAAGGCGAAGACCCAAAAAGAAGGGGGATTAACGATTTTCAGAAAATAATTAAAGTAAATAAAATATTTTTAAAAATATCTAGTGTAAATAGCAGGTTAATCTGACAAATGATTCATTTTCATCAAATTGATCAGATAAATTATTCATTTACATTTTGTAAATATGTCATTTACTATGTTTATCAGATAAATGATTTATTTGTGTCTTGTGAATATATCATTTACTTTGTAAAATTTCCATTTACCTTATAAATATGTTATTTACTACAAATATTTACAACAATTAAGTTATGGGAATTTGTATTATTGCCACTCAAAAAGTACATCTTTAGATTTTTTAACCTCTAGTTAGATAAATACGGATATATAAGTAGCTAAATACATGATTAATCAAACAGCTAGGAGCAAGAAATAAGACAAATAAATTCATGTTGATCATAGGAAAGATGTGTTACCAAGAAAATAAAAACTAATTAATATAAGTATATGAAAATTAATATAAACATATTTATTTGAGTAGCTACTTTCACAATTTTCTTTAAAAGTTAACGTCGATGTTGCAATTGGCTCTGGATTATACAGGTGTGGGAGTCATAGTCAGTCTAGAGACGAATGTGGTGCTGTGTTGAGTACTCTGACGAGAGAGATCCTTGGTTGGTTCTCTCCACATATCGATGAATGCTTCGCTGTTTGAGAGGGAGTATCCTTTGTTTAGTTATGTGGCTTTGGTAATTGGATTGTGGAGTCTGATGTCTTGAATGTTATATCTAAGGGGTGTTCATGGATCGGTTTATACGGATTAGGTCTCAATTTGTAAACCAATCCGTGACCTTCGGATTGAGATTTTCCTAATCTATAACCAATCCGTGAAACTTTCAATCCAATCTGGAAAACTCAGTTTATACGAATTGAATTCACGGATTCAATCCAAAAAATCTAAGAACTAAAATATAAAAACATAATGCTTAAATATGAAATAGTTTAATAAAATTACAACATAATTAACTTCGAGTCTCAATCATTAGCTAAATTGTAATTTTCAGTACATAACAACAATCAAATTTGGATTACACTCAAAATAAAATGTCCACACTAATCAACTTAATCAATACTACATCAAAGTAATTCAACAGATTAACGAAATCCTCAAGCTGTAATTCAATCCATAACATTCAATTTAAGCAGATTGAACGGGTTGACGGATTCTATGAACACCTCTAGTTATATATTGATTTCATGATCCCACATAATTATTAGAGTCATTATCTATATAACACTGGTAATGGCATTGTTTGTTACGCCTCTTATGATTGGGAATGTCTATGTCTATTGATTTTCTTTTTGGATTTGATTACGTGCCAAAACTTCTTAGCTCTTTTGTGAAAGCAAACCTTTCTTGCTATGTTGATTGAAAGAAAGTCAAGTTCCCTTGGGACAAAAAAATAAAAAAATAACGTAGCACTCTAATTCATACCTTGAGGCTTGTAACGGATTAAATTGAATTAATAAGTGTCCACATGTATAGATGTATTTACACAGTTATATAACGAATTTTCCATGCGTAGAATTGCAGTATATGTCACGTTAAAAAGAAGGTCATATTTAAAGAAGTCAATGGTCAAATATAGGGTACTCGACCTTAATACACGAGGACATAAATTATATAATCTGAGTTAGTTAAAGTGGGAACTGGAATTCTGTTTGGAAAAATTCAATTAAATATCCCAGTTGCTTTGTGACATTGGGTGACGTGAGAGGACAAGCCTCAAATGAACTAGCACAAACTATTCAAAGGCTAATTAGTTACTGAAATATGACATACCAAACATTGATTAGAAAAGGAAAAAAAAATTTGCAAGCAGAAAATAATTTAAAAAAACTTAATTTTTTAAATTATGCTGATACTCTCTGATTTGTATTGTTATTGCATTAATACTCCCTTGATCAATTTTTTTATTTTTATTTTTTTAAGGACATCCCTCTTGATCAAAGTTGATTATAGTAACACCCCTTATAACTAACTCTGTTAGTTTTTTTTAGACTGAAATTAAAAGATACCCAAATGAGAGACAATATAGTTATAATTCTCCTACTATGCAAGTAGCAAAAGGTTTTCTTACTAACTTTTCTCTTCTATTGACCCTTTCTTTTAATTGATTTTTTCTCTTTTATAAAATAATGATCTATGATTCTATTTTCTTTTTAAAAAATCTCTTCAATCTTTTCCTTGGGTACTTATGGCAGGACAAAATTTGTTTACCCGTCGAGAGAGAGAGAGTTTTCTTGATTACTAAATTAAAATTTTTTAAGTTTTTCTTTATGTCATCTTTTAGTATGCATTTGGAGATCATCAAAAAGTACTACCTTAAGTTTTGAATTGTGTCACGTTTAATCTTTTCTTCCACTTTCCACTTCACCAAATTTATGGTGCGTTTGAATGTTACATTCAATTTGTTTTTGATATTTTTGTATTTTAATTCACAACTTTTGAAACAAACATCAATATAAAATACTATTCATTATTTGAATACACATTTTTTAAAAACAATCCTTTTATTTGACATGCATTTCATAATTAACCAAATGCACATCTCATTGAAAAAAAATACATACTTTCAAATATAAAAATTTAACATCCAAACAAATATTAAAATACAGACATGCTATTTAAATGAATATCAAATACAATAAAGACATCAAAAATAACATAAGTGTCTTTCACATAAATAATTAAATTTTCATGGAAAGGGAAAAGTTTTGCATGTCAGTGGGTCCCAAGAAAATGAAATTAGAGGTAGAAGACGGGGGGGGGGGGGGGGGGGGGGGGGGGATGGAGACAAGCTTATTAATTGGGTCTGACGCTACTGCAAATGATGACGACAGCTTTGCGCGTCTCGGCTTTTGAGTCATGATTTTTCATGAAAACAAAAGCACCCGTTGACGTCGGATTACCGGTGCCAGGAACTTTCTTTCCACCCCATAGAAAGAATTTGGCAAAAAAGGAGCCACAAAAAAACGTACTACCGTGTTATTGAGAAAAAAAAAAAAGATAATTTGTCTTTTAATTCTCAAATTATAAATATTTTATCATTTTGATTTTTAAATTTTTAATTTTGATAAATTAATCCTTAAATTTTTAGTTTTAGTAGTTTTAGGGTCCGTTTGGTTCGTCAGTTGGAGTTGAAATTTTTAAGTTGTAATAGTAAATTTTTTTAAATTTTCAGAAAAGATAAAAAACTTTTTGGAAAAAAACAAAAACTTTTTGGGAAAAAGACAAAAATTGAGTTGAAATATTTTAGTTGGAGTTGTTGAAACAAACACACACTTAGTCATTTATACTAAAATTGAAGAACGATTTTGAAATTTAACATAAATAATAAAATCTCTATTGCATAATAACTACAAATTTTAAAGAAATGATAACATTAAGTTTAAAAGATTTTAGTTTTTAAGAGTTTTATTAAGAACAAGAAGTAAAATTTTATACTTACTCTAATTATTTTTGTAAAGTTATTTTTATACTTACTATAATTATTTTTGTAAAGTTTCGTATTAACATGAAGTTAAAACATGATTATTATACACTAACTTAAAAAAATATTTCATTAACTTTAATATCATGGACCAAAACTATCAAAAATCAAAATTCATGGACTAATTTATCAAAATTAAAAGTTTAGAAATTAAAATGACAAGATATATATATATATATATAATTTAGAGACTAAATAAATAAATTACCAAGAAAAAAAATAAAATAGGAATTAAAAGCGACACTTTCTACTATAGAAACCATTATTTTTGTTTATTACCTATAAATATTATTATTTCAATTATTATATTAACTTTTAACATATTTGATATAGAATTGAAGTAATTTAAAATTATATGTTATATATTTTTAATTTGAACACTCATAAATCATATTGATAAAAAATTAATTTCACTATTTAAAAACAATTTATATTAATATTACGATATAAGAGAATTCCTTTCTTTGGCAAAGGAAGGGAAGGAAGCAAGCAATTCGGACAGAAGAAATAAGACTTGAAAGAATAAGGTACGTAAAGCATGAACTACGGTTCATTTCTATTATTAAAAAAAAGGCATTTCATATTAGATTATTAAAAAAATTAATTACATTATTAAAAAATAATTCATACCAATAATATGAAATAATAGGTTTTACTTCAAAAGGACCCAACAATAAAAATAGAAACAAAAAGAGAGGATTTTTACAATAAAAACCCTTCTTTTAGTATAATTATTTCAATAATTAGATTAATTTTTATATAATTTGTTCTATGATGAGAAGTAATTTTAAATCTCGCTACAAAATTTTAACATAGATACTAATAGCTCATACCGTTAAAAAATAACCTAAGAGTTCTAAAATGTATTTCTTACTTCTTACTAACGGTGAAAAAAAATGAGTTTCAACCATTGAAATTCTCCTTCCTTTTTTTTTTAATCAAAATTCCCTATTTATGAAAAAGAAGAAGATTTCTTTTTCCATGAACAGAAATTTACGATTTTGACCGGTTGCAGAAAAACATCATGTTTGTGGTGGAAGGAAAAACGATAGGGCTTTAAAACATGATCATTATGATTCACGAATCATCTCAAGGTAAAGTGGAAAAAAATAATCATGTGAAAGAGTATTGGTTGTGTTCATCATATTTGAAAAAAAAGGAAAAAGAAAAAAGAAAGATAGAAAGAAAGAGAAGGTATCACGTTAAGAGAAGATGACAAGATGTCCCGTTTTTTCACTAACCAAAAAAGAAGACAAATAAAATAACAGAGAAAATAGTGTAAAAATTTAAAATATATTAGGAAAAAAATATGTAATATGAATATTATTTTTTATTTCTCTTATTATTTTATGTGATTTAAAATAAAATTATCTCATTTATATTTGAAATAAGAAAGTGGTGAATTTTAAAATTTGAGTTTTTTAAAATAAAATAGAGAGAATGTGATATATAAATTTTTGAATTTTGGAATTGAATTGTGAAATTCTGTGTGAAAATTATTCCAACCGTATAACTTCTGGACCCACTTTATGAATATGCAAATAGAGGTTAAAAAAAATAAAGATAGAAAAGTTGGTGGCAGGATCTTGTGGTGCAAGACCTCACGGTTCACGATAGCCTTCGGGACCAGAACACCGTCCATTAGTTTAATCGTGGTTGATATGGGAATCTTCATCAGAAATTCTATTTGCTTCTTCTTTTTTCTGATAAGTACAGCTTAAGAAACATGAAGTATATACCCCTCCTTGTCAAAAGAAATATCTAGTGGAATATTGCGTTTTAAAATTCTCTCAAAGAAAAACAAATGAATATTAAGCATTGTTGACTTTTGTTTCAATTATACATGAATCAGATTAATGTAAAATAATACAATTTTGACATTTATTGCAACATATACAAGTCAATTTGCAGTTAGGAATCGCCTTATAGCTAAATGGTTTTTTTTTTTTAAGTAAACTTTTTAATAACTAGTTTAAGTTTTTAAAAATTAGTTAAAAGACTTAAGTTTTTAAAAATTAGTTAAAAGACTTTTTTTCATTTAACCATTAGTTAATTACAGATTGATCACAGTCAATCACTGATTGATTGATATAACTCACAAATTTTATAGTTAATAATTGATTGAGTGATTGATCATTGGTCAATTAATGATTAACTATAAATAAATTAATAATTGATTTACTATTAAAAAATAATTAAAAAATATAACTTTCTCTCTCTTCCCCTCTCTCCCTCTCCCCCACCTACGACACCCTCGTGAGCTCCCAGACATTGCCGCCGCCATCATTGTCGCTTCAGATCTACACATCACCGTCAGAACTAAGGAGCGGTGATTCGTGACTTCGTCGAAGCTCAGCGGGAAAGGAGATTCCAAGCTCCGTCAATAGTTCACCTTCATCGTGTTTGCATTTGCGATCTTCATCAAGACAGTGCAATATCCTCTCTGACCACCTCACCTCCTGACGGTTCAACCTACAAAACAAAAACCAACATCCTAGATCGCAACAGAAAATAGGCCATTGCAGAGGATCTGTAGTCGGAGAAGAAGCTAAGATCGAGAATATAAAAGGTTGGCTCTCCCTTGTTGTCATGACATCTTCTCTGTTACATATGCTTGTCCTCTAGTCATTGGGGAATGAGAAAGAAAACATAGGGGATCTCAAAGGGGAAACGAGCCGCATATATGGTCAGCGAGCTACGCCGCCTCCGATGGTGGATCTCAGTCACAGGGAGAGAAGAAAGAGAGAAGGAGGGGAGGTGTTTGGGAAAAATGAAAATTAATTAAGCAAAATATATATTATTATGCCATTTAACTAAATAAAAAAAAGTTGGGCTATCTATTAAATTAAGTAATAAACATAGGTCACTCACCCTAATTATCCATTTTACATTTGAAAGCTAGGTTCGGAATTTTACTCTTTTGTTTTTACTAGTGGTGAGTACGTACTCCGCACGTACCATGCATAATTGGAAAAAAAAAAAAAAAAGAAGAGTAAATCAAATGAAAAGTAATTGAATGAGTTATATGAAAAGAATTTTAGATAGGGATATATTTGAGAAAAAATAGTTTCAATTAAGACTAAAAAAATGAAAAAAAAAAATGAGAGAATGAAAAAAAGAAGAAGAAGAAGAAGAAGAAGATGCCACATGCCAAGTAAATAAGGTAGCACTTTGACTCTTTTAATATAGTAAATATAAAGAAAAAGATAAAGAAAAAAAGTAAAGATTAAAAAAAAAAAAAGGATAAAGATTTCTGATTTCGCAAGAGTATTCTTTCTGAATTTTTTTGGTAAGTTAACACAAGTTTTCATTTTTTTTGGATGGAAGTAAGTTAACACAATTTTAGAGGAGGTCAATTTCTTTTTTAATGAATAAAATAATAACGCCCCATTTGGAGTGCCATCTAGAGATGGTAAAACTTTATCTGGATTTCAAAATCCTAATTCTATATCAAAAATTTCCTCTATTTTATTTTCAAAAAAATCAAACTTTAAAATTCCATAACTTTTTAAGTTTAAATCGGAATGAGATATTTTTTTATGTCAAAATATTCGTAATGACGAGGGGAACCTTATTTAACAAACATGTTTTGTAAACGCCCCGTTTTGAGCCTATTAGTGTTTCGTACCGTGCTCGTGCCGGTCCATTTAACAAACGTGTCGTGTCGTGTCATGCTTCTAAAAAATTTATAGCATCAAGCCCGGCCCACCCACGACCCATTTACTTAAGAGCCGGTTTGGAACATTATTAGACTTGAAGTTTCCAAATTTTTTTGACTGAAAAAGAGTGAATTTTGTAAATGTGTGTTTGTTTGAAATGCGAGTCGGAAATAAATTGTCATATAAGGAATAATGTAAAAATTTAAAATATGTTAAAAAAAATATATGTAATATAGATCTTATTTTTTACTCTTGTACTTGTTAGCATTTCCATACAAAAATCATATCATTTCGACTTGAATTTTAAAGTTTTAAGCTTTTAGAAATGGAAGAGAAAGGAAAAAAGATGCAGATTTGAAATCATATGGTCGAAAAAATTAATTTTGAAAAACAAATATTGAAGAAATTTCAACTCTAATGGTTATTCCAAACGCCTCAAAAATTTTACAAATTTAACTCTAATTTCAAGATTTATACTAAAGTCAACTAATGCAAGAACATACTTGAATTAATAAGTTTATACTTGAACTTGTAACCTCCTCTTTTTTCTTTTCTTTTTTTTTTTTTAATTAAAGATGGGGATTCCAACTGTGAAATCATGCATAAAATTACTTGTAAACTATATTTACAACTACTGAAACCTCATATTTTGATCTCCAAAAATATATAAGAGTAATGCAACTACTCATCCTAATAATTACAACCCACAAAAAAAACACAAACAATTATTTTAAAAACACCGCCCAACACCAGACTGATCTATCAACCTTCTTGTTAAGCCATATTATAGTGGGGGAATAATTAAATAACTACTAACTACGATTAGACTCTCTTTTGCTATTTGTAAATATATATATATATTTCTTTTTGGGGGAGTTTGGTGAATGAGTTTGAGTTGAAATTTTTAAGTTTTAATAGTAAATTTTTTTGAATTTTCAGAAAAGTCAAAAAACTTTTTGAGAAAAAGACAAAAATTTTTTAGGAAAAAAACAAAAAAAAATTTGAAAATAGTCTTTGTTTGAAGACACTTTTGGAAACATATTTTCCAATTTTTTTTTGTTTTTTTATTCCAATTTTACTGTTTATTTTTCCAAATATGAAAAAAAAAACTTAAACTTAAATTTGCATTTAGTTTATCAGTTGAAAATGAAAATTTTAAATTGGAGTTAATTGATTTTTTAAAAACTAGTTATAAATTTTATTAATTTTTCAGAAAAAAATAAAAACTGAGATGAAAAAATACAGTTTAATTGGAGTTAAACTTAAACACCAAATAAAACTTAAAAGTCTATAATTTTATCATTTTAAATTGAAATGAGATGATTTATTTTTTCAAATTGTATAGAATTTCGAGAGGAACAAAACAAGATCTATATTGTTAATTTTTTTCAAAATACATTTTAAGTTTTTACACTTTTTTACTCTAAATAAATTATTTTCATCAAACATATATTTCAAAACTCAAATTATTTTTAAGCTCTAAAATACCGTCTCCAATTATGATTCCAAACGTGTCCTTAAAAGAAATATTTGTTTTTCTTTTTTGAAAGGATATTCTTTTGTTTTTCATTTTTGGGGGAAAAAAGCACAGGATGTTCTGAATCTCCACTCTTATGTTCCCAAATTTTTAGCCGCTTATTTTTTCTGTATCACAGAAAAAAAGAAAAAGAAAAACTTGAAGAATAAAAAGGACAAAAATAAAAAAGGTGAGGGAGAGAGAGGTCGTACTATTGTAGGTGGAGGAGAGAGAGAGGTTGAATCATGACTATGGGTGTCGTTGTAGGTCCGCCTTTCTTGAATCTTGACCCCTCTCTCTCTCTCTGTCTGCTCTCATTTTCTCTCCTCTCTTTCTAGTCTCTCTCTCTCTAATTTTATCTATCTGTGTATATGTATATATATATATATATATGTTAGAGAGAGAGAGAGCATTTTGCTCATAATTTTTGTCTCTTCCCCTAAATCTAGCATATTAGCACAGAGCTAAAACGAGTCAAAGAATAGAGATTAGAAGACAGAAGCCCAAAAAAACAAACAAAAATAAATAAATAAAAAGGCAGTGCAATTTTGGGGTTGGCTTTAGATACCTCACCCTTTTTTCATAGATAGTCTTATGGTGGGAAGTATTTTCTGTAATAGCCCGAGAGAGAGAGAGAGAGAAACTCAAGAAATGGGAAATGTTTCTCAGGAAGCGATCAAGCTTTTAGAAGCTCTCATGGATCAAGGTCAGCTTTTTTTTTTTTCAAACCTTCAATAATTTTTTTGTTCTACTGTTTTAATTTCACTTTGCAAACTTTCTCACTCAGTTTTCTCTCACTTTCCTACTTTGCAATCACAATGGCAGTTGAGGAGCCTCTAAAGACAACATTTCAGGTTCGCAATTAATTAAAATTTTTTTTTTTCATTTTTCACTTTTCTTCGCTACTTTTTCTCCTCTGTCCGATCTGATATTCTGTTTGACTCAAGACTCTTGTACTTTTTTTTTTCTCGCCTACTTCTACTCCTCCTCCTCCTCCTCCTCCATCTCTTGCGGGAATATGAGAAATTACGTGTTTGTCCTTGAATATGGAAGATGATATGTGGACCAAAAAAAAAAAAAAAAAGTTAGGTGATGATTTTTAGATCTTATTGATCTGTGCAGTAATTGGTTTTCTGGGTTCGATCTGATTCGACCCGCTATTCAAATTCAAATTCAATTTAATCTTATTCAATGTTTTTTTAAGAACAATTAATTTAAAACTCGTTGCTTTGAATTTTGACCACTGCTAGTTGGTTTGGAATGGTTCATACTAGACTTATTAGGCCCCTTTTGTGTAATGTTTACTTGTGATTTTGACCAGGTAAAAACAAAATATATAAAATTTAAGAATAAAAAAAGAGAGGAGCAAAAATAATTACTTTTTTAAATCATCATTTGGTACCATAATTTCAAAGAAATTGATGAAAATAAAGTTACTGTTCAAATTTAGTAATAAGCAACAAAGATGCTGTAAAATTTATTGAAGTTCTGTAAGTTGTCAAAACAGCTTTCTTGAGAAGTCGGAAAAACTGATTCCAAGAAGCAACGCCAAACAGGTCCTAGTTCTATGGAATATCTAACCGTTGTGTTTTGGTTAACAGAATGTTCATCAAGGATATAAGGCTGAAACTCTGGCACGTTTTCTAAAAGCAAGAGAGTGGAATGTTTCCAAGGCCCATAAAATGGTTAGATACACCTCTTTAGGTAGTTTGGAACTTGGTAAAATCTATGGAATAATTACCTAGTAATTAGAAAAAAAACATTTGCATATGGTCTAATGATCCTTGTATAATGTTGCAGTTGGTCGATAGCTTAAATTGGAGGGTACAAAATGAGATTGATAATATTCTTGCGGTAAGTTTTTCTCTCGAATTTGGATGAGTTTTATGCGGTGAAAACCTGTTATTAATGATATCTATTGAAAGAGAAGTTGAAACTTGTTGCAATGCATTATATATCTAGGGCCTAGCCGGCTTGGGGTAGCAAGTTCTGCCCTTTTTGACTAATTCGCAACCTTAGCATTGTATTCGATACTTAAATGCAAGTTGGTTTTGACGAGAACATGATTTATTCTTCGCAGTACATGTTTTGATGATCTTGTGTATTTGTATTATAATTTTGCATTTTTATTCCATTCTTTTTAACGAAATCTAATATGGTTAGTATCTGTGATGGTTTATGAAAGATTGCATGTTTAGTACTTACATCTATGTCGAATGTTGTTTTTTCTTTTTTTCATGCAGAAACCCATAATTCCGGCTGAATTATACAGAGCAATACGTGATTCGCAGCTCATAGGTCTTTCAGGTTACTCAAGAGAGGTGCTCATTCTTGATTACAGTTTATCTTGCAATCAGCTTTTATAATTTATATTCCGCCTTTGATGTCTTGCTTTACCGATTACATGTTTGCCTGAACCATTTTTAACTTGTTTAAACTAAAAAAAATACTCTGATGCACATTTTGTATGATTTTCTTCTACATTTTTATCCTTTGTAGGGCTTGCCTGTCTTTGCTATTGGTTGTGGGCTCGGTACATTTGACAAAGCGTCAGTAAGTACTTGATTAAAGACTCGGTCGATTTTGTACCCAAGCAAACTCAATTTTGGGGGAAGCAAATTGTGCAACTTTGTCTTGATGCTGTGACCCTCAAACTACTATTGTACCTAATAGAGAATCTAAACCTCTGTTTGTGTTTCTTTTCTTTTTACCCCGGGACTGCAGGTCCACTACTATGTGCAGTCGCACATTCAAATAAATGAGTATCGAGACCGTGTAATTTTGGTGAGTATCATTAACTTAAAAATAGTAATGCGCTTTGTGGATAATAAGTCCTTTTTGTTAATCCAAACCTACAATTCCATGATGTAGCCTGCTGCTTCGAAAAAGCATGGACGAGCTATTACCACTTGTGTGAAGGTTCTAGACATGACTGGTTTGAAGCTTTCAGCATTAAGTCAAATTAAGGTATTGCACTATTACTTTGAACACAAGGGAATTCTTGCTCTACATGCAGGTTTACATACATATATATACATATACATATATATACATATATATATATTGTTCCATGAATATCTGTATTTCTCCCAGGAATAAGTTTTTATTTTATCTATATATGTATTTGAATTTTCCTCAAGTTTTTGTCTTACATCTCCAAACGAGAAATAAGTTATAGTTAGCTATTTAAATTACTCGGCTAATCCTTATGTTTTATTTTCTCCACGAAATAATTTGTCTGGTAGATGGATGGTTCCTTTGGCTCAACTTTCGAAACAAATTTTATGCCATAAAAAAATATGTGAATTTGTTTAATATTCTTGTCTTTTGTCGTATGTTCATACAGTTATTGACAATCATAACAACCATTGATGATTTGAACTACCCGGAGAGGTCAAACGCATACTATATTGTAAATGTCCCATATATATTTTCAGCGTGTTGGAAGGTAAACAATTAGATTAGTGGTCGTCATGATTTATAATACTTCTTATCCACCTTTCTTTTCCCTTGCTATGATTTTTTTTTTTTTCCCTTCCCTTCCAAGATTAGTTGTTACTTATACTGCTTATGTTTCTACTGGAACGAATTATGTCGTAGAGTCTCTTTGCTACTGCATTAGAGTAATACTTTTAATCTATGGTCAGGTGGTCAAGCCTCTTTTGCAAGAGAGGACAAAGAAAAAAGTGCAGGTGTTATCAGGCTGTGGAAGAGATGAGCTGTTAAAGGTTAATTTTCAATTTTACCGTTCTTATTGTTTTGTAGCCCTTTGTATAGTCCCTTTCCTTTCATACCTACCCTAGAACCTTTACTATTTGCACTTACCACTACCAACAAAGCGAAAATTTGAGCATTCCAATTTCCTCTCCTCTTGTCAAAGCAAGTGAATTTTCAAACTGGACAGAAAGTGAAAAGATATAGCATGGGAAAAAGATAGGACTCAATTGGCTGATGAATTTCTCATTTCTTTGCAGAGAAAGAAGAAATTTTGAAAGAGTCCAATTATATATTTCTTTCCATTCATTCTAAGCGATCTGTTGTTGGTTCTGTCTTTGATGTAGATCATGGACTATTCTTCTCTCCCACATTTCTGTAAAAGAGAAGGCTCTGGATCATCTCGAAATTCAGATAACGGAACTGAGTATTGCTTTTCCTTTGATCATCCTTTTCATCAACAACTTTATAACTACATCAAACAGCAATCCTTGACCGCCGAACATGCCGAACCGATCAAGCAGGGGTCTTTTCATGTTGACCTACCCGAACCAGCTCCAGAAGGAACAGAGATTGCCAAAACCATAGAATCCGAGTTGAACAAGCTAGGGAAAGGAAATGGCCCTAAGGGACTATCTGACTCTCTCAATGGCGTCCGACTAAATGGTGCTTGAAACTTAAAAAGGCAAATATGTATGTGTGGCTTGCCGTGAAGAAATTTTCCCTATAGAGCTCTTCGAATAGGGTTTGGTTTTGCCGGTTAGCTGCTGCTATACAATATAAATGATTGTAATAGTAGTGCCTAATCTTATCTCTACGTGAAAAATTAATACGATGCATTACGTACGCGACTCGACATGTTGGCTGGATAACTAGTACGAAGTTATACTTAGCCTAATCTGCTGTAGGATTTTCGCAGATGATCATCGTCTTTTGTTGCCACGTCGTAAGTTAAAATGGTAAATGCACAGATTAACCTGTTTTTTTTCTTAAAATTTCATGCTTCGCAATTTTGACAAGCGTTTGTATTACTTTTGAAAATGAAAAGTAGATCAACAATAGTCAGGTCTCCTTTTTTTTTTTTTTTTTTTTTGTCAGTGTCATCACTCTATGTCTTAAAGTTCCCAAGCAATGATGTTTTCGTAGACTTCCTTGTATCTGTTTTTATGATCTGCTCCCCCTTTGTTCTTCTTGGCGCCACCTCCGAAGCTCTACTTCAACCACAGTTTTTGCAGACTCAGCCATCTCTGCCTTCCTCAGAGCCATGTCTGTTGCAGCCTTGATTTCTTCGATCGCTTTCAAGTTAGCCTCCAACCTTTTCTCTGCTTCTGTTTTTCTCGCCTTGATTTCTCTCTCCAAGGCCTCGCTCTCTGCCTCTTTTGTCTCGGCCAAGTGCTGAGATTCTTTAACTTTCCTAGTCAAAGCATTAAACTCCTCGACAGACAGTTTCATCTTGGCTCCATTTTCTTCGCAGGAATCATCAGCCATTTTCTGTCCTTGGGACAAAATCTTCACATGGCCAACCGCTCTTTGCTCTGCTACTTTTGCTTCTTCAGCTTCAATCAGGGTGATCTTTAGCCTTTTCTCTGCTTCCTCTGCCAAGACTCTTGAATCTTTGGCTTCTTGCTTCAGTTTATCGGCATGTCTCTTCATCTCTTGTTCTTCACGCCTCGCGCCTTCGGTTTCTTCCATTAGCTTCTGTAATTTAAATCTCTGCTCCTGTTGAATAGCAGCAGATGCCATTTCCATTTCCTTCTTCACGCTCTCCAATTCCGTCCTAAGAGATCCCACTAAGCTTCTAAGTGAGCTTTCTTCTTCAGCAACGCCTTGAAGTGTTTTTGTGGCTTCATCGAGCTTCACCGTCACGATTCTCACATTTTCCATTTCTGATTCATGGGCTTTTCTCATTTGCTCTTGTAAAACTTCAACCTCTGTAGTTGCTTCTTTAAGCTTCGCCTCTAGATCTTTGGTTACTTCAGGATCAACTTCTTTCCTCATAGACTCCAATTTCTTCTCCGCTGCTTCCTTAGCAGAAATGTAAGACTGCAGGCTAGCCTCTTTCTCCGCAACAATCTTCGCCTGCTCTTCTTGGACTTGTTGAGAGGCAAGCTTGAACTGCTCAATCGAGGCCTGCATTGCAGAGATTTGCTTCGAAAACTCACTGACTTTCTCTGCATTTGTATTCGCTGAACGCTGCGCTTCCCCTGCCTGCTGGAACGCAGCCAGTTTTGCCTCCAATGCTGCGTCAAAATCCTGCCTGATCTTGGTCAGCTCTTGCTTTGAAGCATCTAGTTCAGCAACTGTGGTTGTGTATTCCTTCCTTGTCCGGTCTAATTCCCGCTTCCAAGCTTCGGTTCCAATCGCTTTTTTTGATTTCTCAACTTCAAGCTTCTTCGCAAGCTCCTTCACAGCTTCCGCAGCTACAATTGCAGATAGCTTGGACTCGTTCACGGTTTTGAGCATGGACGTCAAATCCTGCAGCGTCCTATTTGCCCTTTCAAGCTCAGAGAGTGCTCGAGATTTTGTAGTTTCGGCACTCTCAAGTTGTTCCTTGATCGTGTTTAGTTCTCTCTGGGCCAAGGGAAGTTGTGTCTCCTTGTCCAATACACTCTATTTTAGATATTAAAAAACAAACGAAACGTTAACTAGAAGATCCAAATTCTAGAAAAATACATGACACGAAAACTAATATACCTCGGAGGAAAGTCTTTTCTTGATGGTAGGTTTTCCTCTGGAGGTAGCTACTTCACCGAACAAATTTACAGCCGCTTTGACAGATTGGAACGGAGCCCTTGTATCAATTTCTCCGAACTCAGCCCTTGGAGAACCTGAACCGTTTTCTTTCATACGGATATTAACCATTTTCTTCTCTTTAAATAAAAAATTTGGATACCTGCAAAACATCAAGTAAGTTGACAAATATCATCTCGGATATTTGCATTATAAATATAACACACACACACATATATTATCAGAAGACAATAGGCAGAAGAACCAAAAAAAAAAAAAAAAGAAATCATACAGATGAACGAAGCAGATGTTATGCCATGTTATGCAGGACCTTTATGTTTTCCTTAAAAAACAACCAAACATAGGAAACTTGAACAGAAACATAAGACAAATCAAACAAAACACAGAACAGCTTTGAGAATAAATTAAAAATGGCAGGTGAAAAATCAACATTGCCATCGAAGATCGGGTGAATGTAAGGAATCGATCAGATCGTAAAGGCACGTACCTCAATGTTAATGGCGTTATGGAACGGAATTGACGAATGAATTCTATGAGAAACCAAACCAGTTTAAACGTAGTAATTAGTCCAAAATCCGGGTGATCGAGATCAGATATTATTGGAAAGTCAGAAACAAAACATGCAACGTAAAAATCTCCAAGAACCATAAGAAGAGAACAACTGGGTCCTAGCTGTTTTCTTCATTATTTTGTTTTTGTTTTTTTGGAGTTGAAATGTTGTTGGATTGGAGACGTTGGATTATGAAAAGAATTCCTCCTGCTATTTTAGCGGGAAAGGCAGTGAGGATTTGCGGTTGTAAACGCAAATTCCCAACCGTTTCGAGGAACCTTGAAAAGACACAAATGGCCTTTTAACTACCATTTTGTTTTGAAGTAAAATCGTCGTTTCGTTTAGGGGTAAATACATGGTATAAATGGAAGATATATATATATATATATGTATATATATATTTGAAGGAATTTATATATTTAGTATGTGTTTGGTGTTAATGTTTGGATTATAGAATTTGAGTTTGAATTGATTATACGTTTATCGAGACATTTGAATTGCTTGAGTTAAAAAGTGTAAAAACTTGAAATGTGTTAAAAAAAAAATTCAATATAGAGCTTGTTTCGTTCGTATTGAAATTCTGAATAATTTAAAAAAAAAACTCTAATTTGGATTTGTCTATTCAAAGTTATAAATTTTTAAAGTTAGAGTTGTAAAACTGTGTGAATAGTGAAGCTGAAGAAAAAAGAAAAAAATTAAATTATAGAAGTAGGATTTGGATTGGAGGTCGAAACACCCCCTTAGTCCACAAAAAAAATCAAAAAAAATCTCTGATGAGAATTATAATGGTCAAATGAATTGTTCACTAGATTTGTTAACCTTCGCTTGAATATTGGAAGGTGGCTGTGGCCTATTTGGCTGAGTTTTTTAGTAGTTGTTTTTGGCTTCTCAGGTCCAAAAACAGTTTCTTGAAATATTTGAGTAATCTGTTAGAAGAGCTTCTAGTCTCCAGAAGTGCTTCCTGTTAAAGTTAAAAAATATAGCTTTTGACAAAAGTTCTTCTAAGTAGATTTTAAAATTTATAACAAAATTTAAATTAGACATTATAAACTTCATTTAACATTTTTAATATTCATTAAAATACTTTAGAGATCATTTTGATATCAAAATTTACTAAGAAGTTATAATTTTTACTTTTCTTCTTTTATTGATCAGAAATAAAAATAAAAATTCTTTCAAAGGGGTTATATATATATATATGGTTTGTTTATATATGATTTTAACATAAATTCGATCATATTATTATATAAAAAAAAAAACACTTAAATTCGGACACGCATCTGTTCCCTTTTTCTATCCCCTTCTCTGTCCCCAATTGAATTTAAACACGCCATTTAAAATGACAAGTCATCTATTACCAATTTACTCCTCCATCTTCCGTTTTTAATGGTTTTTCTCTCACCACAACCAATTTCTCCCTCTTACTGGCTTTTTCTTAAATGGGAACCACACCTACTCTTTTTCTTTTATTTTTATTTCGTTTCCCCCTTTCACATTTCTTTTCCTTTTGCTTGAAGCAGTTGTCTCTTTGTTTTTCCTGGAAAAAGACCAGTCATCACTTGAAGCTAGAGAACAAGCAGGATAGAATTGTTACAACAAGTAATTAGTTTGATTTTTTTTTTAACACAGTAAACTCCATACTTACAACTAATGAAAGTTCAATTTTGTGATCTACATGACTTATTCACGTTAAACATTCAATTTTGGTCTATTTAATCGTAAATTATCTATTTAATAAATAAAAATTTAAAAACTAAAAGAAAATAGAATAGCATTACAACAATAAAAAGAGAACAGCGGTAGGAGGAAGAACATCAGTACTAAAAAAAAAAAAAACCGTCTAAAGCGTGGGGGGGAAAAAAGAACTGAGACAAACAGAAAGAAAATGGAATAGCAGTACAAACGAAAAGAGAACAAACCTTAAAAAAAAAAAAAAGAGTGAATAATAACAGTAGTGGAGTAATGGGAACAGCATCAGTAGTAAAAATTCAACAAAATAAAAAACATTAGTACAAAAAATTATTAGCAAAAAAAAAAAACCGAAACGGGAAAAAAGGACAAAGTAGCGAAAAAGAAGGAATATATATAATTAGTGTGAAAGTTGGGGAAAGAAACGAAAATAAAATAAAAAGAGTAAGTGTGGGTCGCATTTAAGAAAAAGGCGGTAACTAGTAAGAGAGAGAATTTGGTTGTGGCTCTGTGTAAATTAATGTCCATGAGAGAGAAACCATCGTAAACGGAAGATGGAGGAGTAAAAAAGTTATTATAGATGAGTTGTCATTCAAATGATGTGTCCAAATATAATTAAACGACAGAGAAGAGAAGGGAATAGAGAATCTATATCCCTTAAATTTACCGTATATATATATAAATATAATCTATCAATGAAAGAGAGAGAGAGAGATAAATTAAATACATATAAATATAATCTATCAATGAAAGAGAGAGAGAGAGAAATTAAATGAGATGACCTTAATTAAAAACCTAGTTGATTTTTTTCATAAAATTATTGGTGATTATTTAAATGGTTGATGTGTTGGTTGATCGGATCCGGTTAATTAATTATTGGTCATCAATCCAATCAATGATTGATATTTTAAATATTGATTACCATTAATTATACACAAATTGACCATTTTTGGAAAAAAAAAAAAGTCTTAAAAAAGGACCATTTTTTAAGGGAAAAACTGGAGTTTATTCAATATTATTAATATCAGAGAACACAAACAATCCACAACATTCAAAGCATCTAACTCCAAAATCCAACTATCCAATCCACAATTTTGGGCGAGAAAGTCCCCTTCTCTAGCAGCTAGAGATTCAGCAACAAGTGGAGGAAAAAAAAAACCCGTTATTTTCTTGCTAAGGGCAGCAATTACCATACCATCAACATCTCTGATAATCACCCCAATACCAATGAAACCATACATGTCATCAGTATTAATTTTATAGACCCCGTGAGGAGGTGGAGACCATGGTTGCTTGTGTAGTCTCTCTTGTTGGGATCCAACACCATTTACCGGACCATAATTTTGATAGTCCCCCAGAACTCTTCCCTCACTCCCAAGCTTCTCTTGTTGAAAACAAAGTCATTTCTATCCGTCCAAAAACTCCACACCAACATTACTCCAAGGACCGTTTTTCTAATTTTAACAAAACTTGAAAGATATATTAAAATAGTACTTTAACAAGGTCATTTTCCCATGTATCCCTTAAACAATCTTAAATTCGGATGACAAACTAAGAAAATTCAAAACTTAATTTGTATATTCATATTCCACAATGATGTTATTTCGTTTACATGCGAAAATAATGATTTTTAAAATTTTAGTCTGTCAGTGTAGGATCAAGTCCTTCAGCGCTGATGATCGCTCCATTCGGCTTGGCCACTTTCAGACAGCCTTGCTATTCCAAGGGAGTAGGTTAAAAGATACCGATTCTCCTTTTCTCTGTATGTTTTTAATGTGAATTATACCAGAGAAAGAGTTAATTGGTTCTAATGCAAAATTTGATAAACAAAACGAGAGTTTTTAAAATTTAAGAAGTTAAGTAGGAATGATTATAAAATTAAAACGAAACAAGTGAGATCGATCCATTTTTCAGCTTCACTTTATTATTAAGTTCTTTGGGCTTCACTAATCACCAGTCCTCTCAGCGTAGCTACTTCTACGCTTGGCTCTATCAGACATAATATCCATCATCAATAGTGATCATCGATATTATCATCAACATTATTTAATCAACTAATATACTAACTTTGCAACTTAAAAAATTTATTCCCGAGGGACCTTACATAATGTATAAAAATATTATTTCAGTACAAAACTTTTTCTCTTTAGATCTACGTCTCGGTAATCTTATCCATTTCAGTGTATATATATATAAGCATGTAAAAGTGTTAGAACATCTACTAGTGCTAGTCTATAGTAATTTATTTGTACAGCACCGCAGTACATATTTGTTTTCTTATGTTATTGTTCTTACTCTGCTTTTGCTAGTTTGTAGTGTAATTCTTTGTGTACAGTTAGGCTCTAAGATATTGCCACGTGTATAGACAGATGGGATCACTTATTGTATATAGACTCTTTGATTCAACAAAGCAATTCAATGAATTGAGTATTCCCATATTCTTCTTTTATCAAATTATCTCTAACATAATTAAAGGAACCAAGAGATTAAGCCATCAAAAAACATGACAAAAAATGACTATCTTCCTCTTTTTGAAACAAAGTTGGCCAAGGGGCGTATCCCTTTCTTATTGTTCGCCACAACGATCTTCTCCGGCATCTGCTTGATCACTGTCTACAGAACAAGCTTTTTACCACCCAGAGAAGAAACTTCCAGAAGATATGCTTGGATTGGTTTGTTTCTCGCAGAGCTTTGGTTCGGTTTTTACTGGTTCATCACTGCGATTGTTCGATGGAGTCCCTTCTATCGTTACACTTTCAAAGATAGACTCTCTCCCAGGTCTCTTCACTTGTGTGTGTGTGTGTATATATATATATTCATATATTTTGTATTTAAACATTCTTTTCTGAAAATCTACAAAAAAATAACTGTGTCAATAGGACTCTGTCTTGTAGATTTTTCGTTTTGTTTTGTTTTGTTTTGTTTTTTGGTGTGTGTGATTAGTTGTTGGATGGAATGATGATCAGATACGAGGAGGTTTTGCCGAGCGTGGACATATTCGTGTGCACGGCGGACCCAACGGCAGAGCCACCGAGTATGGTGGTTAGCACGGTGTTGTCACTCATGGCTTTAGACTATCCTCTAGAGAAGCTGAACGTTTACTTATCTGACGACGGCTGTTCGGACTTGACATTCTATGCCATGTTAGAGGCCTCGCGGTTCGCCAAGCAATGGCTTCCTTTTTGCAGGAAATTTCGAGTCGAACCAAGATCGCCCGACGCTTATTTCAGAACAACTTCTCAGCCACTCCGTGCTCATTCTACCATGGCTAACGAGTGGACCTCCGTCAAGGTATGCATGAGTCCATCAACTTGTTATTTTCATCGTTTTTGTCCTTTAATAACGCATATCAATATGTGATTGTTTCAACAAAATGTCAATAATTACTAATCTATATATGCGGTATATATATGGTTTCAGTGACCGAGTCTTGATTTTTTTTAAAAAATATATTTATATGTTTATGATGGAGTTTCTACTGCAGTTCCTGCCCCCCTTTTTTAGTTTAAGTCCGAATTACATTTTTAACTTTTAGATTAGCTTTTCGATATTTAATTTATAAGTGTCCACAATACAAATTTATAAAACACGATCATTATTTTAAAGTTATATACTTCTTATATCTTGATATATGTTAGACCGTACACAATATTCTTTGTGTGTGTGTGTTTTTGTTTTATTTTTTGTTTTTTATTTTTTTTTTTCGGTGGTGTAGTAAATATAATTTTGTAAAAAAGTTACAGAACACGGTTTTAAATATTTCACTTTTGAGTGGTTTTAACTCTTGCCGTAACAAGTACAACTTCTCCGACAAGGGTGGAACGAATTGATGACTTTGTCCGTTGTTATAGAAGGGAATCTTAGTGATGTTTAACATCACTTTCTAATAAAGAGTAGATCCTATAATATAAGGTCCATTAGTGAGACATACTTTTTTATTAATATAGTGTTGAATATCGATATTCCCTAACATTTGTCATTATTATAAGAGTCTCAAAAGTAGTAGGGCCTAAAACTTTGAATTCGATACTTTTATCGATAATTTACGGAGTTTTCTTTAAATTCAAAAGATATTTCGGTACATAAAAAATTTGAGAATTTTAGAAATAATGAAGTAATTTGGGTCTATGATATTGAAGTAGCTTTCTAGAAACAACTTGTAATAATAACTGTCGTCTTGTTCTCTCCGATCACTATCTGGAGCCCATCTTAGCTACATGACATGATGAGAATATGTCTATTTCCCTGGTCCAAGAATATTAGACTAGGCTAAGCTGCATTTTAATTGAGTGAGAAACAAATCTACTTCGACTTTGCAGTCAGCTATAACAAACCAATTTGCCTTTTTTGTTTCGTCCGAAATGGTTAATTGGATTCATTCTAGTACATGCAGTACTAGAATATGGGGCATGTGGGTTATTTTACAACTGATGGGCTTAATTAAAATGTTAATCCTGTGATTATCCATGCCAGCACTGAAAAATCAAAAGGGAAAATCAATCAAAGAATCATTAATATTTCTATAATGTTCCAAGGCTCGTTAATTTGCTATAATCAACCAAGAACTAAACAATTTTTTTTATGAATGAACGTTTTAAAATGAAATCAAACGGCGATTAGAAGCGGAATATTAGCAAGCATTTATATATTGCAGCTAATGAAGAACAACATAATCCGCTCCACAATCCCACTAGGACTAACTCAGTGGGTTTGAAGGGCCGAAGGTAGTGACAGAGTCGGTAATTTTTACCAGTGAAGGCTGTAGTAGTTGAAACAAAGATTTAGTAAGATTATAAGATCTACTTTTTTATGTTTAGCGGGGACTATGTGTACACTCATTTGCTAAAATACACACACATATTTATGTATATGTAGGTTTTTATTTAAAAAAAAAAACATTCGTTGAGTCAGCCTCCACTAGACTTTCTATGACTACGGAACTCACTGAAATAGGTTCAGGGTCTTAGGTTCCAAGTATAAAACATGAGAGGTTATTCTTTTAAATTAACAAAGTGACATTATTTTTTAGTTGTCTTCACATTTAAACATAATAGAAAATCAAATTCTTCGCATCATAACATGATCAGAAACTGTACGAAGACATGAAGACAAGGATTGAAAGTAGGATGAAGGCAGGCCAAATTTCGGAAGAGATACGCAAACAACACAAGGCGTTTTGCGAATGGGACTCGGTTTCAAGCAGACATGATCATCAGACCATCCTTCAAGTACTATGGTTCCTTTACTTGATTATAATGCACATTCATTTTGCTTCTAAAACATAATCATAAAACGAAAATCTAGTCCTAATTGTGCTTCTTAATAGATTCTTATTGACGGAAGAGATCCAAAGGCTGTGGACTCCGACGGACAACCTTTGCCAACTTTGGTATACTTGGCACGTGAAAAGAAACCACATTTCCACCACAACTTCAAAGCCGGAGCAATGAATGCACTAGTGATTATCTTACCCATGATTTTTAGTCAATACTATATTTTACATGTTAATTCTAGAATCCACATAGTTTTACATGTCAATTTGTGATCACTAGAAATATTTTGTTTCGTTTTTTTGAGAAAATAGATAAGGGTGTCGTCGCCGATAAGCAACAGCCCGATAATTCTGAACGTGGACTGCGACATGTATTCGAACAATTCAGAAGGAGTGAGAGATGCTATGTGCTTCTTTCTGGATGAAGAAAAAGGCCACGAGATTGCTTTCGTCCAGTTTCCTCAGGCATTCGAGAATCTCACCAAGAATGACATTTACGCAAGTTCCTTGCGAATCATAATGGAGGTTGGCACGTTAAATAACTAGTTAACATTTTTGAAATACGTTGCATAGTTATGAATCGTCATGTCAAATCAAAATTATATGATCGGACTAAAGAAAAAGTACAACAAATAAACGAAACTTGATGGATATCTAATGATTCATAGTTGTGCCGTACTGATACCCTGCAATAAAATTCTCCTACTTTGTACCTTCAACTACTAATTTGTGCTATGGTGGTTTTGATGGTCGTGATCTAGGTTGAGCATCGAGGAATCGATGCTAACGGGGGGGCTTGCTATATTGGAACTGGGTGCTTCCACAGAAGGGAATCTCTTTTGGGAAAGAAATACAGAGAGGCAACCAAAGTAGACTGGAGCAACAATCGACATACAAAGACCGAAGAAAGTAGAGATGTTCTGGAAGAAATCAGCAAACCTCTTGCAAGCTGTGACTATGAAGAAAACACGCAGTGGGGAAAGGAGGTTCCTCTCTCTCTCTCTCTCTCTCCTTGATAATCATATCATCTTCTATTCCATTAGATTACAGCAAGTTGCTAAATACGGAACCGTACATTATATGGGATAAACTCGCAAAATTAGGACTATTTTATGCCGTGTTGCTGTGAGTGGAAAATACTATATCACTGGCATTGGTATCACTACTAGTTTCTTAGCCAACCGAAAAATATAGTGTCAAAGTATGTGAATTCACGTGTAATATTCAGGTGACGTTGAACATATCTCTTCGTATGTGGATCAACAGATGGGGCTGATGTATGGGTGTCCAGTGGAAGACATCTTAACAGGGCTAGTTATACATTGTAGAGGTTGGAGATCCGTCTATTTCTGTCCGCAAAGGAAGGGCTTTCTAGGCACTGCTCCGACAACACTGCTGCAAACACTAGTACAACACAAGAGATGGGCAGACGGAGATCTTCAAATCTTTCTTTCAAGATATTGTCCGTTGTTGCTCGGCTACAAAAAAATTCCCTTACGACATCAACTCTCATACTTAATTTACTTGTTATGGGCTGCAAACTGCTTGCCTTTGCTCTACTACGCTATCGCACCTTCACTTTGCTTGCTTCGAGGAATCTCTTTGTTCCCACAGGTAACGCTCAAAAACTCCGAAGATTCTCTCAAATTCGTTAGTTCTATACATTGTAGGTCCTATATATTTTCTACATGTGCATTAGTTGCCGAAATTCCATTGTTGCTAAGCAAAATGCCACAAGTTGATCATGGTCATATTGTTCCAACAGATGTCCAACCTATGGGCAGTCCCATTTTTCTACGTCTTCGTGGGCAACCGTGTGTACAGCCTTGCAGAGCTCTTGAGCTGGGGAGGGACATTCCAGGAATGCTTGAACGACCAAAGAATGTGGCTGTTCAAGAGAGCAACTTCCTACTTCTTTGCCTTCTTTGAGAACATTCTAAAGCTGTTGGGATTCACCAAGTCAGCCTTCGCCCTAACCGCGAAAGTGGTTGACGACGATGTGTCCAAAAGATACGAGCAAGAGCTAATAGAGTTCGGAACGACTTCACCAATGTTTACCATTTTGACAACCCTCGCAGTTCTCAATGCCATTGGTTTCTGTTGGGGTTTAAAGATGTTGTTTATGGGCGAGCCAAGTTTGGTCCTGAACCCCTTTGCGCTGCAAGCTATTCTCTGCGGTCTTTTGGTATTCATCAACCTGCCAATTTACCAAGCAATTTTTTTAAGGACGGACAAGGGCAAAATGCCCGCCTCGGTGACTTGTCAATCGATTATGTTCGCTCTAGTGGCATGTTCAATCGCTCTGTATTAAAATCTTTTACCAGGAACAAACACATTTACATGAGTACTTGCTTTTTCCCCGTCCTATAATCAGTCAAGACTCAAGGGGCTTGAAGAAGCGTACTGTTGGTTATTACTCTTCCTGTATGCAATGTATAGCCTGGATGATACTGTTATTTGTATTGAAAGTTTATATATACATATATATATATATATATATATAATATGTGTGTGTGTGTGCGTGTGTATGTATTTAATCAAAGTCTTCCATGGCAAATGCCACGTTGTAAACGGAGGCAAAAATTGAACTTTGAAGAAAGACAACATAGTTTTTCATTCTAATAGAGATCTGTTATAATATTTTCTCTCACATTGCCTTTTATTTTCTTTTTCCAGTAATCAAATTTAAACGGTATAAGGAGGCAAAGTTGCTATGGGAAATCTGTGTGCCCGTTTGTTTTGTATGTCCATTTCATTTCTATTCATTTCCAGATTTTAAAACGCGTTTGGTTGCACATGTTACTTATATCCCAAATCCATCATAAGGATGAAAGTCCCACCCTTGTAACTGATGACCTGCATGACGAAAAAAGTTTATTGGCTACAGCTTTTACTTCTATATTTTTATTGGCTAGAAACAAATATAAAAGCTCTGTCAAACGGATTATATATATTTATAGTTTGTTTATCTATGATTTAACATAAATTTGATCTTATTCTTAAAAAAAAAAAAAAAAAACATTTAAATTCGGACACGCATCTTTTATCCCTTTTCTCTATCTTCTTCTCTGTCCCCCAATTGCATTTAGACACGTTATTTAAAATGACAAGTCATCTATTACCAATTTACTCCTCCATCTTCCGTTTATAATGGTTTTTTCTCTCACCACAACCAATTTCTCCCTCTTACTTGGCTTTTTTCTTAAATGGAACCCACACCTACTCTTTTTCTTTTATTTTTATTTCGTTCCCCCTTTCACATTTCTTTTCCTTTTGCTTGAAACAGTTGTCTCTTTGTTTTTCCTGGAAAAATACCAGTCATCACTTGAAGCTAGAGAACAAGCAGGATAGAATTGTTACAACAAGTAATTAGTTTGATTTTTTTTTTTTTTTAAGTAAACTCCATACTTACAACTAATGAAAGTTCAATTTTGTGATCTACATGACTTATTCACGTTAAACATTCAATTTTTGTGAAGATGAACTTCAAAAATAGGTTTCTTGGCACTTGCTGAAGAAGAAAAATTTTCAGAATCACCATTTATGAATTTTTTGTAAGCAGTTGTTCATCATGATATGAACATGAGATTAGCAGTTCTTTTTGGAGTGTTTTTTTTTTTTTCGCCCAAAAACATGTTGAGGAACTTTTTTTTGTTCGGAAAAGAGCAATATCAGATTTATTTATTTATTTATTTGAGATATCAATATCAAATAATTATTTTCTTTTTAGTTTTTGCTGAATAATCAGAATCATTTTTTTTTCTCACAAAATAATCAGAAACATATTGATGATTTTAATTTGATGAGAAAGGTGAAACAACAAATAATTCACCTAAAAAAGAATAGTAAATTATCTACTTAATAAATAAAAAATTAAAAACTAAAAAGAGACAAGAAAACATAGACAGCAAAAAAGAAAATAGAATAGCATTACAACAATAAAAAGAGAACAGCGATAGGAGGAAGAACATCAGTACTAAAAAACAAAAACCGTCTAAATCGAGGGGGGGAAAAAAAAGAACTGAGACAAACAGAAAGAAAATGGAATAGCAGTACAAACGAAAAGAAAATAAACCTTAAAAAAAAAAAGAGTGAATAATAACAGTAGTGGAGTAATGGGAACAGCATCAGTAGTAAAAATTCAACAAAATTAAAAACATTAGTACAAAAAATTATTAGCAAAAAAAATCCGAAACGGAAAAAAATAACAAAGTAGCAAAAAAGAAGGAATATATATTATTAGTGTGAAAAGTTGGGGAAAGAAACGAAAATAAAATAAAAAGAGTAAGTGTGGGTCCCATTTACGTAAAAGATGGTAACTAGCAAGAGAGAGAATTTGGTTGTGGCTCCGTGTAAATTAATGTCCATGAGAGAGAAACCATCGTAAACGGAAGATGGAGGAGTAAAAAAAACTATTATAGATGAGTTGTCAGTCAAAAATATGAAGTGTACAAATATAATTGGAGGACGGAGAAGGGGATAGAGAAAGGGATAGGGAATGTGTCCCTTAAATTTGCTCTTATGTATAGTTACAAATATAATCGCTCAATGAAAGATAGAGAGAAAAATTAAGTGAGATGGCCTTAATTAAAAACCTAGTTGATTTTTTTTTAATTATTGGTGATTATTAAAATGGTTGATGTGTTGATTGATCGTTAATTAATGATTGGTCTTTTAAATATTGATTACCATTAATTATACACAAATTGACCATTTTGGAAAAAAAATATATTAAAAAAAGGATCATTTTTTAAGGAAAAATTAGAGTTTATTCAATATTATTAATATCAGATAACACAAATTATCTCAGTATAAGAGGAATAAACTCGGTACAAAATAAATCAATAGAACTAGTAAAAGCAAAACTTGTTAAGAGGTGGGCTACACCGTTCTCTTGTCGGGAGGTATAAGAAACAGATCCACGTCTAGCATCGGTCATAATATCCTTTACATCAACTATCTCGTTTGATTATGGAGACCGTGATAAGGGCCATTGATTAGCCCTCACAACATTCAAAGCATGATCTAACTCCAAAATCCAACTATCTAATCCACAATTTTGGGCGAGAAAGACCCCTTCTCTAGCAGCCAGAGATTCAGCAACAAGTGGAGAGAAAAAACCCGTAAGTTTCTTGCTAAGGTCTGCAATTACCATACCATCAACATCTCTGATAATCACCCCAATACCAATGAAACCATACATGTCATCAGTATTAATTTTATAGACCCCGTGAGGAGGTGGAGACCATGGTTGCTTGTGTAGTCTCTCTCTTGTTGGGATCCAACACCATTTACTGGACTATAATTTTGATGGTCCCCCAGAACTCTTCCCTCACTCCCAAGCTTCTCTTGTTGAAAACAAAGTCAATTCTATCCATCCAAAAACTCCAGACCACCATTACTCCAAGGACCGTTTTTCAAATTTTAACAAAACTTGAAAGATATATTAAAATAGTACTTTAATTTAAAAAGGTCATTTTCCCAGGTATCCCTTAAACAATCTTAAATTCGGATGACAAACTAAGAAAATTCAAAACTTAATTTGTATATTCATATTCCACAATTACATGCGAAAACAATGATTTTTATAATTTTAGTCTGTCAGTGTAGGATTAAGTCCTTAAGCGCTGATGATCGCTCCATTTTGACTTGGCCAATTTCAGATAGCCATGCTATTCCACTAGAAGAATACTTACGTCCTCAAATCGTAAATTCCAAGGGAGTAGGTTAAAAGAGACCGATTCTCCTTAATGCAAAATTTGATAGATAAAACGAGAGTTTTTAAAATTTAAGAAGATAAATAGGAATGATTATAAAGTTAAAACGAAATAGGTGAGATCGATCCATTTTTCAGCTACATTTTGTTGTTAATAAGTTCTTTGGGCTTCACTAATCACCAGTCCTCTCAGCGCTACTTCTATGCTTGACTCTTTCAAACATAGTATCCAACATCAATTAGTGATCATCGATATTATCATCAACATTATTTAATCAACTAATATAGTAACTTTGCAACTTAAAAAATTTATTCCCGAGGGACCTTACATAATATATAAAAATATTATTTCAGTACAAAATTTTTTTCTCTTTAGATCTACATCTCGGTAAACTTATCCATTTCACTATATATATATATAAGCATGTAAAAGAACATCTGCTAGTGCTAGTCCATAGTAATTTATTTGTACAGCACCGCAGTATATATTTGTTTTCTTATGTTATTGTTCTTACTTTGCTTTTACTAGTTTGTAGTGTAATTCTTTGTGTACAGTTAGGCTCCAAGATATTGCCACGTGTATAGACAGATGGGATCACTTATTGTCTATAGACTCTTTGATTCAACAAAGCAATTCAATGAATTGAGTATTCCCATATTCTTCTTTTCTCAAATTCTCTCTAACATAATTAAAGGAACCAAGAGAAACCAATTATTAAGCCATCAAAAAACATGACAAAAAATGACTATCTTCCTCTTTTTGAAACAAAGTTGGCCAAGGGGCGTTTCCCTTTCTTATTGTTCGCCACAACAATCTTCTCCGGCATCTGCTTGATCACTGTCTACAGAACAAGCTTTTTACCACCCAGAGAAGAAGCTTCCAGACGATATGCTTGGATTGGTTTGTTTCTCGCAGAGCTTTGGTTCGGCCTTTACTGGTTCCTCACTGCGGTTGTTCGATGGAGTCCCTTCTATCGTTACACTTTCAAAGATAGACTCTCTCTCAGGTCTCTTCACTTGCGTGTGTGTGTGTGTGTGTGTATATTCATATATTTTGTATTTAAACATTCTTTTTTGAAAATCTACGGAAAAAACACTGTCTTGTAGATTTTTTGTTTTGTTTTGTTTTGTTTTTTTTTTGGTGTGTGTGATTAGTTGTTGGATGGAATGATGATCAGATACGAGGAGGTTTTGCCGAGCGTGGACATATTCGTGTGCACGGCGGACCCAACGGCAGAGCCACCGAGTATGGTGGTTAGCACGGTGTTGTCACTCATGGCTTTGGACTATCCTCTAGAGAAGCTGAACGTTTACCTATCTGACGACGGCTGTTCGGACTTGACATTCTATGCCATGTTAGAGGCCTCGCGGTTCGCCAAGCAATGGCTTCCTTTTTGCAGGAAATTTCGAGTCGAGCCAAGATCGCCCGACGCTTATTTCAAAACAACTTCTCAGCCACACCGTGCTGATTTCACCATGGCTAACGAGTGGACCTCCGTCAAGGTATGCGCATGAGTCCATCAACTTCGTATTTTCATCGTTTTTGTCCTTTAATAACGCATATCAATATGTGAATGTTTCAACAAAATATCAATAATTACTAATCTATATATGCGGTATTTATATGGTTAGTCATGTTTTTTTTGTTTTTTTTGTTTTTAAAATATATGTATATAATAGAGTTTCTACTGCAGTTCTTGCCCCCTTTTTTTAGTATAAATCAGAATTACAATTTTAACTGTTAGATTAGCTTTTCAATCATTTAATTTATAAGTGTCCACAATACAAATTTATAGAATATGATTACTATTATAAAGTTAATCTAACAATTAAAATTGTTGTTTTTACCAATACTGAAATAATATTTCCCTCCATTTAGATACTTCTTATATCTTGATATATGTAAGACCGTACACAATATTCTCTGTGTATTTTTTTTCCGGTGGTGTAGTAAATATAATTTTGTAAAAAGGTCACAGAACTCGGTTTTAAATATTTCACTTTTGAGTGGTTTGAACTCTTGCCGTAACAAGTACAACTTCTCTCCGATAAGGGTGGAACGAATTGATGGCTTTGTCCTATTATTATAAAGGGGAACATAAGTGATGTTTATCATAACTCACTAATAAAATGTGGATCCTATAATATGGGGCTTATCAGTGAGGTCTACTTTTCTATTATTGTGATGTTAAACATTGATGTTCCCTAATATTTTTCATTATTATAAGAATCTCAAAACTAGTAGGGCCTAAAACTTTAAATTCACTTTTTTCAATAATTTACGGAGTTTTCTTTAAATTTAAAAGATATTTCGGTATATAAAAAATTTGGGAATTTTAGAAATATTGAAGAAATTCGGGTCTATGTTATAGCTTTCTAGCTTAAAAAGCAGGAAACAACTGGCAATAAAAACCGTTGTCCTGCTCTCTCCGATCACTATCTGGAGCCCATCTAGTGCATATGCACATGACATGATGAGAATATGTCTATTTCCCTAGTCCAAGAATATTGTACTAGGCAAAGCTGCATTTTTGCTTGGACGAAGTAGAGCTAATTTAATTGCGCGAGAAATAAATCGACTTCGACATTTCAGTCAGATATAACAATCCAATTTGCCTTCTTTGTTTTGTCCGAAATGGTTAATTGGATTCAATCTAGTACATGCAGTACTAGAATATGGGGCATGTAGGTTATTTTACAACTAATGGGCTTAATTAAAATGTTAATCCTGTGATTATCCATTCCTGCACGGAAAAATCAAAAGGGAAAATCAATCAAAGAATCATTAATATTTCTATTATGTTCCAAGGCTCGTTAATTTGCTATAATCAACCAAGAACTAAACAATTTTCATATGAATGAACGTTTTAAAATGAAACCAAACGGCGATAAGAAGCGGAATATTAGCAAGCATATATATACTGCAGCTAATGAAGAACAATATAATCTGCTCCGCAACCCCAGTAGGACTAACTCAGTGGGTTTGAAGGGTCGAAGGCAGTGACAGAGTTAGTTATTTTTTATCAGTGAAGGCTATAGCAGTTGAAACAAGAATTTAGTAAGATTATAAGATCAACTATTTTATGTTTAGTGGGGACTATGTGTATACTCATTTACTAAAATACTTATGTCTATGTAGGTTTTTGTTTAAAAACAAAAAAAAACATTAGTTGAGTCAGCCTCCACTAGGCTTTCTATGACTACGGAGCTCGCTGAAGGAGGTTCAGGGTCTTAGGTTCCAAGTATAAAACATGGGAGGTTATTTTTTTAAATTAACAAAGTGACATTATTTTTTAGTTGTCTTCATATTTAAACATAATAGAAAATTAAATTCTTCGCATCATGACATGATCAGAAACTGTACGAAGACATGAAGACAAGGATTGAAAGTAGGATGAAGGCAGGCCAAATTTCGGAAGAGATACGCAAACAACACAAGGCGTTTTGCGAATGGGACTCGGTTTCAAGCAGACATGATCATCAGACTATCCTTCAAGTACTATAGTTCCTTTACTTGATTATAATGCACATTCATTTTGCTTCTAAAACATAATCATAAAACGAAAATCTAGTCCTAAGACAATTTTCATGGTGTGCTTCTCAACAGATTCTTATTGACGGAAGAGATCCAAAGGCTGTGGACTCCGAAGGACAACCTTTGCCAACTTTGGTATACTTGGCACGTGAAAAGAAACCACATTTCCACCACAACTTCAAAGCCGGAGCTATGAATGCACTAGTGATTATCTTACCCATGATTTTTAGTCAACTATATTTTACATGTTAATTCTAGAATTCACACAGTTTTGCATGTTAATTTGTGATCACTAGAAATATTTTATTTCGTTTTTTTTTTTTTTTGAGAAAATAGATAAGGGTGTCGTCGCGGATAAGCAACAGCCCGACAATTCTGAATGTGGACTGCGATATGTATTCGAACAATTCAGAAGCAGCGAGAGATGCTATGTGCTTCTTTCTGGATGAAGAAAAAGGCCACGAGATTGCTTTCGTCCAGTTTCCTCAGGCATTCGAGAATCTCACCAAGAATGACATTTATGCAAGTTCCTTGCGAGTCACAATGGAGGTTAGCACATTAAATAACTAGTTAACATCTTCGAAATACGTTACATAGTTATGAATCGTCATATCAAATCAAAATTATATGATCAGACTAAAAAAAAAGTACAATAAATAAACGAAACTCGATGGATATCGAATGATTCATAGTTGTGCCCTACTGATACCATGCAATAAAATTCTCCTACTTTGTAACTTCAACTACTAATTTGTGCTATGGTGGTTTTGATGATCGTGATCAAGGTTGAGCTTCGAGGAATCGACGCTAACGGGGGGCCTTGCTACATTGGAACTGGGTGCTTCCACAGAAGGGAATCTCTTTTGGGAAAGAAATACAGAGAGGCAACCAAAGTAGACTGGAGCAACAATCGACATACAAAGACCGAAGAAAGTAGAGATGTTCTAGAAGAAACCAGCAAACCTCTTGCAAGCTGTGACTATGAAGAAAACACTCAGTGGGGAAAGGAGGTTCCTCTCTCTCTCCCCCTTGATAATCATATCATCTTCTATTCCATTAGATTACAGCAAGTTGCTAAATACGGAACCGTACATTATATGGGATAAACTCGCAAAATTAGGACTATTTTATGCCGTGTTGCTGTGAGCGGAAAATACTATATCACTGGCATTGCTATCACTACTAGTTTCTTAGCCAACCGAAAAATATAGTGTCAAAGTATGTGAATTCACGTGTAATATTCCGGTGACGTTGAACATATCTCTTCGTATGTGGATCAACAGATGGGGCTGATGTATGGGTGTCCAGTGGAAGACATTTTAACAGGGCTAGTTATACATTGTAGAGGTTGGAGATCCGTCTGTTTCTCTCCTCAAAGGAAGGGCTTTCTAGGCGCTGCTCCGACAACACTGCTGCAAACACTTGTACAACACAAGAGATGGACAGACGGAGATCTTCAAATCTTTCTTTCAAGATATTGTCCGTTGTTGCTCGGCTACAAAAAAATTCCCTTACGACATCAATTGTCATACTTACCTTACTTGTTATGGGCTGCAAACTGCTTGCCTTTGCTCTACTACGCTATCGCGCCTTCACTTTGCTTGCTTCGAGGAATCTCTTTGTTCCCACAGGTAATGCTCAAAAACTCCGAATATTCTCTCAAATTCGTTAGTTCAATACATTGTAGGTCCTGCATGTTTCTAAATGTGCATTAGTTGCTGAAATTCCATTGTTGCTAAGCAAAATGCCACAAGTTGATCATGGTCATCTTGTTCCAACAGATGTCCAACCTATGGGCAGTCCCATTTATCTACGTCTTCGTGGGCAACCGTGTGTACAGCCTTGTAGAGCTCTTGAGCTGCGGAGGGACATTCCAGGAATGGTTGAACGACCAAAGAATGTGGCTGTTCAAGAGAGCAACTTCCTACTTTTTTGCCTTCTTTGAGAACATTCTAAAGCTGGTGGGATTCACCAAGTCAGCCTTTGCCCTAACCGCGAAAGTGGTTGACGACGATGTGTCCAAAAGATACGAGCAAGAGCTAATAGAGTTTGGGACGACTTCACCAATGTTTACCATTTTGACAACCCTCGCAGTTCTCAATGCCATTGGTTTCTGTTGGGGTTTAAAGATGTTAATTTTGGGCGAGCCGAGTTTGGTCCTGAACCCCTTTGCACTGCAAGCTATTCTCTGCGGTCTTTTGGTATTCATCAACCTGCCAATTTACCAAGCTATCTTTTTAAGGACGGACAAGGGCAAAATGCCCGCCTCGGTGACTTGTCAATCGATTATGTTCGCTCTAGTGGCATGTTCAATCGCTCTGTATTAAAATCTTTTACCAGGAACAAACACATTTACAGCAGTACTTGCTTTCTCCCTGTCCTGTAATCAGTCAAGAGGCCTGAAGAAGCGTACTGTTGGTTATTACTCTTCCTGTATGCAATGTAGAGCCTGGATGATACTGTTATTTGTATTGAAAGTTTATATATATATATATATATATATCTTTAATATGTGTGTGTGTGTGCGTGTGTATGTATCTAATCAAAGTCTTCCATGGAAAATGCCAGGTTGTAAACGGGAGGCAAAAATTGAACTTTGAAGAAAATTATAGGCTAAATAGACAACACAATTTTTCATTCTAATATAGATCTGTTACAATATTTTCTTTCACATTGCCTTTTATTTTCTTTTTCCAGTAATCAAATTTAAACGGTATAAGGAGGCAAAGTTGCTACGGGAAATCTGTGTGCCCGTTTGTTTTATATGTCCATTACATTTCTATTCATTTCCAGATTTGAAAACGCATTTGGCTGCACATGTTACTTATCCCAAATCCATCATAAGGATGAAAGTCCCACCCTTGTAATTGATGACCTGCAAGACGAAAAAAGGCTTTTTCAAGAATTATAAACTCTTGATATTATCGGGATAAAAAATTATGCAAATTGAATATGGCACCAACACTGCAATATGAAAATATATGAGATTTAAGAAAACATCAAGAGTCTTACACGAGCTCAAGAACAAGTGCAGAAGCTCCCCCTCCCCCGTTGCATATGGCACCAACACCATACTTTCCATTTTTATGTTTTAATACCTGCAACAACGTTGTTTTATTTCAGAAACTCCAAAGAGAAGATAAATATGTTGAAACACCTAACTTTCAATTTCTATTCCATTTCCTCGGGAAAAAGCCTCATCTCCCGGGTGGATTTAACTACGGAAGCAAAAACAAGAGGACCATTTCGCACGTTTATTTGCAGAAGATATGTTGTATAGATAGTAATTGGATTACTAAAACTGATACTAGATTACTTAAAAAAGTATACTGAGGGAAGGGAACTCTATAACTTACCCCTAACAATGTAACCAAGATACGAGCTCCACTGCATCCTAAGGGGTGTCCCAATGATACAGCCCCGCCATGTGCATTGAGTTTCTCCTGCAATATCAGGAAAGGCAAAGAGCTGTCCAATCTAAAACTACGAATAAATCAACTGCAAAAGGCTGCAACAACTTATTTTTAATCAATTTTAAACAAGGACATAGTTTTCTTCATAACTCACAGGATCAAGACCAAGCAGCTTCTGATTGGCTAGAGCTACGACCTGGAAAAAAAAAGGATTATATAAATGAACGTAAATAAAAAGGCCTACTGAATCACAATAGAGGAATAGATGTTAAAAGCATAAATTCTTACAGAGAAGGCTTCATTTATTTCATAATAATCGATTTGAGAAGCATCCAAACCAGCATTTGAGATGGCTTTTGGTATCGCGAGGGCTGGGGCAGTCGTGAAAAATTCAGGTGCCTGGAGAGACGATCTTCTTTGAGCAATAAAGTTTCAGAAACAGCAAGAGGGAGAGAGGAATTATTAAAGAGTACCTGAGCTGCATCAGCAAAGCCCTTAACCTTAGCAATTACTTGCAACCCAAGTTGAAGTGCCTTCTCCCCGCTCACTAGGACTAATGCAGCTGCACCATCACTATACAAGATAAAAGCACCAAACCGTAGTGAGTAACAAGGAATAAATTCGACAAATACGAGAAGAAATCAAACCAGAGCAAAACTGACTTTACAACGGAAGTATGAAAGATATACTTCAAACAATGAAGTGTTCATCATGATCTCATTCAATCAGCAACACCATGTAATATAAAGTTTTATATTCATAAGTACAGTATCACCAAAAACGTGTTAGAGAGAGAGAAAAAGAGAGAGAAACCTTATGATAGAAGCATTGCCAGCGGTGACAGAGCCCCCATTCTTCTTGAAACTTGGTCTGAGCTTTCTTAATTTTACAGCATCAAACTAGCAAGGTTTATATGAAAAGATTCAAAGGAAAAGAATTAAACTGAGTAATAGGGCACGTATTGAAAACTCTGAATCCTACTTCAGAATTCAAAATATAATTTTTAAAGCAGATGAATTTATTTTACATGAAAAATATTATGGTTCACTATTATTTTTATCTATCAAGACGAGAAGCAATCAAGCAAATATGTTGCACTGGCACATTATGCTATGTTAATTCTGATAGAAAAATTTTGCACAAGTCAAATCCCTATGCCATCTGTTGTATAAACCTTTGCTAAACTTTCATCTTTGTCAACAACTGTTGATGGCTTCCCTCGTCCTGCTGGAACTTCAACCTACGGGTACAAAGTTGTGAACTTAGAGTTTTTAAATAAAAATACAATTATTTTCCAATTGTTGGTAGAACAATAAATCATACTGGAGTGATTTCCCATGCAAAATGACCATTTTTCTGCGCTGAAATTCCTCGCTCAAAGCTCCGAATAGCATAAGAATCCTGCAAGAAAATAATAATAGAAAGAAAATTCCATGTATCCCCAAAGGACTTTTATAGCTTACAAAGAATAACAATACAAAAAATAAATAATAAAAAAATAACATGCCAAGTATTTAATCAACAAGGAGAATATAAACAAAGGATATTGAACAAGATTTGGAAATTCGGATTTGCCTTAATCGTTTTGCAAGTTAAGTTTATCTTCCAGGAGTTTAGGTGCATGGTTTTTGAGACAGATTTTTAAGCTCATTTATGGAGCAAAACGAAAAAGGTATGCCGAGTTACTACTAATCTGTAGATGTCATTTGATTGCTAAACGTCTAGGGGGAAGGAGAAATCACAATATTCTAGACCTGATATATTTACAGAAAACTACCTGCTCTTCCCTTGAGATGGTATATCGGTCAGCACAGATCTCAGCACAAACTCCCATTCCAAAGTCATTGTAGACATCCCACAGTCCATCTTTCATCATGCCATCGACAATTGTATCATGTCCTAATCGAGACCCTTTCCTGATAGAAATGGGAGTCAGAATAATTCACACAGATTCTTCCCTAAATATATAACTGTCTGTCACACTAGAGAAGATACCCGTCTAGCAAGTTCATTATTTAACAATTACTACAAGAACATATGCAAGTAAAGAGCAAAATCGCTGACCTCACATCAGGTAGGTACTTCGGCGTATTAGACATACTCTCCATTCCACCAGCCACAACTATATCATTGGCACCAAGCTCAATGCTTTGCGATGCAAGCATTACCGCTGAACAAAGAAAGAATATAAAGATTAAGGCTCATCAACACCCCACTTAACCAACAACTCTTGACACAAAGTGAAAGTCCGGCATTGTAAATAAGTAAAAAGTCACCTTTCATCCCAGATGCACAAACTTTGTTAATAGCAGTGCAGATGACAGAATTTGGTAGCCCAGCACCAAGAGCAGCCTGCCTAGCTGGAGCTTGTCCTAAATTTGCGCTGAGGACATTGCCAAAGAACACCTCTTGCACCAGTGATGGCTCCACTTTTGCCCTGCTAAGAGCGGCTGCAGAGCACCAATTCCCATCAATTTTTTGAATGTCAAACTGGGTTTGTTTCTTTAACATAATACATACATACATACATATATATATATATATATATATATATATATATATATTACCTCGAATAGCAACAGAGCCAAGCTGGGTAGCTGAGAGAGATGAGAGGGAGCCGAGAAAGTCACCCAGGGGCGTTCTTGCAACACCCACTATACAAACATCTGTGCCCACATGTTTATAAATAAAATAAAATAAAATAAAAATAGAGGAGAACTTACAAACTATGATCTTTTGTAAATACCAAACTTCCAACTACAACTCCAGCGCATACTTTAATCTTAAAATATGAAAGAAAAACCGAATTGGGCCATTTTCAGCCGAAGAAAACGCCTGATTTTTCATGGTTATTAAGAAAGAAAGAAGCTAGCTTTACGTACCTCGGGGCTTAATAGAAGATGAAGAAGGATTTGAGGCTGGTGGAGCCATGGGAGAGTCGGAGAAGGATGCTCCTCAGATTCAGAAACTAACGTTTGTAAAATCGAACTCTTTGCCGACCGAAGTTTATTTGCTTGATCTTTTTCCTCTGTGTTTCGCTGAGAAGCCAAACCAAATTCGCTTATGTTTCAGATCAAGTTTAAGTTTGGAGCTGTTTTTTATTAAGACAAAAATAAATAGATAATATATTTATTGATAAGAATGATGACGACAGTTTGAATAATTAATCGAACCACCTATCTACTACATTGGGATGCGAGAATCGCCCATCCTCCACGTGAAAAAAAAAAAAAGTAAATAAACCGTTTATTTTGGGATAAGTTTGTGCTAGAGTCTCATGTAAATACATTATCGATAGAGTTTATTTTTAAACCGTTATGATATAATCGAATATTATTTATATATAATAATTATAATACACATTACTTTATAATATTATATACTAAAATATTAAAAAAAATAAATATTAAAAAAATTCAAAGAAACTAAAAAAAACTGGTCGGTGACCGTCCACCAACAGTCCCCTCCATGTCAGCGACGAGCGCCCCCCTCCCCCCATGTCGACGGAAACCCCCTCCCTCCCCCTGATAGGATATATAAATAAGACTATACCACAGACTTGCCATTTTATAGTAAATACTTTTAGGGAAAGCTCTATTGAGAGTAACTACTGTATAGTTCGTTTTTTAGGCCATTCAAATATCATCTATTGGTTGAAATGCTGCATGTATATTGTAATAATGGTGTACCCTAACTCATAGTATTATAGGTTAAGAAATTAAAAAAAAATGAAAAGTACTCTTTTCCTGTTAAATTTTTTTTTTTTCCTTTACTTCTAACTTGGCCCCACATTAAGCAGTAAAAAAGCCTTTAAAGCTTCTTCATCTGCAACTATGTTATCTTTTGTTTTCTCTCTCTATGAGAAAACACATTCAAAGCTTTCTCAAGAACACCGAAAGCTATTTTAACAAATTTTTTTTTTTCTATAATATAATTTATGCTAGTGCGTGTATATGATAACTATTTTCAGATCTTACCCAATAAAAACTATGTTCAGGTCTGGACTCTCTTACAAGCTGCCTCTTCACAGAACTCCATGACACCTTTGAACCCGTCTTAGCACCACTCGCCGCTTTGCTTTTAATTTGGTAATTGTGCTTCGCGGAATAATTGAGGAATCTGCCGTCGGAGGAGACAGTAAGCGGAGCAATAGCTTCGAGTTGTTTTTACGATAGTACCGGCACTGGACTTCACCCTTTCCCGACGAGCATGTTGGAGTTCTTACTTGGATCGGGAATGGACAGGCTGCTGGAAGAAGTCCTTTCATTCAGACCAAGACCCCGCAACCCAAGCCCCCTCGCTCCAATTTGAAACCTATCTCCAACAAGAGAAACAAACTAATGATTTTTTTTTTTTTCTCAAGTCTCTAGATCAGGCCCCAAAAATAGAATACCAAGAGAAATTGATAATTGTTTTCATTGAAAATCTCTAGATAGTTGCCGGCGATGGGGCACATTGAACGATAGTCGGCGGGAGGAAGTTTTCTTGGTCGGTAGCTATGGAGATGAGAGTTGAGAGATCTAGAGAAAAAAGCAAAAAAAAGATTTTGCAATAATCCTCCATTAAAGCCCAACAAAACTTCTAAATTTTCTTGTTTGTTGTTAATTGCTCAAAAAATTTGTAGAGTTGTAATGGTGGATTTGGATTTTGAGTAACATTTATTGGAAAAAAAAATAGAAAGAAAAAAAAATAAAGTTAATTTGAAATTGAAAAAGAAAAAAAGATTGTATGTTTGTTAGCTTATATTAACATCGGTATGTCATATTTCATCACCATTCATTTCATTATACCATCATTTTTTACCGTTGAATTTGACTCTACCAATAGTTTCTTTCAATTGGTCTCTGTCATAGACTCTCCCATAATAATTATTTACAGCAATATTTGCAAGATAATTTTATCCGAATATTTTATCAAGTGAATTATTCGTTATAAATAAATTATTTAGCGTTAAAAATATATATATATTTATTTTGCTCTAATTTCTAAAAGAAAATCGAGTTGTTTATCGTCAAATGAAACTTAAATAAAACACGACATGTCGCTCATGAACAAAAAACAGTGGAATAAAAATTTTGATTGTTAACGACTTGCCACCAACTTCCCGAAGAAACAACATTCGAGAAGATTCATATTATTGGTCTGAAGATAACGACAATTTTCTTAATTTGTACGACAACAAAGGAAAGATGATAAGAGATTAAACGACAAAACAAATAAAGAGGACAAGTCATCAGGAAAACGACATAAGATGTCAAACGACAGTTTTAAAGAACGAGACACTAATTTGGGACACAATTGAAATGTAAAAACGGATATTAAAAAATAGCAAACGACAACAAAATTTGGAAGTGACCATGACAAAAAAGTAGGCCAAAATTTCAAACGATTACAAAATTTGGAGAACGCTAGAAAACGACATTGTTGTAAACGTCGCGTCGTTTTTTCTTTGTCCAGAAGAAACGACACGCGAAACATTATATGTCGTTTTTGAAACAAGAGACATGTAGTGCTTTTTAATTAAACTACATGTCGTTGGAAACAAAGTTCCCAAGACTGTAGTTGTTGTTGCTGTTTTTTGTTTTTTGTTTTTTTTTTTGGAAAATGGTTCCCAAGACTGTTGTTAATTAAAATTAAAAGAGCAAAATATTCACATTTCAATCGATTGGGAAAGCGACAAGATAAAACAGGAAGATAAGTAAGAAATCTCAAGCTATAACAATAAAACCTGAAACGACACATAAAACTTTGGGTATAAGCTTGATGTCGTTTTCATGTTTACTATAGGAAACGTCATTCCAGAAATTACTTGTCATTTCTAAACAATAAATAAGACTACTACAAACGAAAAACAAAATAATTAAAACGAAAATGAAACACGGAACCAAAACGGAGTACCTTTAATACGATTAAAGAAAATAAAACTAAACCAAAAATTCCAAAACGTAATAAAATCTGGAGACGAAGTGATATCGATTGTAAATCCAAAACGACAACAAATTTGTGAAACGACGATAAAATAAAACTTATGATAAGAAAATTCCAAATGCACCACCGAACAAAAATTACAAATGACAACAATTTTTCATAAAGGAAACGACCACAAAATTTTGAAACGAAGGTGAAATAAAACCGCAAGGAAAATTTACAAGTCGATTGAAAACGACATTATAACTAAAAAACGACAACAAAGATGTTACGACGATAAATAAAATCAACAGTGAAAATGTCAACCAAAAAAAAAAATGGAAACGAGGATAAAATAAAAATGAAAACATAGTCCATAGTTAATGTGTAAAACTTTGGATATAATTAAGGTTTAAAATTGCGCAATCGAGTATTAAGGCGTTTTCTATTTGCAAGTTAAGGCGTAAGCTTTAATGCGATTTGAGGCGTTAGCCTCAAAATGAATCCATAAAATAAGTTGAAAAAATATGAAAAATCATATAGTAGGTAGAAATCATAACATAACATCAAAATTTTTTTCTTCAAATGTCTATCTTTCAACCTCTTATTGAACATTATGTAAACCAATGTGTTCATCTTTATGGTAGCCAAGTAATGTGTTCATCTTTATGGTAGCCAAGTGATCTCTTTGGACTGAAAAAAACTTCAGAAAAATTGAGGCTACAGCCTCAACATTACACAATTGTGTGCATTTATGAGTTCGCCTCAATTCATAGAGGCGTACGCAATTTAAAGGGCGATTAAGGCTGAGGCTTCATTACTATTTTTTTTCTGCAATTCACTGAGGCGCGCCTCAAATTGCGCAATTTTAAACAACGGATATAATTGTGATCAGGGTTTCAAGTTTTTGCAAAGAAACGAAATGCAAGAAATTACATGCCTTCTCTGGGAACAAAGGACATGGAATATTCCTTTTGTTGTCAGTATATTTTTTTTACAACACGGGGATCAGACCGCGCCCCACAAATCAAGTCCCAGCCCACCCAACAAGGATAATTATAGGTACAAAAGACAAAGTATGAGTACCCAGTAGCAGTCATTCTCTAAAGCCAAACCAGCAGGTCATACACAAAAACAGGAGCAAAACGAACTACCACCATCCCCTGATTCCAATAGCCGTCAGACAATACGCCTGAATGTAAGATTGATTCGGGTTGCATCAGCTTTCGCACGCTTAGGCACCGAGTGAAGCCAATCCCTTTGAGTGTAACCTCTCATCACAAAAAGTGATCCGTGCTTGAGCGTGAAGGAGTGCTGACCGGCATGACCACTTCTCTTTAATCGCTTGCCGGCAGGCTCTTCGTCGTTTCTTCCCTCTGGAATTTACCATAAAAAAAATTTATAAAAAAACCCCCAAAAGCGGTAAAACTGATGCAAGTGCAATGGCTATTTGTTATGACAAAAATATTATGTTTGCATAAAACCGAAAACTAGTGCCACATTGTCTCTGCAAGTATGGTGATAACTAAAAGGAATCATCCAAGATGAACTAGTTCGTAACAAAGCTAGTGAATGTTCCTCTATGACATGGTAGATAGAACAAAGAGATCAAAGAACAAAGAAGCAAAAACATGATTATCACTATACCTTTGGCGTTGGACTTCTTTCCGGGCTTTTTCTTCAAGAAGAAATCGCGGTCACATCCAAAAGAGACGGAAGCAATTTCAGGAGCCGACCCGTAAAGCTTCTCATCATCAGAATGCCAACCAACATGGTCATTACCACCTTTATACCTGTTTAGGAGCAAGCTATTGAAACTACTCCCAGGAAGCGCTTTATGAACCTAAATAAGTCACGAAAAACATGTCCCCCGATTAACTCCTTACCAAACATAAAACAAGCAGAAAGGGCGAGAAAAAATAAACAAAATTAATGTCCTTACGGCCTCTAAAATGTCCTTAAGTGGAGGAAACTCATCCCAACTATGTGCATGTGGCTGATGTCCACTGTACATCAAATCCGGCAATCCTGGACTTGCAACATAGCATGTATCCCTAGGCTGTACCACACCCAATTACAACTTTACAAATAAGTAAGTAGGATTCGGCTCATATGTCCCCTCATTCCTGTCCGCCATTTCAGCAAAATCCAAGATTCCAAATCAATTGAACAATGAATAACTTGTTCTCATAGAATCTGTTACACGCTTTACTGCTCTCAAGCTTTCATTTTTTTTTTTCTTGTAGTCTATTGAACAAGAAAATAAATTTAACAAATTTCAAATCAGCAAAAGACAACGTATTTCGACATTAAGAACTTCAATTCGGCATTTTTATGTTCTTACAAGATTTAAGCACATATACATACACACACACACATATATATATATATAGAGAGAGAGAGAGACCTGGACGCAGGCTCGGCCGAAAACACGAAGGGTGGGCCTGGTCCAAGGGATTTGATTGTTGAGGAAATCGAAGAATTTCCAAGAATCTTGGAAGCTCAGGAACCTGGGAATGTAGAGGACTTGGCTTTCGTCATCGAGATCGAGAATCTGCCTCTTCGGGGTCTCGTTAGGGTTTGGGTTCGTGGGTTGACATACCGCCTGGAACTTTGAACTCATGGATCACCTGTTTATTCAACCTTTACTTAGAAACAACAGAGAGAGCGATTACAGAGAAATGTTTCCCCAAAAAAAAAAAAAAAAACAAAAAAAACAAAAAAAATGAAAGAGAGAGAGAGAGAGAGACTAGAAATAGAGAGACAGCCAACGACAAAACTATTTACGCGCCAAGTACTAGTGCACTATATCCATCTCATTAGTCATGGATCGGAGCCCCGTTTCTCTTTCGGACTCTCTGTTCAAGAAATTACACTACGTGGAACTTTTTTACAAATGTTTTAAAATAATTTCAGCAATAGCATAATGACGTAATCATTCTTTGAAATTGGGGTCGAGGAGGATTCGTTTATTACAAAAAAAAAATAATAATAATAAAATAAAATAAAACACTTTAATATAGGATCTCTCATCCGAATCTCTCCTCTATCACCCGTTAAACTAATTCCAATGAGATATTCGAACTTTACATTTATAGTAAAATGAAATACAAAACCACCACTAGATTATGCTTGAATTATACAATTTTATAATCATTATTATAATGATTCTCCTAACTAATGAATTCAAGTTCTAATATTATAAAATGCTCCATTTTTTTTCTATATTTCAAAATGACCAGTAAGATTTCACTCTAACTCGCTTTTTTTCTTTTTTTTCTTTTTTTTTTTTTTCCTGTTTTTGTTTTCACTTTCTAAAAGACTAAAACCAAACTTTGTTTTTACTCATTAAAATTGGGGTTGGAAAAATCTCTTGTAAGATTATTTTCACATTATCAGGCATGACCTCCACAGTCAATGAGCTTTACAATCTCATAAGACTCTCTCTAGTAAAGTGCCTTAAATTGAGGCTGAAAAGAGTCGCACCATGAAATAGTAGATACCACGGATACTTAAAATTAAAAATTAAAAATCAAAAAATAAAAAACCCAATCAAGATAGTGTATAGGCAGACAGTTCTGACTATCAAGACTAACATTCAACTTCATGTCCATAAAAAGTCCATAATAGCATTATGTACAAACTACATAAGCACACATCTCATCAATACTCACCACACTCAAAACAATAGAAGTACTCATCCACCACCAAGCAAACTAAGAAACAAACTAAATCAAAGCTAAAAACATCAAATGGGGTTTAATTACCCGAGGACGACTAAGCTAGAGAGATTCAACTCATTCTCTTGACTTGTTAGAAGTATAGAACCAGTCCGGCCAGCCCTAGATTTCTCCTCTATATTGAGGGAGCTAGACCAACTGGGCTTTCAATCAGTTTGATCTTCAATTCTATCTCCCCTGATTCGACGTCGCATAGCCTTAACCAAACACTTTGAACCACCTCACCGTTGACGCAAGTGATGGAGCTTTCCCTTACCAGACAGTTATCGCTGTCTGGGACAACCTTCCTCAGTGTTGTCTCACCAGAAAAATTCTGCAGAATCTGCTTCAATCTAGCTGCAGACACCAGTGGTTGAAGGCTGAGGTGTGCGTGTCCCATCTTGTCATCCGTCTTCAAGAGGTCTTTGTCAAACACTTCCTAAAGGGAAAAATAACAATTTCTGGTTTTAAAAATATTTATCATTTGAGAGAAGATACCTAGCACTTGAAATTAACTTTCATGCTTCAACTTCAGAGAAAAATATAAAAGTAGCCTTTTCATGCCTGATGTTCTAAACCTAATTGGGTATCAACACTTGAACGCTATTCTAAACCTCGGGACGGTAGAGTTGTACGAAGTAAATTATGCAGATACATTGAAATGGTTGCAAAAAGGTCCAACCCCACAACTTCAAACACATCTATGAAAGCCAAACAAATTACATAAAAAAAAAATTACTCGTGGATTTGGAAAGCTACAATTTCAAAATCTTGGGAACTTACCAAATTTAGAACGCCAATAGGTTCGGCGAGCGAGAAAGTCAGCTCTTCATTCCACACGGGATTTAGGCAACTATTGATAACCTTGGTTTTTGCAGTCTGCAACAGAAGATAGAAATAATTAACTAAAGCACAAACTTTACCATCCTCAGACCATCATATTCAGTTTCATGAAAAATCATCGTCAAGAAGACTGAGACCCCAAATATTTGTTCATCTTCAGCAGAAAACGCAGGGATAGTATGTATTCTAACACTTCACAGACCAACTTTGAACAAAGACAAAATTCAATTTTACACAACCTTGTAAGACTGTGTAAGCCACTATTTGCTCAAAGTGCGATGAAACAAGTGCATTTAATGAAGGGCGACAAACAAAAAGCATCAAAATCCCAGGAAAAGAAAATGTATCCATAATGGAAACGAGGAAAAAGAAAATGAAAAAAAAAAAAAACAAATTGATGAAGATTGAAGTCACCTGATTGCCCAACTTAACTACTACGTAAGGATCACTGCTCTTGAAATCTCGGATCACAAGTCTTTTCCCTTGCACAACTACAACTTTTAGCAGCCCCAATTGCTCACCCATGATCCGCTTCAAAAATATGCCTATACTTCAACTAATTACAATTGAAACATAATGTCAGGAAAACCCAAATATGCGCCAAGACAATTTGCAGAAAAACGAAATCTTTATGCTTATGAAAGAACAACTAAAATGGCGATATGGCACTGAAATGTTTGTAGGTACACAAATATGAGTTAAAAATGTTGTCCTAAAAATGATGCTCAAAAATACCATTCTAATACACCAAAAACAAACCTAGATATATCTATATCCCTATGTATCTCTATACATATATAATTATACATGAATGTACATATAAAAATTAAAGAAAGAGAGAAAGAACCTTAATAAAGTGCAACGTAGAGCGCAAGAAGAATTTAAAAATGACAAAAGCAGTTATTTGATTATGGAGGAACAGCTTAACTGCAGATAAAACTTTATGATTTATGGTGAAAAAAAAAAAACAGAGAAGCGGCTTTTAGTAACTTTAAAAGCTCCACCATTTCCGACACAAGATCTAAGCCTTGCCCTCCAAAACAACAATAAAAGGCAACAGATTTAAGGAAACCAGACCCTGCATTCACTAACCCCTTACAAACGAAAATGAAAAGAAACCCAACAAAGACAGAAGATTGAAAAAAAAAAAAAACAAACAATATTTTTTGTTTCAGCACCACCAAAAGGATCTATTTTTGGGAAGCCAAAACAAACGAAAATAAGTTAGAAAAACAGAAAGATAAAGAATATATATTTATTTATTTATTATTAAAAAAAAAACTCACAAAAAGTTAATGGAGGTTTGGTGGTGTTCTCGATTGAGTAAACGGTGTTGCTCTGCAACTGCAAGCAGAAAGATGCAAATAGATATTTGGATGGGAAGTAACTTCACCCCCCCGACTACCGGGAACAAGAGGTTCTAGAGTTGTTAGTCCAAATAGTCTGATATCTTACAATATAATATTTTAGTTCTTATTTTATTTATTTATTTATTTATTATCGATAAGACCTTAAACTCTTAAAATATTAATCATTATAATTATTTATGTCCAAATTTATTAAATTTTTAATGAAATGAGTTTTATACCATACATGTGATCTGATTAGTAAGGGTATTTTTAAAATCTAACAATAACTAATTTAACAAAAATTGAAAAAAAAAAACAAAAACAAAAACTCATCTCTCTCTCCTTTCTCTCTCTCCTCTCTCTCTTTCTCTCTCTCTCTTCATTTCTAAATACCCAGATCGACACCACCGTTGGCAGGGGGGACTGCGAATCTGTGGGGTGGGGGGGACCTGACGGTGAATCTGTGTGGGGCGGGGGGCGATGGCGAATCTATGTGGTTTGGAGGGGGATGCCGTCAAAGATTGCCTGCAAAGGTGGGGGAGATTTTTGAGAGATTGAAGGGTATTTCGGTCTTTTTATTATATAAATTATAATTTGAGTAACATTCTGTTAGAAATTTTAACGGTTTTGAACGGAAATAAATATAATGACCAATATTTTAAGGATTCAGAGTTTTCTTAATAAAATAAAATAAAATAAATATCAAACCGTCATTTTTTTAAGAGTTCAAAGATTATTTAGATCAATTACTCTTATAACGATTATTATAGTTAGTTTTGTAGAAATCGTAGGTAAAGCAGATAAATGGAACGGACAAGTGTCGGTTCGGGAGCAACGTGGCTTAGACAAAGACCGGTTCGTTTACTCCATAGTTTCACATGATCAGTGGGGTGCACTGCGGTCCAAACTGACTCTTGACTCTGTTTGCCATCTTCAGCCATGTGTGATCCCCTTTCCTTTTTCCTTTCTTTTTTTTTGGGCAAAAAATCTTGTTTCCGTTCAAACGGAGGACAAACGCGTTGCACGGCACGACAATTGCCAGGTTGTTGAAAAGTAAAAAGAGTATTAATTGTATAGACATTCAGCTCTAATCTTTTACTCTAGTAAAAATAATTAAAAAAAAAAACTTTTAATCTTAAGAGGTGATTGGAGCAACAACTCCAATCCAAAAAATTAAACTCATTTTTGTACACAGGTGAAGGTATCACCAACGAGAATTGCAATAAAAAATATTCAAGGGTCAAAATAATATATATATATATATATATATGTACATGTATATTTATACACGCTAAATATGGTCGGTGACCAATGGAAAATGAATTCACCCCCCCGGTGAGGTCCATTCCAATTACCAGATGTGAAAAGATCTCTGGTTAAAGACGAGGTCCAAGTGGTTTTAGAATTCTTTTTTTTTTTTTGGATTGAAAAGTGACATTAGAATTAAGAAATCTAGATATTGAGACCAAGTTCTGGCATTGCTAAGAAATAAAACGTGTCATCACTAATACATAAAAAATTATCGACTAAAGGAAAACATGTGAACGATCATTCAACTTTATATTACGTTTACTTTTGAAAAAAAACTTAATGTTACGTTGAACATGCGACCAAATCTCACATTTGACCGTGTCTGATAGTCCCTGTAATGAAAAAAATAAAAATAGATAATTAAAAGTTGCTCAATTTCCATTTTGACCTGGTCAACCCTTTATTCCACTTTTCTCTCGAATTGATGGTTGATAAGAAGCAAACCAATTATTCTTCCCCATTTCCTCGTGTTTTCTCCACAAAACACCAACCTCTGATTTCCATTAGGTTTTTAGGTGTTGATATTTATGGTAATTTATTTTAATAAAATCAAAAACAATGATTTAGGTTGATTTTGTTCAATATCTTAATCGGTGTTTCAATATGTATTGTAACACTTACAAGTAGTCAAATGAAGATGTAGATTTGAAATTTGAATATTTACAATTGTAGACTTACTTGAAGATAATTATTACTAATAAGATTATACTGCTGAATAATGTAACAAACATAGATAATATATTGTGGATTTGAATTTAAATGTAAAATATGATTTAGAAAAGATTTCTAATCCTATTCAAATTAAAACTTCAAAACTTTACTAGAAAATCTAATTTAGGTAGGATTCCTAATCCTTTTCAAATTAGAATTTCAAAATATCTAAAGATTTTCAAAAGATCATGTTTTTAATCAAGGAGATATTCATTGAAGATATTTTGAAGATTTTATGAGCAATCAAATTCGGATTTTATTAGTAAATTCTGTTTTGGTGAAAATCTAAATATTTGAATTTCAAAGTGTTTCATGAAGTATTGCAACACATCATGAAATAGTTTTATATTTAAATTAATTATAATTCGAGATCCACTTGGAAATTGGATGTTATTGCTATTTAAATGGGTCTCAAATACAGATTGTTTTACCCCGGACATTTGAAGTATTGCAACACATCATGAAATAGCTTTATATTTAAATTAATTCTAATTCGAGATCCACTTGGAGATTGGATGTTATTGCTATTTAAATGGGTCTCAAATACAGATTGTTTTACCCCGGACATTTGAAAATTCACGTATGTTTGATATTAAATTCGAGTGGTCATTATTCGTTCTTCGGAAGAAGAATTTGGAGTCTTTGGGAGGAGATGTTATCGTTCTTTGGGAGAAGAACTTGAAGCTTTCTAGAAAAGACGTTTTCAGTTGAGGGGATTTCAACGACAAGTTGAGTAATACTCACCGAATAGATCCGTCTAATAGGTTCTAGACGACCGGTGACATAGGAAAAGAGAGTATTTAGATTGTATAAGTCCTAGAGTGCTTATAATCATTTAATATTAGTGGATTACTCGGTAACTGGACGTGATCCCAAGGAATAGATGCGACCGAATCTCGTAAAAATTGCATGTCTTTTATTTATTTACGCTTTGGGTAATTTAATTAAATCCAGTAAGTGATAAAAACAGATCTAACACATTCAATGCCTTTTCTCATAGCAAAAGAGAGAATTACACGGCCTACGTGTACTTTGGAAATTATATCAGAACAAAAAATGCTTGAAAACACCACCGATACTAAACATCACCACTAATAAAACATAACCCCGTCCGGGACCCGCCTTCTATTAACACCACCAGTGCGTTCAAGCATACATCATGACGAAACCAACTTGGCTATAAATCATTATGTATCGAGTGAAAGAAGCAAAAGCATTATAACAGCAACCAAGAGACCAAAGGTGGCAAAGTATCAACCTTGATGATGGGTGTTAGAAATTCAATCATGAATAAACAACATTTAAATTTTAACTATCCCCACGTATAACTGTACATGCAGGCGATGGATTTATCGGTTATAAGAAGATTCACTAGGGGTATGTCAAACCTACCATCTACCACTAATGTCGTCCCAACATTGTTACACGCACTAACCACTTGCCTACCTAAACGTGGGACTGTCTACTGTTATTTTTACAATCTACATGGGGGGTGCTTCCGGGGTGTGACTGCTTGGTACATAATTTTATTCTTGTTTCCGGGTAGTCGAATTCCGTTCACCTTTCCTTTAATTCTCCAAGCCAGAAAAACTAACTCAAAAACAGGTACTGAAATCTGCCACAATAATATAGCTTTGTAAAGTTGATTAGTACGGCGGACGAGCTGCTGCTTACCGTACACACTTTGAGCCTCTCTTTCCCACTCGATGCTTCCACTTGCTCTGCATTCGGGGGAAGATCACAACTTCAGAAGAAAAAAGAAAATGAAGGCAGCTATTATGTAGTACAAGGATGGAGACAAGTACCAGAGGCTCGTCATCAGAAATTTCTGCATCCCCAGCAGCAGGCTCTTTCTTGGTTTTCTCCGGTTTTACAGGACTACTCGCAACAGCATCTGTTTCTTGATTATGTTCGGAACCTGATTTCTCTTCTTCTTTAGCCTCATCTGCTTGAATATCTTCAGAATCTGATTTATGCTCCTCTTTAGCCTCTTCTCCTTGAATGTCTTCAGAATCTGAGTTGTCTTCCTCCTTAGCCTGCTCACCTTGAATATCTTCAGAGTCCGCTTTCTCTTCCCCTTTAGCCTGCTCTCCTGAGGCTTCACTTGATTCAACTTCATTATCCTCTTCGGAATGTTGTTTCTCTTCACTCTTCTGGGCATCTTGTGGGCTGCTTTCCATATTGTCATCAAGCCTCCCTCCAGTATCAGGTTTCTCTTCATTGGACTCCTCCATAACATCAGGACTTCCCTCCTTATCTTCCAACTGTTTTCTCTTGGACACTGATTTCAGTTTGTTATCAGATTCCCCCTCATCTGTTAAGTTCTCGTCCATTTTCTCATTGTGCTCCCCATCTGAATCCGGAAACAATAAAGAAAAAAGTTAAAAAGGAACAATACCCAGGAATCGTCGATCAAGTTTCATGCATCAGAAAATCGTACAAAGTCTTAAGCAGATATTGACGATTAAATGCACCACTGATAACTGATGAGACTCTTTACCTGAGTTCCTTTCATCATCAACTTTAGATTTCACGGTGGGCTCAAGATCTGACACATCAGAACTCTCTTTTTCGTCAGATTCAGAATAATTACTTTTAGATGCACCCTTTCTTCCCTGCTTAGAAACTTTTTTTGGTGTTCTTTTCCTTTTCTCTCTACAAAATCAAAGAACGCTCAGTATCTACAAAATTCGAGAAGCAAAACCATTGAACAGCACCAGAGTCAAGTTATTACTCACATCTTAATTGCTTTCTTTTTCTGTCCCGAGCCGCCAAAATTTTTAGCCTTGCCAGGTGATCTGCAAGACGTAAGAGTGAGAAAGGAAGGTGGCATATACAGAACAATAAAATCAGTACTTCATACAGAAGCATTATCGCTATGACACCAGCACATGGCATCATGCATTGGAAAGAAAAACTTACATATCTTTTGCAGGGGAACTCTTTGATAAATTCACTTTCTGAAGATCATGAAAGGTAAAAGGTCAATATTAAATCATGATACATAGCTCTACCAAAAAAAGTGGTTACGGTTCCAAGAGAAGGTACTGATGAGAATCTTAGACCTTCGTAGGCTTGCGACCATCGTCTGTAAGCTCCCAGCGTTCTTTTTCCAGACGAAGTACTTCTACATCTCCATCATCATATAACACCTTTCATAAAACATTGGTGTAGAACTACTTTAGAAAACTCTTAAAAGAAAATTTGAATCATGTAATCTAATGAAAGAGAGATGTGGGAGGCTAAAACGTGAAATTTACCACATGTTTCCTTTTCATAGTGTCATATGACTTCACTGTGCCTTCATAAAATCTGTAGGTTTTCAGCAATAAAACCAAATCAATAATTGGTGTTGGGGATTACTAATATACAATTAATAATGAAAAAAAATTCCAAGATTAGGTTTTAAATCCCCATCAATTAATTGTTATAAACAAATCCAAACTTTTTACTTAAAATAAGTACATCAATACTTGCATGTGTCACATGGAAGAGCAGAAGGTTGAGAAAATTTTTCTTGATTGGTTGGACGGTTAGTATTTCCCTAAACCGACCCAAACTATCATTTGCAGTGTTTTAGCTTTTATCTTCTAAACAATTTAGCACAGAAACAGTGCACTCACTTCTTATCCATAGGCCACCAAACTTTTATTCTGCAGCCAATCAAGTCTTCAATATCTTTTCCACCATCCTTCTGCGGATTTGAAAAATAAAATAAATTCATGTTAAAGAGTACTATAGTTTTAAACCAAACCCTAAATGATTAAAATTAAGTAACTCATAGAACAGTGCAAGAAACAAAAAGACTATTACTTTACATAAGCAGCCTACATATGTACACATGCGTCTTTACGTGTATGGTCAGGATGAGAGAAGAAAGACCGCTCACTTAAGAAAAGCTAAAACAGTAATCATGGTTCTGCATACGACATGCAACTTAGAAATCTAAAACCGAAGTCATATGCTGAGGCAGTCTCATAAGAGGCAAATAAATATATATACTTTTAAAGACAATCACTGTTGCTTATGAAAGATATATACCTTTGCCAAAGTTGAAATGCTTTTTCTTTTCCGCTTCTTTGCAGATCCCGCAGAAACCTGGGTATCATTGTCTGTTGGCTTCTGCAAGAACCAGAGAAGAGTAATTGATATTAAAACCAAAACAAAAACAAAAACAAAAACAAAAAACCACATGCACACACACACACACAAAAATAACAACTGGGTGCAAACCCAGGAAAGGAGTCATTAATTAGCAGAGGAGAGGAGCCCACCTCATGGTCACTGGCCTCTCCAACTTCATCTTCCTCATCCTTGTGACTCTTTTCCAAACCTTTCCCTTTGCGTTTTGACGATGAGGTAAAATTCTTTTGAGAGCCTGGTGTCAACAAATCCGATTTGTTGCACCCAGAAAGCTTTCCCTGCATAGGCATTTTGTACCTCAGATCAGGATAAATCTCAGGTTGTGTATCAATATATAAATAATAAAGCCCTCACTTGAAGTAAATAATCTCCAGTATCTGATAATCGGGCCTTTGAAGCACTACTAGGTACTCTGTGACCGGACATTGACCTTTTGCGCTTAGGAACTGAAACAGATGTCTCATCACTGGCTTTTCTTTTTTCACCTTTTTGATTTTTTAGATCAGGTCTTGATTTTTTGCTCGGGGAATGTTCATGACCATTGGTTGATGCAAACTTACTAGATTTTCCCGAGTTATCCCAGTTTATTTCCCTCACCATTTTTAAGATATCAACATCATTTTCAGCTTTTCCTGTTTCAGCTGAAGTCGACTTGTCCTTTTTATACTTTTTGCCCCTGACACTATAGGATTTTATGCTCTTGACCATTTTCCCTAGAGGAACTTCGTTTCCGCCCATTTCACTTTGCTTTAAAACCTCATCTTCAGCCATTTCTGAACCAAGCTGTTGTAAAAAAGTAGAATACAAAAGGAAATAAGAAAAAAGCACAACAAGGCAGTCAGCAATGCAAGGCAGATAATAAAAAGATATTAACTTGAAGCGTTGTTAAGCAGCATAACATACCGTCCCACTAGTTTCCAGCTTAAGCGACTCAAAGTGTGTCAGTGCACTCTCCTCAGCCAGCCAAGTTTGGCCCTCAGCCTACAATAGAAGTCCAATACATTAATCCAGATCTAATTTCATACTGGAGAACGGGACAAAAGTCCAAACCATACTAAATAGCATCAGTGAGAAAAAAGGTCTATATGTACAGCAATATCATTCATCAAGTATGAATTGAAAAACATTTTCAACAACCATGTCAGCGGGAGAATCAGTGTATATACAAAATCAGAACAAAGAAAATTATATCTTGGTACAGTAGAACTGACCACAGACTCATCCCCTACTTTCTTCTCGTATGGTTTGTACATCATTGGAAGCAGGGGAACTGATGCAGTCGACCCTTGAACTTCATGCTCCTTCGGAGCTAAGCGCTTAATTATTGACAACCCAAGGTCACAAATAGCATGTGAATTCTGAAAAATTCAATTTAACATACAAAAGTCAAGTTTTGTTCTTCGACAGCAATTCTGGATATGTCAACGAATGATTAAAGATTCACAACCATATGGAGAGGAGATATGTTAGAACCGACCTTCGATTTCGCTGCATCAACTATGTCTTCAGACTGCTTGATGCTTTGAAAGATGGACATTAGTGTAGAAATGGTTTCTCTTAACATGTTGCTACTAGCTTCTGATTTAGCATCTTCATCTCTATGCACCATCATAAAAAGAATCAAGTACAATTGCCTGAAAATTACAGAACGAACTGATTTTTATTTGAAGAATAAGCCAAATAGCAAAATAAATAATTTCTATAGTTACTTTCTAGTCAGACATCAGTTGTATAGAAAGAGAGAGAGAGAGAGAGAAGGGCGGGGGCCGGGGGTTGACTTGGGAGAGAGAGAGTTCCAGCTGTGTATCATGCGGAAAAGCTAACCCATGTTGATGTATGTTGGACAGTCCAGCATACACACAAAGACAATATTAGTTCTCCCTTCATCTTCCCCAAACTCATTCCAACGTCCACAGGGCAAGTAATATACCATGTGGAAGATATTTAGAAAAATATAAGGGGAAAAGGAAACATGATATACCGGTATAGTACTTCAAAAGCTTGGACATCCTTGCATTCATCAACGTTGGGGCATGAATGATGAGCAAGAGCATGAACCAAATATGGTAGAATATATTCAGGATAAGTTGTCAAGGAATTTGCATCATTTTGAACAGAGAGTTGTCGCGCCTTTGTTTGTTGATACATCTGAATAATGTCAGCTAGGTTCTGCTTCTCCTGTAATTTCCGACAGGAATAAAAACTATGCCATATAGGTACCTACACAGATAAATGACTTTGAACCAAACGAGTATAGAAGAAATACCTCTTGAAACTCAGATGGTTTGGATCCAAAAGTATTGAAGAAGAAAGCACAAGCATATTTTCCATCCAAAAGCCGATCCTTTATGTAGTGGTGAACTTTGCTCAGAAACGCTTTCTTAGCTTCAGGGAAACTAATCTGAAAAACCCAACAGTTAAATGCTTGAAACCAGCTTGCTAATTGCAAGAAGACTATCTGAAAATATGGAAAACAAAAAATAAATTGCAGACACTAGAAAGGAAAATCTTTAGGGGCCCAACCTCCGATGTCCTCAAGGTTAAGTAGAAGATGTCAAGAGGTATTTTATCATCCCAGATCTTTGACAGACGGAGGACTGCCTTTGCAGAAGCTAGCCGCAAATGGGCTTTGTCAACTGAACTGTAAATGGCACAAATTTGTACATGAAGATTCAAGCTACATACCACAAGCAATAATTTTGAAACAGATAAATCAATCAAACAAAAAAGATTGTGTTCGATTTTAATAATACCTCGATTCTATATCTTTTGACATTTCTCCAAATGAAAGTATGTTCCTAAGAATTTCTAGAAGACCGTTGATATTTGGACGAACATGCGCATCTTTGACGGGCAAGTAGCTTTTGACCAATGTCTTAATCCCATATATCTGCCACCGACAAGAAGAAAAGAAAATATCAAGGTGCAACACTATGCAAATACTCGTTAAAACAGATCCTAACAATAGAGGGAAAAACCATAATGGAAGAACCTAGATAAAGTAGCCATATCTGATCTTTTTATTACGTCCAGAAAAATAAAACACCCAACAAAAACTCTCCCAAAAATTATCAAACCTTTAACAAACAAACTTCACTTCTTTCATCCCAAGAGGTCTTCTCTCCACTTTCTTTCTGTAAGCACACAATAAGGGAATGGATGAGAACTAATCAAAATAAAATCACAAATGGTAGATATAGTATATATCCAATAGATGTAGGCGGGCATACTTCATCGCGTTTCAATATCTTATTTATTATAAAGTCTTCAACTTCACTCTCTCTTGTTTCAAAAACGGGCATTGCAGTCTGTGCTATACAACCCAGCGATTGTAGTACAGCAGGCAAATGAGTCTTCTCCTCCAACATATCCACAAGTCGCTGCAAATTGAGAAACATCATGTTTTGCAAAATGCTAACACTACCATCGATAGAGAAATCATACTGAATTGAAGTAATCCACAATGATGCGTGTAATATTAAAATAAAACCTTGTAAAGAACAGAAAGTGATTTAAGTCCGTCATCCTTTGTTATTGCTGCAAGGGCGTGTACGGCGTACTTTGCCTGCCTTCGACTGCCTTCTAAACATACTCTCTCCAACATGAGGTCTATGGAACTGCAAGTAAACAATCATACATGAGCGCAATTCACAAGCGAATGACTCATGAACAAACAACACCACAAATCACACCTTGTAGAGACAGCTAGCTGTTCGCGAATGGTACCACCAGCCTTCGCTAAAACATGCAAAACACCTTCCTTTACGATTTCATCACCATCTTTAAGAAAATTTATGAGTTCTTCTTCTGCCCCACTAAGTAGCATTGGTCCAAAGCGTGCAAGAATCTGAAAATTATTGAATACCAAATTAAAATCTTACTTTTGAGAAAAACAAAAGGTAAGATCTAAACTTTACACTTATAAAGCTGAAACTCGTTCTAAGGCTATGAAGAGAACTATAGAAAAATAAATTAATAAAACTAAAAATCTGGTCTCGCTTTAGAAGATATTTAACCCACAATGATTTTCCGCCCCTATAGAGCATAAAGCAATCACAGGCAAGCAAACAAAAACTGGCACATAGTGGTTGTTCAGAGAACCGAGGAAATGCATGAACCAAGAAAACACATAGAGAAAAAACAAAAGTACACAGCTAACTGCAGGCAAAAGGAAGTGCAAGAGATAGAGACTGGAACATTACAAGCAAGCATCTTTACACTCTTGTAGTAGACGAAAAGAGATGCAGAAGTGATATGTTCTTACCACCAGTATATTCATGCATGATGAAGTATACAGTGAATTGCTAGTAGATTTTTGTTCAGCAACCTCCAGAAGAAGTTCCTTCACATGCTCCTTGTTGAAAAGTAGATAGGAAATCTTCAAAGAGAGAGTGCTTAGAAAATCATATAACCGGTGCTTTTCACCAAGAATCTTAAGCAAATCATCCTGCAATTAATTATGAAAACTACCATAAGAAGGTAACAAAGAAAGCAAAAATTCTTTATCTTCTAGTAAAAGTAAGACAGGCATGGTAAAGCTAAGCTAAGGAGATCAAAACAGAACGTAATACCTGGTTTCAACTTTCAACTTTAAAAAATGTGGCAAAGGCAGCAATTGTTTTTTAACAGTTTTTCATAATCAAATCTAATTTGGAATGATTACGCAAATTTTTCTCATTCAATTGCATAAAAACTACCCAACCATCAAGCAAAAATTCCAAATTAACACCATTGAAATGGTCAAGGACCTCATAATGAAGGCTTCACTATTTGTTACAAGAATATAATTCACTCAAAAATGTTGCACCACCAATAAATCATTCTTACCCGGGAAGTACTAGCCTGATGAAAGCTCGTATTTGGATCAACAAGACTCGTAAGAATCTTCCAGACGTTGGCATCTTTCAACTGATCAAGAATCTGAAAGTTCTCTTCTGCCTTTACCGGGTCAGCAAATGAGCGTGACATTACACGGAAACAATAAAGAACTTTTTTTTGGATCTCAGGAGCATCGCCATCCTGCATTTGAATGAGAATCAAACAATTTTCTTTTCATAATATTTCTTGTAGCCTAGATTTTTCTATTTTTTAACAGTTTGCGAACCTGATACATCTGCCTGAGCGACAGATACCTCTGCATCTCTTGCTGTAACCTGCAATCCAAGAAGAAACCTCCTGAAAATCAGTTTATAATTCATCAAAGACCACAAGTAAAAGTCTGGAAGGCTGATTAAATGTTGCAGCCGGGAGAGGCAAGAATTTGCATCATACCTTTGCTTCTGCTCCAGAATCTTCTCAAGAGCCTTTATCTCAACTTTATCAAATCCTGAGAAGACTCGTACCCAATGTTGAACTTTATCTTTGATTGAAAATTCAGTAGGAAACAGCAATCCACAAAGAACGGATTCAATTGTATCAGATCTGCGTATGAAGCAATCACTAGTCAAAATACAATCATTTAGAACTCAAAAAATAGGGAAGGAGAAAACTTCAGCGAGTCCCTTCAACTTAGCCATGGATCCACTAAAGATACAAAACTAATAAAATTTGAGGGCAAAAGAGTTGCCATAGCAACCCACTATCGTTATTGTTGATGTTTGTGTTCCTTTGAAAAGCAACCCAAAAAAAAAAGATATCTGAGGGCCTAGTAATATTGGTACTGTAAACTGCACAAACTTGAAGGCTTTACCTGAAATCTTTATCATAGTAACATCTCAAAATCTTCCCAGGAATCCAATCAAATTCGTTAGTCTTGATGGACCCATCAGCATACTTCACGCAATACACCCTGTATATCTCCACTAACCTCTCCATGGTATATTTTTTAACAAGTAGCTGAAAATGTGGATAGGCAAAAATAAGTAAGATGAATAACCAGCAAGGGATGGTCAAAATCAAAAGAGAAGAGTTGCAAAAGGAATATTTACAGATTTGTCTCGAAGACGTTCAGCAACAAGTTTCACAGTTTCCAGTGGAATGGAACTTAAATCACGACATGCCACGTCACAAATAACAGCAACGACTTGCTTTCTTACTTTGTCATCAAAGTCCAATAGACGGTCACAGAGTGCAGCTAGAAAATTTAACCCAAGAAAAAGTTAGAATAGAACAAAAGACAAATAGACTTGTAGAACACTCGATGCACTTACAAATAATTTGGGGAGCTTCAGCCTTAGAAGCATTAGACAGCAGACAGCTCTTCACATATTCGAGGACAGACATCCTAACAGTAACGACTCTATCGGTCAACCTCTTCAAAAACTCAGAAAAGATCGGTTGAAAGGCTTCAGATATAGTGGAGCCCGGTAAAGCAAACAGGTCTCCAACCAAGCCAACTGCCTTGAGACGAGTATCTAGCTGGTCAGACTGCAAACATTGGAAGCTCTCACTGAGAAACAATTCACCAAAAGTTCACAAATCTTCAACGATTGACATACAAATATGATTTATTGTTTGATGAATCTTGAAGAAGGAATGATCATACATTAAGAAATCATCATTGGACTGAAGCTAAAATGTTCACAAAGAAAAGGTAAAACGTCAACATATTTTGAAAATCATACAAGTAATTCGCTTTCTTATTGCTATCAAAACACGAATTTGACCAAATGGACAGCAAAAGGAAAAAACATCAAGTTTAACAGAAGAAACTACTTCCTGACAGGAAACAGAGATCGTCAAATGCAAAAAGTACAAAGGGAAAAAAAGACGGCATAATCCACCGAATCAGTGTTTACCAGTAGTTCTCCTGTTAGGTATGGTACAACGCCTGTTATGATCTGGGGAGCGCAACGGTATACATCATAAATCACTTCATGGTAGTCAATCTCATACTTTACTGGCTGACTATCTCCTGACATTGATGATATAAGGAACTGTTTGATACCAGCTTCAAGTTTTCCTGCACATTGTTCTATAACATTCATAGCAAGCCGCCTCGCAGCCATACTAACATCCTGGAATTAAAATTTCAGGAAAGTCAATTTCAAAATAACATGAAAGGGGGGGACCCAGTTCGTGGCTATAATAACATAGCAGCAAAATCTAGTGCAACTCTTACACTAAAAACAATAAAAAAGAGTTGAGTATGCCAAGGTAGGAAGAGATCCTCACACTTTTATAACGACCCAAGACCGACAATACAATAAATAAAAGATCCTCTCGTATTTCCTCACTCTCCTCTAAGAGAACGATCATGATGGTCTGCATTGATGAAAGAACACTTTCAGGATGATCATCACTGCACGTCCCAGAAAAATTTACAGTATAGTTAGTAACCAAATAAACATATATATATATATATTAATGAAAGAGCACAAAACTTATAATCAAACCAATTACAAAATGATTAGGGAACAAGTAACCATTCTGTATTATCCATTCGATAAAGCCAACCAGAACAATTAATCAAAGAGATAGTGCCACCATTTTAACAGTTCCTGTTTCCTACATTTAACTTCTTCTACAAGTTTTTGACTCTTTCACTTTTAACTCATAAGGGAAATTTTCTTGTTAAGATTCTGAATTTCCAACAATGACTAAGTGATCAAGCAGTTGATTAACAAACCAATAAACATTAAATAACAATAGTTTCAAAAAAACGTCACGTACACAAATTTCCTCAAACCATCCAAGAAGCTAAATGATTCCTCAGAACTTTCATTTTATATTCTTTTGAGGAACTAGATTAGTTGACTTAGAACAAAAGTCCAAAAGTCCAAACTACTTAGTCATCATTGACAATTAATAATGATGTCAATTATCAGAATTATGAATCAATTATCCTCAAGACAAAGTACATTTTCCTACTACTCCTAAAAGTATTGAAATTAAAGGGCAGTGAAATAAAACAAACCTGGCAACCGCAAAAAACGTACTGAACATCTCATTCACCAGACCATCACATTCAAGATCCAACATTACAACGCACGATCTGTATTTCGCAAGAGTCTCCAAAATGACAACCCTCCTACCAAATGATGGACCGCTTGTGTCACGTAATCCATCAAAAGTGCCAACAATCAAGTGAAAGATATCCTGCAAACAGATCCAGCTCAAATTAGGTTGAAGATTTCAAAATCCATTAATCAGTCCACTATTGTACAAGAAATGCACCTTTAGAACATCATCAGTATAGGGAGCTTCTGGTGCAGTAATTCGTGTTATCTCACACACACATGTTGCAACTAAAAGCTTGACATCCCTATCTTGATGCTTCAGCAGTTCTGGCTTGACAACTGCATCGAAGAAAGGCTGCATTGACTCTAGTATCGATGCAGATGGCGATTGATCCAACTCAGAAAGACATGTTGTAGCTTGCTGCAATTGGAAAAGTAAGCGAGACAGTACCAATTAGCCGAAAATTATCAGAGATCTTTAACTTTACAGGGAAATACACTTTTTTTTTTTTTTGCTACAACGAAATATAGTACTTTATGGACTAGGTTTAAGCATTATCCACAGTTATATCTTGAAGTTCGTGGACATTCAAATTGGAACCCTAATACAACTACTTGTTTCAGTGCAAATGAGTAATTCAGCCTCTGGAAAATGTAAAATGAGGCTAATTTCCCGTCAACTCTAGCTTACCAAAAGTAAATCAACGCTAAAGCAACAAAAAAACATAAAATTCGAACCTACAAAAAATTAAACAAAATCATTGGGAATACCGTATGGACGTGATTCAGTAACCAAAACGGAAAGGGGAAAAAAAATCATCTTTCGGAATTTAATTTTGTGAAGCTCAACAAAAATCTATTAACTAATATCAAATTTCACGGTATTGAAATCCCTAGCCAGACAAAGTAAACTTGCAAAATACTCCCGCCTAGCTCCGGAAATTAAAACGGAATTCGAAGCACAAATCTCGAGAAATTTTCGTCCATTAACTCCGAAAGAAGAAAAACGTTGGCCAACTAAACCCTAATTCAACTACTACGGAGTTTTACTGGAGCTGAAAATTCCAGTCTTTGAGGAAAATTTGAAAAGAAAAGGAGAGGTTTTGCAGAGAAAAAAAGTAAATTAACCACGAAAGTCGTTACTTTCGAAGGGGCTTTCCCTTCCAGTACTCCAATTGAGCTTCGAAGGAAACGAAACAGAAGGTTAACTGAAATAACTACCCGAACCGAACCAGAGCGTGAATTCGCGGCCAAAAAAAAGGAACAAATTGTGGAAATTTGATTCCGAAACAACTCGAAGAGGAAAGGGAAGCTGAAAATTTGAGAAATGGCGAACCTTTAGGAGCTTGACGAGAGCGTCTTTGGTAGAAAGAGGGCTCCCGAGCTTGGATCCCAACTCCTGGAGCTGCTGCTCAAGCTTCTGAGCCATTTTTCTTCGTCGAGCAAACGGCGTCGTTTCAGAGCTCCGGAGCTCTCGAGCTCATCCGGTCGACGAGGGTTCAGGAAGAGTTTGAAAGTCGCGAGGGAGAGAGAGAAGAGAGAGAGATAGAGAGAGAGAGAGAGAGAAACAGGGGTTTTCTGTGTTTTTCGTTTCTTTTATTTTTCTTTCTTTTGTTTTGGGGTTTTCACTTCTTTCTCTCGCCGAAAAAAGGGCTCTTTTTTTTTTTCGAACAACAAAGCGAAATGCGCTGCAAATGAAGCGAAATTGCACGTATTACTGATAATTATCCCCCATGTGTTTGATTTTTTAGAGTGTGTTTGGATGGTAAGTTTCAACTTAGCATCTCAAAAAGTTTTTTTATTTTTTTCTTTAAAAGTCTTTGTCTTTTTTTTAAAAAGTTTTTTATCTTTTCTGAAAAGTCAATAAAATTTACTATTTCAACTTAAAATCTCAACTCAAACTGACGAACTAAACGAACCCTTAGTCTTGATTTTTTGCGCCGGTGCCCATGTTTTTACTGTATTTTTAATTCTGCCGGCTTCATATTTATGCATTTGGCTTGATATTTCTCTTTATTTCCATCCAATACCCCGAATTATAGATTTTCATTCAATAAAGCTCCTAAATTTAAAAACTTTTTCCTCGAGGTATTTCATAGGCTGATATGCATCCCCGGACTTGTTTTTGTCGTGCAGTCCCCACATTTCGTTCCATGTCTAATATAACCAGATAATTACCTCAGTCTTTTTTCTATCTATTTAAAAAAAGGAGAATTATACAGAGGTGTTTTACATCATCAATGAAGTAAAATTTATAGATCACAGATTGTTTTTGGCTGATTGAGATTAAAATGATACACCCAATTATTATAGGATGTATTACACCATATAACACAACGCAAAAAAATAAAAACAAAAAACTTTTTTTTTCCCCTGAACAAAGGCCCGAGAAACCTCCATGGTCTCCGGCTACCCATTCACCGATGGCCGTAAGATCTCCGACGACGGCGGCAAAGCTATGGAGTCGGCAGAAATCGGCGGTGCGGAGGAATTACCGAGCCAACGCGACCCAAACCATCCACCGGCGCTGAAGATCGAACCTGGCCGCAATCCACTGCGAGTCGCCGGCTAACTCGCTTCCCCTCCGTCGGATCTGTGCTACCCACGGTGGGTGGTTCTTGGGTCGGCTGATGCTGGACGGTAGCGGATTGGATTGGGTGGTCGGTGAGACCACCGTTTCCCTCGTTCTCTTCACCTCTCACACGCACTCTCTCTCCTCACTTCCACTTTTTCTGTCTAGACTCACACTCCCCATGGACGACACCTCTCGCCGGAAACCTACCTCCCGCCCGGACCCCCTCACTCGCCGCCGCTCATGGTGCTGCTCCTTCGCCATGCCGCTGTCGAGCCCACCAAACAGCATCTCGATCCACCATTCCGAAGCCCCCCGCCACGGCAAGGCCGAGACACCCCTCGCGATAACGGCGGTCAGTAACTCGGTCCCCAGCTCACCTCAGAGCGCCAATCTGGGCTGGGTTTAGTCGGCCGGATCTTGTCGCCGGGGAGGGTCTTCGCCTGGCCGGTGGTATCAGGAAGAAGGGAGAATTTTTTTATTTTTTATTTTTTTTGTTAGTGATTGTCTGTAATTGGATTTATTATAGATTTTGTGAGCATAGAAAATCTACATCTCAAAGTTAATTCAAATGGTTAGAAAGTTTTACCCCATCGTGGAATTGCCCATAAAAAAGACTTACAATCATCCATTTTCGTTAACAATAATTCCAAGGTATTTGTTTCTTCTAACTATTTCTTTCTCAATTTTGATTTACATCATAATTGCTGTCTATGACAAGCTCAAATATTTATTTGCTATAGCCTTCTAAATGTTATTTTAAGGGGTTTTTTTTTTTTTGATAATTTTCATTTGTGTTTACTGAATTTTAATGCTCTTGTAATTTTGCTGCCTAAACTTTAAAAACTTGTAAAAATAATGCATGGACAATGAAATATTATCATGTTTGATCCTTTCGTCAGTTAAATGAATGAAGTTGCTGACATGATAACAACAAAGTGTAATCTAACATGAACAAACTTTATTTTTGCTTCTTGAACTTTAATATTGTTGTACATTTAACCCCGAAACATTGAAAACTGGTGTTTATACTCATTAAACTTTAAATAGTTAGCAAGAGTACTTCTCAAACGTTAAACTGTTAACAAAAGTATCTATTGTTTCATAATTTGACACTACCATAATAAATAATTATTTTAGATTAAAATCTCTATAATTACAAAAATATATTTATAAATTAATTTTTAAAAATATAAATAATCTAAAAAATAAAGAGCCAGTTTTAAAATTTTTACTTTTAAAATTGAAATCATTATAAAAAGAAATTTAAAAAACTTGTATATTTAAATTCCTTTAATTTTTTATAAACTTTTACGGTTATTTTTGTAATTATAGATATTTAAATTTATATTTATATTTATATTAATTTTTTAAGTAGTGTCGAAGTATGAAACAATGGATACTTTTGTTAATTCTTGCTAATTATTTAAAGTTTGAGATATATAAACACTAGTTTTTAAAATTTCAAGGGATAAAATTACAAGAATATTAAAATTTATAATTAGTTTCTTCCATTCAATTGATGAAAGGAACAAACATGACAATATTTCATAGTTCATGACGCAAAATTACAAGAGTATTGAAGTTCAAGGAGCAAAAATTCAAAATTTTTTTTTGGTTTACTGTTTCTATAAAGTTGAAGAGATTGAGTTTATAATCAAAGAATTATAAATATGACTTCTTTATCATATTTAAAGAAAAATTTAAAACTTATACTAGACTTTCAAGAAGATGTTTAAAATCTTAAAAATATTTTTATGTTTATTCTTTGAGAGCCTAATAGAGTCAGGTATATCTATTAGAAATGCACGTTTTTTGTTGTTAGATTTTGTTCAAAAATTAGGTAAAAATTAATAGGTAAATAAAACTGAGGGCATTGGTGGGGGACCCATGGAGTAAAAATTTGTTACCATACGACCAAAATATGATAAGAAACAATGGAGGAGCACCAAAACAAAGTAAGTCCTCCCACACATGATTAAATGCCCTCATTACCCAAAAAAAAAAAATTTGAAAACAGATCGGATGAAGTGGTCCTCGCCGGCGTCGGCCATCATCCAACGTCGCCGCCGCAACCCAGCAAGAGTGCGAGCCGCCACTGCGGAATCGCGACCTTCTATACCATCGCCGACATCGCGAGCCCCCTCCGCCCCACGAAGAAGCGAGAGCCGTCCACCGTGGGTCGCACAAATCTGACGGGTGTGGGACCGCCGATTGTCCAGATCCGGCGAAAATTCGTCGCCCATGGGGATAGTTGCCACCCCCGCCTCCGTTGCGATCCCCACCAGCCTCCGTCGTGATTCCCTCCCGGCTACCGTCGCGATTCCCTTGCGGCGTCAATCGCGTTTCCTGCCGTGATCTGTGGGTCAAAACCCACTTTTCGTGGATCGCCGACGGTGAGTCTCACGCCCTTCTTCTCCTTCGATGAGTTTCAGAGGGCAAGCGGTGATGGGGCGGTCGGTGGTTGGTCGACATCGGTGAGATCTGGGTTCGCGCAAGGGAGGCGGAGATCTAGGTTTCCCTTCCTCTGGCCTCGAATCTCACGGTGGTGCCATTGGGTTCTTCTCCGCCCGGGATAAAAAAAAGAGGTCTCATTATAATTTTTCCCTAAAACTGATAATTTCTGTTATAAATTTGACAATTTAAAAAATAACCTCGTTGATACAGCAATTTTTCATATTTGACCATAAAATTTTAAATATATATATATATATATACATTTTACCATTTAAAAGAATAATAAAAGATACGTCAAATCAACCTTAAGCCAATTACTGTTAGATTAATATCAACCAAAAAATTACTGTTAATTTAATGAACTGGAGTTGGAGTTGATTTTATTTCTGTTTTCCTTTTCTGAAACAAAAAAAAAAAAAAAAGACATTATACATATAGATATAATCATTGAAGCCAGCACATTAAATTTATTCATTATCAGACTTACACATGTTTATTTATTACTTTCTCCAGGAATATGTACATCGTTGTTAAAAAAATAAAATTAAAAATATTAAAAAAAAAAAAAGAGGACAACAACTAAAGAAAATGATTGTTAAAAATTAAGGACTTGCATCTTTTTTTTTCTTCCTCCTTTTTCTCTTTTCTTTTTTTTTTTTTTTCAATGATTGCAATATTATCATTAGTCAATCAGTATCAAAAGCTTTTCACGTTCTCTTATTTTCCTACTTGAGGGTAATAAACTCCCAAAGTAAGAAATTTTCCCCTTACAAGAAAAAAAAAATTCATAAAGTAACAAAATACTTATGACAGACGTGTACAATCTTTTTGTGTCAACTGTGAAGTTATGGTTGTTGAAATTTTATTTTATTTTTGGTTAATTATAAATGAGTGTTGAAATTTTTTCTAGACTGACATGTATGATCCTGTTTAGGGAATTATTTAGGGGGTGTTTGGTGTATAAGTTGAGTTTGAATTGAGTTGAGATTTTTAAGTTTGAATAGTAATTTTTGTTGACTTTTTCAGAAAAGACAAAAAATTTTTTTAGAAAAGATAAAAAACATGATGAAAAAAGTACAATTTAGTTTAAAATAAGATGGAGAACCAAACGGGCCCTTACTTACATTCGATCCATTTTATCATTCAAAAACATGTTTCACATCAAAAGAAAAGAAGTAAATAACATTTTAAATAAGTAATTAAAGTAAACAACATGTTTTAAAGTCCTCACTGAGAAACTATTCACCATAACTTCACAAATCCTCAATGGCTGACATATATAAATGATTTTTATGTTTGATGAACCTTTAAGAAGGTATACAGAGGTCAAATTATCTAAATTCAGAAATCAATAGCCTGAAGCTAAACTTTCTTAAAAAAGGTAAAACGACTACTTATGTAGATTCAAAGATATTGACACCTTAACCCAAATTCAGTCCAAATAAAACAACAATGAAAAAAGAAGTGTCCAACAATAATTGCCACATGAACATGAGGGGAAGAAAAAGTAACCATTAATTTTCTTGTTAGGTACGGGGCAACTCCTGCTATGATCTGGGGAGCACAACGGTATACATTGTAAATCACTTCATGGTAATCAATCTTATACTTTACTGACTTGCTATCTCCGGTCATTGATGATATAAGGAACTGTTTGATGCCAGCTTCAAGTTTTCCTGCACATTGTTCTATAACATTAAAAGCAAGCCTCCTCACAGCCGTACTAACATCCTGGAATTAAAATGTCAGGAAAGCCAATTTAAAAATAACATGAGAAGGGAAGGATTGGGGTAGACCCAGTCCGTGTCGATAAATAATAGCAGCACAAATCTAGTGCCAAGGTAAGAAGAGATCCTTCCACTTTTATAACGACCCAATACAGACAATGCAATAAGTAAAAGATCCTCCTGTATTTCGTCACTCTCTTCTATGAGAAGGACCATGATGGTCTAAATTGGCAAAAGAACACTTGCTGAATGATCATCCTTGCACGTCCTAGAAAATTTTACAGTGCAGTTATTGAACAAATGAACATACAAAAATGTATCGAAGGGCACAAAACCCTATTAGCAAACTGATCAAGGAAAAAGTAATCATTCTTTCTTTCAAAAAACTTAAAAAAAGAAGAAAAAAGAACCATTCTGTACCAAATTCCAGTGATAAAGCCAACCAGAACAATATAATCGAAGAGATAGAAGTACCATTTTAACTATTCATGTTTCCTACATCAACTTGTACAAGTTTTAACTCGTTAAAGAAATCCAAAGTAAATTTCTTGTAAAGATTTCAAATTCCAACAAAGACAAAAGGGATAAAGGAGTTCATTCACAAATGAGTAACAATAAAAACAGTTCTATCAAAGAAAGGGAAACCGTTGATTTTCTCAGTGGAAACAAATGTCATTGACCCACCAAAAACGTAAATGATACCTCAGAACAGTTTTTTGTATCAATTGAGGAACTGCAAATAAATTGCTACAAATAAAAGCCCAACCCACTTGATCACCATTTGAAATGAACAATGGACAGTCCATTGTTTGAATCAAGTGTCAAATTACCATCAAGACAAAGTACAGTCCTGGTACTCCCGAAAGTATTGAAATTAAAGAGCATTGGAACAAAGCAAACCTGGCAACATTAAAAAACTTGCTGAACATTTCATTCACCAGATTATGGCATTCAAGATCCAACATTACAATACAAGATCTACTTTTTGCAAGGGTCTCCAAAATGACAACCATACTACCACTTGATGGACCACTCGTGCCATGTAATCCACCGAAAGTGCCAACAATCAAGTGAAAGATATCCTGCAATAGATCCAGCTCAAATTAGGTGAAAGATTAAAAACCCCAAGGATGACAAAAAAATCCACAACGCATATCTATTAGAGTAGTACTAGGTTCACCAACTCTAATCCCAACCTTTTGATACAAACTCACATGAGAATGAGTTGTCATCTTTTTACCGGTATATGTAATCTCTCATCATTAATTGACGTGAAATTTTTTAAACTCCTACTAAGAGATTGACAATTGACATCTCACATGTCACATCAATTGTGATTAGAGTTGGTGTCCCTAGCGTTATTTAATCTATTAATTATCAGCTCACTTTGTATAAGAAATGAACCTTTAAAACATTATCACCATAAGGAGCTTTAGGTGCAACAATTCGTGTTATCTCAATTACACATGTCGCAACTAAAAGATTAGCATCCCCATCTTGATGCTTCAAAAGTTCTGGCTTAACAACTGCATCCGTAAAAGGCCGCATTGACTCTAAAAACGAGGAACATGGTGATTGCTCAATCTTCGAAAGACATGTTGCAGCTTGCTGCAATTGGAAAAATAAGAAATAAATTACCAAGCAGCCAAAAGTCATCTTAGATCCCAACTTTAAAGGGGAAATACACATGTCCTTTTCCATAATTAATACAGATGGTGTACAGCTAGGTTCAACCGTTTAAGCATCATCCACGGTTATATCTTGAAAGTTAAGGACATTCAAAATGGAACCCTTAACACAACTACTTGGCTTAGTGCAAATGAGTAATCCAGGCTCTAAATATAATGTAAAATGAAGCTAATAACCTGACAATTCTAGCTAATCAAAAGCAAGCCAACAGTAAAGCAACAATAAGTATAATGCGAACCTACGAAAAATTGAATAAAATCGTCGGGAATAACGTATTGATTTCAATAATCAAAAAGGAGAAAAAAAGCTAATCTTTTGGACAGTGACGCAATATAATACCAGCTCAACAAAATCCTCCTAAACAACATCAAGTTTACCAAAATTGGAATCCAATTAAACTTGCTACATACTATATAGCCTACCTTCAGAACTTAAAATTGAATTTGAAACATAGTCTCAAGAAATTTTCACAGCCAGTTTGGAAAATTACTTCGGACTTAAATTTTCTAGGTTGGTTTCCAAAACTCCCAAATCCACATCTCTCTTCCATTTTCATCAACTTCAAATTTCAAAAGTCCAAAACTTTCTTATTTTAAGTCAAAATGAGTTTTTTTTTTTTTTTTTTTTTTATCGCTCACAATGACTAGAAGAATAAAATAATATTCATATGACATATTTTTTTCTAAACTCATTTCAAATTTTTACACTATTTTTTATATCACTGATCATTTTCAATTCACACTTCAACCAAACACACATTTCCAAACCAACCTCCAAAACTCCAACTCCAACAATTGTTCAAAACGGGCCCTCAATTTTAACTCCAAAAGAACATGAAACGTTCGCCATCTAAACCCTAATTTAACAATTTCGGTTACTCTCTGGTGTTGAGAAATTCAATCTCCGAGGAAAATTTAAAGAGTAGAAAGCTTGTAAGATAGCACACGAAAGTCGTTACTTTCCAAGGCTTTCCTTCGAGTTCTTTCGTTGAATTTTGACGGAAACCAAACAGAAGATTAACTGAAATAATTATCCCCAATCAGGGCGTGAATTCATGGCCACGAAAACAAGAAATTTTGGCGTTTAATTCCGAAATAGCTGGAAAAGGAAAAGAAAGTTGAAGAATCTGAGAAAATGCGAACCTTTAAGAGATTGAGGAGAGCGCCTTTGGTGGAAGGAGGGTTTTGGAGCTTGAATCCCACCTCCTTCAGCTCCTGAGCCAATTCCTTCGGTCGAGATTACGGCGTCGTTTCGGATGATTGGAGCTCTGTCGCTCATTTGGTCGACGAGGTTTGGGAAGTTTGAAAGTCGCGCGGGAGGGAGGGGGAGGGGGATACGGGGGGCTTTCTCATTAAAATATGAAAAATTAAGGGAGAGTGATATTTTTCAGTCACGTAAGGGCCTGTTTGGTGCACAAGTTGAGTTTGAATTGAGTTGAAATTTTTAAGTTTGAATAGTAATTTTTGTTGACTTTTTCAGAAAAGATAAAAAACTTTATGAAAAAAATGCAGTTTAGTTTGAGTGGAGATGGAGAACCAAACAGGCCCTAATTTAATTGATGAATATTTTTTTAAATTTAATAAAATGATTGTTTATTAATTTTTTTAAATTAGATCAATTAGTAATTGATTATAAAAATTGATGATTTACGTTTTGGTCATTGATCAATCAAATTAACAATATTACATAATCAATCATTATTTAAGAAAATTGATTGACTATTTTAGGAGTCATTTAACTGATTTTTAAAAACTTCAGTCATTTATTTAAAAAACTTATTTAAAAAAAACTATTTAATTATAAATTACTTGGGCATGTGATGACGCCCCTTATTAATAAAGTGTGATTGTCGATTTTAATTGTCTGATTTGGTATATAATAGGCCTTGTTTGCTAGTGGGGAGTTTTCCTTTCTATTCTAAGTTGACTTTCCTTTTTGGGCAAGATTTATGTAAACGAGAAAGTAATCTTTTTAGGTTAGGTCTCGTTGGGGAGCACTTTTCCAAATGGTGAAACACCATCTGATTTGCAAATCGGCGTTTGAGAGACTTTTGAGTTTCCAAAAGTCTTATTTACTATTTTACAATTTCTTTTATATTAAAAATCAACAAAACAAACATACCAATACATATCTTTTTTCAATTATTCTTCCACTAAATACAAAATTCCAAAACAACTTTTCTTTCCCCAAAAGTTTTTACTCAAAACCCACATAACTCATCTCAACTCCAAAAGTCCCAACGATAAAATTCTGTCTCCAAAAATCCCCCAAACGGGCCATTGATTCTTGACTTATTTACGCATGATTTCGTTTGATTCCTTTGCAAGGCTAATCTTGGAAGGTTTCCTAATCTGTTTATACTTTGACCTCAGATAGGTGGTCGGATTGACTCGAGGAATCAATTTCTTAGGTCACTTGTCTTGGCTCGACCTAACAGGCACTCGAGTCGTCTTTGACTGGTTATCGGCTTGATTTTTTGACTGATCTCCTTGAATTACGATGCCACGTGAAGATTGAGAGATGGGATTTGAAATTTGACTTCAACAATAATGTAGGATGATACTTGATTAATTTGGTTTTTTATATCGATGTATCATAAACTATCAGCAATTTACATATTGAATTTTTAATTTTAATAATTTACATTTTGAATTTTCAATTGTATAATAATTTACCCAGTTTGATAACATTGTAGTTTCTAATTCCACCCTTATTCCTCCACCTTCTTTTATTTCCTTTGCTTTTTATTCCTACAAAATATAAAAGGATAATAGAAGTACTTTATTTTAGGGTCCGTTTGGTGAATGAGTTTGAGTTGAAAAAATACAATTTGAGTTGAAAATTTTTGTTGACTTTTCAAAAAAGACAAAAACTTTTTCAGAAAAAGATAAAAACTGAGATGAAAAAGTACAGTTTGAGTTGAAACCTCAAACGAGGCCTTAATTTTATCAAAGATATATTTGAATTTTATATCTCACGTGCTTTGCAAATACAAAAAATTAAAACATAATGACATGTATCTTCCAATAGTTAATGAAAAACATTACAAATCCTAAAATAAAACAGTGAATTTAGAAAAGAAATTTTGAATTTTGCATTGTGTAAATGTTTGAAAAAATTTTCAGAATTTTTTCTCAAAATATATTTTCAAAAGTAAGTTGATTAAGATTATTGTTGTCCTTTTATTTTATTTATTGGTCGATAAAACGAGAGACGAAATTAAAATAAATTTCTCACATTTAAAATATATCTTTATAATTTTAAAAAAATTTTAAATAAAGTGAAAAATAAAATACTTTTAAAAAATTATTAAAATCAAGAATAATTTTAAAAAAATTATTTAATTTAATAATTTTAAATAATTAAAAAAAATTATTGAAGTTAAAGAAATGTTCCGGGGTGCAAGCAAGGGAACAAACCCTAAAACCTGAGAACACAGACAGTACATCCCGCTCAAAATCAAGCAAAAGAAGCCTCCAATGGAGGCCGAGCACGATGACAAAAAGGCCCTCGAGAGCCTCCCAAATGCGGAACCAGCTCCTACGGAAGCTCCCCGGAAAGCTCTGTCGAAGAGCGCCCAAAAGAAGCTGGTGAAGCAGCAGAAGTACGAGGCGAAGAAGGCGGAGAAGAAAGCGCAGGCGAAGTTGCAGAAGATGAAGGAGGTGGAGCGGAAGAGGAAGGAATGGGAAGAGACGCTGGCGAGCATCCCGGAGGAGGAGCGGTCGAAGCTTATCGAGTCGAGGAAGAGCCTGAGGAAGGAGCGGATGGAGAAGAGGTCGGATGAGAGAGAGAGGAAGATCGAGAGGCTCACCAACGCCAAACATTCTGGTCAGAACATCATCATCGACCTCGAATTTTCTCACCTCATGACTCCCTCCGAGATCAACAGCCTTGTTCAGCAGGTTTTCCTCTCCTTTCCTTTCCTTTCGATTCCTCTTTCTTCTTCTTTTCTTTTCTTTTCTTTTCTTTCTTTTTTTTTTTTTTTTTTATGCCTTGCACAGAATCCAGTACTGAGTTTGATGCAGACATTGTTGGTGCATCGTGTGTATCTGCTAAAATTTGTTCAATTTTAGGTTCTAACAATGTGCCTGGATTAGATTTCATTGGTGGCCAGTTTTCAAAACGATGATCCTTACACAGGAGTTTATTTATTTAATGTGATTCTGCTAATTCTTAGTTAATTTCTAGAATGTTCTTTGATCTTTGTAAATTCTGATAAAGTATTTGTTTAGTTCCCATTGGTAATATCGGTTTCGAAGTGATTGCGACATCGCGAGGTCCTTTGTTTTCAAATGGGTGTTCTTACACAAGGGTTGTGTAATTCGATTCTGCTATTCTTAGCTCTTTGATTTTTGTAGATTCTGACAAGTAGTTGAATTCGTTCTCATTGGTAAGAACGGATTGAAGTCATTCTAAATTCAAGAGGTCCTCTGTTTTCAAATTGACGTTCTTAAACATTTTTTGTTTTTCTTTAATGTGATTTACTGTTCTTATTCAATTTCCATGACTTTATTCGATGTTTGTAGATTCTGATAAGTAGTTGATTGGTTCTTATTGGTAACAACCGTTTCGAAGTCATTGTAATTCGTGAGGTTCTTTGCTAATTGTTACGAACAAATTCTGCAGATTATGTATTGTTATGCAGTGAATGGAAGATGTGCGAACCCGGGCCATCTTTGGTTGACTGGATGCGCTGGAGAGATGGGTAGTCAGTTGCAAAGGCTCCCCGGATTCGATAAGTGGATAATCGAGAAGGAAAATCGATCGTACATCGAAGCTTTGCAAGACCAGAAGGAAAATCTTGTGTACCTCACAGCTGATTCAGAAACCGTGCTTGATGAACTTGATCAGAAGAAAATGTATATAATTGGTGGATTAGTTGATCGAAATCGGTGGAAAGGGATAACCATGAAGAAAGCACAAGATCAGGGCATCCAAACGGCAAAGCTCCCAATTGGGAGTTACTTGAAGATGTCCAGTTCGCAGGTATAAAGCTTGTAGCACGCACATCGGTTTCTCTGACTCAGCAAAACTGTTTATTCATACTAAGTAAGTTGCCGTTTCGACTTTCGAGTGCAGGTCCTTACTGTGAATCAAGTAGTAGAGATACTCCTCAAGTTCTTGGAAACCAAGGACTGGAAGGCTTCTTTCTTCCAAGTGATTCCTCAAAGGAAAAGAAGCGAAGCTGACACAGAGGTATACCAAGAAGTAGACGGAGAAGAGAACCAAGAGAGCGATGGCCAAATTGATACCAAAAGGCAGTGTATTGAATCCCCTTCGCTTGGTTAGAGGATACTCAGGATTAAGGATTTTGTCATATTTCAGAAAACGACCACATTTTGATAAGTTTCGAGGCTCGAATTGAATTCTTAGACACTGTCTTTCTAAATTCTAACGCTAGAATTTTAATACCAAAATGTTCATATTTTTTTGTCTTTGTTGCTGGCACTGAGTTATCTACTTGGATATCACTTCCCAACCTAGTAGCGTCGAATTCAAATGCACAGTTTTCTTGCCATTAAATGAAATTGTATATTAAAAGCCGACAATACCAACTTGCTTCCATAGCATAGTGGTAGTGCGTTCGCTTCGTAAGCGAAAGGTCGCGAGTTCGATCCTCGCTGGGAGCTAACTTTTAAGCTCTCTCTCTCTCCTTTTTTGGTTTTTTGGTACTTGACTTAAAAACAAGTCTCGGCAACTTTCAAATAAATTTTCATGCAGATTTACTACAAATAGCAGTCTTAATTAATTTGAAGAAATGGCCAGGAAAGGGTTTATTAGATCTCAATTCATCGTAAAGCCATTCAAAAAAGGAAAAAAAAAAAAAAACAGTAAATTAAATCCCCAGCAGAAACAACAACCAAAAGAAAAGACTTCATCCCCACCAGACCAATTATCCAAACCATCATAACGCCTACTTATACTGCCCATGTTGTTCTCCATCAGTCACCGGAGCAGCCTGAGAATTACTGCCAGAACCCCCTGCAGCGGCGGCGGTGGAGGCGGAGGAGCCATCCTTGAAGTATCCGAAAAACCCGTTGTGGTGAAATGCCACCGGGGTGAAAGCCGCCACGCTTCCGTAGTCGATTGCCGGCCTCTTCATGAAGGCCGAAACGACGTCGCCTCGCATGGAGACGGAGGCGGCGGCGGCGGAGGAGGATGACGAGGAGGAGCCGGTTCGGTCGCCCTCGGCGTCGCGGTAGCGGTGGAGGTAGAGCGTGAGGGGCTCGATGTAGTCGTCGAAGCCGAGCTTGCTCATGGCCCACAGGACGTCCTCCGCCGTGATTGTCTTCCGCTGCTCCCTCTGGCAGCGCTCGTTGGCCTCCCCGGTGATGAAGCTTATGTACTCCGACACGCACTCCTGGATCGTCTCCTTCGCGTCGTCCGATATCTTCGCGTGCGGCGGGAGGATTTTGCGCATGATTCTGATCACGTTCGCGATCGGCATGAACCGGTCTTGTTCACGGACCATGCAATCGTTGTCATCACCGCCGGCGGCGGTGGCGGCGGAGGATTGGTTGGTGGTGATGGTGGAGTGGTTGATCTGATCGGAGAGCCTGATCACGTTAATGTCTGACGGTTTGAACCCTGGAACAAGTTTAATTGAGTTTGTTTTGGACCATTTCTCACATTTTCAGACCAATTAGGTAACTACGTAAGCAAGAACAAGCTGTTTATCTTACCTTAAAAAAAAAAAAACACACACACACACACACACACAAACTAACTAACTAACGAACAAAGCACAAATCATGAGTAGAAAAAAAAAAAAAGTTTGTATATCCATTCTTTGCAAGGGTCTAATTTTAACGTTCGTTTGGATCGTTAGTTGAAGTTTAAATTTTTAAGTTGGAATTAGTTGATTTTTTAAAAATTAATTATAATTTTTGCTGACTTTTCAAAAAAGATAAAAATCTAGAAAAACAAAAAACAAGTACAATTTAATTAAAGTTAAACTAATGTGCCAAATAAATCCTTAAAATATCATAAATACAATTTGTTTATATATTAAATGATCATATGATATTAAATAAGCTAGTAAAAACTTATATTTCAACAAATGGAAATCGACTTTTTTTTGTCCTTTTTTTTTTTTTTCATTTTAGGACAGAGAAATCTGACAGCTCTTCTACATGTAACCATGTTTAATAACTTTTTTCTGGTAGAATTTTACATAAGTAGTATTTAGAAATTGATAAACTAGCCTTGCCTTACTCACAAAAAAATAAAAAATATGAGAAGAAGAAGAAGAATAGGAAGAAGAAGAAGACAGACAAGCGAACGTAACAGTGCTGGTACTTAAACAGCGTATGAAAAAATAGCACTGGCAAAAAAAAAAAAAAAAAAAAAAAACAGTTATCACTTCCCAATTCTCTCTTTCAAATGTCAAGAGAAATAACTGGTTAACGCACTGTGAATCTGTGATCCTTCATTTCATCTGGTGAAAATGGGTTGGAGCACAGCTTAATATTGGAAAACTAGAAGACTATTTAAAAGAAGAAAAAATGTACAATAGTGAAGAGGTTGAAATCCTCATATAATTCGGGTTACTGTATGTAGTAGTCAGAGGCGGAGGGACAGGATGCTGTAGCCTCCACTCAAATTTTTTATTCTTTTAATTTTATCTTAAAATTTTTTAATTTTTATAATTTATCTCCATTAAAAATAAAATATTCACATATAGTCTTTATTTTGTCTTTATTAAAAATAAAAAATTCTCATATAACCTCACTAATATTAATTCCGATAAAAAAATTTATACTTTTATTACTTTGTCCCTATTAAAATTAAAAATCATCACATAAATCTACTAAAATGAAAAAAATTTATCACATAATCCTCATTAAAATTTGTTTTATCTTAAAAAAAAAATTTAATACATGTCCCCATTAAAAAAAATTTATGACTCCGTCCCTATAACCGTTGACACCTTAAAAATAATCCAACGGTGGTAGCAACTCAAACTCTGAAAAAAGCAAGATGCAAAAATGGCACTGGCACAACACACACACACACACACACATAACGGGTCATGGGAAAACACGTGAGCACCGATAGGAACTCGGGAAATAAAGTTGAGCAGAACACGGGACTGATCCAGTGGGACCAGTTTGGCGTTAGTATCTTACGTGGACCAATCCGATGCTGTTTTCTGGAGGTAACCAAGTGATAGCAGATTTACGGTGAAAGTGCCCCATTGGCCTCAAGGAACAATTTTTTTTTTTTTTTTAACTACTTTATCCTCATGTAATAAAGAAAAATACAGAAAATGAGAAAATATTCAAAAGCCTCAAATAAATGACCTCGAAAGAAGAAGAGAAAACGGACCAAACCAACCATATTCGATATTGCTCTATGGTTTTATCTGCAAATTAAAACTGAACTGTAATGAAGCTTTTATGCGAGAATATGGGTTTCGGTTTTCATCTTGAAGATGATAACTCGGCAGGAGCATGATTTTTTAGCTAGAAAAAAAGAAAAAAAGAAAAAAGGAAATAAACAAAAAGAGCGTGTCCAGCAAATAGCTAGCCAGTTTTTTAACCAGAAGAAACGGCTGCAAACTGCCCAGACAAGGAAACAAAGAATGGCTACATATATATATTTGTCTAATAAGAGGTGATATATATATATATATAGACTGAGTGGGGCCCTTCCCTTGAGAAGATGCCATGCATGAATGCCAGATGTTTAACGTGGGGTCAGAGATTGCATGCACGTTACACGCCACTTGTACTCCGTCCCCTCTGATCACTCTCTCTCCCCTGTACAGTTTTCTTCCGTTTTCTACCACTACTTTTTAAGTGATGTTCTTCACCCACTTCCAGATTCCAGACAGTCATTTATTTCTTAATTTTAGATGTCATCTTCATAACAGTAGCACAATGGACCTTGAATTAAGTGTTCTTGAACATTGTCTTTCACTCAGTTCAGAATAACACAGAAAAAAAGCAGCTTATAAAACATATGTATACACATACTCAGCAAACAGTACTTAATTTAAGCTACAATTGAACAGGATTTACAGAATCAAAACGAACAAAAACATGCATCTGAAACACTCAAAAGCACAGATTTACATACATTATACAAACACGCATATATTGAATACGTGTGTGTGTCTATATATATATATATATATATATATATATAGATAATAAACCAATCCCAGAGAGATCTCAAGTATACATGAACATATAATTAAACAAAGACAAAGTTGCATGCATGACAAGATCACGCCGAATGAGACTCTAATAAACACGAAAAAAGTGTGAGTTTATATGCTTACCGAGTAATTAAAAATTGAATCGTTTTGGAGATACAGAGAAAAAACATAGCAATATTTAACAGTTGAACTAAACAGATAAATTAGGAGCAAATTAACAAATATATTGCTTAAAAAACTTGCATATACGTATATATGTATGTATGTATATACATTACCTGAACTAGTGTTGGGGATCTTGCGGTAGCCATGGAAACCACCACGTTCCATTTCTTTTTGCCCAGTATTCCAACTGATCTCTGTGTCTACTTTCTCCCTCTAAAAATGAGGCTTTGATTTTCAAAGAGCAGACGTTAGTATTGGGGTAGCTTAAGTGTCGAAATTTATAGTGCAGCGAAGAGAGCCGCCAAGTGGCAGGGCATTGGCGAGTTCCACGAGAAAACCCGGCGATTGCCGGTCATTATTGGCATTCACTGGTCGACAGCACCCCAGATTGACGTTGATGTAACCGGCAGTCGTAGGTTTATGTTGCCTCCCCCTGTAGGCTGTGTCTGTCTCCCAATGCTTGCATATAACCAGGCCGCTCACTTAACCCCTCAACGGCCCAATAGGCATTACAACCAGGCGCGGGGCCAAATATGTATTGCAGTGAGACGTGTACACTTTTTTTGTTTTTTTTTTTTCCGATACATAAATTTTAGTAAGGGTTATATGAAAATTTTTAATTTAGTGAGTTTATATGAGAATTTTTAATTTTAATGGGGATAAAATAGTAAAATGATAAACATAGAATTAAGTTTAGTCGGGATTATGTGAGAATTATTTGTTTTTTGTGGGTGTAAAGTGAGAACTATATAATAATTTTTTATTTTTAATGAGGCAAATTATAAACATTAAAAAATTTTTGAGGTAAATTTAAAGGAACAAAAAATTTCAGTGATTACAACCATTTACGAATTACGTTTTTTTTTTCCTTTCTTTTGAGTAAAACTTAATTTCATTGAATTATTATTATTAAGAAAAAAACAATACAACTCACTGACTCAGCGTTTTTTTACTTAAAAAAAAAAAATAAACAAACTAATGATCAGCGATTAAAACTAAACTTTTCTAACTTATTTTTGTCTTTTTCTAAAAAAATAATAAAAATTTTAATTATTTTTTAAAAAGTTAAACGAAACTTCTTTTTAAAAAATTTAGCTCCAACTGATAAATTAAATGCAAACTTAATAATATGAAATTTTTTTTTTTCTCTTAAAAATGATGCTAATATGCTTTTATTTTGAACGTATTTATCCAAACATAGCAATTTAGTACATTTTTTTTTATCTGTAACACGGATAATGAACGATATATATATATATATATATATTAAAGAAGATAGACAATAATTTTTTTCCTTGCAAGTAATGTTGGACGAGAATTAAACTATAGAACTTAGGTAATATAATAACATGAAAATTTTCAAAAGAAGTCAAATGAAGTGCTAAATAGTTTAATTTTAAATAGCTTTAAGAAAATAATTTTGCTACTTACAGAGAAAAATTTGATAACATTATTAAAACTTTTTCGCTTAAAATTTAAACAACCCTCGAAAGAGATTTTAAAAAAAAACCCCCCTCAAAAATGGGAAAAAGTCGATGACATACAAAAAAATCTCTCTTATTTTATTTTACTAGTATGTATATGTGCATTGCACGTATATACATATTATAATAATTGATAGTGTAGATTTTATAATTTATAGTTTGATAAAAACTCTTAAGTGTCTTAAATTTAGTATATATGAAATGATCTAAAGTTAGTGAAAGTAGTTTTTATAAAATAATCTTTCATTTGTTTTAAATTTATCTAATCTGAAATTTAATTAAAAAAAAAAAAAAAGGGGAAAGAGAAAAGAGAAAGCCATTTATGTTTAATTAAGACAACATTTGTTTCAGTGACAAAGTAAGATAAATAAAATGATAACTTTGATTAATAATGATAATATAGAATACTAAAGTTTACATAATGATAATACATTATAATCTTAAGTAGAAATATATATATATATATATATATATATTCAAAATTAAGTTTGTTTTCTTCATCTAAAGGTTCATTTCATCCTCTAATTCATGGTCATTTTCTTCATTTTTCTTGGTGTCTTCACCTGTCCGAAGTCCATTGTGTTTTTCAGCTAAAATGAGTGCTCTTTCGACATTTTTAAAGTTGTTTTGTTGAGCATAACGTGTTTTTGTGGTTTCGGGAAGAAGAGCTTTTTGCACTTTTTTGGGAACTTGTCTAATCTTTTTGTCCACTTGTTTGGTAGATGTCCGATCGGATATTGGTTGTTGAGCTTTGCATTTTTCTTTCGGCCTTAGTGTGATGAGAATTTGCAGCCTGGATCCTATTACTAACTGGATTTAATATAAAGATGACATTGTATTTGTATTAATCTGTATTGTTGTCTTATCTTAAACCTCTTATATAGACAACGAGTTTTTCATTTGTAGATAAACGATTAACATTAAGGAATTGTTATCATTTTGAACCTGTAATGGAATTAATGTTGTAAGTGTTGAAAATAATAATAATAGCACTACGAAACTTTATCATTTTGAGAGTTCTTCTTGTTTACCAAAGAAGTTTCTACCATCATTTTCTTTGCATTACATTATATTGTGTGGGGAACCAGTGCATCCACCTTCTGCTTTCACCCTCCTCACTTTCCCGCTGGTTCTGGCGGTTATCTTCGTCATCCTCTATCGCTCTTCCTTTAAGTGATCCGCGACATCAACATGACGACATACTAATCATATGTCGCTTATATTATTAAAATTAGTAATTTATATATGGAATAAAGTTATGCCGTGACTGTGTGCTGAATATTTGAATTAATGAAATGGATTGTTTCCCTTACTTTTATGACCACATGGTTGCTAATTTTGGCTTTTTAAGGTCTTTTAAGTTTTGGTTCTTCGTCTTTGGTGTGTCAACGAAATTATATGTTTATTGTGGAAATACTGATCTGCCGGTAAAACTGAAAAAAAAAAAAAAAAAAATTATGCAATCTCAGGGCCGGAAAGTGAAAAACAGTCATATGATTCAAATTCTCTACGTTCCACATGCAAGAAAAAGTTATAGTTCATAGCAGAAAAGCAAGATCAAAGATCAAGGAAAAAAAAAAAAAAAGCTCTACATATAAAAGAAAAAGATAGCAGTACTACGTAAGGAAAAGATACCACAAAAGTGAGGAAAAAAAGTCCTAGGACGTTGGTTGATGGAGAATTGGAATAGATACGGAATATGGACACTACGTTTGTCTACAATATGTTTGATCATGTCATAAAGAGGTTTTAGCCAAGTCTACAGTGACTCCGAATCTCTTTCGCTCTTCTCATCTTCGCCGTCGACATTAGTGATGCTAACACCAACTCCTGGATTTACAAGTCCATTTCTGTACAGCAAGTCCAAGTTATGTAAATACTGACAACTCTTACCATTTGGCAACTGCTGCTTCCCACTTTCTGTCAACCTTTTGAAGTATTTGTTGATGTTTTCCCATTTCTCTTTACACTTCTTTTCTGTTCTGTTGTAACCCATCATTTGCATACCAGCAGATATCTCTTCCCATATGGATCCTTTGGCACCTGAAACTCGAAACTTGTGATCCAACGCAGTCCGGAGAGCGATGAGGGCTTGTACCTCCGCTTCTGGCCATCTAGTTTTGTTATTTGGATTGCCTTTTTTATCTGGTTGAGAGTTAGTTTCAACCCCATTTTCTTCCACGTTTTGTCGAGCTCCCGGTTCGGGGATTTGAATTTCTTCTTCACCCAACAAATTCTGGAGAAAGGAAATGAGGGCTAGGCTACGAGATATCTCTTCGGCTCTTACCGCCCCATCCCTCTTGTGTCTTTCTATCTCCAGTTGCTTCCAAGCTGCTTCTCTCAATACTCTCTCTTTCTCCATCTTCTCTATCATCTCTATCAATTGCTTATGCATCTCCTCTTGTTTCTCCATCACTTCCATCACCAAACTTTGCAGAAAATGCTCAACACTATTCCTCCTTGATCTTCTCCTCCTCTTCCGGTTGACGGGACCTCTTAAGTCTTCTGCCAGGTATTCAACAGATTCAACACCGTCATCTGAAGATGAGCTGAGGACGGAGAAGAACCTGTTGAATTTGTGTAAAGTTGTAGTAAATATCAAAAGCGTATGAAAATTTACCACCAAATATCGAAAAACCACTAATGTTAAGCCAACTTAATGACTAATTGTGCGAATTTCTCAACAACGCAACCGTGTAAGATTTTCAACACCAAGATGACTTGCGTTGCCGGCACACCACTTTGAATTACCAGTCTCACCAAAAACTCTGTAGAACACAGATAATGACTTTGAAGATCCATAAAACTACCACCACACAAACACATGCATTATAAATGTGCTTCCACTTCAACTCCCATCCAAGTGCAACCCAACAATGAGGAAAATAACCAAATGCAAAATCTATAGAACACATTTTTGACTAAATTAAGACGAACAGATCCTAAGACTCGATAATAATATGTCCCACCACTGTTCTTCATCAAACATCTACAACTAACTCACTAATCTAACAATAATTCAATGCTTATATGATCAGTATTTCTTTCTTGAAATAGAGTAACGAGTCCAAATAATCCTTAAACTCTTTTAAAGATGACGATTTGATCCATGTTCTTTTTTTTTTAATTATTTTTAGCCGAGATGACCCTAAACTCTTAATTTTTGGTCGTTATGGTTTTTTCCGTCCAAAACTGTTAAATTTCTAACAGAATCTTGCATGTGTAATGCATATGACCAAATCTAAAAGGGTATTTTAGTAATTTAATAATACTTAAAAACCTAGAGAACGGACCTTGGCGAGGTGGCGACAGGTGCGGGCGGCTTCAGTTCAGCGATGGCGGGGGAGGGAGGGTGGGGGGTTTGAGTTCGTTTTGGGGGGATCTGGGTTTTGAACCCGTTTGGTGGGGGATGGTGCTTGTGTTCATCGGCAGCAATGGTGGGGGGAGGGGGGGCTCAGTGACGGTGAAGGAAGGGGGGGGAGGGCTGGGCTTTGAGTTCTATAGGAGTGGGGAGGGTGGGCTCGGGCTGGGTTTTGAGTTCGATGGGTGGGGGTTGGGGCTGAGCTTGGCGATGGTGAAGGATTTGGGGGGAGCGGCTCGGGCTTGGCAACAGCAAAGGAGGGGGGGAAGCTGGGTTCTGGGTTTGGGTTAATTTTCTGGTTTTTTTTTTGTTTGAGGGAAAAAAAAAAAAAAGAAAAAATGAGGGAGAAAGTAAATGAGTAAGAAAATAGAAAATCAAGGGGGTATTTTGATCTTTTTACTACAAAAATTCTAATTTATGTAAAATTCCGTTAAAAATTTAACGATTTTGGACGAAAATAATCATAATGATAAAAAAAAACAATTTAGGGTCATCTCAATAAAAAAAAAAAAAAAACCAAACCATCACCTATAAAATAATTCATAAATTATTTAGACCAAGTACTCTTTGAAATAGCCACATCCAAAAAGGACATTTTAGATATTTCAAAAAAAGAAGTGTTCAATTAATAAACAAAAGAAACCCATTTTATATGGCTCTTCGCTTTATTTCTAATTAAACTATATATTTTTAATTAAATTTTTATTTTTTTAAATGAATAAAAATTATAATTAATTTTTAAAAAATTAACGAATTCTATTCAAAAAAATTTCAACTCTAATCAGAATAGGTGCTCCGAATACATGCTAAATTACATTCTTAACATTAAAAACAAATTTCAAAAAAAAAATACATATTTTGAGATACCAAAAACTCACCTAGACTCGTTCTCGAGTCCACGTTCGACGCCGTTCCGTTCCCAGCCTTCCACGAAATGACCCGACCCGACAACAACCGAGTCATTTGCCGCCACGTAAGCATTCCCGGAAGCTAAGCCTTTGACTTTCACCGCGCAGTCGAGCTCCCCGTCGTAGCAACCAGCTTGGCTGCTCAGAAACCCGGATTCTAGGGTTCCGGCGAGCCCGGCGTTGGACCTGATAGGACGGAGTTTCTGCGGCGGCGAAATCGGGCGGTGATTGATGATGTCCGGCGAGTGAATCACGGCCGTCGGATGGTCGTAGACGAGGTCGGTCGGCTCCGGGAAAGGAGCTATGTGCTGAGGGAAGCCGTCGGGGTTCGGTAATTGCTGTTCTCCGGCGATAATCTCCATGGCTCTAATGGTTAAAATTAGAAAGTAAATTGAAAACAGTAAGGTAAAAATAAAATAACAGAAATAACAGCAAAAAAAACAAAAAACAAAAAACAAAACAGAGAAGAAGAAAGAAAGAGAGAGGAAATTTGGGCTTGAGGGAAGTGAAGTGAAGTGAAGGTGTTCGTTTGAAGGGGTGAAAAAATTGAAACAGAGTTGAGTAAAATGAAATGAAATGAAAGTAAAAATTGGGGATAAAATGGGCTTTCAATTTTACGGAGGTTTCTTTTTTATTTTGGCTGCCATTAGTTTGTGTATATTTACGGATATGTCCCTTTGGTTTAGTGGTGTGTGTTACTTCTTGTTCTTGGGATTTGGGTTTGTTGCAGTTTTCTAAACTAATGGAGGGCTTCGTTGCAAATAGATTATTTACTATTTTAAAAACTATTATTTACTTCAGTTTTTTACTGAAAGCTGTTTCAAAGAAAATTACCGTTAAAACTTGGAAAAATCTTTGTTTCTTGATAATAGACCAAAATCTCATGTTAGAATCCATCCTTAGTTTATAAAAAATTATTGGAAGCCTCTTAATTAACAAAAATGGTCTCAGCTGTAAGATTATTATTATTTTTATTAATGTGTGATTTTAATTCTAATAATATCTCATAATTAAACTGAAAATGAAACAATATTAGAAATTCAGTGGTAAACACTATTAAGACTAAAAGAAAAAGAAAAACATTATTGTTCTCTCTTTATTATTATTTTTTTTTGGTGGAAAAGTATACAACTGAAAATGGATTTTTTTTTTTTCTGGGCAGAACTTGAACTGAAATGCTATTTATTATGGTTAGTTAGTGGAACTGAAACTGGAACAGCTTCTGTCGTTATTTGTTTAATTACGGCAACCAAACTCAAAACGCCAGTACTTCAAAAAGAAAACAAAAGAAACAAAAACCAAAGCTTGAAACACCAGTACACCATCAATGGTCGTACTATTGTTTTGAATAATTTAGAGTCCGTTTGGCGTGAAGTTTCACATCTTATTTTTAGCTTCCTAAAAGTTTAATTTCAAGTAAATTATATTTTTTTTATTTTTATTTTTATTTTTTTATGAAAAATTAATAATATTTATAATTAGTTTTTAAAAAGTTAACAAATTTCAACTTAAAAATTTCATTTCCAACTAATTTATCAAACGGAGGCTTATGGGGTGTTTGGTGAATGAGTTTGAGTTAAGATTTTTAAATTTCAATAATAATTTGTATTGACTTTTTAGAAAAGATAAAAAACTTTTTCAGAAAAGACAAAAAACTTTTTCAGAAAAAGACAAAAAAAAGTACAGTTTAACTTGAGTTAAACTTGTATGCCAAACAGGGCCTTGGATTTTTTTTTTCAACTCAAAACAAGATTTATATCGATACTTTCTTCCAAATACATTTTAAGTTTCTTCACTTTTTTACTTAAAACATTTTTTTTTCAACTAAATACACATTTTTGAAATTCAATTTAAATATATCCAAAAGTACATCTCCAAAACCTCCCTAGACAGACCCTTAACTTTCGAGTTTTTTTTATTTAATTGAAATCAGGCTCTGGTGGTGGTCCTTTTATCGTCCCAATTTCAACCCTACAGATGGGATCCACTTCCTTATGTATGGCAAGAAAAAGATGGGTCTTTAATCCAGCTTCTTTCAGTTGTTAACCTATGCCCTACCCAGAACATCACCAACCCAATACATCCACAGCTCAAGTTGAAGCGTGAGTCTTACCAGAGTTTCATGGATTTCAAACCTAGGTGAACGAAGGAAGAAACTAAAGAAGACGTCATCTTCCTTTGCTATCCCATAAATTCATGTATGTGTCTTAAATTTTGAGTATTAATCTATACGATATATGAGTTATCATTCATTTGTTAATAGATATTTAAAATATTGATATATCAATTAAAATTAAAAGATTAGATCTATTATTAAAAAGATGATAATTCACAAATACGTAAATTGATATTTAAAAATAATATTAAAATTAATGTGTAATATATATCTAAATTTTGTCTTTTTCACCTTATAAAAACATCGAGGATTGGCAATTTTAGCTACACGCCCAAAGAGGAGGTGATGGGCCTCCTCAAAGTGACCCTACGGTTCTCCCATCTGTTGTCACATTTTAGAGGCCCACGCTACTCGGCCCGACAACTATCTATGAAGATATAAAAGTCCTCTCTTGCACTGACAACCCTTTCATTATTGCACCTTTTTTTTTTCTCTTTCTTTTTCTTTTTCCCCTTTTCCTTTGAATGATTCTTCAATTTATTTTTATTGTTGCTACCGACATTTAGAGGATGTTTAATGAATGAGTTGAATTTAAATTAAGTTGAAATTTTTAAGTTTGAGTTGAGTTGACTTGACTTGACTTTTTAAAAAGTAATTAGGGTGTGTTTGTTTCAACATTTCAAACTAAAATATTTCAACTCAATTTTTGTCTTTTTCCCAAAAATTTTTTGTCTTTTCCCAAAAAGTTTTTTGTCTTTTCTGAAAATTCAAAAAAATTTACTATTACAACTTAAAAATTTCAACTCCAACTGACGAACCAAACGGACCCTTATAAACTTTGTTGACTTTTCAGAAAAAGACAAAAATTGAGATAAAAAAGTACAGTTTAACTGAAGTGGAATTTTGTTACCAAACACCCTCTTATCATCTCGGACCAATTTCTATTACTTACTAATCAAATTCTCCAAAATTTCACCAACAAACTATATATATATATATATATATATATAAAAGAATGTTTACTTTAGTCATATATATTTTATTTTTATTGCTGAAAATTTATCACCAAATTCAATGCGTAGTTGGGTTGGTGATTTTCGCCTACATAATTTTCTACAAATCGTAAGTGTATAAATATACCTCGTAATATACAACGGTTTACCTTCTAACCTAAACCCAAGTTGAAGCATAATACTAGGTTGAATGACAGATGACATAGAAAGTCACCAAAGTACATTTAGTACGCTATTTTTAAGACATATGAATTCATGGCAATATATTTTTAAAACACCCTAAAAAAAGGGTGGTCAAGTCGTTCAAGACACGAAAATGTTGGACACTCTATTGATTAGAAATGTTGCTTTTGGAAATTAGGGTTACGGGTAACTTGATGAAGAAATTACTAAGAAGATACGAGACATTTTCCTTTAACAGTCAATGTCCATTAGAGTGGTCAAAGATTATGTTACCTTCCTCCTCAATCAACAAAAAATTGTCCCCCTCTTTAAGACCACAAATTAAAAATAAAAAAAAGACTTGCCTTTTTATTATTCTTCTTCTCCAATCTCCAATCTCCAAATGGCGAGTTTGTGGCTGCGCCTTCTATTATACGGTAACACTACCCCATCAAAGTACATGTGATAACTAAATAAAACAATGTTAAAAAATATCAATAATGTCTAAAATCACATCTTAATAAAGAATAAATCCGCTGCCTCGTTGCTCTCCTTATTAGTAATGATGTTATACTCCAATTATTTTCAACCATCTAACCATATAAACATTTGTCTATCTTATAAGCTTTTAGTCGATCGATAAAGTCACATATATATGAGTTGGCACATGTACTACATTTTAAAAAAGCTGATTTTACTTTTATCCTTTGTTTAATTTATCAACTCCAATCTAAAAATTTTAATTCAGTATTTATCTTTTTTTAAAAAATCAATTAATTTCTTAACTAGTTTTTGAAAACTCAATAGACTCCAACCTAAAAATTCTAACTCAAACTGACCAATCAAACGTTTTTTGGATAGATTTTCAGCCTCTATTCTATAATATATATATATATATATATATCTATATATATTTTTATATCTTTATTCAATAAAAAATCATGTCAATGTCCCTCAGATAGGTTGGTAAGGCGCTCGTTCTATTCGCTAAATACTTAAGTTCGAGTTGTCACCATGCGTTGGTTGGAGTTTATGGACAATTCACTTTGTGAGGAATTTATATATTATGTAAGGGGCATTCACTTTTCTGGGATTATTGGAGCATTCCAACATCAATCCTTATAACAAATTTTTTTCACCAAAAAAATAAAAAATTTAAAATATAAAATCATCTATATATATTTGTTTATTCTCATAATGCCTGTACCAAAAGATTTTTGTTGGGAGCCCTTTTTTCGTTAGAATACATTAAGGGAGTGTTTGGTGAATAAGTTTAAGTTAAGATTTTTAAATTTCAATAGTAATTTGTGTTGACTTTTCAGAAAAGACAAAAAACTTTTTCAAAAAAAATAAAAAACTTTTAAAAAAAAAATAAAAAAAAAATACAATTTAATTTGAGTTAAACTTACCCCACACAGACCATAAAAGTCCATTTTTGCTGCTCATATATCCGCCACATATTTCGTAGCCTTGGATTGGCTCAGGAAAAGAAAAAAAGTAAAACAGAAAAAGGTACGGATGTAGAATGTCAAGAACAGAAAAATAAGAAACGTTAAAAAAAAAAAAAGAAAAGAAAAAAAAAGGCATTTTTAAGAGTAGGAAAAGGGTGAGAGTGCGAGGACGTTCAAACTTCAAACACTGAGAATCAAAGTCTGAGTGCCCTGATGCCACGCATGATAATCAGAAGCAGCAGAGAAGAAGAGGAAGAAGATGAATGAGTAAATTAATTTTGAAAAATTAAATTAAAATAAATGGAAATATCAAATACGAAGGAGTTGTGGGAGAACTAGTGTAGTATAAAATTGCTCACGTAGCTGGCTCAACCGCATTCACTTCTTTGTTTTAGAACCATAAATATCTCTCTAACTCTCTCTCTCTCTCTCTCTCTCTCTCTCTCTCTCTCTCATATCATATTTACCTGAAAAACTTAATTGCCACAATTAAGCCACTTTCTTCAGGTACTTCTCATCCCTTCCTCTACTCTTTACCATGTTCATCGCTTAAATATCAGATTTTGTACCACATATATATATATATATACGCTTCTTATATATGTATACGTATGTATGTATGTACGTATGTATATATAGTTCATTTGTCCATTATAACTAGTCTCTACAAGAGACAACCAGTAATATCCACCAGAAAAGGAAAAAAGAAAAATTAAAAACGTTTTCCTTATTTCGTCAAATTTTCCATCTGTTTCAAAGCCGAATGATGGAAATCAAGTATTCTGGTACGTTTTCCATGTTTGGATTCATGAAAACAACCATGCATGATTGATGGGTCGGTCCAGTACCAGTTTTTTTTAGTGGTAAAAAACGGATCGCTAGTATTATCTCGTCCCCGAGGCCATCGCCTATAAAAGAAAACCCAGGTCGAGTACTAGTTTAGTTATCAATTCGGGTCGAAAGCGGGCTAAAAAAGACACTAACTTTTCATTTACAGATTTCTTTAGGTGGGGTTGAATTGGAGTAGGTTATCCCTTTTTAAAGGAACAGCCTTATTGAATTTAAATGTTCCTTTATGTGTCTAGTTTCTTAAAGGTAACAAACTTGGAGCTACTAGTTTTAGCATCAGATCATCAAAGTCCAGTCCTGTAACTTCTTCAATGGCTGCGGAGCAACTAGGCGTATGTGCTGAAAATGGAGTCCAAAATGGCAAAATACTCACTGCCATTGATGATGATTTCGATGGCGTTATCGTTGAAATGAAAGAGGCAATGAATCCTATGGTCTTCCATTCAATGCTTAAAGCTTCACTTTCTCAATGGAGACACCAGGTAGGGTGTATTTCTGATCATCAAAATTCTGTTCCTACTAAAAAGTAATATTTTTTTCACTGTTCAAACCTCTGTTTTCAAACTATCCAGCCGCAGAGTAAGATTTTATTCCCAGTTTAGATTTACAATTTAGCTGCATATCCAAACAACGTTTCGGTTGCAGTTAAAAAACCCCTATTCAAATTTTACAGTTTAAACAAAAAATATATATAAAAAAAAAAGGGTTCAAATCGCATGAATTCCGACTCACAAACCAAACAGAGGCATGGTGTACTTTTGTTTTAAGTAAATGTCCAACCATGTTATGTAGGGAAAGAAGGGGGTATGGATCAAATTGCCCATTGGCCTAGCCAATCTCGTAGAATATGCAGTCAAGGTCAGTCAAAATTTTTTCTGATATGAAACTTCTGATATCGTCATCTCTATTAAAGTTTGATTCAAGTGCTATTTTTTTTCCCATGGTTTATTTTATTCAAATTATTGGACAGGAAGGGTTTTGGTACCACCATGCTGAACCAACATACATAATGCTTGTACGTTGGATCCCCGAAACTGAGCATACCATTCCTGCAAACGCCACGCACCGCGTTAGTGTTGGTGCATTTGTCATGAATGAAAAGAGAGAGGTACTTGTTTTTTCATCTAAAAATTCTAGATACCTTTCTGTTGTAAAAACGAAGTGCTTCCAACTAATTTGTTCTTAATTTCATACTTTTTTCACCAATTCTAGGTACTAGTTGTGCAAGAAAAGACCGGACATTTACGGAGTTTAGGGTGGAAGTTCCCTACTGGTGTTGTTGATGAGGTAAAATTCCTCGACGATGAGATCATGCTGCTAAAAATTTTCGTGCTGAAACAATATTTCTTATGCTTTTTCAATCACTGCAGGGAGAAGATATCTGTGATGCTGCCATAAGAGAGGTGAAAGAAGAAACAGGAGTAAGTAATTTATATTATGTTCTGTCTATGTTTATCATATCTTGATATAGTTTTTGCGCCAAAACAAAAAAAAAAAAAAAAAAAGTTTTAATCTGCATTATAATCGTTAGTCTTATCATTTGAAAATTTACTAACAATTTCCTTCCTGCTTTTCGTTTTTGTTTCAGATTGATTCAGAGTTTGTGGAAATACTAGCTTTCTGGTACTGTTTATGTAGAAACAGCAACAGAGAAGTCATTAATTTTCTGAATATTAAGTTATTAATACTTTTGTTCACGTACTTGATTTACAGGCAAACCCACAAGTCCTTCTATGAGAAGTCAGATCTGTTCTTTGTCTGCATGTTGCGACCTCTCTCCTTTGACATTAAAGTTCAGGAATTAGAGATTGAAGCAGCCGCGGTAAAATTTCCAGTCAAAATACTAGCAGAGGATACTAAACTTTATATATATGTGTATATATATATCATGTAAATATAACATCCTCATACTAAGTGGTTAATGGTTTGCAGTGGATACCATTGGAGGAATATGCAACTCAACCGTTTGTCCAAAACCCTGAGATTTTGAAGCGCCTCGCAGACATATACAAAGCAAAAGTTGATGGGGTTTATACAGGATTTTCTCCACTACTTACAAAAGCCAAAAGCTACTTGTACTTCAATGAGAAGGGGTTGAAGAAGATGCAGTAATTAAGGTCTAGTCATATACACGAGACCTTTCAAAACAATATATTGATTATCGATCTAACTTAAGGGCTAGAATAATTTCGCACCAATTTTGTTCATACCAACTTACGTACGTGACATGTGAATTGTCAATTTTTTACTGGTAAGTCTTAGATAATTGTCATATCAATTGAAACTAAAATATTGTATCTACCAGTAAAAATATGACAACTTACTATTACGTGAGTTGGTATTTGAAAGTTGGAACTAGGATTAAGATATGTATGTTTACAAATAACACTGGCTCTCTTAATAAGAGTAGCCAAATAAATAGATTTGCTTTAGTCATTAAAGTAAAGTATGTAATATTTATATTCTGTCTTTGTTGACAATTGAGTTAAGTTGGAACTAGGATTAAGGTATGTATGTTTACAAATAACACTGTCTCTCTTAATAAGAGTAGCCAAATAAATAGATTTGCTTTAGTCATTAAAATAAAATATGAAGTATTTGTATTCTGTCTTTGTCGACAATTGAGTTAAGTTGGAATTAGGATTAAGGTATGTATGTTTACAAATAACACTGGCTCTCTTAGGGCCTGTTTGGCACTTTAGTTTCACTCAAGTGAAACTGTACTTTTTTTTGTCTTTTTCTGATAAAGTTTTTTATCTTTTCTGAAAAAGTTTTTTATCTTTTCTGAAAAGTCAATAAAAATTACTATTGAAACTTAAAAATCTTAATTCAAACTAAAACACCAAACACCCCTTTAATAAGAGTAGCCAAATAAATAAATTTGCTTTAGTCATTACATTTATTCGCTTTAGTCATTAAAGTAAAGCATGTAATATTTGTATTCTGTCTTTTTGACAATTGAGTTGAAATTCAAGTATAGGGAATAATAAAAAATTAAAGTAAAACGTTTTTGGGATATTGATGGCCCATGCAGGTTTCGAACCTGCGACCTTCGCGTTATTAGCACGACGCTCTAACCAACTGAGCTAATAGGCCGAATGCGAGTTTTCTGCGTTCCAATAATAAAAACTTCTCTTTTGACCGAAATAAATAAAAAGAAAATTAAAATAAACGAGTTGTGGCATAAACGACAAGGAAAATATCCTAAACTTGTAACAACTAGTTGCGGAATAAACAGGTAGTGGCCTATCTCATGATCAAGCAAACTACTTGTGGTTGGTTTGCATAAACGACAACTGGGCATTTGCTAGCTCCCATACTTAAAAGGGGAAGCTTTACCTTTACATGATGTGTGCGTGTGTGTTGAAGCAGAAGCAAGTTCAATAGAAAATATCCTATTCACAAAAAAAAAAAAAAAACATAAAAACATAAAAACATAAAAAAAAAAAAAAAAAAAGGAAGTTCAATGCCAAATATATTCCAAGTAATCGGTTCAAAGAAACAAGTCTAAATCAGTTGAGTTATTCTGGGATAAAAAAAAGTTTAAGTCGACAATGACATGTTAAATAGGTCCACTTAAACACAAATTTAGGGTTCGTTTGATGTTTGAGTTGAGTTTGAGATGAGATAAAATTTTTAAGTTTGAGTTGAGTTGACTTTTTAAAAAGTAGTTATAAATTTTGTTGACTGTTCAGAAAAAGAAAAAAATTGAGATGAAAAATTTGAGTTGAGTTTGAGTTAAACTCATTCACCAAACATAGGCTTAGTATTTAAAAGAAATGAATATATATATATATATATATAAATGTCTCCTATATATACGAGAATTGTAATTAACAACTAGTTATGGCTAAAAAAAATAATAACAACTAGTTGATTGACGTATAATTTTTTATATAAAATCTTATCGCGTGATACTATTTAGATATTAATATGAATAACAAGTCATGTTACAAGTGACGTATGAGAGAGATGCGTATAAGAGCCTCTTAATATATATATTCAATTTATTTACCTATATATATATATATATATATATATATATATGTCACTAGGCCTTAAGGTGGTGAGCTTATTACCTAGTCTAGCGAAGCGACTCAGAGGAGCAACATATAACAACTACATTCATTCATTAATTATTAGGCTACTCAATATCACCGGTAAAAATCATTGGGCAGAGGGAGTTGGCCGGCAATAATCATGGCCTTATGTTGTTATACATTAGCCATTTTGGTAGCACTCAAACAACAGCAAATATCCTTGTTTATTATCTTTTTTAATTTATTCCAGCATTCTTTATTAAAAATGGGGAAGGGAACCGTTCTTATTATTTTAATTAGATATAGAAATATATTTTGGCAGCCATTCGGAAATCTGAAAGGACCATACCTCCAAAGTCGTTTTACTTTTTTGGACACTTGACAAGTCACCATTTATAATGGTTAGGCAGATTACAATTGTGAATACATGTATGTGTATATTTGTCTTTGAAATTACTTTTTTTTTTTTTTTTGTTGTGTATGAGAAGTATAATATATATATATATATATATATATATATATATATAACAATCAAACCGGCCGGCCAAACTAGACAGTCATCATGTGGGAATGTGGACCATTAAAAGCACAATGTTATCTTGTTCATTAGCTACTAACTAACCATATTTTAGAATGACCCCGCGGCTTTGAAGCTGTTTCAGACAGGTCCTTTCCTTTCCATCAACTTCATTCATTTTATGACCATATCTCACTCTATCATATAATGTAAGACTTTAAAAGCTTTACTAATTTGCTCTCTCTTCTTGAAGGTTGAAAAAAAAAAAAATTCATATCAAATTAAAGAAATGCTTTGAAAAGTTGGAACTTGATATATATATATATATATATATCTATGCTGATCTTCTCTTTTACTGTATATATTTTGTCTTAATATCGTGGAGTAATAACACAGACTTCTAAACTTGGACATTAATTTTTCAGAGATGGAGAAATGATCCAATAATACAGTTGAGTCGTCTCTGCTGTATAAAAAGACCAAAAATTCCTTCAGACAAAATATAGTCAGTACAATAATTTCGAATATATTTATACACACACATATACATATACATATATATATATATCTCTCGTATGATTACTGTACCAGTATATGGAAAATTTAATTGAAACAACATTATCATGCACATATAATTTTGCTGGACTAAATATTTCAATTCATGATTGTGTATATGTATGTGTGTTTATATAAATATCACTAATTAATTTCATGTTGGTATATATATATATATATATATATATATATGAGCAGAAAAGGAACAAGGCTAATAAACACCTTATCCCTTTCATGCCCTCTTCCCAGGCATAGGCAGGCAATAAACCAGAAATTACTCTAAATCAAACCAATATACAATATACCAATCACATCCACATGAATCTCTGTGCTCAATTTATAAGCACGAGAAAACCCCAAACCCCAAACCCCCCCACAAAAAAAAAAAAGGAAAAGAAAAAAAAAAAAAGAAATATAATCTGCTGGCTAGAGCTTTTAGTATATCAATAATTCCAATCCAAATAATAGAGTAAATTAGAATTTATAGAACCCTACCTATCTATTAGGTCTACCGGTGGAGTTTCCACCACCAGATCCAAACATATGATGATGTTGTTGATGATGCTGGTGATGTTGCTGATGATGGCCATGACCCATCATCATCATCGCCGTCGACTGCCCAGAACCATAAAGACCTCCACCGCCGCCATAACCGGCGGAGGAATTGACGGCGTCGGTGTGGTTCTGATCGGGCTGGCCGCCACGGCCGAGGGCGGTCTTCTCGCCCTCCATCTCGCGGAACTTCTGGAGATAGCCCTTGAGGGGCTCGACGTAGTCCTCGAAGCCGAGGGTGGTCATGGCCCAGAGGAGATCGTCACCGTTGATGGTCTTCCGCTTCTCCCTCTGGCACTTGTCGGAGGCCTCGCCGGTGATGAAGCTGATGAACTCCGACACGCACTCCTGCACCGTCTCCTTCGCGTCCTTTGAGATCTTCGCGTTCGCCGGCAGCGCCTTCTTCATTATCCTGCTCACGTTAGCTATCGGCAGCAGCCTGTCCTGCTCTCTCAGCGACGAACCCGACGAGTTCGCGTTCTGTCCTCCCGAGTCCTCGTTGTCCGACTCCGCCATAATTTTATTTTTATTTTATTATTTATAATTAGCCTTCTTCTTGTACTGCTACTGACAGTGGTTACATAGAATCAAGCAGCTGATGAAGATCAGCAATAATATGGTTGTGCTCTGTAAATATTTATGTATATGTGTGTGTGTATATATATATATATGTTGATGAACTACAAGTTCTACTAATGTAGTGCTAACTGGGAGGGTAAGTGGTGCTATATTTGTAATGTGTAGGGTTTCATTCGATATTCTCTTTGGGGAGTTGTTTGAAATTATTTATATTATTAGATTGTGTCTGACACGTGGGTTGATTCTAAACCGTTCGTTTGGCGATAATGTTCTTTCATTTTCACGTTGACATGTGATCTCGGCTCTCCACAGTCACACGAGATTGGGGAGTGTGATCTCTTTATCAAGCCGGATAACTCATGGTGTAGCCGTGGATTATATATATAATAGTTTCATTAACATGCGTTTTACTACATTAAAATGCTGACAAAAAATTTTTATTTTTTATTTTTTAAAACAATTTAAAGGGGTTTATTGAGCAACCCAAATGCAGAGAGAGAGAGAGAGAGAGAGAGGAAAAAAAAACCCTGGAGAGAGAGAGGGGTTTATTAACCAACGAACAGTAAAAAAAGAAGCAACTCCTTTATAGTTTTTTTTTTTTTTTTCTTGAACTTAAGGATGAGGGGTCGAACTTTCCATTTTTTAGTGGAGTCAGGTGTAATATTACCGTTATATTATGTCTGCAATCACTTATAAGATAGTTATAATGGTTATTCTTTTTTTATAATCATGGATAGTTACAGATAAAATTAAAAAAAATAATCTTATTTAATTATTGATGATATGACATTTCATATAATTTAATATTACAAATTAAGCAACTTGCTAATTTTTTTAAATATAATTAAATAGTTTTTTTATATTTTAAATATGAGCAATTGATATCGGAAATGCATTTTAGGGAATGAAATGGAATCAAATTTTTTTTAAAAAAGAAAATGTAGTAAATAACATATTTTATGTATGGTAAGAAAGAAAATAGCTTATATATTGAATGTTAGTAATTAATAGCATATTTTCCCTTTCTTTTTCTACCCTACAAATCATTTGTTTCCTTTCTATGTCGCCCTACTTGCATTTTGCCACATCATTTAAAGGCAAAAACTGCTAACAGACAGAAATTAAAATCAACTTCTCCAATACTTAAAAGCCATGGACCATTTAGTAAAATTACTTGTACCATCAACCCAAAAGATTAAATAGACTCTCTCAACAAAAAAATAATTAAATTATATATTATTAGAAATTTTTTGGTAAAGTTGTGAGACTTCTGTGCGTATTGTTTCTTTTAGTTCAACTTTCTCTATTTTGAATCTTTAAATTCACCCATTTTAGACAATATTAAAGACCTGATGAGGGGAAAAAATTTAATATCAAACACAAATCCAGATTCTCCTTTTCTTTTGATTATTTCTGTCTCTTGAACCTTTACTGTGTTAATTTGCAATTGCCGTTGCCGGAGAAGCCGATCGTTAAAGCATCATCAATGGCCGGAAGAGTGACAAGAGTTCTCCACCTTCCTCTCAACAATAAGTTTTTAGATCTTTGCTAGAAGCAATTAGATTGCTGAAAAAGATTTTTCAGATTTGGTTTTGGTCGGTACTGGAGAAGATGGTCGTCCCCCATCAATGGCTGCGAGAGAGTTCTCCATGGATCCTTGATCCTCGACACAGAATGAGTTTCTTTAATTTATAATTTATTTCCAAAAAAAAAAAAAAACTTAAAAAAGCTATATCAACAACTTATACATCCAAATAACATTTGACGAGCTCTTTAAGATTTATATTCATTAATTACTATTAATTTTTTTTATTAATAACTTAATTTATTATAACTATCATATCAATATCGTGCGATTAAAATAACTATAATAATAAATTGATAAATATTATAATAATTATTAAAAACTCATATATATATATATATATATATTTCTTTGAGAAATGAGTTATTTTCAAATATTTATTTAAATTGTTCTTTAGGATTGTTTTCTAATTTTTAGATAATTGATTGCAATATAGGGGATTTAAATTTATTTATGCTAATTTTCATATTACGAAATAGGATTTCTTGATTATAGAAAATTTAATTTATTTGGATAATTTACCTATTTTTGTATTTGTGAATTTGTATTTATATGTAAATACTATGGCATGATCGTCCTAGTCTTTGTTTAGTGGATAATCATATTATTACTAAACTTCAAGATATTTATTAATAGGATATAAGAAAATATTTTATACCATTTTTCATCAAATTTTGTTTCATTTTCACGTATTTTTAAATGTGATACAAACGATAAAAAATTATACAATATTGATAGACCATTTTGTTATTCTTGAATCCTTATTATAGAATTCTCTAAATTGTATGTTTATATCTTATCTTATTATTAAAAAGTTTAAGACGACGCTCCTCAATTTTAGGATAATTCTCATTTTACTTATTAATTTTGAATTAACCATACTTAATTAACCCCATGTTAATATTTATATATAAAAGTGTGGTTATGTGGTCATTATTTGTTTGTTTTTAGAAAAAAAAAAAAAAAAGAAAGGTTTAATTGAGGGTATTAAATGAGACAAAATTTTCTTTTTCCGTCTAGTTTTAGTCAAAATTTTTCATATGATTAATTCAAAATGTAAAATGAGAGTAAAAACATTTAACAGAATAATTCTAAAACTTAAATGACATGTGTGAGATTTATTATTATTGTTATTTTTATTTGCTAAAGGATACATGTGAGATTGATTTTAAAAATGAACTATAAGGGGAATTTTATGATAATCATGGATCATTAATATTGTGATTATAAGTATAAAGTTTTAATAATTTCATATGCGACTCCACTCTAACACGAAGAATTAGAATTGATCACCTCTAAGGTTTTATTTGGTAATCAATCTCATCTCAAATTAAAATGTACTTTTTTATCTTAATTTTTATCTTTTTCTGAAAAAAGTTTTCGTCTTTTTCTGAAAAAGTTTTTATCTTTTCTAAAAAGTCAACAGAAAATTTTAACTCAAATTTAAAATTTTTAACTCAAACTCATTTACCAAACGGATCTTAAATTCAAAAAACAATAATAATTGAGGGGCCGATGGCCCAAGCCGCGCCATGATTTGCAGCCAAGCTTGGGGGAATATGTTAAGCTGTAAATGGGTAATTGCCAAAGATTAGCAGGCGATGACCTTGCCACGTCAGCCTTACGATTGACGATGATGTGTTGGGAATCAACAGGCAATAATCAAATCATGATAGTGCTTAGTTTTCCACATTGGACGGCCCTGATCCATCTAATAATTAGGGGAAAAATAAAAATTGAATTGTGGGGCCCATTTTGCTTTGCGAAGTCCTCCTACGTGGGAGTGGGAATAATTGATGATTGAGGCGTGGCTCCACCTCATCACTTTTTATACGACCGTCGGTGACACCTCATCGCTCCATATATATCTTGTTTCATAATTTTTATTAAAAAAAAATGACACCCACTCTACTTGTGATACAAACCTTGATTAACTCTTTTTAATTAATTATAAAATCGCAATTAAATCATATGTAAATGACATGCTCACATGGATTTTTGCATGTGTAAGAAAAAAAATCCTCTACATATATGAATGTGTTTAGTGGTTAGATTAATCATAAACTTATTTGAATAATAGGTAAGAAATATCATAAAAACAACTAGTAATTTGGTGTAGCCATAATTATATCGGCTCTTTTTCTCTTTTAGGATGCGTTTAGAGTGAGATGACAATTTCAGCTTTGAACTTTATTCGATCAATATGGATTATACAGTACTGATTGTGTGGTGGTCTGACAGTGAAAACATTATTTATTTTTCGAATAAGTCACATTCTCTTTTTTTCTATTGATGGGTCTCGAGACTTTCAAAATAATGAAGATAATGAGAACGGGAACGTACCGATGATCTTTCCTTTTTATCTATATATATATATATTTTGAATTTAGGAGAGGAAGATTTGAACTCTACACCTTTTGGTGAAATTAGATGTGATATTAACGTTAGGTTATGCCTGCAACCATAAGGTCCTTTAAAATTAAACAAAATGAAATGGGGAAATAATTCATTACAATGCCTATGGCTAAATGAACACAACAGTGCTGATTGTGTGGTGGTCTGACAGTGAAAACATTATTTATTTTTCGAATAAGTCACATTCTCTTTTTTTCTATTGATGGGTCTCGAGACTTTCAAAATAATGAAGATAATGAGAACGGGAACGTACCGATGATCTTTTCTTTTTATCTATATATATATTTTTTGAATTTAGGAGAGGAAGATTTGAACTCTACACCTTTTGGTGAAATTAGATGTGATATTAACGTTAGATTATGCCTGCAACCATAAGATCCTTTAAAATTAAAGAAAATGAAATGAGGAAATAATTCATTACAATGCCTATGGCTAAATGAACACAACACTGTTATATGAGTGTGAAGTGTCTATAAATATCTCACAACGTGAAATGGTGATTAAGCTCATGAAATAATTATCACCATTAGTAATAGATAGTCAATAGATATCATGTTTTTCATTAATATTTATTTTAATAGGTAAAGCCTACCAATGATGCACACACTAACGCACGAAAAAACATGGGAGGTGTCCACTACGCAAAGTGGAGTGACTGTTTACTGTTTAGTGGTCAATGGCCAAATCACTTGATCGCCATTTGAGACAGAGATACCACTCTCTAAAGTTTATTAGGTGTACTAATCAATCACGCTTAATTATGAGTTTAGCATTAAATTTTGAGAAACAAAATATTCGCATATATATATATATATATATATATAGAAAAATTACTGGATTAAACCCAACTATGTGGGTCCCATGTTGGTTTCATCTATGAAACTCATAGATATTGGAATTCAATACCGTCAAGATAAATCTCATTGCTCTTATATTTATGTTATGAATTGATTTGTCGTAATAGTGTACTGGATAAAAACATCGGTAGTCCAATCCTTAGGTTTTAAAGAATTAATTTGTTGATGGTGACTTAATATAATCAAAGATTGACATGAAAACCAAACAAGCCATAAAAAAGGTCCTTTCTCTCTCCCCTTTTTTCTTTCAAAATTCTCATAAGTTAGGATTTCTATTTATGTGGGACTTTCACCACTGTCGCCGTTGTGACTGGTGAAGGTGATCGGCGGTTCAGTGATCTTAGTGGGGATGGAGTTAAAGAGTCCTAATTATGAGTTTCTCGATTAGATATAACCCAGCGAGCTTCCAGCGGTTTGAGATCCGGTGAGACCTTGGTGATCTGATGGTTAGTGCGGTGATTTCTTACCTCCAATCGAGTCAATTGATTTCCTCTGAGTTGTAGCGTGTGGCAGAGTGGTTGTTCTACATTGGGTGAGAATTTAACGGGCGATGCTATTTTATATTCATGCTTTATTTTTGTATTTTAGTTTTAATTTTGTAATAAATGAGGTAGTTCCCCCACCGTCGATTTGTTTTCGTGTATGGGTTCCGCTTGAGTTATTTTCTAGCGGTATATGTCTATGAGTTCCGTTAGTATTAGGACTATGCGGAGTTTGTTGCAGTCTCTGTGCTGCAAATGACTGTCTCTCGATCGATTAGAATATTCCATCAATTATAGATGTTATTTTTTTTAAAAAGTATTGTACATGTTTGATTATAAGATTGCCGAGGAATTCGAAGAATTTTCCTGTCATCAGGTCTCGACTTATATCATTCTCACTGAATTTTATCAAATTTTACTGATGGAATCAATATTAGTCAGAGTGTTATGTCTCTTGTATCACATGGTTGTTTCATATCTGATATTAGTGTTTGTACCCAATTTTAATTTGAATGATAATTTTTCTTAAAAAAAAAAAAAGAATTAATTTGTTTAGCATAATGAGCATAATTCAATTTCTAAAATCAGTTCATTTTCATTTAGTTTTTTGAAGGTACAATTTACTTTAGTTTTGCACAGAAACATAATGTAATTGGGAAAGATATTGATTAATGTAATGCCCAGGCTTGAAATTGTCCGTGCATGTTAATTAGTGGGGACACTGCCACTTTATATCTAATTATTTCCCAATATGCTTCTATTTAATCCAATCATATTGTGCCAGCAGACTCTACCCCATTTTCCATATTTTCTAATTATAATATATACACCAACACATATTTTGTATGATCAGTTCTTACTCCAAAGCCCCAAAGGTGGATTGATTTGGAACTCATGATCTCCAATAGTACAACCACCCATATATATATATATAGGAAAGTTTAAAGAGCCATAGTTAGCTTCCTTGAGTTGTTATATATACATATATGTTATATTGATGTTTTCTTTTTGTTAAGTTAATTGCCAATATCAAAAGAATTCCTTCATGTGGAGAGTGTAATGTCACCCAAGATGAAAGCAGAGTTCAGAAGCAATAATATCAATTCCTCCAATAGAAACTCATGATATAATAACCTCTTTGAGCCCTGCAGTTGCTGTTAGTCTTGCATGCATGTTTTATGTGTGTGTGTGTATATATATATATATAGATATATAGGTCCTTGCTAATGTCCTGTATGAAGGACGTTCTTTATCCAAGTTAAGTTATATTTCTTCTGCCTAAATGTTATTTTCTTAAAGATTTATGTTATGATGTTGTCAAGAAAGGCATGAATAGAAACATTTACTTTAAAGGCTAAATGAAATAAATTTTAAAAATTATAGTTATAGTCCTCAACAATAAATTGATTTACTAATTGATCAAAGCATTCATTATATTTACCTACAGCTTCCTGTATCAAAAGACAATAAATAAGTTAATAAATCATTTAGAACCTCACACATGGACCCTATTATAATAATTGATGTAAGCAATTTCAATTAAAAAACACAATATATAGTAAATTGATTTAGTAATTGACCAGAGCATTCACTATATTTACCAACAGCTGTCGGTTTCAAAAGACAATAGATAAATCTTCCGATTTGAAAAGGTAATATGTAAATTAATAAATCATTCAAAACCTCACACGTGGACTACATTATAATAATTGATCTACGCAATTTCAATAAAAAAAACATATCAATTAGTAAATCAATTTATTATTGAGGGTTATAGTTGTAATTTTTAAAATTTATTTTATTTATTCTTTAAATTAAATGTCTTTATTCCTGTTTTTCTAGACAATATCATAATATAAATCTTTAAAAAAATAACATTTAAGTAGAAAAAATATTATATGAATTAAATGAATGACATCTTTCGTGTAGGACATTAACAAGGCCCTATGTGTGTGTGTATATATATATATATACACACATCAGAGCAGAATTAAAGGCACGATTAAATAATAACTCAATGCAGCTAGCTAGGACCGTTGAGCTGATGTCCATGTCTAATAATAACTAATTATTGTAATGCCACATTGTCAATTATGGCTTTAAGCTGTGTAGTCGTAAAGACCTACGAATTTTGTCCCCATTTTATCACAAAATGTTTTAATTAGCCCATCAGTACTTCCCCATTTCAGTTTCACACACACACACACACACACACACACATATTTCTCGTAGTACTGCTTAACTACCGTGTGCTGGGCTGTCAAATTGCAGCTTATATGGCTCATTCTAACATCCGAAAGGCCACCGGAAAAAATAAATAATTAATAAAAATCTGTCCAAAATATGAAGAAAACAAAACAAAAAACAAAACTGTAAAGATTGCATAATCGATATGGAAATAACTTTGTTTTGGTGTACTTTTGTCTAATATCATAGAACAAGTTTTTTAACTATTATTGGATTAAATATTAAGATTGGATCTACAAGCAAGAGCACTTTTTTTTTTTTTTTTTTTTATTGTATGGTATATATTATTTTAATATAAGTCACACTTATATATTTGATTTTAAAATTTTAATAGGACGGCAAAAAAGATTTTTAACATAAAACTTGCTCCATCGATAAGTAAAAGTACGATTCTTATTTTATTTTATTTTATGTGATAGTTTGTTTTTATTTTATTTTATTTTACAGAGCATTGCTTCATGCAATTTTAAAGTAAAGTTTTAATTCTTAAAATAACAATGTTGCAATTATTAATATGAAAAGATTTGACACATCAACTACGACAATCAATGTCAAAATTTGACAGGTGTTGTATGTTATGTGAAAATATATGCTAAATTTGATACAAAAATAATTGAATTAGAAAGAAATTTCCTTATTTAAATTTCAAAATCTATCATTGATATATTAATTTGCTATAGTATCAGAGATGCTTAACCATCCCAAATTTTTTTTAAAGCTACTTTTGTTGCACATTTGCAATGCTGTCAAAAGTACTAAAATATAACTTCATGATAAGGCCATAGAAATAAAACTTAATTACAACCCATTATTTTACTTGTTGAAATTTCGTCACTCTACAATCTTAATTACAAGATTTATTCCTAAAAGTTTTTCATAAATATACAAAAATACATTATTTTTTTTTCACCACTACTTAACTAAAAAAACTATATAGTTATTTAAATTAATAATTAAAAAGCTTTTAAATTCTTTTTGGTTGAAAAAAAGCTTTTAATTGTCACATAAGTAATACCAACCCAATAAAAGTAACCCCTTTTGTCGTTTAGCAAAGAAAAAAACAAAAACACATCCAAACTTCTTTTAATTGTAACAATTATATATGAATGATCTCGGAATGGACATAATACAGTTTTCAAATAAGAAAAGAAAAAGGAATGAAAAAGAAGAGAAACTTTTTTTTTTTTTTTTGGGTAGATAAAAAGGAAGAGAAACTTACACGATTAGAAAGCATATAATGTTGCATTGTTTCTTTTCCACTTCAACTTTCCTATTATTTTGTTTTACATTGCTTCTTTTTTTTCCGTTGTATGAAAGATGAGGGTCGAAGAGATCAAAAAGGTTTATTGTGAATATAATCCTTTAATTTTAACTTTTGCTTTTTGTTTTTTTACAGTTAAAAAGAAGAAAATATAGGTAAATGATGCTTTGTTAAGATTTTTTTTTTTTAAATGGCCGGAGCTTTTTGCCATTAGAAAAATGGCTATTTTCTTTAATAAAATGATCAAAATGGTCAATTAGTCAATTGACCATTTAGTTTTATGGTCAAAATGATCAATTACCAATTATCAATTAACCATATAATATTGATTAATTGTGATCATTATTCGCTGGTTAATCGTTATCAACATATAGTTTTACCCATCAATGATTGAAGGATCAAATGGGCTCATCAATATTTTAATAACCACCTATCATTTTTCTAAATAAAAATAAAGCTATAATTTTTTTTAATATCAGAAATCTATTTGTATACGTAATTTTTTGTAGAAAGAATAGAATGGAAGAGTTCTCACAATAAATATAATTATGTTCTATAATTAAACTTCATTTTTATAGAAATAAAAAAGATGACATGTGGGAAGATTAAAAATAAGAAAATGACAAATAATGTATAGAGTAAATGGCTTTAACGTAACATTTCTCGTATGTGGTTTTAGCTTCAACATTCTTCCCGTTAACTTGAATTCATTCAAGAAATTGATAAACTACCATTCCCGATATTGGAAAGCAGCTGGTTGTTGAGCCATAATTTGCGAGAGTAGTGATTAAAAACTAAAAGCTAAGAAAGAAAAGAGAAAACCAACAAGTTTGGTTAAAATTTAACTGCGGAAGTTAGCGCATGATTAATTCCAATATTGTCGACTTGCTAACTCCACCTCGACCAACTTGAATGTGTGCCACGTGTAGATACATAGCTAGAATCAAAAGTAAGCTAGTCCACTCATAAAATAAAATTATATAAAAAAAAAATTAGTCCATAAAAAAACAAAAAACATAAGAAAACAAGGGAAATCCGGAGAAGAAGAAAAACAATAAATTAGCTCCAAAAGTTGAACAAGATTTTTTGGTAAAGGTATGGGAATAACATTGTGCAATGGGAATAGTTGAGGCAGGCTAGAAATTTTGGATGAGAGAGAGAGAGAGAGAGAAAGAGAGAGATCTAGAGAGAGAGAGAGAGAGAGAGAGAGAGAGAGAGAGATGGGACATATTGTTGTGTTGTGTTTGAGGTTTTGGTAATCTGATTTTTTTTAGAGTCATATGTATATAAATGTCACTCTAATTAAAGAAATGCAAGAAGATAAGAGTAGGCTACCAACTTACAAATTAACTTCCCGTCAAACTTCTCAACTGATCCTCCTTGTACACCTTCCCAAATACTATTTGGGCCAATGTACCCCTCATTTCCTTTTTTTTTTAACCTAATTTAAAAAACCCCACATCATCTAATTTTTATTATTATCATTATTATTTTGGTATGTTCTAATCTTGTTGATATTCGCTAAGTTTCCCTTGAACACTTTTATTGTTTTAATGAAACTCTCGAACATAAATCTGAATTATATGTGATCTTGCCCATCACATTTTATTTTACTTTTTGAGCTTTCATACAAGTTGCTTTAGCTATGTCAGAAGTTTATATATTTACGTAAATCATAATCACTCCTTTATTTTTCTTTATATGCAACTTTAACGTTTAGATGAGGATATTTCAGCCTGCTGGATCAGAGGACAAAATGGTATTTCTACCCAATGAAGTCAACTTCAATAAGAATAATATATTAATATATACGTGAAGGGTATTAAGAAGGCATATATATATATATATATGTATGCATATATATATATATCATATTAGCAATATATATGCATATTAGAACCTTTGCCTAGCTCTAGCTATAAAATCAAGGTGGAGCCTCTGCTATCGTTTCCTTGTTTTTTCCATATTCCCACGTAATAAAAAGTACAAGAAAAAGCTTAGAAACAACACAAAGAAGAGAAGATGAGCTACTTTTGCGGCTTCTTCAACAATAATCTTGTGACCACTATCTTCTTCATGATCTTGTTCTTCTCCTTCTTCATCGATATCGGAATCTCGATGGCTGAGCACGAAGAAAACAACCATTTATTCGAATCGTATAGCCGCGAAGAATTGGTGAAGATCGCAGGATATGGAGAAGAAAAGCTTTCCACTGTCCTTGTTACAGGCTCAGTCCATTGTGAGGCTTGTCTAAGTGAAGCTCAATTCCATGCATGGCCCGTTTCAGGTTTGTAATCTCTTCATCTTCACATAATGTATATACATATATACATTTTTATATATATGTATTCTTCTCAAACATTCAGCTTGTTATCATCTCCAGGTGTGTGTGTGTGTGTGTATATATATATGTTCATCAATATTATACCATATATTCTTAAAGAGAGAATGAAAGAGTTGTTTGTTGAATTCCTAAATTTTCACTCGTGGTTTCTTCTAATATATATTTTTTTGTTTTTGCTCAAGTTTTCTTCTAATATTTTATTTCTATATATTGCAATTTTAATAATGATCTGAGTTCTTTTTTTCCCCCCTCATAAAGCGCAATTGGATTTAATGTAAATTTCAGGCTTGTGTTGATACATGAATAGAATCCTTTTCTTACAGAAATGATGATAACTTGATATTATATATGTCCGATACAACTAAATGATCTAATTAACCTTCACTATATGTGTATATATATGCTTGTGATGATCATATATAACCAATTCTTGCTTCTTATGTTGTAATCCATACAAGGTATCTTTTCGAAAGAACAAAGAACAGCTTAAATTCTTATTAGATGTCAACATCCTTGATTACAAATATACAAAAATTTAGATACAAATATATGTGTGTGTGTGTGTATTACTTGTGTGTATGTAGAGAGCCTTTCTTGTTTTCTTTAATTTCATTAGGTAAATAACTTACTTACCCATTTCTTGGAATTCTGTTGGATTTATCGCATTCAAGCAATTCCATATCTTATATTATATCCTCTATAACCAACCCCCTTTTGTGTTGTGATTGAAAGTCGGATTTGATATTGAGATTCCACCAATAAATCTTGAACAAAACTAAAAGCATTCTCTATGTAAAAATAAGGTGCCCTATCATGGAACTTATTATATAGTGAATAATTATCTAATTAGATAAATACAGCCTTACCCTCAACGATAAAAACCTCTACAATTTTTAGTGCATATATATATATATATATTTCTTTTCTATGATTCCCAAACACGTTAACAAATTAAAGGCATATATGTACAATAATTTATTTTTTAACACTGAACAGCTCTTTGAAGCAAGCTATATTATTTTTGACATTAATGTTGGACCGGTGAGAAATTAGTAACGCCTAATTTGATTTGGACATTTTCTCTTTCTTTGGAAACAATTTAACCATCCTCGTTCGGTTATAACATAATAGAGTAGAGTAAAACATGGGAAGCCCACATCAAGAAACTATTCCTTGCAATAAACTCTGGACCTTTCATATTCATTACTTCGACAAATATGAATAAGCTTTGACTTAAATGCTAAGGAAATTTTTTTTAAAATTTTATTTTAAGATTACCATTTAATTCATTTCATGAATTTAATTCTACAAAAAAGGACTCATCTCATAAATTAATAATCAATATACCAAAAATTTAAAGCAAGATAATTATATCTTAAAATTGACTATTCATTCCCAAATAGAAAAGAGAAATGTTTCCGTGAAGAAAAGAAAATTACAAGAACAAGGCAAAGAAAACGATGTTACAAATATAATAAAATGTAAGGATTAATTTTAAATTTGGCCCTCAAGAATTATTAGTTGTCTCACTTTATCCCTTAGAACTTAAAATGACTAGCGAGCTTATTAGATGTTGCAATAATGGTACCTCTGTCACAGAATCGTTAGAAAAGCGACGATATGAAGCACATGAAGCTCATGTTTTACACCTACAACATAAATCTTCTACGATGCGAGTTGTTCAATATGTCTATTTTGTGTGCAGGTGCTTTGGTAGCCGTTAACTGCCATACAAACGGAAAGAAGGGAAAATCAAGTTGGATAAAAGGCGTGACAGATGAATACGGAGATTTTGCTGTTGACCTCCCTTCAAACCTACATGCAATTCCCAACTTGGATAGGAAATGTTCACTTAAAGTCCTTGGAGTACCAAAGAACGCGCTGTGCAGACCAGTTTATGTGAGGAGAAACAAGGGGCTGACACTGTCGTCAGTTGGAAATGGCATTCGGACCTACGACGCTGGAACAATAAGGTTCCAGCATTTGACATCAAGACTCACGCAAGGATGCGGTAGAAACGACGGCAACAATTCAAAGATGATTATATAGAGATCACTATCAATTAGTGTACTTTGGGATACAGCACCACAACTCAGGTAGATGGCGCTTTTCAGTCACAGCATTGAGTTACAAACGTTTGATCCCGTGCGTTAATATATAGCAGAAGATGTGAAAAAATATATACGGGTGAACAAAAAGTACATACGATGAAATTATGATTATATATGCATATAATCTTGTATTGTAATGTAGGTATAAGTTTTGGTGATGAAAATTCGTTGTGGAGTGATCTATACTATATACATATACCACATGTTATTCCAAACATAAAACAATGTTATTGATGTATGTTGTCAATCTGAGAAATACAATGAAGTTCTTGACAAACTATGAAATCTTTGCAATACTCATCAAGAATGGTATGATCTCAAGAATCGTGGAGACTAACCAAAATCTAAATTTTGAAATGAGACAAATGCCACGACAAGAAAAATAGAACACTGAAGAACGTTGTCTATGCAAAACCTGATGATCAGGACTTAAGTTTGCTGCTCATCCCCAGAAACTATGTATTTGGCAACGTCAGCACAGCATGTCAGCTTGTCTGCCTTCTCATCAGGGATTTCAACAGAGAATTCCTCTTCAAAAGCCATCACAAGCTCAACCCTGTCTAAGCTGTCCAGGCTCAAGTCTTTTTGGAAATCAGCTGTTTCAGTAACCTGTTAAGGTCAAGCGACCTATCAATTTCCTTGCATTGTTTTTTCCGTTCGTTATTAAGGGCAAACTAAGTAGTTCAGGATAGGTGACATGCTGGTGTTATGTGCTCCAGCAAAAATGGAGTAATTGGAGGAATGTTATCTCACAATTCAAACAACCATAAAATGGACAAAAAAGAGTTGATAGTAATTTTGAACAATTAAAACCGATTAAGTACCTTAGCAGCATCGACTTTATCGAATTTCTTAACCAGTCCGATCACCCGATCCATTACTTGATCAGTGTTGGTACCTGTTGACGCACACATGATCTGATTGCTTAGCCGTTTGAGCAAATTATTCCCATTTGCACCAAGCGATGATTCGACTGGTCTCCTTGCTCTGACATGCCACAAGATGGCATTTCTAATGCTTTGCATGTTCAGGAGACCTGAAAACCAACGAAACCTATCCCAAGTCAGGGCATAAAAACACACAAGATTACACTACCAAGATGGCTCCCACTGTTAGAAAAATATGCAATCACTACTAAGATGGCTCCCACTGTTAGAAAAATATGCAATCATGTGGTAACGAACTTTATAGAGACCACCAAGGAAACCTCCTATTCTCCTATAACTTATGCAGAAGAGATTTTGTCTTTTTGCAATTTCTACACGACAATCATTATAGTAATTTGGTCACATCCCACCAAGGAAACTTCTGGGAAACACCAAGATTAAAAGTACAAGGCAAGAGGAAGAAATACAAACAAGCATGCCCCCAAAGGGGCGGACGGGGTGGTTGGAGAGCTCGCTCTTTAGACCTCACTAAGGGAGATGTCTAAGGTTCGAGCCCCCACTTTGCCTTTGGGTGTTTCCAATTATCAGATCCATTTTCTTAATTAAAAAACAAAAAAACAAAACACTCAAAACGGACAAACTCTTTCATGGTATGGAATGATGGTCAGGAAGTAAAAATACTAAAAAAAGAGCAAAAAAAAAAAAGAGCTCCAGATTCATTTCAACAAACAGGTGGTGATCCTAAAACCATAGCCACATTTATCCTAACTCTCAAATGCTGAACTTGTTTTCTTTTTCACCAATTGCAAACCTTTCCTCACACTATACAAATTATAATTAAAAAAGACTATTGACCCAGAAATCAAAACCTGATGACCATTAGAAGAAAAATGTCCAAGTTTGCAATATGTGAATAGAAACCAGGATAGAAAGTGATTTGACACGATAGAGAATGGCATACCTGAACCACTAAAGTGAGTGACGAGGTTTATAGACTAGGAAATAGGAAGGAAACATAAAAAAACAGCCATAACGGAAGCAAGAAAAAGGAGCGATAACTCACGAGATTGCAGCTGGTTCCTAGGCTTTCGGTTTGATAGGACTTTGTTGTACGTAGAGTGTTCGATAAAATGCCGCACCGAAATAGCGAAATGGATCCGGCCAAGACACTTCACGAGGCCGCGATTCGAAATGTTGTATGTCCGACCACACGGAGAATTGGGCTGGTAGAGTTGTGCATATAAAAAGCCCACTGAGATTTGCACCATGTATAATTTTTTTAAAATAAGGGAAATATATATTTAAATTATAAAATAATGAGAATGATCCCGCAATATAAAAGATAAATCTCAACAACCAACGAAACTTCTGATCATCGAGAGCCATAGTAATTTATCTTATTTACTTTTAACAAGTAAACTATATATTTTTAATTATTGAATAATTTTTTTATTAAACTTGTTTTATATTTTAAATATTTTTAAAACTTTTTGTTTACTTCAGTTATTTACTTCTTTCTCTCAGTTTCCTTTCTCTGATCTTAAAAATAAAAATAAAATAAAATAAAAAAACACTGATACATAGTAAAAATCGATCAATTTAGCTGAAACCAACCAAATCTATACTTTTCTAGAGTGTTGGTCGTTACCAATATGTTTTGTGATCGGTTTGATGTTTTAAAACTGACTGAACAGGTAGAAAAGAAAAGCTAATTTTCATATTTTTATTGTATTTTTCTAACTTGATTTGTATAGTAGTAGGTTTTAAAATTGTAAATGTACGTTCTAACACTCATAATTCTGGATATTATGGATGAAAAATTTTGTAATATTCAAATGAAAAAAAAAACAGCTAAATATCAATTTTCTTTTTTGTAAAACTAAAAATAAAAAAAATAAAAAAAGGTAAATAACATGTTTCAAAATGTTAATAAATATATTATTTACTTCAAATATTTTAAAACCTATCATTTCCTACTAATAAGAGCTTTAAAAATGGACCGACTTGCCACAATTTCTAGAGTTAAATGTTATGTTAGAGTTAAACGATAAACTTTGAAACCACATGAAAAAACTTTGAAAAATAATTGTCTATATTTCAGTCTTAAGCCTTAAGCCTGAATCAATCAAACCACATATTTTTTGTTTGGCTGGATTTAGTTTTCTCTAAAATATCAAACCGACAATTTTTCCCTATTTACTCAATTGTTTTTCCTTTCAAGTTTATCAAACCGACCACAGACACCTCAAAATTTCATTGAATTTTTTTTTTAAATTTTTATTTAAAAAGGTTATTCTATTCAACAACAAGTGACCAAGTTTTAGGGGAAAAAATAAAAACAGTTGCATTCCCTTGGATGTGGACTAGCTTACTATTAACTTTTGCTTTAAAGGAGAGAAATATGCGAAAAATAATAATAATAGTAAGATGCATGCATTTTAGCATGTTTTAGTCACATAGACTTTGACGGGACTTCTTTTCAATTGAATTGAAACTTTGAAGTACTAACAGTTTTATTATGAAAAGAAAAAAAGAAAACAAAAGAAAAAAGCATTCTTCAGGTTAGCTTATAACAGAGAAAGTGACAGCATGCAATTCATAATGAAAATTGCTTGGTTAAGAACAGATGAAACCCAATTGTTGCCGAACGATTGACAAAATATAACAAACACATTTTATTTTTTTCAACTAAATTGTCGACCAAACTCAATTATATATATATATATATATATATTGAAATTGACATTTCTCATTTTGTGGTTAAAAAAAAAAATAGTCGTCTCCATTATTTAGTGGCATTTTTGGCGTTTATGAAAAAGTATAAGGCTACTTATGGTGTGTGTTGCAATTTTTTTGATATAGACAATAGAGGTTGGTGGTGGTGGTGCGATAATTGTGTGTTGACAACTCCCTTGAAAAAATAATGAACATTAATCAATGAAAGTTTCCAATGCCTTGCTAGTTAGTGATGAACAATAATAAGTGACCACCTAGAGTAGTCACCAACACGTAATTAGATCTACTTAGCATACCGATTAATTGCCAGTGATAGTGACATAATGATAAAAAGATAACATGTTAAGTCTTTTTTATTTAACATTCAGGAATCGAATCTTATTATCTATTGTAAGACTATGATTATGCTTCTCCAATGGTTTGCTAAGTCGAATTAGGCCTTAGTGACTTTAGATATCTTAGATGTTAGACGTGAAAACATGGAGTAAATTATCCTTCTCTATGATATTAATAGATTTCCACAATAAGACATCACTGATTTTTTTTTTTTTTTTTTTTTTTGGAAAGAAAGAAAGAAAAGAAAAAAAAAAAAACATTAGAGTATCAATTATGTCTAGGGTGATGAATTTTGAGCTCGTTTTCTTTTCCTAATTCTCTCTCTCTCTCTCTTTACAAACGTACAAGATATTGCAAAATCCGAAAGGGATTGCTTTCTTTTGTTGTGTCGTGTACAACATGATTCAAGTCTTATCAAGGACAAAACGAAAACTACAATAGATATTGATCATTTACTTGGTAGAAGTTGCACATGTTTTTTTTTTTTTTTTTTGATAAATGAAGTTGCACATGGTTGTCAATTATAAATAATGCTAAATTCCTAATACAAATTATAGGAAACAAGGGAAATGCAAGAAAAAGGAAATATTCACCTCTTTCTTGCATTATACGAAATTACCTTTTATTTTTTCTTTTGGAAATCAAAAGGACTTAACTTTTCTTTTTCTTGTGACTGAACTTATAATCGAGAAAGATTTTGAATGATTTTTTTTTTTTTTTTTTTTTTTTTTTCATAAGTTGCATGTTTTTGACAATTAATCCGCGTAGGACATTCGAAATGAAGGGCATGCAAAACAGGGAAATATTCAAGGGTTTCTTGTATAATGCCCCACCTTTTTCTATCCAAACCAAAAGGGTTTAAAGAAATGTATCTTTAATGCACTAAGACGAGTTTGTGTCAATAATTTTCAAGTTTTTTCGTAAATTTATCATGGAGTTTAAAATAGAAGATGTAACTTTTTTTTTTTTTGACACAATTCATTCATAATTTTTGTTAGGTCAAAATTTTTTAATGAAACATGTAAAATTGTTTATAATAAAAAAATATATAAGACCGTTAAATAGTTTATTTTATAATTAAAATAGTAGCATCTATCAATAAGATAAAAATATATATCCTATTATAAAATTGAGTAATTGACTCAAATAGTCCATGAATTCTTTAAAAGATGACGGTTTGTTTCATGCTTTATTTTTATTTTTTGTCGAGAAGACTCTGAACTCTTAAAATATTGGACATTATAGTTCTTTTCGTCTAAAACCGTTAACTTTTTAACGGAATAAGTCATGTGACCCATCACATGAACTCAATTCACCATGAAAAGATGAAAATACCCTTATTCACTAATAACATAAAAAATAATAATAATAAAAAAGCTCTCTCTCTCTTTCCAGCCATGGCGACCTCCAACCCCACCTCCCCCCCCCAAACTCCAGCAACCTAGGCGCCCCCTACCTCGCGCTAGATCCGCGCGACCCAGGCCTCCCCCTCGGTGCCCAGATCCCTTCCAACTTCGGCGACAAGTCCCCCCATGCTGACCCAAAAACCTCGATCCGATCCCCCCCCCCCCCCCCCCGATCTGGCCACCCTTCATCCGATCTGCCCCCGCCCCCCGACCAAACCCTGACCCCCAAAAACCTCAATCCGATCTAGTCCCGCACCCACCGTCGATGGAGAATTTGGGTTGCCCCCTACCCCCCAACCCGCCGTTGACGGAGAAGACGAAGAGACCATCCCCCACCCACAAACTCAAAAACCTAGCCCTCATCGGAATAAAAAACCCAGCCCCCACCGGAACCAAAAACCCACCCCCCCCCCGTACCCGGGCTGCCAACGGAGATGACAAAGAGCCCCAGCCATGAACTTGAAACCTAGTTATGAGGGAGAGTGATAGAGGAGAGAAAGAGATAGATTAATTTCAAAACCCAACGAGGAGGAGAAAGAGAGATTAATTTTGTTTTTTATGATTGTTTTTTTTAAATTTTGTTAAATTAATTATTGTTAGATTACTAAAACGCCTTCTCAAATTAGATCACATACATTGCACGTGACTCATTCCGTTAAAAACTTAACGGTTTTAGACAGAAAGGACTATAATGGCCAACATTTTAAGAGTTCATGGTCTTCTCGGTTAAAAAAAATAATAAAAATAAAACAAGAACTAAACCGTCACCTTTTAAAGAGTTCATGGACTATTTGGGCCAATTACTCTATAAAAATTTTCAACTTTTTTTATTACTGAGAAAAAAAGATGTAATATTTAATTTTGAAAAACAAAATAAAAAAGGGGTTGATGGTAAAATTATCTATTTTTTTAAGTCATTAACGGCGCGCGGACCATACTGGAGCTTTGGATCAATGTCCCAAGAAGCAAGGGGTACACTTGCGTGTTTCAACAAGAACACCGAAAAACCTAATTCAACTCCATGTAAGATAACCAAAGTACGGTCAAGCAATCGACATGATATATTTGCTCACATTCTGGGCAAAGGTCATAATTCAAAGGCACATTCTATGGTCTTAATAAAAAGAGGTAGAGTGAAAGATTAGTCAGGTATGAAATCCCATTGCATTAGTTGTTTGTCCGCCAGATTTAAGTCTTGGCGTTGTTTTGGTTCTATTAGAGTTGTTTCTATGAGGAGTTAGAGCTGACCCTAGTGCTACTGAGTCTAGGCCCTCGATCGATTGAGATATTTATTTGATTGTCAGGGTTTTGTCAAAAAAACCTTACATGTACTCGATTTCAGTGTGTCGGGGTATATACTTATTATCGGGTCTCAAATATGCGTTTTTCTCTTTGAGCATCATCAAACAAACTTTACTAATGGATATATTCTTATTGGGGAAAAAGAGGGAAATAGCATAATTGGATATGGTAATGGAAAATTATAACATATTTTTATGAGATTAGAAGAAAATAGCATATTGTGAAATTCATATTTCAAATATTCCCAAAATGCCCCCAAGTCCCTCTATCTTCTATCTCCTCCTTTTCTCCTCTCTCTGCCTCCCCTCTCTCCCTCTCATCTAAGTCTTCACCCAGATCTCCACTTGTAGCAGTAACAGGCCATCACCAATAGCAATTCCAACATCGTTTCAGGCGAGTAGATCGCGAACTCCGACACAACAAAATCGCGATGAAAAAAATCGCGAACCAACCTAAGCTCTCCATCCTCATTGTCATCGTTGCCGGAGGACCTGCCTCCAACTTCGTCCTCCACCATTGTTGTCAATGGAACATCGACAGTCCTCCACCATTGTCGTCGATGGTGCACCGACATATCTCCTTCCATTCGGCTACATTTGGAGAAATCATCGTCATTGGCGCCCGTGCTCTTCTCAGGCGATGGCCTCCTTTTCGGTGGGTTTGGGTAGATTTTTGCCCCAGATCTCACCAGATTCGCGGTACCTACGCCGCTGCCGTAGACCTTCACAGCTTTCACAACATCCACTAGCGAGGTCGGAAGCTGATCGGCATGGTGAGAGCCGCCGTTGCTATGTCCATCGGCGAACATCCTTGATACACGAGAGATACAAGAGGGAGAGAAAAATAAGAGAGAGAGTATTGTGGGCTGTAGAGAGAAAAACTAGAACAAAATAAAAAGGGGTAAATTTGGAAATAGCTATCTTATGTTAATGAGAAAATTTAAAATATGTCATAATTTATCAAGTTTTAAAAAACCTGTTATATATTTCCTTAGTATGTATAAAATATGCTATATATTATAATTTTCCTTTTTATTAAAAAATTTTATCTCATATAATATAAGATCATTTATTATATTTGATATATTTGTATCTTCTTATTAAATTTATTAAAAATTTTCCATTAAAATAAATGAAATAGAAATATACGAGTTCATTATATCACTAATGGATTATTACTATAAATTATTCATATATTATCAGTGGACTATCCTAAAATTCAATTAAAATATAAATAAAACCATCATTTACCTAAAAAAAAAATTACCATTTTTTCCTTTGAAAAAAATGGCCATTTTTTATAAAAGGGATAAAAATCAGCCACTCACCTAATTTTTCCATTTAAAAAAAATGATGCCTTTAAATTCCCTTTCCCCTTGAAGATGAAAATCTAATATAATTCTTAATAACAAAAGAAAAGCAAAGGCTAAAAGCCTTAATTAAAAAAAAAAATGGAGGTTAAACTTAAGAGACTTCGTCAATCATGACGTGACGACCATCCTCTCCCATACCCAACATCATTGGGCCACCATTCGATCTTCCAAACTCATCGGAGAATCATTTTCCTTTCTTTTCCTTCCCTTTCTTTTTTTTCCCCATTAAAAATCTCTCCATCTTTTTCTTTTTTCTTTTTTTTCTTTTTTAAATTTTTTTAAATTTTCCCCTTTTCTTTTCTTACTATATGTCTATCTTTTCTTACTATATATCTATCTTAAGCGCTTCTTAGTTTTTCCTTCTCTCTCTCTTACTCCGCAAATGTGTCTTCTTTTCTCCGTTCTTTAGTTTTATTTTTATTTTTTTTATACGGGCTTCTACACAGGGCCTGCCTCTCTTTGTCGCGTTGTTCCCGATTTGTCGATGCTGAATTGATTGATTCATTCTATTTGTGTGCATGAAATTTATCTGGGTGGGAATCAAATTTGAGATTCTGCAAGTGGGGTTTTTTTTTTTTTCATTATAATTTTTTTTGGGGGGATTTGATTATTGAAAAGGCAGATAGTGAAAATGGGTAATGTGAATGCGAGAGAAGATGGGAGTGGAAGCCCGTCTGCTGCCGACGAAGATGGCGGTGGCGGCGTACAGGAAGCCATGGCTGCTCAAGGCGACGTCGCTCCCGGCGGTGGCTCATCGGAGTTGATGGGCCAGTCTCCTCCTCATAGCCCTAGAGCCACTCACTCACCACTCATGTTCACTCCTCAAGTAAGTTCTTCTTCGTCTTCGGATTTGATTTGATTTGTTTTGATTTTTGCTAAATTTTAGAGTGAAAATTATTCAGTGAAGGAAATTCGATCCCCAGTACGTATTTGGTTTACTAAGATTTTCTTGGGTTTCTAAATTTGGTTGGACTGGTGTTGCTAGCGTTTGAGATCTTGTTAATTCTTATTATAAATTTAAAATCTTGCGGGGTTGTGAATTTTACCGACAAATTGAACTTAGATTTTTTCTGTGTTTTAGATCTTTTGATGAATACCCTTTTATTTATTAATAGTTCTTTTAGTCAAGTAAACATTACCTGTTTGTTTTTATCATTTTTTTTATTAGGCTAGTAGCTGTGCAGTCGGTATGTGTTTGATTTAAGTCCTCAAAAGAATATTTGGGTCTTTTGTCCTTGAGATTTTTCCCCCTCTTATCTTGTCTGCTACTTTAAACTAGAAGTTAGAGGAAGGGCAATAGCTTAAACTTTATGCAATGTGCTTATATCTTGATTCAGTAAATTTATTGTATGGCTGGTTCTTTGTGATGGATTTATGGGGATCTACGAAGGAGCTAACGGACACAAACAAGGGTATATTATTTAGAGGCCATATGTGTTTCAACTTTGAATTTTGCACAGTATATGTAGCACTTGGAAAACTGCGGGATTGCCGTACTGTTGTACATTCTACTCGGTTGCTTTTGCAGTATGTGTTTCCTGTTCAGTTTGCGGTTTGAATGTATCAGAATTACCTGTCGCTTGCCTCTTCTTCTTCTTGTTTTGTTTTTTTTAATGTCAAATTTTAGTTTTGGCTACTTGAATTCCAGTCTCTCTCTGCCTTCGAGATCCATGATCTTCATGGTTTTCCTCTCATTTCCTTCCCTTTGTGACTTTATCAGGTCCCTATAGTACCATTACAAAGGCCTGATGAGATTCACATCGCAAGCCCCTCGTGGATGCAGACTAGTTCAGGGTGTGAGGAAATGGCCTATGAACAGGGAATTCCAACAATGATTACATGGACTTATGGTGGCAAGGACGTTGCTGTCGAGGGATCATGGGACAATTGGAAGACAAGGTTCATTGAAATGAAGATCATTCATTTGGTTTTTGTTTTAGTTTCTACGTTTTATTCAAGTTTCACGACTATTGCATAATTCCCTGCTACTTTTTATTGGTCAGAGTGTCCCTTCAGAGATCAGGGAAAGACTTCACCATTATGAAAGTGCTTCCATCTGGTGTTTACCAGTATAGGTTTGTTGTTGATGGCCAGTGGAGGTATGCCCCGGACTTGCCCTGGGCTCAAGACGACTCGGGACACTCCTATAACATTTTAGACTTGCAGGTAAACACCTTCCCTCGGTTTCTTTGTGTACCAGATAGGCTCTGCTCTAGAGTCCTGGTATGGATCACTTGCTTAAACTAATTTAACCCATGCTGTGAAATTTTGAGATTGGCTAAGCTTTTTAGCTAGTAATTTCTCCAATGATATAGTCAAATATTTATTGGTCTTTGTCACGTCTAAATCATCTTAGAAACTCATTTTCTTTGTATTCTCAAAAGTTTCCAGGACTCCTTTGAAAAAGAAAGGAAAGAAAAGAAAGGAGCATAATGTTGTGTTTTATCTCACTCGGCTTATAGTTTTGGAATAGAAACAGAATTCTTGACCGTGTGCTCGGCTGACAAGCAAAGTTGACACTGTTGGTGATAATTGAACCTTTTTGTTGCAGGAATTTGTTCCAGAAGACATTGAGAGCATATCTAGTTTTGAACCACCTCAGTCCCCAGAATCGAGCTACAACAACCTGCAACTTGGGTCTGAAGATTTTGCAAAGGAGCCGCCTTTGGTCCCTCCCCACCTTCAAATGACACTGCTCAATGTGCCAGCATCCTACATGGAGATTCCACCACCTTCGTCAAGACCTCAACATGTGGTACTCAACCATCTTTACATGCAAAAAGGGAAGAGCAGCGGCCCGTCTGTGGTGGCATTGGGAACGACACACAGGTTTCTTGCCAAGTATGTGACAGTGGTGCTCTACAAGTCTTTGCAGAGGTGAATGTAGGCCAGGTCTTTATGCACGGAGTGGTTAGATTTATTTATCTAGTTAAATATAATTTTTAAGATTTCAAGGGCACTGTAATGGCTTATGTAAGCTCAGAAAGGAATATAAGATGAAACTTCGAGATTAGTACTTCACATAATGCAATTGCTTCTTGACCATTGATCCCTCAATCTCTCTATCCCGTCAGGCAGACTCCGTTCTCTCTTTCTTGCCCTTTTTCCCTAATTTGAAAGTTGAAGTTGAGTAAGTGGATTTTTTTTTTTTTTTTTTTTTTGGTTTTGTTTTTGGATGGCAAGGTGAGGTAGAAGAGTGTAGGTATGGTGCACCGGAGATATTCATGAAAGAATAGTGCTAAGAATTCCCGATTTTCTTGTATCGATTCACGTTGCAACAAGTGAGTTGTTATATGTCTCATTTTATGATGTAATTTTTGTTAATTGCTGTTTCACATCTACTAAATAAATGATGACTCTCATGCTAGTCTCAGTCGACGGGTATTAAAAATGTTGGGATACAAATTGGAGTTTCTAGCATTATTCTTCAAAAAAACAGAGGACACTGACTTCAAGAAAAAAGAAAAAAGAAAAGAAAAAAAAAAAAACTAGATTAGACAGAAGAAGTTGAGGGATGTTTGCACAAAGTCCAAGTTTGATCTCAATTCCTTACAAAAGTCAAACAGAGTAAAAGAGTCATAGTACAGAATAGACTACTTAGGTTTTTTTTTTTTTTTTTTTTCCCCTTATTTTCTTTTAATATATAATGGGAAAAGAGAGAGAGAGAGGTGGCTAATTTATTTACTGCCTTGGCAATGCACATCTGTAAATTGTAATCTGTATGACAGATTATTATTAACAGCCATAGGATTGCACGTCAAACAACAAAATTCTACCCTGAACTGCAGCATTAGAGGGGAAACCCTAGTTCTTCCTTCTAGTTGACTGCCGACTCGACATTTTTGTCACCTTCTCTTCTTTCTTTATCATGGCCACACCATTTCCTTCTTGTTTTCAGCTTCAGAAAACCGGGCATCCATCAACCTTAATGCCCGGTGCTGTCGGACATGTTGCCAAAGGGCAGTGATCGAGGTCAGTGCCCCACCACTTGAGATTTATCTTCTCGTTCTGGAGAGCGAAAAACAGCAGGACAGCCATGAATGCGGTTCCAGCATCCAATGCTGCAGATAGAACGTAGTTATACTTCTGCCACCAGCGTTTGTGATACCGGAAAACAAAGTAGTTGAAGATGGTTCCCGTGATAAGCCAGCTCGCTATGTTGGTGGGAGTTGCAGGAGGCATTCCGGCAAAGCCATAGGATATAACCGGAATGTTTATCAACGGAATCCATTTCTTTTCTGGGAACATTTTGCTCAGCAACCAAATAGGAACCGGTAGGACAGCTCCAATAAGGAATAGCCACACCAAGTTTCTATACAATCCTCCTGGTCCGAACAGACGCTTCGGTCCAATCAGGCCCCATATAACAGATGCGTCGAAGGTGACTCGGTACTTGGGACAAGTCCATGGACTGTCGGGGTGGAGAGCTTCAACGTCGCATATGTCTTGAATGCTTCCCAACATCCACCAAGCCACTGCAAGGTTGAGAGTGCCAGCAACCAGAGTTCCCACAAGCTGGTGATGGAAAATCAGCGGGTCAGAGGCAGAGGGAAAAGTTAACAAGTATCAAAGAAACTTGAGGAACCGAAAATATATATGTTACAAGTTTAGACATAAAAGGACCTGAGCCATGTACATGCTCCGCGGTGGAATCTTCATGTAATGGCCAAGTTTGAGGTCGGACAAGAAGGAGAGAGCATGGATAGTGCTGATTCTTCCATAGATCTTGAAGATCAAGTTTGCAATGGGTTTTCCTGGTAGGATGTAACCAATGAGGAACTGCGCTATTATGTCGTATCCGGGTTGCTGTAACATATCCAAAGAATCAAAGATATTAAAAAACAACGATCTGCGATGGTGATTTTGTTATGTCAAAATGATAAAAGGTAAAGAGAGAATAAGTAAACAAAGAAATTCTCTTTTTTTTTTATTATTATTTTTTTTTTTTATGACCTGATTGGTGGTTGCTTGAATGACCCCAATTGGGAGAGTGACAAGCCAAGCCAATCCAAAAGCAAATATCATTCCCCACCAAGGCAACTGCACATCTTCTTTCCACACAAAAGACATCACTAACGACAGGACGATGCTTCCGATTAACAAGACGAGGAACCACCATTCAGGCACTTGTTTATAGCTTTTCATAAGCTTCGCATGTATGTCTAGCTTCGCTTTCTTCAATGCCGATCTACTCTGCTTCAAAATGTCTCTACGGAAAAACAAAAGGAAAAGGCAGAAGATTTTCAGTTGATAATGAAGAATTTGCACCTATTCTTCCCTAATTATATAAAAAAAAATTTAAAAAAAAAAAAATTACAAGGTTACAACAAAAGCTTATCATTACCTTCCATGAAAGAGTGCCACATGAGTGAGAGTTGCTGTAAACCTTGCGAATCCTGATCCAATGGATAGTGCGAAGAGCGGGCTAAGATAGAGCTTCCCGTAACTATTGTAAGCATCGATATTGAGATCAAACTGCGGTGTCAAGATCTTGTTGGTATCATATTTATGGCCAGTCGTAGTGAAGAGCTGATTGGAGAATATTGGGAATTTCCGAGCATCAAAGGTATTGAACTTCCAGTAACACAGAGGGACAATAATGTAGATGAACATAACAAAGCCAACTCCAACATTGAGAATTGAAGAGAAGGGTGTGACAAGGGGGCTTCCATGATAAGCCGAAATACCCGCCCAATCAATTGTGAAAGCCCCGATCCCAAGTCCGTGATAACCGGAGCCGATCTGCTGGGCAGTGATGCTGTGTGGCCAAGCCCAGCAAACCCATGAGAAGAATGTCAATATTGGGAAGAGATAGCCAGGGAGTGCATAGTAGGCAAAGCTTGCTCCCATGGCAATGAGGAAAAATTTCATCCTTGTCATGCCTTCTTTCTTGTTCTCCTTCTCATGGAGTGCTCTGCAATCACATTTGTCATCATTGACCATAATCAATCAGAGAAAACACGGTAATGATCCGTCAAGTTACCAAGAAACTTCAAATTATGATAGTCACATCAAAGAAAGACAGACAGAGAGAGAGAATCTAGCAAAAGTTTGAGCAGTGAAACCAGACTGTTTACATTTCTACTTTTAACTTTGTGCTGATTTATAAATTGTCTTTTTTGTAAGATTTTCTGACTTTCTCCTAATGCTAACTCTCCATCAAATCCACACCATTTATTATTATTATTATTATTATTGAATGAAAAAGGTGGTGATTTTCAACCGGAGATTGTTGTTCTAACAGTGTTGACCTATTGCGTTCCTTTTAGGGAATATTTTAACCAATCTGGCATGGCAAGACAAAAGCATGGAACAAATTCTTAACCAGTGAACATGCACTTAGTTCATCACATCAGTTTGATAAGGAATTTAGACAACTTTTATCTAAAGATGTGCTAGCGCAATAGTTCTTTTTTTTCTTTTTTTTTTTTAATATAATATAAATGAATACTTTACACCATACTTCTTTCTGTAGTGTTCTTTTTAAGATCTCTCTTTTTAAAATTACTCTATGGAATGACTTTCTTTTCAATATCAATCAATTTCTTTTCTTTTTTTTTTCTTCATTTATTTAAAGTTTTTTAATTATTTATGGTTCATTTGAAAATACCATTCATTTTATATTATATCCGAATATAAAACTGTGTATTTGAGTACCTTAAATATTCTATTCAAATATAAATACTTTTAAAATTTTGAATTCAATATAACTGTTATTTATCATTTTTTTTTCTATTTATTTTTACCAATCATATCACATACTCTCTTTTTCACCAACAACCCAAATCCACATTATTTGAATATATATTGTGTAAAAAAAAAAAAATGCAAACACATATTGTATTTTATTGTATTGTATTTAAATATGATATATAATGAATTTAGTTTAAAAATGGACCATTAAATTTTTTTTTTTTGCTGGCATATCAATGTCTTGAAGATGGATTATGGAAGGACTAAACTCCAAGGAAATGAAAGTTCTGTTTACTTATTGTCACCATTTATTCTCATTAAAAAATAAAAAAATAAAAGAGAGAGAAAAAAAATATTCTTAAGGGGAAAAGAGTTCTTATAAACTACAACCCACCATTTGGTCGGTCCATAAAATTGAAGGATAGGAAAAAAAAAAATAAATAAAAAAATAAAAGAATAGTCATGTCTCCTGTGTCTCCATTTTCTTTGATAGGGAAAATCAGTGGGCCAAAAATATGGCCATACTTGCATGTTTGATAGTAGTGCGAGAATATAATACTTATCTCTATTGGTCCAAATATCTAATCAAGGTTCTACACTTTTAACTGATTTGTTTACCAAACTTTTTTCTCGGAAGACAAACAGAGTATCAATAATATGAGGGAAAAAAGAAAAAAGAGGAAAATGTCAAACCTAAACAGAGAAACCTGTGCAAGGTTTGAAGGCCACCACATTTCCACAGGGTCAACCAGGTACCTCCTGAGCATTCCAGCCCATCCATACCCCAGTATCTGTACAACATTCATTTTAACTATAAATTCAGGGAAAAACGAATTCTATTTTACCTTTACAAAAGAAAAAAAAAATCCTCTGTTTCTTTTTTTCTTTTCATAAAAACCGGAAAACCATTTCTGGGCATTTGGTCTAGAAGTAAAAAATATATATATATATATAAATAATTCACCATATAATATGTATATATAAATTATCTTTACACTTTCGGAAGAAAGATAGACACATAAAAAGATGGAATTTCTTTAAAACATTAAAAAAGTGCCCTTTTTCTTCAGTTTTCTGAAAAGATTCCAAGTCCAACGAATAGAAAACTAACAAATATAATATTGGATATTTCTCATTAAACAAATTAAAAACCTTTCCATGTGTTCTAATTAGCCTCTCATTAAATAATTAAAACAAGAAACAAAAAAACAAGAATTAAAGAGAGAAAAAAACAGTAAGAAAATCGAGAAAAAGGACCTGAGTAGTCAAAACGAGGAGAAGAGCACAGAGGAAGTTGACGCTCTGCTTGTAATAAGCCTTCATGACGGTAATGGCGCCGATGGAGTAGGCGTCGCCGCCGCCGATCGAGACGCCGCAGTTGGCGAAGATGGTGATGATGACGTGCTCCTTCATGTTGAATGGGCCGGGGTTGAGGCTGAACCGGCGGCCGAACAAGCTGTACTCCGTCGTCGGAAGAGTCGCCGCCATGAACTTTCCGATGGGCAGCACCGAGATTTGCATGAGAATGGCGGATATCGTCAGCGGCTGCGTCCGAAAGGTGAAGAAGGTGTTGAGGAAGATGAGCAGGACGCAGGACCCCAGCCCCAGAACCCACGCCCTGAACGTCAGCACCGGCAACGACGGGTCGTCCGTCTCCGGCACCACCAGCGCCACCTCCTCAATCGGACACCTCTCCTCCTCCCCCGACGACGCCGTCTCGCCGTTTGGGCTCTTCTCGGTTTCCGTGTCTTGGTTCTTCGACGCCATTGGAATTATACAAGTCTCCGTATATTGACAACAAACTGACCTTTGCACTCAAATGAGTCTCGTCGTTTGATTAGAGGTCCTTGTATATATATATATTTATATATATAGAGAGAGAGAGAGAGAGTCTTTTTTGTTTGTTTGTTTGTTTTTTTTTTGGTGAAAATTAGAGAGAGAGAGTTAGTTATATTTAAATATATTTTGTTTAGCTGTTGTATGAGTGAGGGAGAAGAGTTTTCAAAACACAAAATATAGTTTATGACGAGAATGCCCTTCGTTGGGGGGTGTTTTTACAAAATGGAATCTTTCACTGAAGTCTTCTAAAAGTCCCACCAATAGCTGACTTCAAGACTGACTCTTGTCTGTCTGCCGATTTCAACGTTAATAGTGGACTACATAGGTTGAATTACTAAAACAACCCTGGTTAGGACTTAACCATGGATATTTATTATGCCCACGTTTGAAGAACAAGTTTAACTCTAATTAAAATGTATTTTTTCATCTTAATTTTATCTTTTTTTAAAAATTAAATAAAAATTTATAATTAACTTTTAAAAAATCAATTAATTCAAATTTAAAAATTTTAACTCAAATCATTTTACCAAACACACATTATTTCTTTTCTCTTCATTTTGTCTCTGCGTATGCTAGTGTAATTGTCTATTTATAGTATAATATAGGGCTTTTTTTTTTTTTTTTTGGTGTGGAGAAACAGGTAAAGAAGGTATATATTAAAGTAATATATTTTATACGCTTGTGGATATGTTGCTGAATTGAAAAACAATATTGGTCATTGTACTTTATATTTTTGGCAAGCTCCAAGAGACGACACAGCCTGCCTCATCTCATATAAATACACACACACACACACACACATATATATATATATATATATATATATAAGAGATATCTATATCAATATTGTGTAAGACAGTAGAAGGCTAGCTGACTCAATTTGTAGTTTTGTGTCACAAAAAAATGACGAAGATGGGTTTGCACTTTGGATTCTACTAGGGGAGTTTCATTAGAAGACTTTTTCTCAATTATTCGGTGTCTGTGATGTGGTATCCTTAATTACCTTGGTTTCCTCATAGCCCTATTTTTTTTTTTTTGGGGGGGGGGGGGGTGTGGTTAAGTAAAGCAAAATAAGTGTTTTGATTGAGAGTAACTGTTACTTCGATTGATCTTATTACCTTAAGTCGTTTGAAATTTTTAACTCTTAAATACTGTATTTCACTTATTATAATACATTTAAGAAATTAATTTAATTCATATAGTTTAACAAAGTCACACAATTTATGTTCTTCGTAATAGTACAATATAGTAGTTATGTCACACATAAAGAAAGAATTTCATAGGTAGTATTGGATTTAACGGGATCGCATCAATAGGGAGAAAAAAGATAGAGAAAAGAAAACAAAGAAAAGATCGAACAAAATCAAGCTGAAAAAAATATTGTTTGTCGTCGTTGAGAAATATTCAACAGAATCGTGGGACACCAATTTGTAAAAATAATAAAAATATAAGTTCCTAGTGATACGAGAAAACGATCAGACCATAAGGTTTCTTTTTTAATTGAAGTTTTTGTGTAGATAAGAAGACAGCGAAGTCTCGGGAATGATGGTGATCAGGCAACGTCCACCGTGTCTTTCAGTAGTTAAGTGGAGAAGAGCTTAACTCAGGAAGATTTATTTACCAACTGATTATAAGAATATTTATATCTAATAAGCACATTGTGTCTTTGTAAGTAGTTACCGTTTGACCATTTAAAAATAATATGGTGGATATATAATTAACAAAAAAAAGCTGTCATTTTTAGCCAGTTGCTTAGCATATACATATATATATATATATATATATTTATTGTAAATTGTGCATGCAACACATATAAGACATGCAACGTTCTTCGAAAACAACACGGTTATTCTTTTTTCCTCCAACCTCAGAGACCTTTTTGTATTTTAACTTGGATTTCGAAATGAAGTTAATCTTGTTAATTACGGGAATTCAACTCTCAAGTCTTGTCTCCTTCAACCTACTAAGTTTTGGATGAAGTTACTTAATTGGGCGTGATTCTTTTGGAGAAAGCATTAAAATAATACAAATTTAAATATCATTACAGCAACATGACATAAAAACTTAATAACACTAGCTTAATATGACATAAAATTAAACTAAATTTAGTATAATTTATGTCATATTGATTAAAAATTAAAAATTTATGTCATGTTAATCAATAAAATTAAAAAAATATGATTATTTAAATAATTTTCTCTATTCTATTTAGATAAAGGTACTTTATCTTGAAGGGACAAAAAAAAAAAATCTGACATTTCAGACATTCAGACTGAGCTCATGTAACTAGCCTAAGGTTTCCATTTACAACTCTATGTAAAAAAAAAAAATGAAAAAAAAGGGACTCTTGTTGAGTCAAACAAGAGGTGGTGTTGATGAGGTTGCTTTTGTAAAAAAGGACCCTAAGGGGGTGTTTAGTATGTAAGTTTGAGTTAAGATTTTTAAGTTTAAATAGTAAATTATGTTGACTTTTCAGAAAAGACAAAAAATTTTTTGAGAAAAAGACAAAAACTTTTTAGGAAAAAGATAAAAACAATGATGAAAAAAGTACAATTTAATTTAAACTAAACTTTTTCCCAAACAACCCCTTGTCTTTGTTCCCTTTCTCGGGTTAGCCTGGGACTGGTTTTTGGTGTGCTCTGAGCTTGGTTGCTTTGTTTGTTTTCTTGTTGTGGAGTTATCGGCTTACTCACAAAAACAAAAAAACAAAAAAACAAAAACAAAAAAAAACAAACTTGTACTTTGTGTAATCATTTTACTTTGTACTTATTACCCAGATTTTTTTTTTAATAACTAGAGGTTATATATAAGAATTCACCTTCTAAATATACATTATGATAATCTCTAAAGAGATCAAGACATGATCAAGTACATCACAAATTGAAATCGAACATCCAAAATACATAGGAAACTTTATATATATATATATATATATAAACTTAAAATACAAATTAGTTCACCCTTAGCTAGTTTAAAATTTTCAAAGGTGATTACGAACATCTAAACCATGGACAGTACATCATACTACACAGTGATGCATTATACTAACTCCAGGTGGTGAAATAAGAAATTTAAGTTTTATTTTTTATTTTTTCAAAGAATAGAGAGCAATAATACAATGTGAATAAACATTATTTTTGTGCTGGAGTGAATGCATGATATATGACTTGTGACAGAATTAGTTTAATTTCACATTATAAGGGAGTGGGTAATTTAGTAAATAGACATTTGAATCATGTTAAAGCATAATAATTGAATCATTCTCCATTAATGGGAAAAAATAAATTTGGTGTACTGCTGCTGGGTTCTGCTGCGAGGGCGCGTGTGAATGTCACGTTCTAAGTGGCGTCTGACACACAATTGCCTCGTTGTGAACAACATCCACTCTGGCTTCACACGTGATTTGTCAGCGAGGGACCCACTTCCAATTCTCCATGTAGGACAAAAACGGACCCCACTATACTCAAGGCACGAATTTTCATGTCATTAATCTCGAAACGACGCCGTTGCCAAATGCCACGCAAGACAAGTTTGTGTTTGTCTCGTGATTTGATGGTCCTGGCAACAGTTAACATAGTTAAAAAAAGACTGCCACAGTGGGATCCACGTGGTTTTAATCACGTGTTTTATTAGAAAAATAATACACTCTCTTTGCAGAAAATATTATTAATCATTAAACAATAATTATCAGACGAAATAATTCAAACAGGTCTTGATCCTTCGCGCCTTTTAAAAAAAAAAAAAATTTTTTTTTTGGGACAAATAAGATTGGTGTTTCAGTTTCGTGAAATCCTTAGTAAATACTCTAACGGCTCAACACCACCCATTTCGTATCTTTTCTTTTATTTTTATTTTACAAGCAAACACTTTTGAATTATATGCACTCACCACGAGGCCCGAAGGATTAGTTGCTTAAGCTGTAAACTATTGATAGGCGGGCCAATAATATCATTAGAATTGTAAAACTTATCCGTTGATTCACCTTAAAAACTCATTTCAGTTTTTTATCTTTTATAAAAAAAATTAATTAATTTTATTATTTACAGCTTAAATTATTTACAGCTTAAATTATAATTTTAAATTTTAAATTTTAAAAATTCATAATTTTATATGAATGACTTTTTTTAAATGCATAAAATTTTAAGATGAATAATATAAGATTCATATTGATATATTTTTTTCTGAATATATATTTTAATTTTTTAATACTTTTTAACTTCAATAAACTAAATTCACTTCAGACACATAATTCAACTCCAACTTAACTCTTATAAAATTTTTTTTTTCTCTCCAACTTAACTCAAATCATATTTTTTTCAAACCAAATTATTATCATACGGTGATTCAACAATATGTGTTTTAATATAACATCCGTATATATTTGAATCTTTCATGATAATTACTCTTAAAAGAATATATTTTTAAACGTTTGATCCGATTGAAATCATATTAAAATGAAAAATTTTGTAAAACAAAAAATTATTGATATAAATATCTAATGGTTTTAATTAAAACTCAATAGGCATTTTTCATTATTTATCGTAGAAATCTCAATATATATATATATATATATATAAAACAAACGTCTCAAAACATCACTAGAAAAAAAAAATAAAAATAAAAAGGAACACAACAGAAAGATAACAACTTTCAGGGGAAAAAAACTGCGGCGTTTTTCTTTAATTATCCAATCTACATGGGCGCGGTCAAGGATTTTGTTTTAGGTACGGTATAATATTATTTACTCTAACTTTATTATTTTAATTACCAAATTCATTATATAAGTCCATTCCAAAATTCAGTCTAAGTTTTCCTTCTCTAATCTCTCTTTGTTCTGTTTTGGTTTTTTTTTTTTAATCCAATTTAGCAATTTATCGATTGATAAGGTAAGAAAGGATGTGACTTAGAAATGAAACTTTTTACATGCTAACTCAAAATATACAATATTGACCAATGACCCCGACAATTTAGAAATATTGTTAAAACGGGATCTGTAACTAAAAATCAACAAAATTTGAGATCTTGATTAAGATGGTTAACAGAAAAGTTAAAATGATATTTGAAATCTAACTCCTTAATTTCTTAATTAGATAATGATATTTTGAAGGTAAATTTGACTGGCTAAGGGGGAGTTTGGTAAATGAGTTTGAGTTGATATTTTTAAGTTTCAATAGTAAATTTTTTTGAATTTTCAGAAAAGACAAAAAACTTTTTGGGAAAAAGACAAAAATTTTTTGAAAAAAAGACAAAAAAAAAATTGAAAATCTTAGTTTGAGTGTGTGCACCAAACTCCCTCTAAAATTAGGAATTGTTTAACAACCGGAAGTGCTGCAGCCATGTTACTACGTGTCAAATAGCATGAGGTGGCTAGATATTCCTCTTTTTGCTTTCTTCAACCTTTTTTTTTTTTTTTTTTTTTCCCTCTTTACTGAATTGACTTCCCCATCTTAGTGACTTGCCAAAAAGAAATTTAGTTGCCGATCATGATATTCCCACCACCTCAAATAAGTCTATAAACAAGAGATACTTTTCTTGAAAATTTTCACGAATAGGATCTAATATTAGGCAAACATAACATCATTGAATCGTGTTGGTTATGACAGAATATTAAGTCCATTTTTTTTAAATGCACATATTCAAAATATATATCTTTCTAATAATAATATCGTCAAAAAAGTATAAATACAACATAAATACATTGAAAAATCCATCATGAGAAAGAGTAGTCAATCTAATAATTTTGAGGGAAACGGGGAAAAGGAGTTTCCTATTTGCTTCCACAGTTGTTCCAATTGGATGTGATACGTTGAAGAACAATAGAAAGTGATGCCCTTTATTTTTATTTTTATTTTATTTTATAATACTTTTATTTTGAATTTAAGACGGAGAATTTAAATTCTGTTTTTTTTAATAAAATTAGATATGAAATTAAAATATACTTTATGATGTGTTTGGTAAAATAGTTTGAGTTAAAATTTTTAAATTTGAGTTGATTGACTTTTTAAAAATTAGTTATAAATTTTATTGATTTTTCAGAAAAAAAATAAAAATTGAGATGAAAAAATATAATTTAGTTAGAGTTAAACTTGTACATCAAATGCACTTTTAATGTAGATTGTTTATTTATTTATTTATTTTTGCATAATTTTCACAATCATGAGGTGGGGTCCACAACATTAGCTAAACAAAAGGCCCTCGAAAGTGGTGGGCCAGGGAAGCAGGCGGAAAGTTTTACGCCGGTAGTTTTGCAATAGTGGTAGGGTTCCACGACTCGACTAGACGGCTCAGAGTCAGACCAACCTCTTGATCCTCATCTAGCGTTGACCAAATTCTCAACCCCACAAAAGTACACTCACTTTTTAAGTAACAGCCTCTTGCATTTTCGAATCCCAATTCTCCTTGAACCAGCTAGCTGGGCCCAAATGATCCTGAACCCTACACGTGTTATGATTCTTTTGCCACGTATTATAGTGGGCCCCAAGTTTTTAACACCCGTTAAATGATAATATAATTATAAAAAAAATAAAAAAAATTACCTAAATAACCATCTATTTTTCATCTATTTACCAACATGACATAAATTCTCCCATCTATACCAGCATGATACAAATTTTAGTTTAATTTAGTTTAATTTTGTGTTATATTGTCTAATGTTGTTTTTTTTGTGTTATATTAGTGCAATAGCTTTTAAAATTGAGTCATTTAGTTACTTTCCCCATAATATAAACAACAACATTATGAATTTAGGATGACAAAAAGTACTTAGCTTGTGTTTGATTCGCTGGTTGGAGATGAAATTTTTAAGTTAGAGTTAGTTGAATTTTTAAAAACTAGTTTTAAATTTTATTGATTTTTCAGAAAAAGACAAAAACTGAGATGAAAAAATATAATTTAATTAGAGTTAAATTGAATCGCTAAATGAAACCTTAATATCTTATAATAAGATAAGAAAAGATTGCAAATCCACTTTGGCGTGCACACAGCCCGCCATCTACCATCCTGAGAGCCCCCGGAGAAGGGAAAAAAAAATGCTTTAGAGTATCATCGGTGCTAATTAGTATCATAATTAATAAAAAGACTGGATATTTGTGAATATCATAATCATAAGGTGATATCTATGTGGCGAAATGAAATATTGGTTAGGTTATGTTCATTTTTCTAGTTTTCTAATTTATATTCAATCCATCTTGATGGAACAGCACTTATATATAAATTAAACGAGCGTAACCTTATTTTTCAAAAAATCTTTTAATGATATCCAACTCTATGAAATGTATACGATATTCTTATGATCAGTATCAGTTATCCGATAAACCCTTACAAAATGTTGGAACTCTTAATTAATGAGTATCAGCGATATTTTGGGCTGACTTGAAGTGTGATAAGGAGTATAAAGTCAGAATATATTAAAAGTAGGGTGGCTTCAAAAAAAAAAAAAAAAAAAAAAACGCAATTAGGAACAAATTATCTCACGTCACAGTCTCCAAGAACTCTCTCTAATTACTAGCACGTAGTATTGATCTGTGGAAGTTGTTCATGTAATGACCTTATAACATATGTGAGCTCCACAACTACAAGCTCCGTGCCGGATTAAGAACGCAATGATTATGGTCTATTACAATTTACATGTATTAATGGTCAAACACGTGACTAAAAGTGCAAATATTTTGGCCCGATATATGAGACTCCACGTATATAGGTGACATGAAATAAAAACCTAAATATTATTATAAGCTGATCTCTGTTCTTCCCAGGACACATTTAACAAAAAGATATTTGGACATATATATATATATATATATATGTTGAAGTAATGATCATCGGAACCTAATTTAATGAAAAGTAACATTAGCTAGCTAGGGACATGCCAAGAAGGAAAGCAAAACAATATATATATATAGGTGTGGGTCACGAGCCCAAGTGTGAAGAGTGGAAAAGGAAGCAAGCTAAAACAGTATATAGTACACATACAAACAATAGAACATGATTTGCGTTACTAATAACTGGCATACAACCCTTTAATTTGTCCCATGTTCATACGACATTAATATTTATATATAGCAATAATATGTCTTTTTTTTTTTTTTTTTTCTTTTCTTTTCTATGCGTCTAATGTCTAAACAGTACAATTAGTTTCTATCAAACTTTCCGCATTTCAAACTGAGAAGATGACATGAGACGAATTGATCAAGTGGATTGGGATGAAGACTATATATTTCTTATTTCTTGGATACAAGACGTTTCATCTGCCGCACAAAAACAAATTTTGGTGGGGTCCTACTGCCCCAAAGGGTCAACATACTCAACTAGATAGCGATCACTTGTCTAACATTATTTCCCTTTAGAAAATTGTATATATGCATATAACATGTATAGATATATATATATATATATGTCTCATCAGCCAAAAAATACGAAAAAAATTGAAGAAAAATTCCTAATTATTCCTCCGTAATATGCACGTTTTATTGACGTATATTATATACCATAGAAAATTTTCCTCTTTAATTTAGCCGGTGTAGTTAAGAAATCAAACTACACGATTACTGAAAAAGAAAAGTTAAAAAAAAAAAAAAAAAGGGTAGAAGTTTTTCTGATGTTTCGTTCGTGAAAATTCATGAAGTTATTTAAGGGAGTACGTAAGGTCGGCTTATCACAATTATGTGCCCCGGCCGGCCCAATTTGCAAAAACTAATTGACTGATCATAGCTAGGCAACACTGCTAGCAGGTGGGGTACTTTGCAATTGCAATTTGCAATGAAGTAAGTAATTCCTCCAAAGCGTTGGGAGTGTGCTTGTCACACAGGAATATGCGACCCAAAAAAAACCATAATATTCATATGTCAATCTGTATATATATATATATATATGTATATATATATAACATATATAAATATATGAAAGCCACGTATGGTAGTGCTTCTTGATGTTTAAACTCAAATTGTACTAGTTTGACACGGAATTGTTGAGAGAAACATGAATGGAGTCGCTTGATTGATTTAAATGTGACATTTTCAGATTTGTCTCCGGGTCGAAACATAATTACACAATAGTAAGATATTAATTGGAAAAATATTACTAGGAGTATTTTTTAAGAATGCCGCGAATCAGATTAATTAGACTCATAGCTAGGAAACAGTATCCTAGTGTATATATATGTATATATTTATGTGTTTGAGCTTTAATCCAAATCTTATTTCTATAATTTAATTTTTATCATTTTCTTTCGGCTTTACTATTTGTATAATTTTGTAACTCAAATTTTAAAAGTTCATAACTTTGCATAAACAAGTCCAAATGAGATGATTTTTTTTTAATAAATTGCATAGAATTTTGAGACGAATGAAACAAGCTCCATATTGATTTTTTTTTTTTCCATACACATTTCAAGTTTTTGTACTTTTTAACTCAAGCAATTCAAACGTCTCGATAAATGCACAATCAATCCAAACCTAAATTTTACCATCCAAACCTTATAAAGCACCAAATGCATGCTAAATGAATGTTTTTTCTTTGTAATAGAAAGAGAAAGAACAATTGACATGAAGTTAAGATTAATTAACTTTTAACATTCTATGATTCTGTTGATCTCACTTTCATTTCAGTTGCATCAAACTCTCCGCAATCCTTTAAAAAAAAAAAAAAAAACTTGGCAATCACGTTTGTCATTTTCTATGTCATATTCACAAACTATATACAAGAATTTTGGGCCTATAAAGGTTTGACTAAGTCGTGTGTCATGTGCCTTTTTGAAATAATACCCATTCATTCCTTGGGACAGAAATGGCTACCTTGTATGTATTTATACATACATATATGTATATATATATATATAATTATGTGAGTGAAATCGAGCACAAGGCCTATATTCTCAAATGATCAAGCCTGTGTATTTATATATCTATATATCTATATATATATATATATATTATGTGAGAGAAATCCAGCACCTGTCTTTCTCAAGTGATCAAGCTTGTATCTTCCATCATTTTCAGGTTTTTTATTTTTATTTTTATTTATCAGTACCACATGACAAGCATCTTTATATATATTTTTATTTTTATTGTTATTTTTACTTTTATTTATTTACAAGAGTTCACACATTTAATTTACATGACAAACATGGTACGTACATATATTTGTGTAAGAAACTTCTTCAGAGAGCACTTATCAACTTTTTCATGGTCACAAATTACAAGTTTGATTCAAAAACCAGTATTGATTTTCTGATTCTCGCACCTGAATAAATTTGTCTTCCGTAGTCTGGAATATGCACCTGTGTGACCACTCTCAATGACAGCCCACTTAGCATAGATGTAAAGCTATATATATATATATATATATATTTAGTTTACATTAATGTATATATGTGTGTGTGTGTATATATATATATATATATATTTTTTTTTGGGGGTAATAAATACACAGCCGTGGTACCCTTAAACTAGGCGTGCAGTACTGAGAATGGACTAGCCAGTCCACTTCACCTTTAGTATGTCTATTCTGAGCCTAAAAGCTCCAAAGCTCAGTTTTTCCATCACCTTTTTTCTCGATCTTAAAAATATTCCACCACCAATGGCCTTGTGGTCCAAACATATATTCGCTCGACTCTTTTTGCAACAGGCGAGGAAAAACCATTTTCAGCCACAAAATACCATATGCATTATATACATATATATACTGTGTATATGTATATATACATCTACCTAAGCACCTATGAAGTGTACATATATAAGAATGAAACCACAGTATATATTTTGCATTTTAAGGTTTCTCATTGGTGAATTGTGTGTATATATATATATATATGTCATGGTTCACAACCGTATCATAAGCGTCACATGAAGATTTCTTTAGTTTGTAGGAGTAAATTTACTTCCCCAAATTGCTTGTCTATGACAAAAAATTTAACTGATGAAAACTATCATTTGGGGTTCGAGTGGCTTCTGTATTTTCCCCAAGTGGTAACTATCTTTTTCGAAATGAAGGGGAATTTATATATATTATATATCTATATACGTATACACTTATTGGCTAATCACTTTCGCCACAAGCTTCGAACCTTTGGTGCTTTACTGGTTTAAAAGTCAAATCTCTGTTTGAGTGGATAACATTTCAGCTTTTGCACCACCGGTGGTCATGCTCGCTCTCACACTGCGCCCACATATCAAATATGTCGTTGTTTCGATGAAAATGGAATATATATGTGTGAAAGTTAGAGAGAAGAATAAGGAATTTTAGACCGATAAGAAATTAGGTATCCATTTTAATAGGTTAACCTATTAAGTGGAGTGATCCAATATCCTTATATGTCTGTTATTGTTGTTATATGTTTTTGACATGGGACTTAAGTTTCTTTTTACCCTTTACACGCCCCCGCAAGCTGGTGCTCTCTTTGGAGTCACCAATCTTGTACTAGATGGATCGAGCTGCTTGTTTGAGTTTGTTGGACATTGAAACCATGTGAAAGTTAGAGAAAAGAAGAAGTAATTTTAGACCGATAAGGAATTAGGCTTCAATCTTAAAAAGTTAACCTATTAAGTGAAGTGACACAATATCTTTATATGTCTGTTATTATTATTATATATTTTCGATATTAGACTTGAGTTTTTTTTTTTTTTTTTACCCTTTACAACATGCACCTAGATTGGATGTGCTTTGTTTTCTTTCTTCTATCTCTAGAAACTTTGACAAACTCGGGTCTGGTTAAGAAAAATTTCAGAAAGTGACTTTTAGATTTTGAGTACAAAAGTTATTTTTAGAAATGTTTGGATGATCAATTATAAGAGATTCCAATCAAAATACTATAATATGACTTATGAAAAAAAAAAAAAAAAACTCTAATAAATCTCCTGGATGACTCTTTTAGGTCTCCCACAATCACAACATCAAAATTCGAATCCTCATCATGTCTTCAATTTATCACCCAGTTTTAAAAGTAGTAATCTACGAATCAAGTCCTAATATTGTTACACCTGTGGTTTCACTAAATTCTCAAATTAGCAGACTAGCAGTTGGAAACTGTTATGATTTAATCTGGAATGCCCAAATGATAGCCTGCAAGATCCAGAATGAAATCAACTTTTTTTTTTTTTTTTTTGATATTCAAAAACTGGCGCCAATTAGGACATAACTTATTAGTTATTACAGCTTACAGACACTCAGAGAGAGAACTAAATTTGTTCAATGTACGTACGTTTACACACGTCACACAGTTTCCAAGTCCAAAGATCAGATCCCAAGTACAACAAATAGACATACAAATTACAGGGATGCCCAGATGGCATAAACCCTAGCTCACGCCTTCTCGTTCTTTTCTAGTAAAATCTTATTACCACATTTAAGTACATATATATATATATATATATATATATAGAAAATTGCATAGGCGCTAGCACAGCTAACCGGACAAAACCACAACATAAAAAGGGTACGTACAACATTAACATCAATCGGTCACATGACCGAGCAAGCATTAGGGTTCTCGTCACTGAAAAGCTGAGGAGTAGCATAAGCACCCTCCAAGTAGTACTTTGATGGCCAATACTCGCTCTTCTTAATGTCGCTCTTTTTGTCGTCCTCTCCTTTCCCTTCCTCGCCTTCCTTCTTTTCCCCATCTTTCTCTTCCTTCTTCTCCTCTTCCTTCTTCTCTTCTTCCTTCTTCTCCTCGGGCACTATCAAAGCCTGCTTTCGGGTTTTCTTGTAGACATCATCGACCAGCTTGGCCGGATCAACGATGCCCTTTACGATGACTTGATCGTTTCCCAAATCTGTTTCCACTGAATCTACACCTGCAGCATGACATGCACATGCAATTTTCATATATGTCAAAATAATTTTTTATGGTTAGAAGATTTTTTTTTAAATAATGTTTTATTGGCCCATTTCATGGAATCTTTATTGGGCATTTTAATATTTTGTTGAGCTTCTATACTGAACTATCAAAGATCATTGGTTCTTCAAGAAAGAGTGCAACGCCCTTAAAAAATAATAATAATAATACTAAAATAAAAAAGAAAAGAATAAGAAAGAGTGTAACACATGATTCCACTAGTGTATAAAGGTATTCTTGACATGGATAGTTGAGTTAAAGACAATAATGAAAAGATTCCAATGCATATACAGTCCATTTACGATAGATATCCAACGTGACCACAAGAGTCGCTCATTGATTTGATTTCATACCATAATATTCAAAAAAAAAAAAAAAAAAAATCACGAGATATTCTATCCATGTCATAAATATGAGGTATAAATACCAAGATAATGATTTTTAAGATTAAGGAAATACTTTTATTTTATTTATTTGTTACTTTCATACTTCTTTTCCTTTTTTTTTTTTTTAATCTCTCTATTTCTTTCACACACTCTCTCTTGAGTGGTTTTTTCATGATCGAATAGAGTTACAAATTTATCACTATATATATATATAGAGGAGATTATCCCTTGTAAACCACACAAATGGGTTGTCCAACAACTACTGCAAGGCTTTAGGTTCTAACGTGACTATGCAGCCTTTTAAATCTCAAATATATGTTATATTATGCGAAAATCCATTTACAACACTCCCCCTTGAATCTTGAATGTCCATTTTCCAAGAATATATATGCTTTGTTAAAACCTTACTAGGAAAAGAAAAACTCCTATGGTTCTCGTATATGTTACCTCACTAAAAGTAATAATTCAGAGCATCGTGCTGATAGCGTGTTATAAACATGAGGTAAAAATACTGGGATATTAGGATAAAAGAACTAACTTACAAGATCAAATAAATTAGGGAAAGAGTTTTTTTTTTCATGGTTTAACACATTTGAAAAACATGCAAATTATCCTTGAAATGAGAGAGCCCAACAATACTATATGAAGATAATACTATTGCACAAGTATATGATATACCAAAATTATTTTTCACACATAAACTATGGAAGAAGGAGAGATAGACATTAAACAAGTTCGTTCAAGTGAAAACTTAGTAGATTTATTCAATAGAACTCTTCTACGTCGACATTTGAAAAGTTGGTTCGAATGTATTGTCTCAAAGACCTTTGAGAGTCTAAGTTACGTTTGCATGAGGGGAAGTTCTTTCCTTAGCCAAGGTTTTAATAATCCTTTGGTTTTTCCTGGGCAAAGATTTTTAATGAGACAACATGTTATAGTGTAACATATACAAGAATATTGTACTATTTTCCTTTTATTAGGATTTTTTTCTCCTATTATGGTTTTAATGTGACATAATATTGTATATATAATTATTAATCGACATCTAAAGGAGAGTGTTATAAATGGATGTCCATATAATCTAACATATGATTAGGATGATAAAAGATTACATTATCATTTGAAGACCTGAAACTTTATAGTAGATATTGGGCAAGTTGCCCATATATGTGATTTGCAAGGGATCTATATATATATATATATATATATATATTTTCCCTGAGATTCTCAAGTTCATCCTCAACAAAAACCACTCAAGAGAGAGTGGAAGGAACGAAGAGAAGACAAGAGAGAGAAAGAAAGAAGAAAAATGTCGAAGTGAAATATTAAAGTTCTACTCTTTCCCTAATTTTCATCATGTTCTTAAGTTATATCTTCTATGTTAATATCTTATCATTTTTAGCTGGCGTTTATCACAAATATATATCTATCATTAAGTACATGCCAAGTCTTCTAAATTTAACTAATTTTTAGTAATTTTTTTCTCTTTTTAAATCTAGATGGCTCGGTTTTACTTTTACCCCAATTTAAGAAGAGAGAGATTCCGTACAAACCAGAGAAGTAAAAAGGAAAAGAAAATGAATATCCATTTTATTCTGTTCTCCCTCCTACCTACCACTGACCAGACCAGGTGAAAGTTTTGTTTTGGCACATACAGACCAGGTGAAAGTTACCTTTTGATTAATTCTCCTTGTCCTTTCCATTTACTCCACTCTCTTTGCTTCCAATTACACGGTAAAAGCTTAATGTAAATACATATTTTACTCCTCACTATTTACTAGAGTGGGCCCGTCTGATTATCCTTTTTTATTTAGTAGTTAACTATCCGATCTACAACTCAAGATAATTTTGTGTGCTATATATAAATTTTTTCCATCCACAGTCACAAATCAAAATGTTATAAAGTTAATTCAACAATTAAAATTAACAATAATATCTACCGATAAAAGTAAAGGAAAAAAAAACAGTTTTTAGTATTTAAGTTTTTCCTTTTTTTATTTCTTATTTTTCCTCTTTCCTTACCATGTTTGATAATTTGGACATGGAGGTCCTTATAAATCTTTATGCAAGCACGTCCAAAAAGTATGATAAACAATTATGGTGATATTGATCACATAAACTTGACGAATAAATTTAGTAATGTTTTGCAATATATATAAATGTGTATATATATGTATACCTTTGATCTTTCGGATTCGCTTCTGCAAAACCTGAGCGCATGCTTCGCAATGCATTCGGACATTCAATATAACCGTTATAGGAGTGGGAGGCTGCAAATTCATAGATATATATATGTATATATATAATTAGATTCTCTCTCTTTTTATTTTTATTTTTATAAGAGATTCTCTGGTTAATTAGATCTGTCAACATAAATTAAAGACAAAAGTAATTAAAGAATATTAGTTCTTAAGAGAGGATCAGAAACGGTCCCAAACTAAAAGGGTCGTACAATAATGAATCGGCAATAAATAGTATGCTGATCAAAAGAGGTCACCGACAGCTTGAAATAGACAACCATGTGGGGTGTTCTAATTCAAGTTGGCGAACCAAGTGAAAATCAATATGTACATTTATAATATATTACGTAGAATACGTACATTTAATAATCTCATGCAAAAATATAAACGCTCGTTTTCTAAATATTTTTTTTTCTCTTTTTCTTAATCTTTTAGATTATTGTGATTAAGGTCTAGATTTTAAACTCTATCTTCGATTAATAATAATAATAATGACTGGTACAGTAAGAAAACAAAAGCAATCCAATCCGGTTGTGATTAGCTTAGAGAGTGAGAATGAAGAAATCGAGATAAGAGCTCTTTGAAAGTATTTTTGTTTCTCTTTAATAAATAAAAATCATAAGCAATCCTAGTTTTAGTAGCTATCATGTGAAAATGAGGATATTCTACTCTTTTAATCATGAACATTTTTTTGTCTATTTTATTCCAAAAGATTCACATTACAATTAATCTCAATGATCATCTTTTGTACATATCTTCCTTTCCTTCTTTTAATCTCAAGATTCACATTACAATTAATCTCAATGATCATCTTTTGTACATATCTTTCTTTCCTTCTTTTATTTGAGACCGTTCTTTTCCGTTTTACCGCAAAAGTAAAAACACAAAACATGCAAGTGGGGGCATGTGAAGCCCACAGACCCAACTCCCAATGACAGTGAAGACTGAGGACTGAGGAGAGAAAAGGAAAGGTAGTAAACACACACACACACACACATATTTGCATTATATGCACGACAAAACAGCAAACAAAATACGCTTCTCTGATCTCTCCCATGCAGACCCTCTAAAAATTTTCACCGTATATATATATATATATATATATATTTGTGGTAGACCCTTTTTCATTGTCGTTTTTGTGCACCTAAAAAAAAAAAGAAGAAATAATATGAAGAAAACGTCAAAAAACTATTGAGGTTTTTTTTTTTTGTTTTTTAAATCCCGTGAAACAACAACCAAGTCATGTGTGGGGGGGGGGGTACTGTACGGTAAGACAGAGCAGCTAGTGGGAGTGGTGGGGGCGGGGTCAAACCTCCCCTTTAATGCCATTGTCCATCCTCCTTGATAAATGGGCCCTCTTATGGAGAGCTTGGCCTCTGTGTCATTTGGCACCTTTTTTTTTTTTTTTTGAATTTTAATTTTTTGTAATTATTTTTGTGTTGTTTCTTTCCTGTCAGCATGGAAACAGCACGAGACGCAGGTTTCACTGTTTTGGGAAGTGGGCCACGGCACTCGCCAAAGTGGCCGAGGGGAGCTTCACTAATTATCAATATTATATATATATAACTCTATCTTTGATTAATTCGTCATTAATTTGGTCAATAATACACTGTTAAGTCTCCGTTTAGAATTTAGATTCAATTCAAAATTTTCATCTTAATTTTTTTTAAATTAATAAAAATTATAATTAATTTTTAAAAAATCAACTAATTTTAATTTAAAAATTTCATCACCAACTAATTTATCAAACGAAAACTAAGTGTTTGATATTAATTTACGTGTTAATTAATAACTCGATCAAAAAGTCATTAAAGAGAATGACCAATCTAATCTTGTTCTCCGGGTGGGATGATATATAGGGACTTTGATAAGATCTCTTGTATTCGAAATTGGAGAATGTTTTCATTTATTTTCGATACGTAGGAGTTATGAGATCTATAACGCTAAAAAAAAAAAAAAAGAAGTGTAAATTAATGAGTTTTACCTCCTCTTTTTTCTCTTCCTGCTTTTCTTCTTTAATCTCTTCTTTGGCGTCCTTGTTCTCCTCGGGAGGTTTAGGCAAAGGAGAGATTAACTCAACTTTACGGCCACTTTTCTTTTGTAATCTCTCGCGCACCTTTATTGGGTCTGCTGCCTTGCCTTTCACCACCACTTTGCTTGTTTTGCTATCTGTGGTTACTTCCTCCACACCTGCACCACCCATATCAATTAATTAATTAATTAATTTAAACTAATTAATCATCAGATTCTCATTGAATGAATCTGGAACTACTACTACTTTTTTTTTTTTTCCTTAAAAAAAAAAAGTATAGTTAAGGAAAATTTTAAATGATTTTTCATTCCATAAAACGTGTTAAACATGATTTACGAATTATCTGAAAAAGAAAGCTGAAGAGAATAGTTAAAAGGGTTTGTATTTTTCTACAAAAATTCCGACTTTATGTAGTGAATATTACTTTAGGTCTATATACTACTATTTATATTTATGTTTCCTCTGTCAACAAGTTCTGAAAAAATTTGTAGAGATGGCATGAGATTCTAAAAAGGGCTTTTCTTTTTTCTTTTTTTTTTTTTTTTAAGAAAAATAAAATTAATAAAGAAGAGAAAAAGAAAATGATTTTTTAAGGGGGGAAAAAAAAAAGTAAAATACCTTCGAAACCCTTCAAGGCTCTTGCAACTTTCCTAGCGCAGGCTTCACAGTGCATATCAACCTTAAGTACAATCTCTGGAGGTTCCTCCTTCTTTTCTTCCTTCTTCTCTTCTTCTTTCTTTTCTTTTTTGCTTTCTTCTTTCTTTACTTCCTCCTTCTTTTCCTCCTTGTTCTCCTTCGGTTACAACAAATATATTTCAAGCAATGAGGATTTCAAACATCATGAACACTATATATATACACATACATAGATATAGGTTTTACTACAGTTTTACTATAGAAAGAAACACATAAATATGCAAATATGTATTCTGTTCTGATGTGAGCTATAGGGGCGGCTATGAGAGCAGAGTTATACGGAAAGGAAAATCAACCTAAAAGTTGTGTTTTCAGTTCTGAATCTATATTTGAATATTATAATGAGATATATTTATAGACAGATTTATATATACACGGAACGGAAGAAAAAAAATCAATAAAAATATGAGAGAACACTTACTTCGCCCATTTTCTGTGATGATTCTCAAAGTAGTACTCTCTCCTGGTTTGAAATTTTGATGGGAATTGCAAAGTTTTCAGCAGCCAAAGTAAGATTTATTACTCAGTCACTCTTATTAGCTTTCTTTTACAAACTCTCTCTCTCTCTCTCTCTCTCTCTCTCTATAGTCTAGATGAGTGTATAGTGATGTGGGGAGAAGAAAACATTTAAGCAAACGTGGAGATTCTGCAAATGACACGTGGAATTATATATAATGCAGACTAGACATTCGTCCTTTGCTGAATCAGCATCTTGTGAAAATGCCCCTCCTTTTCTTCTTAACCACTTCTTCTTCTATATTTACAAGGCCAGGCCTTGTGGCAAAAAGTTTTAAAAGAAACAAAGAGAACTACCAAAAATTAAAAAAAATTAAAAAAAAATTTTTGAAACATAGAGAATTAGACAAAAATGTGGTTATATATCGTATATGCATTTAGTGATTTTATATATAACTCTATCATAAGATGAATGTAGAGCTTGAATATCTTATCTTTGTATATAAAAAGAAAAGAAAAAAAAAATTCCTAAACAAAGTATAAATAAGTTTAATGTGTCTCGACACATAATTTATTAAATCTGTGGTATCAGGATTAACCTTGTAGCTTTTGAACAAGTTTAATTATTGGATTAGATTACAAGTTTATTTATTTTTGAGTTGGAGCATTTTTGTCGTAAGATACATTATTTTTTCTTATTGTTTTTGTAGACGAGCCTCATCCAGAAACATATAAAGTTGTGTTAGTACATAAAATTATGGCCAACAGCCAAGGGATGATTAAAAAAATTTTGGTTTGTACTTAACAGATACAATTTCAATATTAGAAGTAAGATACGTATAGAAGATACGTGGTAGTTTCCTTCTAAGAAACGTAGTAGTTTTGTTCAATGATGTGTTAAAGCACTGCAACAGCTAATATATATGACTGATGTATATATATAAACAAACCAAGTGGATGAGCCAACCCAAAAAGGCTCTTGATAAGGTTCTTCCTTGCATTTCTAACTACCAAACAAATTGTTCTCCTATCATAAAACCCTACATAAAAGTTTAGATAAGACCCCATTTTTTCCCATCAGTCTTCCAAGCAAACTTACTATACATGATCTTTTGGAACTCCAATTAAAATTTGTTTAACCCCGAAAGAGTTGTTCAAGTGACGATCATGTGTATATATATATATATATATATATATATTTAACTTGCACATTAGGACCCTGTTTGTTGCATGACTGAATTATATTAAATAATATTATGACCTTCAATTTCTATTAAAATCTCTATTTCATATATATTTAAGGTGATTTTTTTGTTTCCAGATTCTTAAACTAAATCAAATTTCCCATAATTTTCTTCTCATTTTTTCCGTTCTGAATTTTATGTGGTATTGATGGACTAAAACAAAGTTTCCTCCAATATTCATCCTGAAACACAAAATAACCTTCTACTAGATTCTAACAATCATGTGAACAATTCTCAAACTCCTTTTTTTTTTTTTTTTTCCTTTGTAAAAAAGAAAATGATGTAGAATTTGAACTTATAGGGACATAGAATTTTGTAAAGGGAATGAAAAGACCAAAAACAGTTTTGTGGGGCAGAGAAATATGCGAGTCATTGGCTGGTAAGAATGGGTGTACATATACGCACACATATACATGTTATATAATATATATAAACACACACATATGTGTGTGTGAAGGAGCCCACGGCTCCGGATTCCAAGCCTCTCCACTCTCCTGCACGAAAACCGAATTCAAGGGTCGGTCTTGGAGGCCCTATGATCAGCATCTTGAAAGTGAAAAGTTTGACAAAAAGTGGGACCTACCAGTTCCACATCAACCACTCACTGGCTGACATCTGTGAGGATAAGTGTTATCGCCAGTGATATCAAGGGTTATGAGAATGAGAAAAAGGGCCCCCAAAAAAAAAAAAACAAAGGGAAAAAGGTTCAGCCTCAGAGTCAGAGGTGATATATACATTTATGTGTGTGTGTGTGTATGTATATATAGTGTCTTTATACATAAAAAAGTGGACAACCAAATAATGCTGAAGAATCCCATTACCGTTAAGTTAGAATTCAATCTCAAGCCAGAATTCTTCAGCTTTTTAATCACCGAAATATCAGTGCAAGAAGTACAAGTAGATTCTTCAGTAAGCACTAAACAAAGTAGATTATTGACGCAGAATCTGTTAGAAGCACTAAAGTTCTACCTGCTAGCTAGATTTTATAGTAAGTTGAACTTTCTGTGACTTTTATTATTATTTTTTTTAAAGTTAAGGGTGGAGGGATTCGAAAATATAGTGTTCAATATGAAATTATCGTTCGGTTATGTCTATAATAGTTATGTGACATGATTTAAGCATAAAATAAAATAAAAATGCTAACCTCATATGGGATATGTATGATAACAATGGTGTCAAAATTATCTAAGCAAATGAAATTAAAGGGAAAAAAAAAAAAGGGAAAAAGAAAAGGGATAGAAGACAAGAAGAAGGGTGCTGAAATATTGAACTTTTGATCGGGATGGAAAGGGGGATTCTGAAATCTGATTGAGAATCCTGAAAGCAAAAGCCATGACACGAGACACCGCACAATTTGAAAGTGGTCCAGCCAAGAAGTTGATGATCATCAGGGGAGTCCCCAAAAAAAAAAAGAACTTAGTGCTTTTTTTCGTGTTTTGTAAAAATATAGTTATATATACATACATATATATATATATATATTTGTTGGACCATACAGTGGTTCTGATATAGGCTGAAAGATGACAATACAGCGGCAAAAATAACTCACTCCATCAACCCAAACCGAGACTTTCAGAAGAAAACAGATTTGCCATTGGGACCTTAAACCATGGCCCAAACAAACCTTGCCATTTGCCCCCATTGTGCTGATTTTTTCCTTGTTTCTTTTTGTTTTGGAAAATATATATAATAGTTGGTTTCTGATATTTATAGATATAGATAAATAAATATATATATATATATATATATATTGGCCATGCTTGTGGAATTTTTTTTTTTTTTTAGTTTTTATCTTTCAAAGTTTGATATTTGGTGGACACTATTTTGACATGTGGTAAACCAAAAAATTTCTTCCATGGAGCTCATTGTCTTCATTGATGTGGGATGGTTCAATGGTTGTGTTTTATTTGACTAGTTGGGATGTATTTTCACAATCGAATGTGACAATCTAGTGGTAGAACGAGTTCACTAATTCCCAAATTTCCATAATTCCCAAATTACCACTTTCAAGTAAAATTGATATATTAATTAGGAAAGATAAGTTACTTATTGAAGAGATTGTTGTGGCTCGGGTGAAATTTGTCCCACGCTGTATTGATATTTGATAACGGTTAACATTCAATGACCTCTTTAATAGAGATGATGAGCTATACTGTATTGATGTCGGTTATTATTAGATGTATCTAACTTATTGTATTTTTTCAAGAGTTAAAGTTATGTCATTTTGAGTGCTTAGAATCTTCAGTAGATGATGAGCTATTTTGATTGGAGGATTTTCCCTCCGTTTATATAAACTATCATGGTATTATGCGCTTCTCGATTATAAAAATAGATTTTATGTTTCAAAAAAGAAAAGACTTCGGATTTAGTTTCGTGGTACTACTAAAAAACTAGTCTTGTACCGATGCGTAGCAAAAAGGAAGGAGTCATCAGGTTTTAGTACACAAGGCGTTGAGAAAATCGGCATCGTTTAACGACGTGTCTCTCACAGTGTGGAAAAGAATTCTTGAGGTTACAAATTTCATTTGAGGTTCTGAATTCCAATGAGTTATCACATGTAAGAAACAAGCACATAGAATGATCATTCAAGAAAAGTAAAATAAAAACAAAGTGATCAGGTAAAACGTGGAACTCTTTTTTTTTTTTTTTTTTTTCCCCCCCTGAAGTTTTGGTAATTTGTTTGCTTTTAATGGAATTTTAATTCAATTTGTTACAATACGTTCCAAGTTTCGAATTCAGAATTCTCATATGTGGTGGGTTGATATATATTCACTTAAAAATATTTTAAATGCTAATGTTTACTTCGTTAAAGTTTAAAAAAGAAAAATCCCATTTCTTCACAGGGCTTACGAATAGAAAAGGCCGAAATGGTGAAACGTCACTACTCACTTGCGTGTGAAATTTCATGAAGACTGGTGGCCACGTACAACGTCGTTCTCTGTCTAGTCTATTATCTGGGCCCTTTGCTTAAGCCCACCGTGTACATATCTATATATATATATATATATATAGATATACAGGCCACTGCTAAGATATATATATATATATATATATATATGAGCAATAATTCAATCTCATTCTTGTGGGTTGTTTTGGTTTCATTGCCAACGTAGGCAAGCATATCCCTCTACAAAAATCAATTCGGTTACATCATATTGTCGTTTCTAACACATGGATGAAGAAATATGAGATGTACATATACGTATGTGTATATATATATATATATCTCTCTCTCTCTTTGTTTTTTTGTTTTTTGGATTTTTTTTGTTGAAAATCAATTATATGTCTCTTCTTCAGATACGTAAGTACTAGTCCTATTAATTGATGATTTGATATCTTTTACGCTACTATCGAAAACAATAGTTTGGTTGTTTTGTTTATTATAACGAATTATTTGATATATCGATCTGAGTATTTCGAGAAACTTAATTGCTAGGACATTTGTTTTAATTAAATGAATTTTCTGTCTTATAATAGTGTTTTTAAGATGTTCTTCTCAAATACAACATGTTTTACTGCTCAATTTATGAACTTTTATTCTCATACAACAGACGTGCCCCATGTAAAAAGTCTACATGTTTATATTTTTTTGCCCTTTCACTAATGCTTATTTGGACTTTTAATTATCCATACCCATCTAATCAGATATTAAAAAACTAGAATTGTTAGAATTAAGATAATAATTCAAAGACGTGTTTTTTAAACGACAATTTATTGGATCACCCTATGTTATATGTCAAACTCATCCAATTTTCAATAAACGAAACCGACAAATTTCAACCCACTGTGCTCGGCTAAACACAGCTCATTGGGGACTGCAATTGAGCACCTTCGTGGCCCAATTGACAGCCCATAGATTAAATCCAAGCCTACCTGGCAGGAAAGAGTTGTTAGCATCCAATGATAGTGTGTATGTATACTTTTTCTCTGAAAATAGATAATATATTGTTGATGTCAAAAATCGACCTCAACACCACGTATAGCTGAGCACGGTGATCAGACTGGTGCTCCACCTGGTAAGCCTACAGAGAAAGAGAGAGGAGCTTCAGAGTAAGAGGGACATCGGTGGGGTGTCTGCTGAAGATACTCCGATACTCAAATCAGTACAGTGAGTTAAGAATCTTAGAGTGAGGTGGAGTATTTGATAGGAAAGAATGTTCATACATGACAAACTATGTGAACTTAGTATTTATAAAGTATTTATCGGGACAGCTCAGGCTGAACCATGTCTAGTAGAGTTAGGTTACCCTAAAGAAGTAGTTAACCCGGAAATGGGCGATTGGCAATGCTCCCGCCACGTGCCCTGAGTGTGAATAGTGTCTCGGGCCGATATAGGAAATGCAGGATGCTGTTGTAAGGAACACGGGCTGGATGCCTCATGTCCACCATATGGATTCCCTATGTCGGACCGTTAACCTACAAACTGAGTGATCCCAAGTTAGTTATAACAAACTCCTTGTGCTCTTCAAACGTGTCAGGGGAGAGTGAGAGTCTCACAGGAAGATCACATGTGTTCTTCACATGTGGTCACAAACTCAGAGGGGAAGGTCTCAAGATTATTGACCTACTCAGCTACCGGGCAACATCTTGCCCCGTACGACCACTGGCTTGCCTGGCGGATTATTCTAATGGGTGAGCTAGGTAACCGAGCATAAACCATATATATAATGTGACCTATAGTCAATCGGACAGCCAAGCAACCGGGTGTTACCCTGCAACATGTATATTTACACACACACTCTATAAAGAAACTTGCTCTATACAAAGAAAAATTCTCCATATCTTTTTACTGAAAAAGCAGGGAATAATCATCCACTGAAGATAAATAACTTGATGTAGGGAATATCAAGTTACTAGGAATTAAAGTGTCAAAGTGATGTCGTTTCAATGCCCATTAGTTTAAGTTCTTGTCGTTTGGTTTGTTTGTTAACTTAGACTATGTCATTTTATTTCCCTAAGCAAGTTTGTGTCGTTTGGCCTTAGAATTGCAGAATATTTTGAGACTTGGGTTTCATTTGTGAGAGGTAAACTTGAAAATTATAATTTTGCTTTGGTTGAGCTTTGCTCTTGAATGAGAAATTTCTCTCTGAGATTATTTGGTTCATAGAAACCAATATCTGTTTATCTTCAAATTCTTGAGACTTCTCATATGTTGGTTTTGCACCAAATTATTGAAGGTCTTTGACTTAGTCTCCGTTTGATAAGTTAGTTGAAGATAAAATTTTTATATTGGAATTGATTGACTTTTCAAAAACTAATTATAATTTTTATTGACTTTTAAAAAAAAAACAAAAATTGAAATAAAAAAGTACAGTTTAGTTAGAGTTAAGCTTAAATACCAAACGGAAGTTTAGTAACTTGCTAGTTTTAGATATCTTTATGTGTTTTTATTTCTCATTTTGTTATTTTATAAAAAAGATGGAAACTGAAGTTTTTGAGATGGGAAAGTGAAGAATAAGGAATGCTCGCCCAATCATCCAGTTTCCTCGTCCTGAAAATCCTTGTATTCCAAGTTGCTCATTTTTTGTCAAAGTCTATAAAAAGACCTGTTTATAACTGAAAAGGGAACCTTTTGGCAGTGTTTTGATAAGCAAACTTAGAGAGAGAATTACAGGTACAGAGAAGAAGATGGCAAATTCCAGACACGGATAAGCTTTACTCAACTTCGCATTTGTTTTTTTTTTTTTTTTTGATGTTTAAGAATATGTTTTGTATTTCTTTAATTTCGTTATGAACTAATTTTATTTTTCTAGAGGAGATACGTAGCCGATACTTGATACTATGTTTTGATTGTCAATTTATTTTAAGAGATTTTTTTTCATTCAGTTTATTTGTGTTATTTTGTTCTTAATACTTCTAATTATTGGCCATGAGTTAGATGGTTTTACATTTATAATTTGGCACTCGGGACAGGGAATTTTAGATATTGTTAAGAGGAAATACAATCTATGATTTTATAGAGTTTGGAAGGCCTATGATTTCTTTGAAGTCATTTAAAAAGAATCATAGATCGTAATGGGTCTTTAATTCTTGATTTTTATAGAGAAATCGAAATTGGGTTTTAATAATATTTTAAATTCAGCATTTGGGAGAGGGAGTTGAATACCTTAGGATTCTTTGACTTATAAACTATGAAAAATTGATTAGTAATAAATTGGTACTAAAAGATATAATTGATGGCCAGATAAAATCTAACTTCTAGACTTTTCTCGTATTGATCTCTTCTCAAAACACTTTCCAAATTGTCTTGTTAGTATTGTTTTTAGTTTTTAAATTTTATTATTGTTATTATGATTGAATTGTCTAAATAAAGTTAAAATTATTTTAATTACGGTATTTAATAAAAATTTATTTAACTCACAATTTTATTATTAAAACTTAACACCATATATTTACGGTTTTATCGCGATCAACTTCCTACGTCATAACTCAATTATAAAGATCATGTTCTTAAATTAGATGGAAACACCTATGCTGTTGCAACCAGTTACCATTTCATGTAACAATTTATTTTCCCAATTCTTATTTATACTTCCCCTTTTCATTATTTTAAACAGTTAAAAAGAAAATAAAATATTTTTACCCAATATTTTTGAATAAACAATTGACGTTTCCAGAAGAAGTGCTAGCTGGAGGCAACTACTTTTTTTTTTTTTTTTGTTTCTTTTTTCTTTTTTCCTTGAAGGAGACTAGCCACTACTTGTTCAGTTCTTATACGAAAGAAGGACAAATTATTGGCCACTAAAATCTTCTTATATGACATGAAATTAACACGTTGAAATACACACACACACACACACACACACACACACACACACACGTATGAAAGCAGTGTATTATATGGCAAATTGTCATTCTTTTCATTTCTTTATCTGATTAATTTAATCAACGTTTTTCCATTTATTTCGTTTCTGGCTTACAAATAATTTTAGGAAAAAATAAAATAAAATTGGACTTCTCGACAATACAAACAGGGAATCACGGAACAATTAGTCACTTTATTTCTTCTTTTAAGAACTAGTTAAAGTACCTGCGATGCACATATTGAATTGTAGTTGAAATTTTAATAATGTAAATAATGAGAAACAGTATAATAAATATAAGTAATGAAAGAATATATTTCCTAAGAATAATAATTTAAGCCAAGAATCTACATTTTGTCATATAATTATTTTGATATTTTATTTACTACATAAACATTCTAAACATAATAGGTTCATTGTCTTTTGTAAAATTTGTAATTTTCATTTGTTATCCAAAATAAATATTTTTTAATCAAGTGTGTAGAAAATGATTAACAAAACAATAGCGATGGTCGTACCATTCGTATCATTTGATAGTTAGACTGTACAAGTAGAACTTTTTGAAATTAAATCTGCTTATGTCAAATAGAAAGAGAGAAAATATATAAGATAGAAATGATCCCACAACTTTTCATAGCAAAGGAATTGAAATAATAACTCAAAAATAGGTCAAACTAACAACAGTAAATGCAATAGTCTTCTTTTTGGAGGAAAAGAAGAAGAAGAGAGAGCCCTTACAATTTATTTTAATCGATTGGAAAATCTAAAAAAGACAGAGAAATTTAATCTCGAAAAGAATGAGACTTAGCACAAATAGTCACAACTAAGGAGATTAGAGTTTTTGATGAGAAAGTTAGGATTAAAAGTTTTAAAATGTTGAGCTTTTAATGAAGAGAAAATAGAGAAAACATAACAGGCAAAAGTACATGCAAAAAATTGAGGGAAAAAACAAACCAAAGATAAAAATAAAAATAAAAATTAGAAAAATAAAACATAAAAAAAGAAAATAAATATGTGTGGCCAAGTATTGTTTGGGGTCGGGAGCTTTTAAATGAAGGGTTAAGATGGAGAATTGGGGATGGCGAGAATGTATAGGTTTTTAAGGATCTGTGGATTCCTCAACCAACTCTCTTTCGACCTATCTTGAGGCCTTCTCCAAATATAGAGAATCTAAAAGTATCTGATTTAATGTTGCATTTCGGTTGGGATAAAGAGAAGTTGAAATCCATTCTCTTACTGATAGATCAGGAATTGGTTTGGAGTATTCCTTTGAGTTCTAGGCGAAGACCTGATAGGTGGATGTGGCACTACGATGGCAAATGAGTGTTTTCTGTTAGGTTTGCATATAGAGTTGAAATGGACAGGCGATGCCTTTATTCTGCTTCAGGTGGAAGATTAGACTCTAATTGGTGGAGGAAACTGTGGAGATCCCAAGTCCCAAACAAAGTCAAAATTCACGTTTGGCGAGCATATCATGATGCTCTCCCAGCGATGCTCCCACTCTTCAAGCGTGGAATTGATGAGGACAATCTTTGTCCTCTGTGTCGAGACGATTTTGAGGACACCAGCCATGTTTTTTGATATTGTGTTGATGCTCAGCAGGTTTGGAGGAGTAGTGCTTTATGGCCAAATTTGAAGAAGTTCCCAAGAGGACCTTTTTATGCCCTTTGTCTCTTTGTGGTTGCTCATTGTGATGGCGCTGAAATGGGCATGTTCTATACAATCATTTGGCACCTATGGCAGAGATGCAACAAATGGATTTTCGAGAACTAGATGCTTACTGCTACTGAGATCGTGGTTTGGGTTGGAAGATTCTTAGGTGATTTTTTGGTCTGCAATGGGTTAGACAAACTAGCTGAAAAAGAAGACCTTAGCCTCAAAGCTTCCTTGGCATGTCCCTGGCCATGATCAGATCAAAATTAATGTAGAAGCAACTGTTGATAGTTCTCTGGAGTATATTAGCATTTGAGTGGTTGCTAGATACAAAGATGGTCTTGTCATGGATTTTTTGACTAGACGGATCTTTGGTAAGTTTTCTCCCTATATAGGAGAATTTTTGGATGTGAGGGAGGGTGTGTGCTTAGCCAAATTTTTTGGTTTGGATAACTGGGTGGTAGAGTCGGATGCTTTGAGCACTGTTAGTGCTATTCAGAATCCGGTAGCAAGGGTTCTAAAAGTAAATGTCGTTGAAGATATCAGAGATTCTCTCTTGACTGTTAGAAATAGCACAGTTTATTATATCTCCCGTGATAGGAATAGAGAAACCCACTTATTGGCAAAATATGCTACTTTCAATTCTGTTTATTATTTTGGGATTGATTATGTTCTAAGATGACTTGATTATGTTGTTAAAGCCAATCTTATTATTTGATTTTCAATAAAGATAAATCCACCTTCAAAAAAAAAAAAAAAAGAATAGAATAGTAAAGTAAAATAATATATAATATTTTGAACAAAAGCTTCAATCAATGACAGAGACATTAATTACTTGCAATCAGGATTGGCCAAAAGAAAGTGCGATTCCCAAAGTTCCAAAACGCAGCCAAATTCTATATTTTTTACGACGAAAAAGGAACAGTAATAAACATATATACTCTTTTGTATATGTAGAATATCCTCAAGTTTTGTGATTATTTTATCCATTTTGATTTTCTCTTATTGGGGGCTAAAAAATTGTTATTCTATCCATTTAGTTAGGAGTTGTTGGCATGACAATCACTCAATCTCTGGGGTGGTTCAGTGTATAACTTCCCTCATTGTAGCTTAGGATTAGGTACCAGCCATTTGAGGCGGCTAACTGAGCGTTTTATATACATATATATATATATAATGTATATATTAGAAATTTCTTAAATTAAAAATAAAGACAATTGTGTTATATATATATATTTAAATAAATAATAATGATACTATATCATGATTCAATAATTACATTAAGACTTCTCTCAAAAAATAAAAAATAAAAAATAAAAAATACTATATCTTTATTGATTTTCAATAAAGATAAATCCACCTTCAAAAAAAAAAAAAAAAAGAATAGAATAGTAAAGTAAAATAATATATAATATTTTGAACAAAGGCTTCAATCAATGTCAGAGACATTAATTACTTGCAATCAGGATTGGCCAAGAGAAGTGCGATTCCCAAAGTTCCAAAACGCAGCCAAATTCTATATTTTTTACGACGAAAAAGGAACAGTAATAAACATATATACTCTTTTGTATATGTAGAATATCCTCAAGTTTTGTGATTATTTTATCCATTTTGATTTTCTCTTATTGGGGGCTAAAAAATTGTTATTCTATCCATTTAGTTAGGAGTTGTTGGCATGACAATCACTCAATCTCTGGGGTGGTTCAGTGTATACCTTCCCTCATTGTAGCTTAGGATTAGGTACCAGCCATTTGAGGCGGCTAACTGAGCGTTTTATATACATATATATATATAATGTATATATTAGAAATTTCTTAAATTAAAAATAAAGACAATTGTGTTATATATATATTTAAATAAATAATAATGATACTATATCATGATTCAATAATTGCATTAAGACTTCTCTCAAAAAATAAAATAAAATAAAATAAAAAATTACATTAAGACATTCATTTTATTTATTACATATAAGAAATGAGGAAAAAAAAATTACCGCGTATTTGTTTTTCGTTCATTTTGGACGAAATCTATTTTTAATAGTCCGTCTTTTTTCTTTGTTTTTTTGGCTTTTTTTTTATTTTTTATTTTGTCATACAAAGGAAACATTTTTATGGTAGCTTCATTCACATTTAACAAGTCGTCATGATTTTTTTTTCTTTATTCCGTACTCTCCATCTTGTATATAAAGAAAAGTTAATATGACAATGGATGGTAGTAATAAATGATCAACAAGTAATAATTGTTCAGCCATCCTAATATTTATCACGCTGATCTCATTTGACATCATGCAAAGCTAAACAGCTATACAGTACTACACATATAGATATATATATTATAAAATTGCAGAGAGTTGTAAATATTACCGGATTTTTCTTAATTAATCACTTTCTGGTACGTTTTAGTGGAGACTAGAAAGATAATTATTGCTCTCATTTTCAGCAATCAAAATTTTCCTTTCCTTCTTCAGCCGACACTCATGTAGAACACAAAGAGACAATTTTCCAAGGCTGTGTCCACATTCTGATCAAAGAGCAAAATCAAAGTTCATTTCCAAAGTACTCCGAGTTGGGTGGCACTAGATGTGTAGAGCCACGTGGACAGTTTGTCATGTGCGGTGCAGGGGCCATAATTGCGATTGACCAAACTAAGTTACCTTAAGATCTAATTCTTGCTTTAGCCCTCAACAATAAAAAATATTAACTAATAGAGTACGTGAGAAAAAATGCCCTTTTTTGTTTTTTTAAAGCATTTTGTTAGTCTTAAATTTTGTTATATTAATAAAAAAATTTTGTTTTTTTTAATGAATTATCAATAATGATCTATATATTATTGATTAATCAAATTGCTTAAAAACTATTATATAAATTGAAAAATATTTAAATCACACATGAGCTTTAACTAAAGTTAAAATCCTAATTAAAATCCTGATTGAGATATAATTTTCTTCTAAAAAATATTTTATTATAACTTTACTTATATATAAAATAAAAAAATAAAAAAAAATCATGTGATTAGAACGTGTTCAATTTTCATTTATCTTTATTTTACATAATATTGATAGATAAAAAATAATTAGTGTAATAATAAAAAATTTAGAAAAACGTAATACATGAAATTAAAAATCACTAATCAACATCTAACATCTATGATGGTGTATAATTCAGAGATAATTTTTAATATTGGAAGGTAAGGTGGGGCCTATGCACATGCAAAGTGCAAAAGATCAACCGCAACAAAATTAAAGCTAGGAGTCGCCCTCTCCTCTCCTTCTCCTTCTCCTAATGTCACGACAATGTTAATGATAGCATGAATTTCAACACCAAGTGTAAACGTGCTTATCTTCTAATTGGCTCCTTCTTTGAACCATATCTTTGTGCTTACGTCGTCTCTTAAGACCAATTTGCACTTAGTTTTATATCATCTCTCTTAATCCCTCTGTCGGCTTTTTGTCTCTGCCGGTTTCATTTATATTTGCTTGATTTTTCATCACCATTTTACTACTTCTGCAGGTTCAGATATCTGAGAGCTGACAGGCCAAAGCTATGGGGGAAAAGGTACGTACTTCACATTTGGTCCTTTTGATTTCTTTTCTCTTTATCTATATAGTTTCTTTTTTTTTTTTTTTTTTTTTGGTGGTGGATTTATTTTTCTGGCTATTGTAATTAAAGTGCCTATTTTCTTTTGTTTTTCTGTTTGGCTCTTTCTTCTTGATTTCCCTGTCAGAACCAGATCTCGTTCTTCTGGCTCCTTTTGTCTGCCAAATCACTGAATCCTTTTTCTCTTTTCCCTTTTCCATTTATCATATAAAACTAAATTTAATTTGTCCGTTTATTTTAACTTTATATTGTGATAATAAATAATGAATTTCAGCAAGTGACCATAATGGTGCTGAAGGTGGACCTTCAGTGCTATCGCTGCTACAAGAAGATCAAAAAAGTTCTCTGCAAATTTCCTCGTAAGTTTCTGATTTCTTATACCAAAACTCATGAAATATATTTATATTTGTCAGTACTATATATATGATATAACTGAGGCATGAAAGTGGTCTTTTTTTTTTTTCCTTTCTTTTTGTGAACAAGATCAGAAATACAAGACCAGGTGTACGATGAGAAACAAAATACAGTGATAATCAAAGTGGTGTGTTGCAGTCCAGAGAAGATCAAGGAGAAGATAATCTGCAAAGCTGGAGACACTCTTAAGAGCATTGAAATCAAAGTCCCCGAAAAGCCAAAGCCTAAACAACCCGAGAAACCAAAAGAACCCGAGAAGCCTAAACAACCCGAGAAGCCTAAACAACCCGAGAAACCAAAAGAACCCGAAAAGCCTAAACAACCCGAGAAACCGAAAGAGCCAGAGAAGCCCAAAGAACCCGAGAAGCCTAAAGCGCCAGAGAAGCCGAAGGAGCCCGAGAAACCAAAAGAGCCAGAGAAGCCTAAAGAACCAGAGAAGCCCAAACCAGCCCCGACACCGCCGGCGCCGGTGCCGGCGCCGGCGCCGTGCGTGGGGGGATACCCTCTGCCGGTGAATCCTTACCATGCGTGTTGTACGGACTGCTTTGAAGGTCGTCCTGGTGGGCCATGCTTTTATGGTTGTGTCCCCCCGGGCCCACCCCCATGTTATCAATACGATGGGTATTATGGAAGGCCGGTGTACGACAGCTACGGCGGTAGTAGGGCCTACTACCCCAGCCGCTGCGATTACTTCTCCGAGGAAAATACCGGTGCCTGCTCGATCATGTAAATATGTTACGCCACCAAGATCGCTAGCGGAAACGGCCTCGTTGACAAAATACAAGATTAAACAAGTCTATGTGATGGCGATTACTACGTACAAATCTAATAACTAGAGTGTTATTCAACGAGCTATGGGGATCATGAAATATTTGCACATGTAATGGGTCAATTTTTTTTTCCAATTGGTGGTTTGTTGTTTTTATTAATTTTGTGGTTTTACCAGTAGGGAAATAAAAAAAATAATAATTACAAGATTGAGAATAATAAAAATTTAGTATTTTTGGTTTTGTTTTTGATCGATGATGATGATCATGATGTTGTTGGGTGGACATCGCAATCGGTAGTTCACTCTCTGAAGGCTACATGAGCTGTTTTGTTTTCATACATAATGAATAATAATTGAAGCTTCCATCAAATCATTTCCTTTTGATGGACCACCAGCTTTTTATTCCTTTTTCTACCTTTTTTATTTTTATTTTTATTCTTTTTTATTTTTAAATCTTGTATATGTTGTCTGTTTGTCTAACCCTCGTTGTCTATGATTAGGGTTAGCCTGTTAGGCAGATCGTTGAATTATTTTTTTTATTTTTTATTTAATAGTTTTATCTTTTATTTTTATGATTAGGTTATAATATATATGATTGTACACAAGATTTTGCATTCTGATGTTCACACGATGGATAACTTCTTACTAAGCAATCGTCCATGTTTTATTAAAATATGGGGATGATGATTACTCCAGTTGTTGTCATATGGCCCACCAAAAATTAGCCATTTCACTTTTTTCATACTTTAAATCTGTCCCACTTCTGGTTAGTAGGTTGTTGTAAGAAGTGATTTATAAGTAGGATCATTTTTGCAATAGTCTCCAAATTATATACCTAATATTAATTTTGATTTCAAAAATCACACTATCCTAAATTTTTGCAGTGTTATGTAAATCTCGCATTCGCTAATAATCTGTTAAAAATTTGGACAGAGAAATGTCACATGAATGTGATTTTGAAATAATTTTTTCGTTTGAGAGATCATTTAAAATGTAAATTTATTTATTTATTTTTAAAGGATTTTGAAAACGACCCTCATTTTCGGAAGCGGAACCCTTAATGCCAATCGTAGTACTTGATGGTGGTGATAAAACAGTAAAGGGCTATGGGGAATAAGATGTTTCAGAAATGATTTTTTGTTAACGATTTTAAAATAAAGAATTATTTCAAAGTCACCTTGATATAGTAATTTTTTCTTTTCCCTCAATTTTGACTGATCATTGTCGGAAGAGCCATTTGTATAACAATATAAAAGTTTTAGAGTATTATGATATTTAAAATCAAGAATCAACGTTCGACATAGGATTCAAAGTATAGTTCAAGAACCATTTTGTGAAAATAGCATTTATAAATAATGTGCTCATTTAGCCAAGACATATTAACGGACAAAACACTTTTTTTCTGGGTGTACAGGTAGGAGAGTGGAAGGAACGTCTAAACAAAATTTACATTAGAAAAACCATAGGATAGACTTTGTATAGAACGAAGAGCTAACGAACATGTAAACAAACAACATAGGTTAAGAAAATATAAAATATAGAGTTAACAAAAATAGAAAACGAAAACAGAAAAGTCGTTACCCCGAGGTTACTCTCAAGATCTTTAGTTTTGGTGCCCACGGTAACAAAAAAGTTGTTATCTAAAACAAAGAAAAAGAGTAATCAACTTAACTCAACTTAATTGGGCCAATTTTAGGTTCATTTAATCTTTCTCACTAAATTAGATAGGGAAAAATGTTAATTGAACCTTAAAAAGATAAAAAGGGAAAACATTATTGAAACAAAAAAAAAAAAAAAAAGGAGAAGAAAATAGAATTCATGCAAGCACAAATTGTCGGTGGCCAGCGTGCACATTGTTCCTTTTAAGCTATATATGTTTGGATTAATGTTACACATTAACTATATGTGGTTGTCCCTATCATGTTTTTATCCAGTACTGAACCTCCAAAACAATTATATATCTTTGTCCATTCTTACGAGTTTAATCAATGGATGTGAATAGTTGAAGCTTTTGAAGAATTTAAGGACAAAACTTTGCAACTAGTTTCAGACTTCTCCGATCTAGTTCAATTTACTCATATAATCAATTACCTAATTTTCATTTTATCAAATTATCCACCATCCATATTTTAATCCATCACTTTTTACCCCCTTTTTTTTTTTTTTTTTAATAGATGGACCAACAATAAAACTTTTGATAGTGGACGTAATTGGGTTCGTTTTTAAAAAGTAATGTTTGGTGGGGCTCCTCTTTTCTACCTTCCTTTTTGTTTTCCTTTTTCATGTACAAAGCACAAGCATTATCTAACCCGTAGCATTTTGGCTGATATATTTGTCCGAGGATACAAAAAGCCACCCCTTTACACTACAAGGAATATTTCAGTACTAAAGCTAAAAGGCTGGCTATAGCTAGATTTTTTTTTTTTTTTTTTTTTTTTTGGGGGGTCTCTTTATCTATACTATAGAAAGCTCAAAGTGCACTTAAGTTTTCGAACTTCTGTATTTTTTTTGGGGGGTCTCTTTATCTATACTATTTAAGTAAATTATTTCAAATATGTGCGTATGCTTTAGACTAGTACTTTAATAAGCAGGAATTCATTAACAAAGAAGACAAACAAGAAAGCCCCACAACAACAGAGCAACAAGAAAAGTTGTTTAAAAAAAAAAAAAAGAATAAAAAGAAGAAGAGGAAGAAAGGTTTAAAAGCCCAAATAGGAGCAAAGATGAAAAGCAAAAATACTATGGACTTCAACACATGAATCTAAGCGGAACAACACATTAACAAGAAGCCCATTTTGAAACATCATCCAAGTTGGCATCCAATTCAAAAAAATACATTTTCCATGGCCAAATGTTGTCTTTTGTGGCCCACGAATATCTGGATTTGGTTCTCTCTTAGGAAATTCAAGTACACCAGAAAAAAAATTATATATATATATATATTAATTTAATCAGATGTTTAATTATAAGTTTGGTTGAATGTTTAGGATATTGTTGTGGAAAAAGCTAAGAAGGGTCGGCAATGGACAGCATATTAGACAGTGCATGGGCCTAACGTTGATGAAGAAGATAAATTCATCAGGGCAATCCGGTACATGATTCACGGTCAACTGAAAAGAATTTTAGACAAAACATAGCACATTCCCTATCAATAACAATCAATCCAAGTTACATATAATTAGTTTAGTTAAAAAAGAAAAATCAAGTTACATATTAAATATTTTGTCAATTCAATCTACGTCAAATTTCCTAATCTCAATAATTAAACATGTAAACATAAAAAATAGGTTAAAAATTAAGATGAATGATGGGCTTGTTTGGTTGAGGAATCTCCTACTTTTAAAAGCTGCTCGTTGTTGAAATTTTTGACATTAGCTTTTGATTAATAGCGGAGATGAATCGCTTAAGAAAATCACTAGTTAATCAGTGATTACTCTATGATTGACTGATAAAGTACATATTGAATTAGTTAATCGATGATTTTTATTTTTGAAAAACAGTTATTTTTTGAATTTACAAAACTCCATATATTAATTTTTAAAAAATGCTTAAAAAAAGCATTTTCCCACATATCTCAAAGAAAAAGGGTGGCACTTTGAAACATGAACACTGTTTTAGGTTATAATACCCTTTTTTTTTTTCAGTGCTTTCGTATCTTCATCAAATAAGTCGTTTTTTTCCTCTTGCAAAAGAGTTAATTAGCAAGGAAGAAAATTAAATACATATATCACATAATTGGACACCCGTCAAGAAACTTCATCCGTTTAATTTTCTTTTAGTTTAGAGCTCTCTCGTTTCTTAAAAAAAAAAAAAAAAATTAACTAACTAATTAAGCCACCAAATTAAAAGTAATATATATGTATATATATAGAAATTACTTCG